>OZ018333.1:84097358-84695531 GCA_963969495.1 Ceratothoa steindachneri
GAAGGGGATTTTTTTTTAGTATTTAAATAATAATTTCATCTTAGTTTGCTTGTGACCATAGGTAGGCGCCAGTCCTGGCGGATGAGCTATCCTGTAAATGTAGTCTTCCAGTTCAAGTAGGATAGGATCTCCCGTTGGACCTGAAGCAGAGCAGTTGTCTAATAATGTTATTACCTTAACTACACCAATTTGTCTTGGATATCTTTCCATATATATATATATATATATATATATATATATATATATATATATATATATATATATATATATATATATATATAGTCTTTCAATAAGGTCGCTTGGTTTTTAAATGTAAATAAAACAAGTTGTGTGTGATATATGCACTCAATTTATTTTAAATTTGAAAGTATATTTTATGGCATTAAGTGCGGAATATCACGTCGTTCAAATGTCTGCCTCGGCTTCGCTTGGTGGAACATATTCGGGAGGCCCAATTTTCGATTACTGTGTCGCATAAATCTGGCTGAATTTGCTGGATGGTGTTCATTATGTTGACTTTGAAGACATCAACTGTTTGCGGATTATTCACATAGACCTGCTTTTTAAGGTAGCCCCCCCCCCTCCAAAGTAGTCTAATGGCGTTGAATCACATGATCTCGGTGGCCAGTTGACGTCGCCGCTATGCGATATGACCCTGCCCTGAAATCGCTGGTGCAAAATCTCTATCGTGGCGTGCGCAGTGTGGCACGTAGCGCCGTCCTGTTTATACCACATCTTGTCAGTATCCATATCAGTCATATAATACAGTTGAGGCCACAAGAAGTTGCTTATCATCGATCTGTAGTTCTCGCCGTTGACGGTTATGGCAATCCCATCTTCGTTCTCAAAAAAATACGGACCGATGATTGGGTTAGACGAAAATCCGTACCAAACAGTGACTTTGTTGGGATTCAATTGGTGCTGGTGTATCTCATGTGGATTGTTTTCGTCCAAAATCCGACAATTTTGCTTGTTCACAAATCCATTCATCCAAAAATGGGCCTCGTCGCTGAAGATGATTTTTTGGGGGAAATTTGGGGCAACTTCCAACTGCTCTAGAGCCCAACCAGCGAACACACCACTTTGTATATGGTCGTTTACCTTAAGTTTCTGGGTAAGTTGGATTTTCTACGAGTGCATACCCAAGTCCCTACGCATAATTCGACAAACTGAAGACGCAGAACGGCCAATTTCTTGTGAACGACGAGAAATTGACTGCCTCGGATTTTCCCGTACACTCTCATTTACGGCAGCGATGTTTTCCGCAGACCTTGCGTTTCGGCGACGTTCGGGTGTTGGCTGATTGTTAATCGACCCTTTTGCTTCGAAATTAGCCACCAAGCGTCGAACAGTGGACTCGGCTGGACGATTGCGGCGACGCTAGAAATCACGTAATGAATGGAACGTTTGTTGAACGGAGCACTGATTTTGATAATAACATTTGATGATTTGCACACGCTGTTCAACGCCATAACTTTCCATCGTGACTTGGCAAGTACTACTGAATAGTTCACAGGGATGTTGCCAGATGTCGCTTTAACAACATGGCCACTATCACCTGACAAAACTCGCGCGTCCTTGTTGAAAGACACTTTGTATATATATATATATATATATATATATATATATATATATATATATATATATATATATATATATATATATATATATATATATATATATATATATATATATATATGTGTGTATATATTAAATTCTCTAGAAATACAAATACGTTCTAATAATCTACCTGCAAAGATTCAGAAAATGTGTAATTGAAAATCTTCCACTCTGTCCCACGGTCGCCCTCTAAAATGGTTCATTCAAATAAAGTGTTTAACTATCCAGATCTCTAAATTCATCTCAAGCGTGCGTAATTTAATTATTGATATTTTTAATTCATTTCAGACCCCAATTTACGATTACCATTGTGATAGCCAACAAACTATTAAATTAGATCCTATTTAATATCCCATTGTGATATCTAACAAACTATTAAATTACATCCCATTAAATATCTCATTGTGATAGCTAACAAACTATTAATTTACATCCTATTTAATATCTCATGTGATTCGCTAACATACTATTATCGTACATCGTATTTTATATATCATTGTGATTCACTATTATTTAATCCACTCTTATTAACAGAACTGTTTACATGCAAATTAATATCGTATTGTGATCCTATTTTATTTAACACCATATATAACATGCAATTCAACGTCCATTAAGCTATAACTCGTGTAGACCAAATTTTATAAGTTTTATTCATTCAATCCTTTATCTTCGTTTTCGTTCATTCTTCCATTCCTTCTAATTTTCTTACGCGTCAATTGTCGATCCTCTGGTTCGTTAGGCCTAAATGCCTCGTTCAATTCTCCACTGAAAAATTATTATATGATTGATTCTTGTTCGCTATATAGGCTAAATAAAACACTAATTAATTACATAATAATACATGAAATGGGTGGGCATTGACTGAATGCAGTAGCTGATGATAAGGACTTAGGGTAATTTGAGACGACGATACCCCCGTCATTCCCAGGGTTTTATAGCCTTCTAATCAATAAAAATTATAGAAAAAACTGTGTAGCGGTCTACACCCCTACAAATGTAAATATTTATATATATATATATATATATATATATATATATATATATATATATATATATATATATATATATATATATATATATATATATATATATATAATTTCAAGAAGGGTTGATAACCCTGACTTAAATCGGGAGAATTGGTACACCCACTCTCCCAAGCGTCTTAAAATAAGCCATGAGGCTCCATTCGCTTAGCTATGCTTCATCGGGGAACAGACCCATTCAACTCCGTTATAATCCAATTACTATCCATCAATTATCTATTTACCAATTGCTATCCACCAATTATCTATCTACCAATTGCTATCCACCAATTATCTATTTACAATTACTATCCACCAATATCTATTTACCAATTATGCAATTACTATTACCAATTATCAATCATCATTTGTTATACTACAATTACTAATTATCAATTATCATTCGTTATAATCTAATTACCAATTATCAATCATTATTTGTTATAATCTAATTACTAATTATTAATCATCATTTGTTATACTCTAATTACCCATTATCTAATTATCATTTATAATTTATGATTTATCATTTATTAATTATACCAAACCATTTTTATCAATTTTAAATCCATTCCCGTTAACTCAAGGCCTAAGGAATTCGTCTGCAAAATTTAGACTCGCGTTAGCATTTAACAATTAATTCCTTTGAATAACTGAATATAGGTTTTTATGTTTATTGTGATCTAAGAGCTATCTAGGATATTACCGCAATATTTATTTAAAACGTATAACTGTTATTCAGCTCATCAAATTATATAGAATACCCGTTTTGGGGGCAATTATAATGAAATTAAGTTTATCAATACTTTGTTCATTTTCTAAGTTCTGACAAACAAATAGATAGACCGCCATCTTGGGAGCTATTAGCCACATTGTTAATTAGAATAACATCAGTGGAATAGCTAAAGGAGGGAAGGCGAGGGAGCACAAATTTAAAAGTTACCCTGGTCCCCCGTTAGAGGTGGATCCAAAACGATTGACCCATCCCTTTTTCGAATGACGGAAACAGTTCATAAAACGGTAAAATATAGACCCATAAAAATATATACAAATATTAACTCAAGCCTTAGTCAAGCAAAATATAAGAAGTTACTTAGAGTGAAATTTTTGTGATACCGTTGTATTTTACGATGAAAGAAGAGGAGCTGCTCACCCTCATATCCTAAAAAAAAGATATAGATCTCGCCTCTATTAACGTATTTATGCCAAGACCAAGATTGGATTGTTGGATAAGTATAAGAACAGAAGTATCGTTATAACACACTAGCATTTCTTCCATAACATAAAATATTGCTAAATCTACATTAGTATTAGGTAAAATAATTGATTCGAATGATGGCTGAAAAAAATGTGTTTGAACGAAAATGTGTTTAAACACAATCCTATGTATGCATTTTGTGGGCGTTTTTTTTACGTATGAAGATGACTTTTGA
Source organism: Ceratothoa steindachneri (assembly GCA_963969495.1). Classification (NCBI taxonomy): domain Eukaryota; kingdom Metazoa; phylum Arthropoda; class Malacostraca; order Isopoda; family Cymothoidae; genus Ceratothoa; species Ceratothoa steindachneri. The sequence goes on from OZ018333.1 coordinate 84,101,437, forward strand.
TAGACCCTTGTGTCTTTTTTCATTCGTGAAATTATGTTTATTTTGAATTAAACTGTGTTTATCACTATTTATATTGTTACTGTTTCAGACTGACAAAATAAATCTATATAAATTTTCACTGCTATATTTGAATAAACGTAATATTTCGGTTTCACATTTTGTATCTTTTTCTTGCCATCATCCATAAGTATTCTGTATTAAAGCGTCTAATAAATACTTCTATTGTGGCTGTATCAGACTGATGCAATGTATCAATATGAATTTTGACTCCTATATTTTTCCAGTGTGTAATATCTCAGTTTCATATATTGTAGTTTATTCTTTTAATCATACATAATTATTCCCTATTAAAGTGTCTTACATATTTTTATTGTTTTATTTGACACGCTACCAGACATACCAGAGTGCACAAAAATATTGCAGGAGTAGTTTTTTCATGCCATTCATGATATCAAACATTCGTATGTTGGGGCCCCCAAAGGAGATAATTTCCCAGGACCGCCAAATCCCTAACTACGCCACTTACCTTGATAGCTAGCCCCCTTCATAGCCTGACAGTTGGTACGGTACTATTGAGGGAATAAGGGGCAGCTGAAACTGCAAGTATGCCGACTGTATGGAACTATTTATTTCACTATACATTCGAGTTATATACCCTTTACAGTATGGTTATAATTTGATAGTTTGTTCTGTCAATTAAAGATTAATGATAAAAAGAGTATAGTGTTTGACTTAGAGCGTGGTGAAGACCAGACTTGAAGGATGGAAGAGAAGTACGGAAAACAACAGAGTTGGAGAGACTGTTCCACTGCGATTGATTACTGAAGTATCGCTTTCTGGGGTTGGTGGCAGAAAATCGATGATCGACCTTGAACCTGTGGCCCCTGTTGCCAGGCCGAGCAGTTAGTGAAAAAAAGCTCAGCGGGAGATATGCAGGAGAGCCCGTGGAAGATCTTCCAAAACTTAATCATGTCTACTCGCAACAGCCTGCCTTGAACAGAGTAGAGATTAAGTCATGAAAGGCGATCAGCATATGGAAGGTCTTCGAGCACCTCAACATGTCTCATCCATCGTCACTGAACTGATTCTAAGAGCTTAAGATCTTAAATATATCCAGCATTATAGACGCAGCTATAAAATTTAAGGAGAGGCCTGATGTTGCTAATGAAAACCGTAGTTATAAAAGTAGACGACCTGCGTAGGATGGATTTGAAAATATTGGAAGCCATTCCAGAAGCCTTGTTAACTGTAGCTCTTATGTGCTGGTGTCTATTCGGATGCCCAAATCTTTATGGAAATAAACAAGCGAGATTTCACGCCCATCGAGGTCATAGCAGTCAAGTGTACCAAGTTCATCTCACTCTTTATGCCCTTGATAATAACGCATGGCTATGCATTTGCTGATGTTGAAGCTGTGCCCCCAAGACCCATGAATGTGCTACGGCATCAATGGTGTTAACGTCCCGTTGACAGGAGGAGATGCCAATGGCTAGAGATGCAACAGTAACCGCTCGAATTTTGATGTAAAGCTTAAGGTCGTCTGCAAAATTTTGCACATATTTCTTACGTGAGATGCTTCATATAGATAAGAAAAAGTAGGGGACTAATCACAGATCCATGGGGAACATCACTTCGAACCATCGTTCAGGAACTATGTGACCCTGCTACGGACACATACATGGATCTACCACGTATGAATGAATCAAACCAACTCAGGAGGTTTCCAACAATGCCGAGACTACGAAGCTTGCTAGGAAGAATAGTGTTATGAACCATGTTAAAAGCTGTAGAAAAATCACATAGAACAACATCCAAAACTGAACCTTCACCAAACCACGCGTTCACAGAGTTATAAGTAAGTAGTAATTGGTCTTCCACGGATCGACCCTTCCGGAATCCGTGTTGATCCTCAGATAGCAAATTATTCTCTTCAAGATAGAGCATGAGGTGCTCTGAGATGATCTGTTCAAGTGTTTTACAACAAACAGATGTTAGGCTGATGGGGCGATAGTTCAGGGGATTGTGACTAGGCCCATTATTAAATAAAGGCACAACCTCTGATAATTTCCATTTGTGAGGCAGATACCAAGTGAGAAGACTCGCTGTGTAGTTTTATGTTGCAGATAAACCAAAGCAGGACAAGATTTTAACAAACAAGGATGGATTCCATCAGGGCCCATACTCGAAGAAGCATCGAGGTGAGACAACATAGACAACATATCATCATGCGATATTACAATATCCTGTATAAGATTTCTGCATTGTTGCTAAGGACAAGGTTGAAGAAGAGCATAACTGAATACTGAGGAGAAACTGTTAACAAATAGTTCAGCAATTTCAGTGTTGTCAGTTACTAGAGGCCTGGAACGAGAAGCCTACAGAGGGCCAACCGAAGGAGCACCCACTTTCTTGTTGCGAATATAATTATGAAAGGCCTTGGGGTTAGTTTTAATTGAGTCCAGAAATGAGATCTCAAAATGTATGTCGTGGTATTGCAATGACCGAGTGGTGGTGTACGTACGTATAAGTTTGTTAAGTACTTCAAAAACTCCTTGAGTAAGTTTTCTCTAAGAGTGCTATATTATATTTTATTACGTTATTTTTTAATCTTTGAGAGTTTCTAGTGCCATGCTCAGCGTGCCGAGGATTGAATTAAATACTTCTAAGAAAATAGAACTTTAATTGCAACATGAACAAAAAAATGAAATCTAACAAAACAAACTACATAGTTATGAATGAAACGAGTTAAAGTGAGACTTACTAAATTACACAAATGAATATACAGTAATGGTTGACCCAAAGCTCACTTTAATATTAAACGCTAATTGATCTTCGAAAAAAAGATAATGGAATTTATTTACCTTTTAAACCAACCACAAGGGAATCTGGTTGGAGACTGACCTTGGCCTCAATTTTTAGGTAGATGCAAGAATGTTGTCTGCGGGCAGACGCGTGGACGTATTCACAGACCTTCCCGATGTTTATCTGGCGTGGGAATAGGATTGAAGAACCACAGATGAATTCGGTACGGGAGACGGATAGCGTTAAGTACGTTGTCTTGGGAAGATGATTTCACCAAAGGGACAGGGAATGTAGGCCTTTTCCAATCTTCTGATTAATCTTAGAATAATTCGCACTGACGAGCGATGAACAAACGAATGAATCCTTTGATGAATGGAGGAGGGGAGTGTTTGAGAAAGTTCACTTTTGGGTATTCCTCAATGGCGAGGACTATCTCTGGGTTTTGTTGTAAACCGGGATAGGGGGTTTCTCTGATGAGAGATAGTTGAGCTTGCTTCTCAATACAAGCTAACTTAAATTTCGGTGTGAACTGGCTCAGCATGAGCTTCTTCTGTGTTCCTTTCGTAGGGTTGCCGGGCCTCTAGCCGGACTTCGTCGTGTCGATGACCAAATCGATCTTCTTGTTCTTCTGCAGTTATCGGCATATATACTTCACCACCCCACTGGGGGTAGGGGGAGGAGGGGGGGAGGTCTTCGGAATTAAGTCTCATCCTCTCACGGTGCTTCTCCGAGCGTCTTTCACTTAGCCCTAAAGGCACATTCTGGCTTTTGGTCGACTCTCCTCTAATTTCGTCAATGAAGTGAAATTAAATTCCAGCTCTTAGGGAAAATATTGCCGGTTTAACCAATGTTAGGCTCGCCGAACCCGAAATGTGGTGATACGTGCATTATGTGGTTGTGGGATCCTTTCTGGTGATCCTCAAGGCGAGGGGAGAGAGGTGGTGGGGATTAAGTAATAGGGTTACGCCGTCAAATTATCAGGACGTTGCGGTTACCGAACAGGGTCTCAGTTTTGATGGTGAGATATCGATTTCCTTACAATGTATTTGAATGAAAATAAAATGGCACCTGTATTGCCTGTTAACTCTGGTGAAGTTAGTAAGTGCAATTGATGCGTATAGATACCTGCTATGCACGCTTCCTCTGCCTCGCAAGGCGCGATGTAGGTGTGGGGTTAGGAGCAAGAAGGAGAGCGAAAAGAATATTCATCCAATACCGGGGCATACATCTCAATGAGAGGAACTAAAATGTAAAAAAAAAAGTTCCTATTGATTATTTACATCTAGATGATCAAACTCGAAATCCCAATCGATTTCAAGTATATGAGAATTTATTCGATTATATTTACCTCGTGACCAAGCCTTTTTGTTCAACGGTGTATTATCAGGAAAAGAAGCAAAGTTCATAAAATAGTAGTCACACATAATAGGAACATGGTTGCAGCCAGGCAAATGTGGAAGGGCAAAGACATTTCCTACACGATCAGTTTCAGAGGTTAGAATAAGGTCCAAAGTGTTGCTAGATATGATGAAAGTCGGGAAGTTGACCCCATGGTTTAGGCCCTGAATGTTGAAACAAGAAGTAAACAGACAATAGAGGGGATCATAATTCCGACAGAAAGCCTCATTTAGGAACCAATTAATGACTGTCAGATTGAAGTCGCCCAAGATAACCACTTTTTTAGTTGGACAAAAGAAAAGAAGGAAATCAATAATCATTTGATTTTCCTCTCGGCTGATAGAGGGAGGCCGGTGCACTACTATGATAGTAATACAACAAGTATTCCACAAATATAACATGGACATTGGGATAAAAGCAGTCGATGGAAACAAAAGAAAACTTCTTTGAAACATAAAAACAAACTCCATGCTTATAGGAATTGCTCTGGGTGTCAGTCCTTGCAACAGCATGAAATCCAGCAACAGACATACAAGCATCAGGTAGTGAAGGAAGCAGCCAAGTTTCAGTTACAACCAAAATATTAACATGATTTGTATTTAATATCACCAAAAGCGGAAGAACCTTATTTACTAGATTATTTGAATTTACCAAACCAAGTCTCAAGCTAAAAAAAATAGCCCTAAAACCAGAACAAGGATAGCGAACACTATTTACAGGATTCCCAGAGACAGCGCCTTCTAGTTTAAAGAAGGGCTAAGGGCAGCAGTACCACCTTCCGAAGAGAGAGGATTCCGAGCCGGAGCCCCGGATATGGCTACAGAACCAGCAGGCACAGAAGTATGAGCAGAATTGGAAGAATAGGATGGAGAAGAAGGGGAATGGGCAACCGCAGAGTTTTCAGCGGATGAAGAAGAAGAAGCAGCCTCGCTAATGGCAACAAAGCAGCAGGAGGATTTGCATGAGCGGCACTAGGCTTATTTGAGGTAGATTCCATAAGCGAAAATCCCTGGCTTTGCTTGAAAGTTAAATCCCTACGCAATGAGATTCCCCTGAAATCTTTAGATTTAGCCAATTCCTTGGAGTTATGGAGAAGACTCTTCCTGGTCTCCAAGTCAACCAGTTTCAGCCTGTATATGCAATTTTCCCTGTTAATGCAGACACACTATCGAAGTCAAGAGGAGCACTAATCAAAAAACCTGCAAACTTGCTTGAAGACATCTTAGAATTTATCATTTGATGCAGCAGCAATCCCTGGTACATTGATAGAGAGAACGCGCTTTTCCATTTCCCTCATATCTCTAAGTTCCTAAGAAATAAGTAACCTAGCCGGCTCGACACTCTTAGGCTTACCATCTTGACCAGATAATAGCAATGCTGATACAGAAGAGGAACCAGCTGTAGTAACCGAAGAGTTAGACAAGCTGGTAGGGGATAGATATTAGACTCAAGCAATTTGCTCAACCCGTGCAGATAGAGTTTGATAGTTCTGATTATTCAAATCAGCTGCTTTAAGAGAGAATATCTAAAGTTAATGGTTGATAAATGTATTCCATATACCAAATTACTTTAACTTTTCAATATATATTATTTTGTCAGCTTTGGTTTAAAAAAATATTATCTTTACAAATAACTTTTATTAATTTTTTTTAGCAAAGTACGATCTGAATCCCATCATATTTTATTATATATAATTTTGAATGGATTTTATCTGTATTAAAATATGATATGGACATTTCATATTAATCAATTTTTGAAATAAAATATGATTGATTTAAATAGCATTCAGCGGTGAGGCTTGTATGTGTGAAAGATACTTACAGATACTTACAGAAGACTTCATGGAAGAAGCTTACGCCTGTGACTCCAGATCTATATTATCAACTTGTAGAAAAACTAGAGGTCTAACAACATTTAGCAATCTATTTTCAATAATATTTCGTCCATCTCCCAAAATCTTTCGGTAAACACGATCAGCGGCGCGAATAATGGGATATAAACTATTTCGTCCGTGTTGCAATATGTTTCACCTTTTTGGAGTAAATTCATGGGGAATGCTCGTGGGGGTTTTAAACACTGCGGGGGGACCCCTACGATAATCCTGAGTTTTAATCAATTGGGGGGGAGGGGGTCTGGGGGCTACAGCCCCCCAGTATATAATCATACTTGTTTATAGAATAATGTTCTAGCATTGTTTTTATTTAACCAAATGCACATGAATATGCATGTGTGAGTGAACAAAACATACACCCCGCTAAAAATACACTTTTTAAAGTACGCCACCGATCTTCACGTTTACCCATGTTTCACCCAACTGTGTGATCAACTGTTGTTTTATTACTTATTCCTGAGGGCCAGTGTAACGAGGGGGGGGTATAAGGGGGGACATACCCACCCCATATAGCAACCATAGTATGGCTTGTGAGGTATGGATCTTCAGGTTTACCACCCAACCTACAATTTTGGAAGGATTTTCCCAGTCTCCCTAGACATGACTAACCGGGACATCCTTGACAAACTGACTGTCATGGACAGACACTTGACTCAAGTGGTAGATCCCTTCCACCTTCCCAAATTTGTTAAGGAGGGAAAAACAATGACCAACATGGCCATCCATCTCAAATTCAGAGGCCCCTTCCTCCCTGAAAGGGTTGCTCTGTATTCGGCTGCCTACTGGGTGAGACCACACCCCCTCCCTGTCCCCTGGGGCGGACAGAAGTTTCTGTGTTCAGCCACAGAAACATCTCTTGCCATGGAAAAACCCTCTGTGGGAGATGTAGTGGCTTCCACGATGCTGATGGTGCACACGGTCCGCTTCCTGCCTTTTCTGTGGGGGTGACCACCGCCCAACTTCCAGGCAGTGCTGCCTATGATACCGCATGGTGATACGGTATCATGGAGACTCTCCATATGATGGGGGCGAGGGGATGCCTCCCAATGTTTATATCTGAATTTTTGCCAGATCGTCGATTCTGCATACGGGTGGGGGGAGCCCTCTCCGTCCCAATGAAGCAAGAAGAGGGGGTCCCGCAGGGAAGTGTCCTCACTCTCACACTCTTTGCCCTGAGCATCAACAGCATCACCTCGGTGCTGTCGGAAGATGTTCTTGCTACGCTCTACATGGATGACCTTTCAATCTCTTTTGGCGCGGCCCAGATGCCAACTCTGGAGCATCGACTCCAACAAGCATTTAACTAAGTCTCTCACTATGCTGAAGTGCACAGGTTTCGGTTTTCTTTGGTCAAGACTAAGGGGGTGCACTTCTGCCGCCATCCATGGCTCCACCCCGACCCAGATTTGTTTCTTAATGGGGTGCGCCTGGAAGTGGTTGAATCGCACTGTTTTCTTGGTCTTGTATTCGATCGACGCCTCACCAGGGAGGCTCATATTCGCAGCCTTAGGGTCTCTTGTACCCGCACCATGGCTATTCTCCGCTCCATGATGTTCAGCGCTGATAGGGCTACTGCCTTACTTTTTTATTGATCCTTTGTTCATTCGAAGCTCGACTATAGATGCAAGTTTTATGGATCTGCAGCCGAGCGTTTATTGCTGAAGATGGACTCGATCCACCACACCAGCCTTCGCCTTGCGACTAGTGCATTCTGCGCTTCCTCCATTGAGAGCCTTTTAGTTGATGCTGGGGAGATTCCACTTGCACTACTCCGCATACAGTGCATCACTCACCTGCACGCGCAAGCCCGGCGCCTCCCTCAGTTGCCAACAGCTCTCACTGCATCCGCAGCTGATTTCGACGGTGCCTATGCCGCCGAGAGATGCCAGTCAGAGTAGCTCCAGGAGTATTGCATTCGACCTTTGGGGAGCACACACTGTGTCATGCTGGAACTGTGCCAGTGTATACGGATGGCTCCAATTACCAAGAGGGGGTCGGCTTCCACGCCGTATCCCCTCTGTTTGAAGTCAGCGGGGCTGCCAGGCGCTGCGTCTGTCTTCATGGCTGAGCTGGTGGCAATACATCACTCAGTATGGGAGATTCCACGACATGCCCGGTTCAGAGACCGGATTGTGATCTATAGCGACTCACAAACCGCCTTGAGTGCTCTCGGGGCATTGGAACCTCCGCATCCCCTGGGTCGCGATATCTGTAACGCCACAGTTTTGGTGAACCGGGCGGATGTAGAGATTATCTTCTGCTGGGTTCCTAGACATGTAGGAATTGCAGGGAATGAGCGTGCAGATGAGGGCGGCAAGAGTCCGCGAGGACTCTGTGACTGGACCAGCGTTTCGCTCTTCCTCACACCGACTACATGTTAGGAATACATGCAGCTCTTTGGGCTGCTTGGCAAAGAAGATGGAAGACAGTCAAAGGGAACTTAAAGTTGTGTGCCATTGTGCCGTGACTGTTCACATGGACCTACCCCCCAATGCCACAAAGGCTTCAGGTTGCTTTCTGTTGTCTCCCGAATTGGGCACACTCGCGGGATGCACCACCATTTGATGCAGCGCTTGCCAGCGCCCTGCTGTGAAGACTGCGTTGTCCCCCAAACTGTTTGGTGCATTCATGTTCAATGTCCCAGTCTGGGCGATCTTCGCGCATGTTACCTGTCCCGGTACCTGGATGGGCGGGTCGCTACTGCCTGTGCCTTGTACTCGGGATGAGTGCGTGCTCATTGTCTGGTGGACTGATAGACTTTTTTGGGGAGGCCGGCCTTCTCCCTTTTATTTAACTAGGTTTTGTTGTTTTTTATTATTGTTGTTTTCTTTGTAGGTTGCACGCTCCTGCACCGGAGGGAGGGGGACCTTCCCCCGACACTGGAGCTTGCTTCTTAATTGTCATTTCTCCTTTTTATCGTTGTTTTGTTTTCAAATTTTTATTTTAAAGTAGCCCAGAGCTAGGCTGTTTGTTTTTGGCGAATTATGCCCAAGTGGGCAGTCGCCAGATAGCCCATTAAAAAAAATAAAATAAAATAATCCAGGCAGTGCTCGGCATATCTCCAGGCAACCCAGATCCAGCAGCTGCAAAATGAAGCCAATCACTCCCTCAAAGAAATTAAAACTAAATTAAGAACCATCAAGCCTGGGTCTTTCCACCCTAAGTCATCTAAGGCGCTACACTCTCCTACTGTCCAGACCTGCCCCCCCCAACCAAGTTTACTCTACAGCTCCACCATTGACTCTTAAGTCCACAAATTACTGTTATTCAGAAGGCTGCTGAATCCACCCCTTCTCACCCAATCACTACCTGCTTCCTAGAAACTCGAAGACCCCAAAAGAAACTCCGCTCTCCTAAATCTCCCCAAATAATTCCTCTTCACACCCTGTTCCATGGCCTAAAAATCAACGGGAGAAGACCCCAAAGATGGCTGCCTCCCAGGTAGAACTACCCCTACCTCTATCCTCCCTACCTACACCTCTTCCACCTCACCCCACACCCCAGCCTTCACTATTCCCACGTCTCCCTCCTCGGCTTCCCCCCATGCAGCCTGCAGCCCAGCAGCCCCTGCATGCCTTGGACCTACAGACACCTCTCAAACCCAAATTACCTTGGACCTCTCCCTCTCTGTCTTCATCAGGGAATTGCACCCATTGCACTGACCTTCATTAGTCTTCTTTCAGGTAGCAGCCTTAGAGAGAGTCTTCTGAGGTGTCTGTCAGACTTTCTGACCTTCCTTAAAGACTCATGCAATGACTCCTTCATCTCCCCACTTCATACTCTGGAATGCCCGGTCTCTATACCGGAAACTTCCTATTTTTAAAACCACACTTTCTTCCTATTCACCTCCCCTGTAAAGTTCGCAGAGATTTGACATCCTGGCCACTATGGTGACGGGACTCAGCGCCCCGTCAAACCCCAGCTTAGCCTCTTCTTCCTTCAGTTTTCCTTTCAATTATTTCTATCTTTCTTCCAACACCTCTTGCTATTGTTTCCCTTCTGCTTCTCCAAAATACCCATTGTTTGGGTAGTTTGTTAGTTTTAGGTAGATTTAGGTTTTTATTTTTAACAGGTTAGTTTACTTTAGTATTTAGTACCTTAGGTACACTCTTTTACATTTTTGTCTTTTATATTATTTTTTTTCCACTTCTCTCTTCTTTTCTTTTTCTGTTTTGACCGAAGTTGCGACTATGGCTTTGTGGACCCCATAGTCGCTTGGTACTCGACCAGGCTACGCTTCTGGACTGATCCTTTCTTTCTTCTGCCTCTGTACGGGTCACGTATGCGCCCACTTGGGGGCATCATCTGCAGGACCGTGCCCTAGAGGAGGTTTGGTTGCCTGGGTCATCATTTTGTTTCTGGAAGGTCTTTGCACTGCAGTACAGAGAATCTCCGTTATGTGGCTCTGCTGTTTTTAAAATGACAGTGGGAGTCGGGTCAGTGGGTTACCCCGTCTGGGCTGTATGGGCGCTCTTTGAACTCATGATACGATTTGGTGCATGCCTTCGGATCCAGGGGCAGCCCAAAATGAAATATTTACTTATATGGGTAAATTTAACTGAAATAACTCCCAAGAGACCGCAGGGTCTCTGGTCATTGTGCCTTGGACCCTGACGGTAGACGCTTTGATCCTTTTGGGTCAGAAGTCAATCCTGAGTTTGATTACTACTGATTTTTAGTCTGAAAGAATGATAGTCCTCTTAGTAAGGCTGACATCTTCGATGTCTATGAGGATTTTGTTGAGGAATGTGGCGAACCTGTCCAAATGTTGCCACATAATGATGTCACATTGATAGTTGAGGCAAAATCAAGCGAGCAGGATCAGCGGATTAAGAACCTACAGTCTTTAGCTTCTGTAGACACGTCCTCTGCTTTGCTCCCAACATTTAACACATGTAAAGGTGTTATCCAATCGGGAGAGTTAATAGATTACGATGTTGACAGGCTAGCATCAAAACTTGCTAGGTTAACTACCACCACCATAATCCTTGACCTTTGCTGAAGTACGTTAAGGCTGGCTATCTTAACATCCCAATCAAGCCTTATGTTGAAAACCCACGGTAATGCTTCCATTGCCAATGCTTTGGCCATGTAAGCAAGTTTTGTAAACAGGCAAGGTTGTGTGTGAATTGTGGATTGGATTATCACTGGACACCCTGTTCTCAACAGCCGTCATGGAGAACACCCTGCAACATTAACAGCAATGCATTTTCTTTCTCTATGAGAGAGAAGTCATTGCTATTAGAAACAAGAATAGGGTCAGTTTTAAAGAGGCCAAAGAAGAGTAAAAGAGATGTATGTCCAACCTGGCGTGAGCGTTTCTGATGCTCTGTGTTCTACTAAGTCAAAGAAAGGCAGAAGCCAGAGACCTCCTACTGGTTCTCCTGTGCCTGACCAGGTAAAAAGTCTTCCCATTCCTAAACGTACATCTCCTCATGATGAACACTCTTGGTCAGTACCTAACAGTGCTTCTGAGGTTACCCAACAAGAAGAGAAACCTTTCATACTCTCCTGGTTCCCCAAGGGTGTTTAAGCACGTTGCTACCACTCCAGAACATGTGGATGTTGATCATGTTGGTCCTCAGGTGGTATCCATTCCACTTCTGGATATTCACCCTGCCCCTAAAGGACCAAGCTCTTCTTCAGCTCCAAAGCCAGTTATCACTCCCTCCCCACCCTTGTTGATACAGCTTTGGAATTCCTTCGATCCCTAAATGAGAAGGAACCAACCTTTGCTCCTTCCCAGGAACCAGCTGTTGTGGAGGTTACCCCCTCATCTGAGGAGGACTCTCAAAAACTGACTCCACATCCTTCTCTATCAGCATCAAATTCACAACTTTTACCATCCCAACCAATACCACCAGCTCTGTCAACATTGTCTGTTCCCTCGACACCTGAACTGACCCTTGGAGTTGCTTCCATCTCTTCTTCTCCAGTAAAGACAGTTCTCTCTTACATCCACTTATCAAAATTTGTTGTGCCACCTCTTAAAGAAAAAACAAAGGCAAAACTCAAGCTTCTGATGCCTCCTTTGTAATACTCCAAGCCTAAGGCTAGTATGACACAAACTACTTCTGCTGGTAGTTCAAATCCAAAATCTTGTACCCTTAAGGGTAGGAAGAAATCTACCGTTATGCTTAAACGGTAACAATGTTTCCAATTATTCATTGGAACCTCCAAGGTTTCTTTCCTAAATGGGAAGAGTTGAGCTCCTGCTTAAGGATTACAATCCTGATTATATTGCTTTACAGGAGACTTGCTTGGGTACTCGCAGAGTACCAACATTTCAGGTTTTGTGGGATATTATAAGAACCCCGGAGAACCAATTCATGGTTCTGCTGTTTTTGTTAACAACAGGGTTCCCCACAACCAGCTCTCTCTTAACACAGACCTGCAGGCAGTTGCTGTCCGCCTGTTTTCCACTCACCATTATTCAGTGTGTTCGCTGTATCTTCCTGGCGAGGAAAGAGATACAGGTGTTTTAGCTACAAAGTTAGCTAATTTAATTTCTCCCTCCCTTGTTATTGATTGGCGACTTTAATGCTTGACACCCCCTTTGGGGCGACCATGATAACAACCCTAGAGGAAATATGATTGAGAGATTTCTGGGCACTAATGATGTCTGCTTTCTTAACGATGGCAGCCACACATCATTTCACATCCAGACAAACAGCTTTACATGTGTAGACTTGTCTCTCTGTTCACCAAGCTGTAGAGCTGATTTTGACTGGGCAGTGGATCCTGATCCGCAAGGCAGTGATCACTTCCCCATTGTAATAACACTATGTACAAGTGGTCCTCCTCCACCACCTAGCAAAAGATGGAATACTAAAAAAGCAAACTGGCCTAAGTTCAGGCACCTCTCGAGCCATGATGGGTCCTTTCCTCATGAAGATATTCAAGTGGCTATTGATGATCTTTAGCCCACGTCAATCATGCAGCTAGTTCCTCCATTCTACTTTCCGGCTCAACTGCTCGTGGACCACAATTGCCCTGGTGGTCTTCTGAATGCTCGAGAGTTGTCACTGAATGTAAACAGGCTTGCTGATGTTACCATTGGTGCCCCACGATGGTAAAGAAACTTGCTCAGTTATGTGACGCACCCTTCAATGAGCTTGAAAGACCTCATTGGATGGTTACGTCGCGTTGATATGTTGGCAGACCCCTGTAGACAAAATCTGGAAGTGGGTCAAAAAACTATTGAGGAAATCCAATGGCTTTACAGCTACCAACATTGTTCAGGCCGGAGAACTGTTGGGATACTTGTCCCATATTTCCTATGTCTTGGCCAGATCGTTTGCCTATCAACTTTATGGAGCCTAACATGGATAATGAGCCTTATAACTGGCTCTTTTCTATCCATGAGTTCCTCCATAATGCACTGAAGCACTATGGATCCACTGCATCCAGATTGGATGGCATTTCCTATATGATTAGGAATATGCATCCATCCCTCCTCTCACATTTGCTGGACATCTATAACTTCATCTGGATTAGGGGCTGCTTCCCTTTTATGTGGAGGGAGGCTGTGGTTTTACTTTTCTGAAAACTAGGAAAGTATGGGACGGAACCCACCCATTTACTGCCCTATTGCCCTTACTAGTTATCCATGTAAATTGTTTGAGAGGATGTTAAATACAAGACGTCTGGTTTTTGGAGACAAACTATCTTATATCTCCCTCTCAATCATGGTTCATAATACACAAAGTACCATCGACCTGCTTGTTAGAATGGAGTCTTATATAAGAGATGCTTTTTCAAAGAGGCAGCATTCTGTTGCTGTTTTCTTTTATATTGAGAAAGCATATGATACCACTTGGAGGGAGGTGTGGTATCCTTAAGCAACTCCATGATTGGGGCCTGTAGGGCTTTCTTCCCAGGTTTGTCAAGCAATTCCTCATGTGGTGCACACTACAGGTAAAAGTTGGAAATGCCCTATCAGAGCCCGTAGAGCAAGTTGAGTGTGTGCCACAGGGAAGTGTCCTCAGTGTCACCTGCTTCTCTGTGGCCATCAATAGCATTATTGCATATCCCCCAGCTGAGGTTTCCTCAACTCTATATGTGGATGACTTAGCGCTTATCTGTTCATCACCTAGACTTCCATTTGTCATCTGTAAGCTACAGCGGGTTATAAATACCATAGCTGATAATCCTTCTTCCAAGGGTGTCCTTTTTTCTGCAGTAAAGACCAAGGCTATCCACTTTTACAATCATAGATCAGTGACATGAGACCCGTCCCATTTGTTAACTCGAATTTCGCGGTTAACTTTTTTACCGTGTTCCCGCCATATAGGGAGTGGGAGGAGCTTGGTATGATGCATGTACCTCCAGCCAGGGCTCCCTCGCAACTTCCCGCCAGGCTCAGTTTAAGTGTGCTTGCAGAGCTCAGACAGTGTACATCTGTGTTACGCTGCCCCACAGACCGTATCTTTTTCACCTTTCTGCTGATTTTGACGCCCTACCAGACACCACCATACCATCGCAATGGGGTGTAGCAAGCTGACCATGGAGCGTAGCAAGCTGACAATGGAGGAGAAGACCCATGCCCTAACCCTAATGGAACAGGAAGTGCCAGTAAAGCGTGTAGCTGCCGATCTGAACGTGAGCCATTTGTCACTCTTTAAGCTCAAAAGAGCAGCCACCACACTCCCTCCTGGCACTGCACTGCCTTGCAAACCTGGCTCTGGGGGCAAAAAGAAGACAACTGCTTGGACTGACAAGGTTTTGCTATGTGAAGTGAAGCAGGACCCTTCAATAACAGCGGCTGAATTGAAGGGGAAACATCCTGACTCGCTCCACAACGTTGCTATTCGTACGATCCAGCACCGGCTACAAAAAGACCTGGGTTTGCCCTGCTGCCGTGCCGCCAAGAAACCGCTGCTGACAGAGGGTATGAAGAAAAAACAGCTAGCTTTCATGAAGAAATATCAAGATTGGACACCGGAGCAGTGGAAGAAAGTCATGTGGAGTGACGAGAGCAGTTTTCGGCTCATCAGGGGTGGCTCGAAAGTGGTGTGGCGGCCCAGTGATGTGAGCAGATTTGACCACCGCTACACTGTGAAGCACCCCGATGGCGTCATGGTTTGGGGATGCTTCAGTGGGAGGAAGGGCAGGGGTGGTCTCTATTTTCTCCCCAAGAATGTCACCATAAAGGGAAAGAATTACATTGAGGTTTTGGAGGAATATCTGCTCCATTTCTACGCTCTCCATGACTGTGACTTTTTTATGCACGATGGCGCCCCTGCACACAAGGCACGAGCTGTCAAAGACTTCCTTAATGAGCATAACATCGAAGTTTTGGACTGGCCAGGCAACTCACCCGACTTAAACCCCATAGAGAATGCCTGGAACCAAATGAAAAATGAAGTTGCTAAGTCCCGGCTCACCTCAATCCCTGCCTTGAAGGAGACACTCATTAAGCTGTGGGTGGCAATGGATGGCTCCTACTTCGAGAATCTTGCAATATCCATGCCCAAGAGGATCCAGGAGATGTTGAAGACCCGTGGCAACATGACAAAGTACTAAATGTAAAGAAATGTAAGTAAAAGGACCCAATAAAACAAACTTGAAATGTACTTTTGTGCTTAATTATCCAAAATTTCTTAATGTTAACATTTCCTTTGCACTCACTGTATGGTGTCTATGCCACCTTTGAGCCCCATATCAGATTTCTAGGGTTGATCTTTGATTCAAGGCTTTCTTCGATGCCTCATTTGGACACCTTGAAGAGGTCTTGTCTGAAGAGAATGTACATAATGAAATTACTGTCACACACTTCTTGGGGAAGTAATCGCTATACCCTGTGGCTTTTATATTCAGCATTAGTCCAGCCAAAGCTGGACTATGGGTCACAGGTGTATTTCTTTGCCTCGCCGTCCATCCTTAAAAAATTAAATACTGTGCGTAACCAGGGTGTGCGCCTGGCTTCTAACCTCAAATATCTTTTTAGATTTGAGCAATTACCATGGTCGCCAGTATGTGAGTGTACAGTCAATTTGCCAACAGTGGCCTCATATGATAGATTTCCATCTCAGGCTCGCCCCTTTCCTCTGAGCACACAGGACATCTAAGGGAGTTTTCTGTTATTCCCAAGGATCAGTTCTTGCCTGTAGCCTTGAGAACCATGAACAAATATGTATCAAATTAAGGTTATTTCTCTGATACTGACTCATAATAATTCATCTCTCCTTCTACAGGTTATGTCTATCATGGGTACCTACAATTCTTGATCAGTGTTCTGTTCTTACCTTGTAGCATTTGTTTTTTGAAAAACCCAGAATAAAACCCGGGTTTTGTTTTTTTTCTTCAAAATTATACTTTTTTTTTCAAGAAATGAATGCTTCTTATCATTATTTTATTCAAAATTCATATATTTGTTTATAATTTCAACAAATATGTAACAAATTAAGGTTATTTCTCTGATACTGACTCATAATAATTCATCTCTCCTTCTACACGTTATGGCTATCATGGAACATGGGTACCCCAAATTCTCGATCAGTGATCTTTTACTGTGATCTATTCTTACTATAATATAATTATTAAACTAATTAATTATTGTTATAAAAATAGAGATAGCTATTCTTTTTTTTAAAAAAAACCCAGAATAAACCCAGGTTTTTAAAAAAATCCTGGGTTTTATTAGTCTTTTTCCAAAAAATTTTTTTGCCAACTCTGATGGGTCCAAGTCATCGGATGGAGTTGGAGCTGCTGCTGTCTTCCCATCTCAAACAGCATTGGTTCGCCTACCAAGTGCAGCTTCTGTTTTCACAGCAGAACTTGTTGCCATTCTTGCTGCACTCTTTGTTATTGCTCCTATGCCATCTGGTTGACTTACGATTTTCTCTGACTCCCTTAGTTCTCTGGAGGCACTGAGTGCTTTTAGTTCTAGTCATCCGCTGGTTTCCAAGATCCAGTAGTGGCTGTTTTATCTTTCTCCTATTCACAAGATTTATTTTTGCTGGGTGCCTAGTCACGTGGGCATCCCAGGTAATGAAAGGGCGGATACTGCGGCCAAGGAGGTGGAATCATTGGGGACACCCCCATCAGCCCTCTCACTATAACTTCCTTCCCAGCGGCGGATTAGAGCATCTGGGAGTGACTATTACCTTTGATTCTGGGCTTCTTCAGATCCTATTAATATATATTCCATGTTTGGATATCTCCATGAGCTTAAATTCTTATCTTCTCAGCTCTCCTTCCCTACACTAACAATGCCCATCATGACTTCTGGGAACCAGCCTTCCCCAGGACCTGGAGGAACCATTCAGGCTGCTCCCTCTCGGATTTCCTAGCAGACAGTGACTGCTACTCTCTTATCACGTCCCCTGGCCTCTCTACCAGGATTGATCCAGTTTCAGGTAACCCCTCTACCTTGGACCTATGCCTTGGAAATGGCCCCCTCCTCCACACCACTATCACTACTGGCCCTTATATGGGAAGTGATCATCTTCCTGTATTCATTTCTTTTCCATCAGTGCCACCACCTCCCCCCGTCTCACACAGACCTCATTGGTCTTTTAAAAAAGGAGACTGGGGCACCTTTCAATTATAATTAAAATCAGTTACCCTGCCCACTTCCCTCTTGTTAGAAGACCAAATTCAGTATTTCACAGATACCCTGCTGGATGTGGATCCCATCACTTTAACTTTGTCACCCCTTCCCCCATCCTGCACCTTCAGGATCCCCTGGTGGTCCCAGAAGTGCACGGCAGCCCTTTAGGCCAAACGGCATACCTTTAAAGCATGGCGTAAGAACTGCATCCTCCCCCTTCGAATCCGCTTCCGTCTCCTAGAGGCCTGGTGCAAGCGTGTTATCCTTGATGAGAAACGTTCTGTCTGGGCTTCATTTTGTACCTCCCTGTCCTTTACTTCCTCAGTCTCCCAGGCCTGGTCATTCTTCATAAAGATGGTCCACCCTCAACTCCCACTCACCTTCCCGCTAACTAATAACAGCGCCCTCCTCACCACAAATGACCACATTCACACCACACTTGGCTCAACCAACCCTGTACCTGCACCCAACATACCTTCACTCTAGGATCATTCCTTGACCTTAAAGTAGCTTTTGACTACGCTTCACATAATGCTATTATAACAAAACTTGCCTGCCTGGGACTCAGAGGTTCCCCCTTAACTGGGTTAAGTCCCTCCTGCCTTCCAGATCCTTCTCCATGGTGATATGTGATACCTACTCTAGATATCACCCCATCACCAGAGGTGTGCCACAAGGTTCCCTTCTCCTCTTCAATGCAATGTCTTACTCTGACTTTCCTTCTTTGCCACACACACAAGCACTCCTCTACGCTGATGACATCTCCCTGCTCTGCTCTGCTCCCACTATCCAAGAAGCTCAGATCAATGTTCAGCATGGCTTGATGATATCCACTCCTGGATAATGTGCTGGGGTCTGACCGTCAGTGGCGTACCTAAGGGGGAAGGGGAGAGCTTGGCAGCCGCCCTCCCTGAAAATTTGTTCTATGGAAGAGGGGAGGGCGACCGCCCCCCTGAAAATGTAGCAATAATTTTTTTACTTTTAGCAATTTGCAAATGTAATTAGATATTTAGCAACATTTATTTTATCGATAGGATAGGTTGAGTTTTAAAATAGCACAAATTGAGGGAAAATGGGTTGAGGGCACTGTGAGTTGCTGCTACTGTCGCTTCGGGTGATTTGGAATGTTCAGGAACCCCCAGCACATGGTTAGCTGTGCGCTACCAGAAGACAACTCCAGCGGTGAGTCACTGCCAGAAGCTACACGCCACTACAAGGCACTGGTGACTGGATCATTCTAGAACTCATCTCTAGCAGTTATATAATAAGTTTTTTGCCAATAATGCATCATTTTTGTCACTGGAACATTCTAGAGCTCATATGTAGAAGCTATATAAGCAGTTACTTACCAACAGCGCGCCTGTTCCTTGTTGAATCTTACAGTGATAGTTATGTTGTATGAACTTCGGTGTCTCTGCTTATAAATAGTGCTTAAAAGCATTATCATCCCACTGGTGAGTAGTCTATTTTCAACTAATCGATATCTCATAGAAAATATTTTTGTTCCTTATCATTGTTTACATTGTCATCGCCAATACAGCTGTATCTCTTATATATAATATATCCGTCTTAACGTAAATATTTTTTACACTTAGTGGTTTAGGGTTAACAGTTAGTCTCATAGCATATCATTTTTGCTACATCACAAACAATCTAACAAAACAGAAACTGAACGCGCTCCACTTTCGTTAAGATGTCGTAAACTTGTAGATGAGTTAACAATATCTGTTCCAAAACAATTCTTTATTTCTCTATATTGTTATTCTGTCCATTGTTTTTATTTATAGATTTATACTCAATTTCATTGGGATATGCCTTATGAAAAATGCTTTAGAACAGCTCATCAATATAATAACATCCATGTCAATTTATATAATAAACATCAACAATATATGCTCTGGATGATCAAAATAGCTATTTGTCTGTATAGATTTGTCAATATGTTTATTTGTTCATATGTTTTTATATTTGCTTATATTTTATACTTTAATACTTATATATGTTTTATCTTTTTTAGGCTGGTAGAAGCCTAGTAGTATAAGAAATAAATGTATTAATTATAATTTGAATTATAATTAAATACATAATTATTTAAAATATTTTTCATTACTAATAAATGATTTTTAAAATAATTTAGCTCCTACTAAACATCATTTTTTCTTTTTACCATAGGTTTGTGCAATGAAGCATGATAGTATTACAAATTTCTTTTGGCCTGTGCCGAAAAGTCTGAAGTTACCCATGTCTGAGTCTTTGACTTAAAGTTCTTCACCTTTGAATCTCAGTCCTCTTCATTGAGCATGTCTACCAGAGAGAAGTTACCCATGTCTGAGTCTTTGACTTAAAGTTCTTCACCTTTGAATCTCAGTCCTCTTCATTGAGCATGTCTACCAGAGAGACCTCACAATCGCTTCGACGAGCGCATGTCCTGGCCCATTGGACTCTGTCCACTTTGTCTGTCAACCAGAATATGATGGCTACCCCATCACCAGTTAGCTACTAAGGATACATCTGGGAGGATCTTCTGCATTCCTTCTACTATATTCCAAAAAGAAATTGCTAAAATCAGAGGTCCAAAAGCATGGCAAATCAGCCACACATCTTGCTTGCATTGAGTGTGCACGACTGCATCGACTCTACACTGCTGATAGTGATCAGGCCATCGAAGGTCAGCTTATGGCTCAGAGGAAAGTCCAGATTGCCGCCAACCCGTCAAAGCTGCGATCAATTATAGCAACAATACTCTTTCTGGGTCGCAATAATCTTGCTTTTCGGGGCCACTGCGATGTTGGAGAATGATGGCATATTTTGGAGTGCTTTGTGCTTTTGTTTGGTGGAGGAGACAAGGCACCCCAGCCTCTTCTTTCCGAGTCACCCCAGCCTCTTCTTTCTGAGTCACCCCATTACACTTCATATGTGTCTCCACTAATCCAGAATGAACTTATCAACGTAGTGGGTGAGCTCATTCGCAACGAGTTGGTCACTAAAGTCAAGCGGGCAAAGCTTTTCTCAGTGTTGATGGATGAGACCACAGATACGGCTTGAATGGAGCAGGTGTCCATCATTCTTCGCACTGTGAACTCAGAAGGTGTGATAAGCGAAGATTTTGTCGCTTTTGCAGAGGCTAAAGACACTTTGGGCCAGGGACTGGCCACTCTAATGTTGGGCACCCTCAACTCTCTTGGGCTAGGTGTGGTAAACTTGCGAGGCCAAGGTTACGATGGGGCAGCATCAATGTCCAGTTGATTCAACAGATGTCAAGCCATTGTGAAGGCTAAGCAGCCTCTCGCCGTCTATGTACACTGTTTTTCTCATTGGCTGAATTTGGTAATCAGGAAGGACTGCATCCATCCTGAGTCCAAAGTACTCTTTGGAATCATTAGCTAAATCTGCGATTTCTTCGCCAACTTGCCAAAGCGCACCATCATGCTTGAGCAGCTGATTGAAAAGGATGAGATGGCATCATTACACAAGAAACAACGTCTGAAGGCGTACTGCCCTATGCAGTCAGGGGAACACCACAACAGTGTTGCCGTTCTAGTGGAGCTATTTCCCTTTGTCATATCCATCATGAACCATCTTTCGGAGGATGGCGACTCCCATGCTGTCTCCTTCTTGGCGTATCTCGCAGTGGCAGATGCAGTCTTGCGTCTAACCCTTCCTGTGAGTCAGGGGTTACAGGACTCAGCACAACATCTTGGGGAGACATATGAATGCATCCGTGTCATCAGGCAGAAGCTTGAGAAAATGAGAGAAGAGTCCTCGACTGCATTTAAGCAAATGTTTACTGAAGCAATGAAGATGGGGACCAAAATCTCTGTGCCTCGAAAGGCCCAAGAAGGGTCGATGCCTGAATTGTACTATGAAAGAACCTTACTAGTCCCATTTCTGGATGTGATGATAGCCAAACTAGTGAGCCTGTTCGATGACAAATGCATGTGCCAGGTAGTGAAATTGCAAAAGCTCATACCTCGATTTGCTCGGGAGGACACTTCGAAGAAACTACTCCCTGCCCTCAAGATCTATGAGCAAGACCTCACTGATGGAATCGATAATGCTAACTCCCAAATTCAAGAGTGGTTGACAGAACTAAGTGGAGTGTGGAAGATTGGAGTCTTAAAAAGTGCTCCAAGGAAGCGACTCAAATGTTACTGCCCAACATGGCAACACTCCTTCGACTATTCGGAACTGTACCATCATCTACCGCCAGTTCTGAGCAATCCTTCTCTCATCTTCGAAGACTCAAAACTTATCTGAGGTTGACAATGACTCAAGAGTGTCTCGATGCTTTGGTGCTAATGACACACAACATTGAGCTGCACCCAGACAAAGTTATTGATGTGTTCCGTGATAAGGGCAATTGAAGGCTCCTGCTTTGAACTTTTGTTCTGCAGTCTTCAAAACGATTCATGAAGGTACTGAGGCAGTCATTTGGTGAAATGTTTATTAATTGCCTAATGGTGGTTAATTCACTAATTTTATAATTTGATATTTCTCCCGATTATTATTAATACAATAAAGACGATGTTTAAGCGTGTGTTTTGTATCTCTCATTCATGTAACAATACAAAAATAATTCTCTGTTTCATTCTGTTCTGTGCCTTTCTTCACTTTTAAACTCAAGAACTTAACCGCTGATAGCATGAATGGACCATAAAACCCTTGATGCTAGATGAAATCGAGTAATTGAAGTGAACATTTAATTAGAGTAAGTGAAGAATTTTGATTCCCTAATCAAAATAAAAATTCTAGGTTTCGCTCTCCCCCCCCAGCCTAAAATCCTAGGTACGCCACTGCTGATAGTGAATGCCCAGAAATATAGCCTCCTGTGCTTCACCTGAAGATGCATCCCCAACATCTCAGTGGTCACCATCAATGGAACCCCAATTCCCTTCAAAACTCACCACAAATTCCTTGGTTTAATATTAGATGGCCCCCGCCTAACCTGGGGCCACCATATACAATACCTGAAGACCTCATGCCTCAAGAGGCTTAACCTCATGAAGTCCCTTGCAAGTGTCAAGTGGGGTGTGGCCAGGAATACCCTCCTCCGCTTTAATTGTTTTTACACCCAGAATCACTTGGACTACAGATCTGAGGTCTATGGACCAGCCTCGCCATCCCTACTAAAAAAATGGAGGTAATCCAAAATACAGCACTCCGTATAGCTTTGAGAGTTTTTAGATCCTCCCCAGTCACAGCCCTTCAGGCAGAGTCCTCCTTACTCTCACTATCACACCAACCCTCCACCCTCCTTCTCTGTACCTACACCAAACTTGCAGCCACCCCAAGTGGACATTCCCTCCACTCACTTCTCCTCCACCAGCGTAGGAAATCATTACATGGTCCCCTACCATATCAAGCCCACATGCCCTTTGTTGACAGAGCCATCTCCTTCTTTGCTACCCTCCTTCCACACACTAGAGAAAACCTCCCCACTCACTCCTTGGTTCCCTCTTTCCTCAATAGTCTCTCAGGGATTTCACATACAGATACCATGGTCCAAGGCTGACTGCCCAACACTGGGCAGGACCTTATTCCTGAATCTTCTACACACACAATACAGACACACCCTATACATATATACTGATGGTTCATGCGCCTTCCATCTCCCCCATCAGTTGGAGCAGCTATATTCATGCCATCACTCTCCATCGCCACTGCCTGGAGGTTGCCAACCACTGCATCTATCCTTACAGCAGAACTCTTCACCATTAAGGAAGGACTCAAGGCTGCTAAAAGCCACACTCCTTCCTCCATAACACTTTCATAGATTCCCTCACAGTCCTCCAACTCATCCAACACCATTCCCCTAAATCATTCCACTACATCAGCTGTCAACTTCAAATATTGACATCTACCTTCAGTGGGTTCCCTCCCACATCAGCATTACTGGCAACACTGTGGCCGATGGAGCAGCAAATAAGGCCCATTCTCATCCCTCTACCATAGACCTCCCTACAGACCTACTGAGCAACGTACAAAAGGACTGCAAGCTTCACTGGAAAAGCACCTGATAGATGCCTTACAATATACAACACTTGGGCGTATCAGACAGGACACATGTCACCATTGGTGGACCCCCTTCCCCAACCGTTCCCTAGACACTGCCATTACCAGATTCAGGATAGGACAGCTGCCTCAATGCCCACATGCACAGGCTGGGCCTGACTGACTCCCCACATTGCCTCTGGTACCCCACACAACCAGACACTCAAGACCATCTGCCACTTGACTGTCCCCGCCACCACTCCCACTGCACTGCTCTCCTCCAATCATTGGCATCACTCCACATCCGCAGGCCAACAATAGCAGACCTACTTGGAGGCTCCCAAGACCCCAGCCTGGCCCTTAAGATAATTAAGTACACCAGAGTTTTCCTGCAGAGGACTGGCAGGATCGATAGAATTTAAACATGCAACCGCCTAATACCGGCACCTTCGGGGCCCCAGAGGCTGTGGAACCACAACAAGAAAGGCCCAAAATCCCCAAGAAGAAGAAGAAGATGCACAAAGACAGAAAACTAGTAGATAGCTACAGGCCAGTAGCCATAATGAGTGTGATAGGAAAAGTTGTTTGGTAGCATCATGACAAAGAAACTGAAAGAGTGGGATTAATGTGAAGGGATACTTGGAGATGAGCAAAATGGATTTAGGTCTGGAAGAAGAGCCATAGACAACTTATATCCTACAAAATGTAATAAGAGAGGGAAAGAAAATAAGATGGTGTGCTATATGTCTGCTTTCTCGATATAGAGAAAGCCTTTGATCGAGTTTATAGAATGAAATTGCTTGCTAGACTAAGAGAATTGGGGATGGATGCAAATATTCTAAATGTGTTACAAAAACTATGTGAGAATAACAAAGTCAAACTCAATTGTAAAGCCATAGAGACAGGTTGGATGGTGAATGACATCAGGGTTAGACAAGGGTGATGATGTTGAGTTTAGGGAGTTTGAGACAGGTGTCTCATTCACCCTGACGTGGACCATTGTCTTGAGGTTTCATTTGCTTAGAGGCAGTGGAGTTGTCCTGACTGCCTTAAGAATTCAAGGGTATGTTGCAAGACACTCTTTCGGATAGCGTCAGGGAGTCTCATTCCACTTAGGAGAACTTTGATATTGAACGACTTTATCTTGAGAGAGGAAAGGCGATTTTGTAAAATTGTTCTGAGTGAGTGGAAACGTGGGCACCACAGACAGAAATGCCCCACTGTGTCTTCAGTCAAGGGACACCACTTGCAATGGGGTTCAGGGACTAGTCTCAGTTTGTAGAGATGTGCATTAAAGCCAACATGCCTTATCCTGAGTTTGACCAAGGCAGTATCGAGTTGTCTGTTATTTGATCTTCCCCAGGATTGTGGAGTGGAGTCTCTTCTAAATTTGCCTAAATGAGTTTGAGATAGATCTTGGTCTAAGGACTCATCCTAAAGGGATCTACATGAAATTTTGACAGTTTTGGAGAAGTGTGTGATAATCTATGGGATATCGAGTCAGTTCTGGGGCTGAATGGGCTAAAGTGGCTGCTTTATCCACAATCTCATTACCTCTGATGCCCACATAGGAGGGAATCCATTGGAAGTTAATGTCATATTCCAGGGTATGAAGAGAGAGGAGAAGGGATTGGGAGTCGAATACCAACTTTCTATGAGAGTGGGGGTTTGTTGTAGCAAGGAGTGAAAAGGAAGACTTAGAATCTGAGAATATTACTATGGACTGTGGGGCTAGTATTTCTTTGGTAAAGGACAGGGCTCCCAGCAGTGCAAATAGTTCTGTGGCAACTACTGTGTTTTTTGTCTATGTGCCAGGTTTGATTAACAGAGAGGGTGTCTACATATATAGCAGGTGAGTATTGGTCTATCTAGATGGAGTCCCAAGAATGTGTGTTTTCGGATAGGAACTGTAATACCATTGATGGCTATATTGGGGATGGATGGAAAGGCATGTTTCTGAGTGAAGCACATGAGCACACATTTCTGGGGGTTGACTTGAAGTCCCAATTTATTGAACCATTCAGCTAGATTATTCACTCCTGACTGTAGGCATTTCTGTGCTTCTAGGAGGGTGGATGTAGTACTGACTAGAGTCAGATTATCTGCGTATATTAGTGTGGAGGTTCCAGCGGGTCTGGGTATATCTGCCATGATGATGATAAATAATTAGGGACTAAGGACTGGGTCATTCTACGTGAAGTGTACACCTCTTTTGGCAAAATCTTGACACTAGGTCATGGATTTTGATGAGTTTTTCATGCAAGTTAGGTCTGGTGAGATCTAACCAATTTTTATTGCTCTGGGACACCCATGGCCATTTTTATGGGCAGGTCAATTTTTGGTGAAACTGGTTGACCCCAAAAGTTTGAGAGGTCATAACTTTGGCTAGAGTTAACCAATCAGAATGATTTTGGTACCAAAATGCCCAAGAGAAAGAGATCTTTCCATGATGACCCTGACCAAAGTGCAACTTCGATCCTCCCCAAATTTTTTTGAAAGTTAGCTCTATTTTTCCTCCATAGCTACAGGAAAAATAAAAATGGGATCTCTATAAGTTTTGAATCCATGGGTATTTATATACAATCAGGTGGGTGGTATTTTCAGTCATGTCGCTCTACTGGGGCCGTTTATGACATCAGACAGTGTTAGTAAATAGTGATTTTGAGAAAGTTTGATGTATCTTGACGCTATTTGATGGAGCACTCGCCTGCGCCCTATTGCGACGACTGCGTTGTCCCCCAGACTGTTTGGCACATTCTTGTCAAA
The DNA here is from genome assembly GCA_963969495.1 of Ceratothoa steindachneri. Taxonomy (NCBI): domain Eukaryota; kingdom Metazoa; phylum Arthropoda; class Malacostraca; order Isopoda; family Cymothoidae; genus Ceratothoa; species Ceratothoa steindachneri. The sequence goes on from OZ018333.1 coordinate 84,127,839, forward strand.
TGTCCCAGTCTGGGTGATCTTCGCGCACGTTACCTGTCCCAGTCTGGGTGATCTTCGCGCACGTTACCTGTCCCAGTACCGGGATGGGCGGGGTTGCTACCTCCTGTCCCTTGTACTCAGGTCGAGTGCGTGCACCATGACTGGTGGACTGATAGACTTTTTGGGGGAGGCCGGCCTTCTCCCTTGTATTTAACTTGTTGTTTTTTATTATTGTTGTTTGTTTGTTTTTTTGTAGATCGCCGGGGGGAGGGGGACCTCCCCCTGACGCTGGAGCTTACTCCCTGATTTTTATCCCTTTTTATTGTTGTTTCTGTTAAAATTTTTCTTTTAAAGTAGCCTAGAGAACTGGGCTGTTTGTTTGCGGCGACTTATGCCTAAGTGGGCAGTCGCCAGATAGCCCCTTTAAAAAAAGATGTATCTTTACACAGTCATCATATTTCAGTCTTTCCAAACACAACCTCTTCCCTTTCCTAGGCTGCCCTGCCTTTTTTCAGTCTTAGATTCAATAAAACAAGATTATTTTTTATCATTGCATAAATGTAAGACAAACAACATAATACCTTTCAAATATTACAAATTTACAATTTTTATTACCTATACAAAATGTGTTTTAATACAAAACATTAGACAAAAGATTATTTAAGACAAAATTTAAACAAAAACTTAGAAAAAACATTATTTAATAAACATCTAGGTACTCATTTGAGCAGAGCCATCACTTTGTTTTTGTATCAGATTACTTCTTGCTAATCATGTAGCTTTTTTCTGTTGCAGTTTTTGGTTCTACTGATACCAAAATGTCAGAGATGTCCATAGTACAAGAATCTTCTATTTCAGGGAAACAAAAACTGCGAGAGGGTCCATGCCGGTGAAGAAATTTCACAGTTGCCTCTCGTGACTAGAAAAGCTTCGGTTATGCAAGCAAGCTACCAATGTCCATCGTAAATCACAGTGATATACATAACCTGCAAGTTTTCCATTGAACACTGGACATGAAATATTTTTTGTGACTGATTCTAATCTAAAAGTCTCACAGAGACTAAATGAGCGAACTTGGAGAGACTCCTTTGATATTGGAATGAATGAATGGTTTTTGTGTGCCTGGAATAGTTTTGGTTGCAGGTCTGGTTTTCAAAAGTTCTTCCTCCTGTTCATATTCCTTTTGAGTTCCATATCCAAACTTCATATTCCCAAGAGTTTCAGCGAATACAAACCAATCTCTTGGTGATACAATCTGTTTGTCATAGGGTCTTCTCAAGCTCTCTTTAGTAGCCTCCCTTTTGATGGTGCCACCTACGCCGTTTGATGGGCCCTTCCCATGGCTAGTGGCAAAAAAATGCCACTCTGCTTCTATACCATATTCCTCTTTGTGCCAGCAAAGATTCTGGAAAGATTTACAGTTATTATACTGTGCTGCAGATCCGTCCGAAAAGTAATAAATTTTCTTTACCATTTTGAATACTGATTTCAGATACTCTATCAACATTTGCTGAAGTAGAGTTTTCCATCTTTAATGTGATAAAAGACCCAAGGATGTATCCCCTGTAAGGCACGGGGGATCCTTCAGATAGCCTGTATTTCTCCCCTACTTCGTCGCTTTTCAAACAACCTCTCCCACAGCTTTCTCTGGTCAGCCTCTAATTTAACAGGGTAGATGCTGACCTTCTTCTCAGCCAACCATCTCAGATCGGGAGGAGGGGACAATGTTCCCTAACCCCTGAGCTCCGGTCTGGGGTGGTTGGTTTTTAACAACCTGCTTCATCCCCACCCATACCTTCCTCACACCCTTTTTCCTCTCGTCTTCAAAATCTATCTTTTTTACGCACGTTCAAGGTGGAGCCACCATGCCGATGGACTGCCAGGCCACCAGGGGGAAGGGGTGGTCCCAAATGGCGGCGCCTGGCTCTGCCGGGCTTGTAAGCACCTCTTGCATTGCGGGCTACTGCGAGAGGTGGTGAGCGTTTGTGTCCCGTAAAACAAAGAGGGTCACCATGCCCAATGATGCAAAAATAAATCATCTCCCCTTAATTCCGCCTATAACAACGATGGAGCCACTCTCGGGCAGATCCACCGAAAAAATGGAGGTCGCCCCGCCTGTGCTTGTGCAGGGGACCCTCCATATTTCTCTAACTGGAGAGGAGGCTTACTCCTCTCATTCGCCTATGGGTGTAGGGGACTCCCCCTCACCCCCTTCTCTGGAGGTGCTTTCGGGCACCTCCCTTTTTCCAGTGGCAGTCCCCTCTTTTCTTTCCAAGGGGACTTCCAAGAAAGCCAGCAGGCAGCCCATTGCTGACCGCCACTCATGTAAGCGGCTCGGTAGGGCAAACCCCCTCAGGGGGGAAGAGGGAAGCTAGGCCCCTTCGGTCACTTCCCTCAAAAGACCTGCTGTCAAGAATATTGAACCTTGCCGGGGTCAAGGCCTGTGCCTCCCCAAACAAGACTAGTGACAATACAGCCAACAGGACCTGCGATGTCTTGGGAGGGGATGGCCAACTGGAGGCCCTTCCTGTGACACACATGGTCCTCGAGGAAACCCAGCCTCAGAGGATAGGGCCTTCCATGGGGGAAAATCCGGGCTCGGCGCCAAACACCGAACCCAAATCCGCCCCTATGCAAGGTCCTCCTCAAACGGTTAGGGTTTCTGAGGCAGTACAAGGAGGGGAGGGATCTCCTCCGGATGATGCCCCTGCGACCACCAGGACCTTCTCCATTTCGGAGAAGGACCTGGCTGAGGCCGGTCCATCTGGCCTAGGGGCTTCTGCCGGCGGAGGTGAGAAGCGGAGTCATTCCCCGCTCTCCTCGCCAAAAAGGAAAAAGACTAGGACAAAGAAGACTCGAGGCTCCTCTCCACCCGCAGGGGCTACGGGGACAGATGGGTCTGCTGCCACTTTGGTAGGCGACCAAGCCAAGATCGGCACATCCGGCCCCTCTGCCCCCCCCATGTGCAGAGCCCTTGACTAAGACTAAGACCAAGAGTGCACAGGGCAGAGCCTCGATGACATCGGGACCCCTCATTCAGAGGTTAACTGGCATTTTTGAGCCCGCTGGCTTCAAGTGCTTCCTCGTTATTTGCTCCACTGATTGCACCATGTTGTCCAAGGGCAACATGATCCATCAGAGGAGACGATTAGCTAGTGCAATTGGTAGAGAGCCGAAGGTGACCTGTTTCTTGGACGGGAGCCTTCTGGCGAATCCTGCCGAGGCGGCCAAGATACGTGCTCTTCGGACACTTGATGGCACCCCGGTGAGTGTGATGCTGCACTCTACCATGAACTTTGTGAAAGGAGTAGTTTATGCGAGGGAACTAGTTGACTACTCCATTGAGGACATCACCCTAGAACTGACCGACCATGGGGTGGTCAAGGTTGGACATGTGATGATAAAACACGGAGGGGCCTCGAGACCCACCCCTACACTCTTCATCACGTTCAACTGTGACAAGCTCCCTTAGTCGGTGCGTGCCGGTTGGCACCGCTACCGCGTGAAGGCATTCGTGCCACTGCTGCGGCGGTGCTATTACTGTCACCGCTTCGGCCATACGAATCGCTCATGTAGACGTGCAAAGTCGGGGTCACCCGAAGTCTGTGTAAATTGCTCCAAGGTCGCTCAAGATAAGTCCAAATCGTGTGTGGCCAAGTGTGTCAATTGCGGAGAGCCGCATCCTCCTTCTTCGAAGCAATGTGGTGAATATCTCCTTGAGAAAGAAATCTTGGCCGTTCAGGCCCAGGATTGACGCTCATTCCGCGAGGCTAAGGACTTGGTCCTGGCACGCCTGGCTCTGCCTGGTACGTCATATGCCTCAATAGTTAGAAAGGCACCCTTTGCTCCTGGCCCATCCAGGCCAACGAGCACGGTTGTTTCCATGCCCATTTGGAGCCCTTCTGCGGGCTCTACCCAACCTGGGCGCTTCCCTGGTAAAGCTGGTGGCAAAAGGTGTTCATACCCAGCCCCGGCTAAATCTAGGGCTCCCCCCTCTTCCCCCAGCTTGACCGATTCCCGTAAGGCGAAACGGCCACGCGCCTCCCCCGAGTCGTTAGACTCACAGGAGGCAACACCCCTGAAGTTGGTCGCTAGGCCATCTTCCGGGGTTCCTAAAGCTGTCCCCCGAAAGGGAGGACAGCAACAAAGGAGCTTCGGCTCCTTCGCCCACGCCTAGTGGTGGAGGGAGTGGCTCGGAGACGGTGGATCCTCGAAAAGAGGGCCCTCTGCCTCCGAAGCCGCAACGCCCGCCTAAGGTTTCGAGGCGGAGGGAGGAAAAGACTTGCATGGCGAGCCTAACCTCCCCCAATATGTCCTCGAAGGCGACAGTGCCTTCAGCGCTACGGCCATTCCCGTGAGGGTCTTCGTTTCGAGGAGGGCCCCCGCGTCTAAACCGAGCTAGGCCTGGAGGGCATATTCCTTCAATGGAATTGCCGTGGACTCCGGGCCAACTGGAAGCAACTGCGGAGTTTCGTCTCATTCCGTTCCCCGTTAGCTATCTTTTTGCAGGAGACCATGCTAGGCGCGTGCCCCCTGCCCGCCCTCCCGGGGTATACGGGTCTGGAGGTGACCCTACCACTGCGGGATGGACGGGCTCGGGGATGCCCGGCATGATGTCTCCATTCTTCCTTTCTCTTTAGATACCTCCTTTCGGGCAGTGGCTGTGCAGATACACCTGAATAGGAGGTATACTATCATTTCTGCGTATATTCCACCGTCAGCTGACTTCGACGCGGGGGACTTCCGCCGCGTCGTGGCACGGTTACCGAGGCCCTTTCTCTTGTTTGGATATCTGAATGGCAGGCATCCTCTCTGGGGAGATTACTCCATAAATCCCAGGGGACAAGTCCTTGCCGATCTGATTGAAGAGCTTGAGATGGGTGTCCTAAACGTGGATGAGTTTACGCATCACTGTCCGAGAACCGCTTCATTTTCTTGCCTTGACCTATCTTTGTGCTCTTCGGATGCACAGCCTGATTTTGATTGGGGGGTGGTCGATGACCTCCATGGTAGTGATCACTTTCCCATTCAAATATTTTCAGGGCAACTGCCGTCTGAGAGCCCACCTCGGTGGTGCTTGGCGCAGGCTCGGTGGCCTGCATTTCACGAAATGACTGAATTCTCTATCTCAGTCGACCAGTTTAGGTCGGTAGATGAGGCCGTTGAGTTCTTTTCCGGCAACCTCATCGCCGCGGGCCTGACTACTATTCCTAGAACGTCTGGCTGTTTTGCACGCCGACCACTCTCATGGTGGTCGGCCGAGTGTGAAACGGCCCTCAAACAGAAGCGTTATGCCTACGTGCGCTATAAGCGCCGCCCGAACGATTTCACTGTCGCTGAATTTCGTCGGGCTAGGGCTAGGTTCCCGTATATCTCGAAGCACGCCCGCCGCTCTTCTTGGCGGGCATACGTGTCTTCACTTAACGGGAAGACCCCTTTAGCAGAGGTGTGGAGGCGAGTCAAAAGGATTCGGGGCAACTTCTCGCAGGACCCCCCCTCCCATTCTCCAGGAGAATGAGACCGCAATCTCGGACCCCGCGTCCGTGGCGGAATCCTTCGCTCAGCTTTCTCCGCATTCTCGAGCCGGGATGCTGCTCCGCCAGCATTCAATGCACGTCATGATTTCGCGGAAGGCCGCCGGCTGGACTTTACCTCCAGAGGCGGAGAACCCTTCAACAACAGGTTTACTGGGAGCGAGTTGCGCTTCGCTCTCGCTTCGTGCGCGGACACCGCCCATGGTCCAGACGATGTCCCATACGCCATGCTTCGACACTTGGGTGAGTGAGGCATGGCCTTTTTGTTAGATTTGTTCAACAGGATCTGTGTGGAGGGTCTTCTTCCAGATTCCTGGCGAATCGCTACTGTCTCACCTTTCGCAAACCGGGGAGAGATCACTCTACTCCGACCGGTTTCCACCCAATCTCTCTAACCTCTTGCGTGTGCAAGTTGATGGAGAAATTGGTAAATGTTAGACTAGCCTTTTTCCTGGACAGCGGAGGCCATCTGTCTTCTGCACAGTGCGGCTTCCGCAAGTTCCACTCCACGTCGGATGCTCTGCTCCGACTGGAAAATGGCGTCTGTGAGGCTTTCCTTCGTAGACAGCACTACGCCGCGGTGTTTTTTGATCTGGAGAAGGCCTATGATACCGCATGGCGATACGGTATCATGGAGACTCTCCACACGATGGGGGCGAGGGGACGCCTCCCAGTCTTTATATCTTAATTTTTGCGAGATCGTCGATTCCGCGTACGGATGTGGGGGAGCTCTCGCCAACCCAAAGGAGCAGATAGAGGGTGTCCCGCAGGAAAGTGTCCTCAGTGTCACACTCTTTGCCCTGAGCATCAAGACTAAGGTGGTGCATTTCCGCCGCCATCCACGGCTCCACCCCTACCCAGATTTGCTTCTTAAAGGGGTGCGCCTGGGTGTGGTTGAGTCGCACCGTTTCCTTGGTCTTGTATTCGACGGACGCCTCACTGGGAGGCTCATATTCGCAGTCTTAGGGTCTCATGTACCCGCGCCATGGATATTCTCCGTTCCGTGACGTTCAGCGCTTGGGGCGCTGATAGGGCTACTGCCTTACTTTTTTATCGATCCTTTGTTCATTCGAAGCTCGACTACGGATGCGAGTTTTATGCATCCGCAGCCGAGCTTTTATTGCGGAAGGTGGATTCGATCCACCACATCGGCCTCCGCCTTGCGACCGGTACCTTCCGCACTTCCCCCATTGAGAGCCTGTTGGTCGATGCTGGGGAGATGCCACTCGCTCTGCGCCGCGTGCAGTGCATCACTTGCCTGTACACGCGAGCCCGGCGCCTTCCTCAGTCGCCAACAGCTTTCCCTGCACGGCAGCTGATCTCGACGGTGCCTATGCCGCCGAGAGACGCCAGTCATACCCTAAGCCCTTTGGCTTTAGGGTCAGGAAACTCCTTCGAGAGCTAGATATAGCTCTCGGGCCGGTGGCGCCCCTGGTTCTGCCCAGGACGCCACCCTGGAGGGTACCAAATTTGGCTATTTGTCGCCACGCCTCTGCTCCCAAAGCTTGTACGGCGCCTGGAGTATTGTGTTCGACCTTTTTGGAGCACACCTCGTGTCACGCTGGAACCGTGCCAGTGTATACGGATGGCTCCAAGTCCCAAGAGGGGGTCGGCTTCCACGCCGTATCCCCTCCGTTTGAAGTCAGCGGGGCTCTGCCAGGCGCTGCGTCTGTCTTCACGGCCGAGCTGGTGGCAATACATCACTCGGTACGGGAAATTACGCGACCTGCCCGGTTCAGAGACCGGATTGTGATCTATAGTGACTCACAAAGCGCCCTGAGTGCTCTTGTGGCATTGGAATCTCTGCATCCCCTGGTTACATAAGAACATAAGAAAAGAAGGAGACTGCAAAAGACCATTCATGGCCTACACTTGGCAGCTCCTGTTCCAGCTCCTTGGCAGCTCCTGGTTCGCGATATCCGTGACGCCACGGTTTTGGCGAGCCGGGCAGATGTCGAGATTATCTTCTGCTGGGTTCCTGGACATGTAGGAATTGCGGGGAATGAGGGCGCCAAAGAGTCTGCGAGGACTCTGCGACCGGACCAGCATTTTGCTCTTCCTCACACTGACTACATGGCAGGAATACGGGCAGCTCTTCGGACTGCTTGGCAAAGATGATGGGAGACGGTCGAAGGGAACTTAAAGTTGCATTTCATTGCGCCGCAACTGTTCCCATGGACCTATCCCTCAATGCCGCAGCTGCTTCAGGTTGCTTTCTGTCGTCTCCGAATCTGACACACTCGTGTGACTCATCGCTATTTGATGGAGCGCTCGCCTGCGCACTATTGCGACGACTGCGTCGTCCCCCAGACTGTTCGGCACATTCTTGTTGAATGTCCCAGTCTGGGTGATCTTCGCACATGATACCTGTCCCGGTACAGGGATGGGCGGGGTCGCTACCGCCTGTCCGTTGTACTCAGGACGGATTCGTGCACATTGACTTGTTGACTTTTGAGGGAAGGCTGGGCTTCTCTCATTTATTTAAGGTTCTTTTTTGTTTGTTATTGTTTTGTTTGTAGGTTGCACTCTCCTGCACCGGGGTGAGGGGGACCTCCCCCAGCTGCCTGAGATTGCTTCCTGATTGTTAAGTTTTTCCAATTTATATCATTATGTTTTCATATTTTTATTTTAAAGTAGCCTAGTTCTAGGCTGTCGTGTTTTTCTGCGACTTATGCCCAAGTGGGCAGTTGCCAGATGGGCTCTATAAAATTAAAAAAAACCCAAGGATGTATCGTCATCTGTGCGCAATTCCAATGATATCCCTGGGCTGCGTCTTGTATTACAAATGAATAGTTTTCTGAAAAATCACCAATTACTACAAATTCACCATATGCAATATTGTTTTTCACAGTTTCCAAGTACTATGCTTGTGATTTTGCAACAAAATAATGTTGCACCAAAGTTTTGACACAATCACAAAATCTATCCATGGAATCATTAAGCAATAATACCATGGTTACCAGCTCAGATCTATCAGTTGATGTCCACTGTTTGAATTCAATATTATTCACATTCTCCTGTTCATAAAATCCAAATAGTTTTGCATTTAGTTGATCCACAGGTGGATACTACTCGCAGGATCTCATGTAGCATGCTGGATGGGCTGGATTACATACATCAGAGGCAACTAGGTGATGGTAAGAGGGTAGATCAGTAATATTAGACATCTTGGATTCAAACATCATCAGTTTTACATTTTGATGCATTGTACATACACATACTGAGTGAGTTCCAATGCCTCCTGCAAGAACCTAATCATGTGGTTGTAGCATAACAAACTTTGGGAATGATACTTTTACCTCAGGGTACTTCACTTTGAAACTGCTATAAAGTTCCTTCAAATTGTTGAGAATGAGTCGTTTCGGTAACCTTTGCTTTTCCCCTTCAATTCACACTACTAGACAATCCTTTTTTCCTGGTAAAACCTGACTCATGTCATCACTACGATAATATTCAAGAACTAAAGATTTTAGTTCCTCAGGAAGCGCTCTGCCGAGCTTAGGGTTAGGTGAAGCTAACATTCCTTTCTCCTTTAGTATATGGTGAGCTTGTACTGCCATTCTCTGAGAGCAGTCAAACTCATTCATGAGTTTTCTAACAATCATACATACAGAGTCATCCTCACATGTTCCACACCATTCTCTCTCACCATTCACTCAAACACTTCACTCTCAAACTCAGGCCCATTATAACTCAGACATCCCCTAGGCTTCCATACATTCATAGGAAAAACAACTGCTCAACCACACGCACAATAGTCACACTCCTTTTATCTCTCACAGCCACCACATACGCAAACTTGCTTTGATGATCAACCATAACAACCACACCAACATTCCCAGCACTTGTACACGGTAAAGACACACAATCAATTACTACCAACTCAAATGGTTCTTTTGTATCAACTTACAACATCGGTGGTTTCACTTGCACACCTTTCACACATAGTCGCAACATCATTCACAATAGTTCTTAGAAATGGATGGAACACATGCTCCTTCATACACTCCCACAACTTATACTTACCCATATGCTCATAATTATCATGCACAACTTTCACCAGACCAATCATACCAACCAAGGACATCACAGGTACAAACATATCATCCCCATCCTTCATATGCCTCACAAAATATACAACATCCATACAAAGAACAAAATCCTTAGCATACCTTTTAAAATCACTCAAACACTCAGGCCATTCATTCAAATCAACACGCATTATCACACATCTCTTCAACTCACTGACAATAGGACACATCTCTTGCATCTCTAGAATATCATCATCACTTAAAATCTCATTCTCATCATCCATGACCAATTCGATGGCACCACAAAACTTGACAACATTCTTCGCACATTCATTTAACTTCATCACCTTTCATAACACAATCTTTATCAGCATCCGAAGACAAATCATTCAATCTCATAAAGTCTACACCAAGCAAGAAACAACACAGCATTTGATAATCTTTCAGAATCATAAAGTCATGCTTAACATTCACACCACTGCCCAAACTCACTCTCAAACTAACCTGTTCCCATGCTACTATCATTCCATTCCCCAATCCACTTATCCGTAATTTCCCTGGTTTACGTTCACAACATCTAAACTTGTCGTACTTAGAATCCTCTCGTTCACTAATGACACTTACGCACCAGTATCAATCAAACCACAGAAGAACCTTTCACTCTCACTTCCATCATATCTGGTCCTCCATGCTTGCAATACACAGAAGGAACAATCACACCAACATCAGCAATGACATCCACACCGTCATCAACTTGCACATTATCATTCACCACACACTCATCTTCATCCAGACAATCATTTTTCTCCCTCATATATGAAGACTTTTCAATCACCCAATTGTAATGCACACCGCTCAAACACTGCAGATGCACCACATTAGCATTGAAACCCTTCATTTTCTCATCTTTGTACACAATCGGCCTCTCAGCACCAAAGTATACATAAACAATAACTGGCTACAATCAACATTTCCTGAAACGGCGAGACCCCTTGCATACACATCGCTCTCAATTTTTTCATAAAGTTCTGCACCCTTGACATACCAATATTTTCAGGCTTCCTACATACTTCATTCATTACCTCCTTTATGTCATCTACACTATCGGGCACTCTCACATCTACTCCATCACTCTTCAAATCTTGCAAACCATTCCATACTCTCTCAAACAAGGAATCACCACCACCCTTACTCTCCTTTCCATTCATAATACATTTCGGCAAATACTCAGGATCACTCACTCCACACACATTTTCATCATTCGTACTGAGATACCTTGACATCAAATCAGCCAGTCCATTCCGTTCACCAGGCACATACTCAATCACATAGTCAAAATCACTCAAATCTTCCAAAGTCCTTGCAATCCTACTATCAGCCCATTTCATATGTTGCAAATACACAAGAGGTTGGTGATCTGTTTTTATCACAAACCTTACATCATACATATACGCATGCAGCACTTTTATACACTACCTTATTGCAGCCAACTCTCGATCCACAGTCAAATACTTTTGCTCTGCCCCATTCATAGACTTGGATACATACCCAATTATTTGCCTGACATTCTCTCCATTCAAACGCTGCTTTTGCATCAGAAAACCTCCCATACAGTACCCACTCGCATCCGTATACAATTCAAGCATCTTAGCATTCACACTATAGTCCGGGTATGCCAATTCAACATCTTCAGCTGTTGCCTCTTTCAGTCTCTCATACGCTTCATTCATCTTATCATTCCACCTAACAATCGTACTACCTTTCTTGCCCTTCCACTCAGTCAGAAGCTTACTCACACCTGAACAATCACATATAAACTTTCGCTGAAACTCAATCAAACCCAGAAACGACTTAAGCTGCTTCACAGTCACAGGTTTCAGAAACATTCGTACCTTCTCAACTTACTTCATTGACTTTTGCAACCCATTCTCACTCACCATATGCCGAAGGAATTCTACGTGTTTCGCAAACCATTCACACTTGTTACTTTCACCTTCACACCAACACTCTCCAACGTTCTCAACACATCACTCACCAATCTCATATGCTCCTCAAAACTCTGTCATAATCAAAATATCATCTATAAACACAATCACATTCTTACTTGCAAACTTACTTAACACAACATTCATCGCCCGCTGGAAGGCTCCGGGAGCATTAGCCAACCCAAAGCTGAGGTTCCGGAACCTAAAATGCCTTTTTGTAGAGGAAAAGGCAGTCACCGGCCGGCTCTCCTCAGCAATGGGCATCTGGTAATACCCTCGTACCAAATCCAGCTTGGTATACCACTTCATTCCATGCATACTATACACTCACTCAGATACCACACACATCAGAAACCTTTCTTTCACAGTCCTTTCATTCACCTTTCAATAATCCTCACACAGATACAATCTTCCATCCGGCTTACGTACAGGCACAATCGGGCTATTCCATGCACTCTCACTTTCTTCAATCACCCCCACTCGCTCTAATTCCACACACTGCTCCTCAATCTCCAGCAACCGGAGGCGGAAAATGTCTTGGCCGCTGATAGATTGGAGTGTCCTCCTTCAGGACAATCTTGAATTCTGGAAGCTTCGCAACCCCGAAATCTAGATCGCCCTTACTGAGGACCCCCTTTCGTTCAAACAGCATTCGATGTACATCCTCCCTTTCTTGCTCAAACATTCATCCACTTCCACCATCCTTTACACTTCATTATACGTCCATTCACACATCTTTTCATTTGCAACATTTACCCTGACATCCATGCTATCATCTCTACCTACCTCATTGACAGTGGAGAGGTGATGCGGTACATCTCCAACTTGGATCCCCCTCACCTGCCCTTTCATTATGGGGTCTGTCTTCACACATACAAAAGGATCATTCATTCTCATCAAGCCATCGTTCACACAATCAACACGCCTTACCTTATAACACGCATCCTTTCCATCCAATATCACAGTGTTCTCACCTACATTCAAACTCACATCCTTACCTCAATTCATTCTAACAGACACCCTTTCACCATTCACATGCCTTACACTCTCCATAGCAGTCACTTCAATACTGGTAAACATACTCAAAACAGTACCATCTTTCCCCACATATAACCTATACACCCCATTTTTACCAATCTTTCTCTCATTCTGATCATTCGCATGATGCACAACCATATGGCTCACTTTCATAAAATCACACCATACTCACTAATTATCTTATCAATCCCAGAGAATTCACACTCATTCATCAACATACCAGGCATTCGAGCAGCTGACCTTATCATTCCAATCACAGGTACTTTGATACCACCAATCCCTACCAAACTACCCTTACACTCAGACAGGAGGGTGTTTTCACTCACCTTGTCATATACATCCTTATATATCAAGCTCGTCTTCCATCCAGAATCTATCAAAGCCAAACACTCAATCCCATTCAATTCAACCTTCACACTCAGACACTCATTTTGAAACTACTGTGGTTGACGAAAGCTCCTGGGCTTCTTACCCCCAACATTCACACTGTACCATCCATCCTCGTCTAAATCACTTTCCACATCAAATCGCCCATCTTCCAATAGTTCCAACACATCCTCCCACACCAACCATTCACCTGTCAGCCTCATTCTCTCCTTTCTCTTCCCATTTAACATTCACTTATCTTTCACAGCACCGTATCCAGGAACTTGTTCACCTGTCAGCCTCATTCTCTCCTTTCTCTTCCCATTTAACATTCACTTATCTTTCACAGGACCGTATCCAGGAACTTGTTCACCTGTCAGCCTCATTCTCTCCTTTCTCTTCCCATTTAACATTCACTTATCTTTCACAGGACTGTATCCAGGAACTTTCTCATCAATTGTTTACATTCATTCACATCATCATCATCATACCTCTTTCTCGCCATACTCTCAAGCCTATGTGCATACATGTTCACACTCACTCTTCCTCATTCGAGCCTTCTCAAATTCATTCACCCTTTTATACTTCACACTCTCTTTCACACTTTTCACCTGCCCAATCAGTCTCTCCTTCACTATTTCATACCTTGGCTCACCCACACTTGTGATCATGTGGAAAAACTTTTAATACTTTTCCATCCAAACACTCCCCTAAAACATTCATCCAGTATCCTTTATTCTCTGTGTACTTGAGCTTGCAATACCACTCAAATTCCCTGAAGAATTCTTCCACACTCTTCTCACCATGCAACCTAAACTTATCCACCTTTGGCACTTCCCTTATCAAAATACCCTTCTCCACATTCACTTCTCTCACTTGAGCTGCCCTCACTCTCACTCATACCAATCATACCATCACTCTCATTTATTCGAGTACAATGAGTCCACACTCTTCACTCTCACCTTCCGATCCTTCCTCTTTCAACCAGTCTTCCTTCTTCTCTTCCATTCTCCATCCTTCCTATCACTCACAATCATCCTATCCTTTCTAGACTCGCACACACGCCCATTGATCCCATTAGTTTTATTCTCTTCGGTCGGAGCTAGGGTCAGGGTTGAGGGTCCTGGGGCTGATCCTGACCCCTTCATTATGTCATATAGGTCCTTCATTCTTTGGTCGACCTACTTCTGTCTCTCGTCCATTTCTTTCCTCATTCTGTCAGTCTTCTCATCCATACTCATCATATCACTCTTCAATCCCTCAATCACGCTCCTCATCATCATACATTCCTCCTCTTTCTGCCTCAACTCCAGCCTCAGTCTCATCATGGAGGCCCTGTTCCACAGAAGCCATCCTCCCAAGTTAGTAAAAATGTTAGAAAAAGAGGAAAAACAACCAAACTACTTGTCATTCTAATCGGATGTGGACTACAATTCAATCCTGTCACGCTCCTGGTTTCGAGATCTCACGTCCCTATTCAGCCGCCAAATGTAGCGGGCCAAAAATTTATCCTCTAACCCCAATTGATCCAACCCGCTTCCTACACTAATTCGGACGTGAGAAATCAAGGGAGAAATTAAATGGATTGTCTGTACTGTCTTGTATTCACCCCCCAATTTTTTACAATAATATTTACAAAAATATGGGGGTAATTATATTTGAGATCTCCAGTATAAATATATAAATAATGCCATCTTATGAATACTATCAATCAATATATATATATATATATATATATATATATATATATATATATATATATACTATTATATTTTATCCTATGCAAAAACAACTACCAATCTGAAAAAAACAATTCTATCTAAAACTGAGCAAAAAAATAGTATTTGTGATAATAACAACCAATAAATGAACAAATAAAAGGAAAATGCCTCATATGGTACCCCAGGGGGAGAAGTCCTGCCAGCTGCCACTTGTGTGGGCACAATACAGTCATTCCGCATGAAATCAAGCAATGACAAACCGGTGACCATCTTGGATTTTCTTCATTTTGGGATATGTTGATACATGTCATAAAAGAACTTCACATGCAAAATTATAGCTCTGTACCTCAAACGTTTCTGGAGATATGGCCCACGTAATTTTGGAGTTTTTTTAGAGACAGTCAATTTTTCAAAATCGCCGACTTTGAGGCCTCATAAAACATGCAGTTTGAAAGATATAGGTCTGAAAAGTTCAGGTCTTACAGAATCAGGACCATAGATTCAAACAAAGCAGTCAAAATTCAGTCTATCTCTAACCATCAAAGAGTTGTAAGCTAGCAAAAACTGAAATATTGAACAAATCCGTCACATCTGAACCAACTTCCGATTCAAAATATTCATACTTAGAAACAATACTAAAAGTTATAACTGATAGGATATGATGATATATGTCTTTTATTGTATTTAAAACCATTTCTAGTAGAGAAACTTACATAGCAGCTGAGAAATAGTGTTTCAAATATAGTCAATTTTCATGATTTTCAGAAAATGACCTTGACCTTCTTGACCCCATGGAAACATGAGGACCCCCTTCAAATTTTTTGTGCTTGAAGGGGAAGGTCTATACACTAGTTATACTAAATATCTTATTTGTTCCATCCTTTATTCATGCATATTAGGACACACCATTTCACCTTTGATTTAGCTAATTTACTTATTATATTTACACACCTCACTGTACAGACTATTGGAAAGTATGACATTGTATGTGCCACAAAATATATCTGTTATAACCATAAAATGAACAAAAACACTAACAGTATAACTATATCATCATGCAGGTAGTTCCTTTCTAAACAGATTGATCAATCAGATATCTATGACTTCTCACAGTATTGCAGGACTCTTTGCAAATCGGAATTCAACAAGAAATACTGCCTGCCACTTGCTCCTTGGGCACTAGGGACATCAACTGTGCAGATTACATCTTGGAAAGGAATCCAGCAGATGTTATGTTTTCGTGACCATGAAAGTGACTGCTCTGTGGCACCCTTCTGCATGAAGTTGACAAGCAAGTCGTGCTGTTTGTCAGAGTGATCTTCTACAATCCCAATATACCAGTCTTCATCATACATGCAAGCTACATACTTTCCTACCTCAAAAGAACTATCATCTTGTGGTTTGATACCCTGCAAGCCTCCCATCTGAACTGTTTTAAAGATTGTGTCTACTGAAATTCACCCAATCTCAAGTTTCATGTCCCCAACTGGCACAAAACTATGATGGGAACGTGTACCTGGGACTGTAGACCCATGACTATACCTTTCCTCTAACTTGAACCATTCACAACTATTGATGACATCTGTCGTTGATATATAAAAGAATTTTATACCTTTCACATTGATGACACACCAATCATGCATTTCTAGAGGGGTTAGAATTTGTCCAGAGATGGTGGCCTGCAAACTAACACGTGCAACTAGACATTTGACAGTGCCACTTATGCCATCGCAGGGACTCTTAACATGACTAGTGGCAAAGAAATTCCACTGTGCAGGTATTCCAAAATCATCTTTGTGACAGCAAAGATTCACAAGGTTTTTGTAATTCTTATACTGGGAAGCAACATCATCGCTGAAGTACTGTATATCTGTCAAAGTGGGCATCACATTTTGATATGTTTGATAACAACCTCTAGAAAAGCATGAACAGTATTGGTTTCATGATTCATACAATCTGATATCACATGCATATTCGAAGCATTTAGCTTGTCATCTACAATGTAGTAGAGGACAAATGGTTGCAGTGTGGCTTGACTGTTATCCCAGTGGTGTCCTTGAACTGCATTTTGAACAACAAAACTAATTTTCAGCAAAGTCTTAACAACAAAAGCCCAGTACTTTCAGAAATAGTTTCTTTCAAGTTGCTTTGATGTTGTGCTTGGGCTTTTGTGATGAATTGGTGAGAAAGCAGTGCTTCATATACTGAACAGAACTTGTCAATAAAATTTTCAATTGTACAAGACAATGTTTCCAGAGTTGTTTTACCTGACTCATTCCTAACCCACTGTTTATATGATATGTTATCATCAAGCTCTTGTTCATTAGCAGTAAACACAGACATCAAATGTTCTCTAATTTTCTGAATACCAAGACATTTTTCACAGATTCTCAACATACAGTGACGCTTAGATATGTCACAAACAGCCATTGACAAAATATCTTTGTAATCAGCACCGTTGACGGCTGCGGTGGGTAACCCATTGAGTAACAACTTGGCATTCTTGTGTTTCTCACACACACAAACAGAGTGAGAGCTCTTACTCCCCACATGTACACACCATTTGGGCCGAAGCTCAAAGAACTTTGATATACCAATCTTAAAATTGGGGAACTTCGCCTTGAAAATTGCATACAATTCTGCGATATTTACCAAAATCAGTCTCTTCTGTTTGCAAACTTTTTCACCATTGATTCTGACAGAAACAAAGGCTTTCTTTCCTGGGCACATTCTGTAAAACTCATCATCTTGATAAAGCAATTCAACAGCAGTATATTGTGACAGTTTCTTACTCCCTAGGTAGTCATCGGGTCATGCAAGGATTCCAGATTTCTTTTTTAGATCTCTAGCTTGGTTTATTGCATATTTTGAAACACCAAATTCATTGCACATTTTTTCAATAGTCCAGTTTTCTGGAACAAGTGTCAATATTTGAATTTTGTCCTGTTTGGATTTGCAATTTTTCAATTTCTCCTTCATCAAATAAATCAGTCTAAGTCAGAACATTTTGTACAGGCTTCTTTGGTGGTATCCTGTGACTGTATCGATTCTTCGGTAATGTTGAGAACAGTGGCTACCTTCTTTGCTACAACTTCTTGAACTTCTGATACTTTCTGCTTACCATAATTTACCTTGTCTCTCATTCTTATGTTAGTCTTAATTGGGGAACATTCTAGTAGTAAGACACTTGAGCAGAGGGATTCGAAGGTCTCTTCAAATGACTGCTCACTGGCATCTTCGAAGGTTGTTTCTTCATATGTGGGGTAATTTGAAGGTGCTTTCATCTGGGTATCACAACGTGGACAGACCTTCTCCCCAGGTTTAAGTTTGTACATTTCAGCTCTTGGGCTTTTCACAACCCGCAATGAGCCTGAAAAAGATGAGGACAGTAAATAGCTAGAACTTCTACTACTCAACAACACACAAAGGTTATCCCCTCGTCTCATTTTTTTGACGTTGTACAGCCTTCGGGCTAGGGGTATTTCCCACACTTGATAATTGTATATACTGTTCACAAAAACTGTAATGAGTTTCGTATTTAGTGTATAAATAAATTATATATCATATCAAGGCCCCTATAATGTGAAATTAAACTTATTTCTAAAATGTAACTTTACATAAATTTAATTTTACATAAAGAACTATTGAATTTCCCACACTAGATAAATGTAAATACTGTTCACAAAAACTGCAATGAGTTTTGTATTTAGTGTATTAATAAATCATATCATATATCAAGCAAGGCCCCTATAATGTGAAATTAAACTTATTTCTAAAATGTAACAAATGTTACATAAAGAACTAATGAATTTCTACTTACCAGTCACTTGCTTTTTATGCTTCTGGAATGGGTCAGCACAACTTGTCTGCAAACTTTGATATCTACTCAAAAAGACTTTCTCATGATGATAACAAAGCGAGTCATCTTCTTTGCCTTTATATCCAGTTCTTACTTCTAACAATTTAACAGTCATTGGATAAGTCCTCCAAAGATAAGACACCTTTTTTCCGTGAAAAATTAGTGCTGTGGCAATCTTCCTTCAGATAATTTCCAATACAGCATTTGCTAGACTCAGCTTTTGCATCAGCCATCCTGCAAAACTCATCCTGCTAAGCAAATTGGAATTTCAATGCTAACATTGAAGTATCATTACAAGCATTCCTAACTATCAGCCCAATACATTAGAAGCCAAAAATATCAGGTTTCAAATAGAAACCATGTTATACAGAATTCATGATATAAAGGGACCCTGCTATAACGCTGATAGTGTCCTGAATTCAGCATTGTGAAAATGAAGCAAGGAATAATGGAACAAATAAGATATTTAGTATAGCTAGTGTATAGACCTTTCCCTTCAAGCACAAAAATTTGAAGGGGGTCCCCTCAAGTTTCCACAGTCAAAAAGGTCAAGGTCATTTTCTAAAAATCATGAAAATTGACTATATTTGAAACACTATTTCTCAGCTGCTATGTATATTCAACTGCCAGAAAAGGTTTAAAATACAATGAAAGACTTATATCATCATATCCTATCAGTTATAACTTTTAGTATGATTCTAAGTATGAATATTTTGAATTGGAAGTTGGTTCAGATGTGACGGATTTGTTCAATATTTCAGTTTTTGCTAGCCTATAACTCTTTGATGGTTAGAGATAGACTGGTTTTGATTGCTTTTTTAATTAATCTATGGCCCAGATTATGTAGGATCTGAACTTTTCAGACCTATATCTTTCAAACTGCATGTTTTATGAGGCCTCAAAGTCGGCGATTTTGAAAAAGCCCCCCAAAATTACATTGGCTATATCTCTGGAACTGTTTGAGGTACAGAACTATAATTTTAAATGTGAAGTTCTTTTATGACACGTATCAACATATCCAAAATGAAGAAAATCCAAGATAGTCACCTGGCAAGTATTTTTGAAATTGGCCTGATTTCGTGTGGAATGACCTACTACCTAGGACTTATCAAGAAAAACTGGCACCCCCGAGCTTGATATGTTAAGTGATCTTGTCGCAGTATTGAGGCTTTATAAAAAGCAAAATCTCCTTCCAAATGGGATGTATAATAACTTCAATTTATACTATCCAAATCGTAGAATGCCAGCGACTTTACAAAAGGAAGGTAATATTTATCTATTTTAATAGAGTTTTTCGTAAAAAGAATTTTATCAATAAACTCTCTGCAAAGATACAAAACATGAAATCCCTAATACAAGGGGCGGTCAATAAACTTTGCGAATCGGTAGGGCAAAACAGAGGAAGGGGGATGGCTGTTGGTGGGGGTGTTAGGACAAGTTATGACAAGTCAGGACCTGCAGCGGCACGCTCCTGCCTCGTCTATTTAAGCAGCAGTAGCTGATTGCAGATCATCAGTCACAAATTTTTCAACAATGGAGAAGGTTGAGCACCGCACAGTGATCAAATTTTTGACCTAGGAAAGCAAGAATACAAAAGAGATCCATGAACGCATGGTTGCAGTGTACACAGAAAACCGCCCCTTCCTATGCAACCATTGCTCGCTGGAATAGGGAGTTCCGCCATGGTCGTGAGTCCCTTGAAGATGATGCCCATCAGATGTGACCAATGAGGACAATGTGTCCCGTGTGGAGAGGATGATCCTCGAAAATCGACGGTTGAAGGTCGAAGAAATCGAGCGACAACTTGGAATATTACATGGAAGTGTTATCAAAATCATCCATAACAATTTGGCCATGACCAAGGTCTCTGCCCGTTGGGTCTCTAGAAACCTCACACCACATGATCGACTTCAACGTTGTTAAAGTCCACAAGGCCAGAGTTGCACAAGCTGCCCTGCATGAGTTTGGATTCGAGGACTCAACCATCCCCCCTACAGTCCAGATCTGGCCCCTAGTGACTACTTTTTATTCCACCAGCTCAAGGCTGCATTGTGTTGACACCGGTTTGGGGATGATGAAGATGTCCAGCTCGCCGTCCAGGAGTGGATTGAACAGCAGTCGGGAGATTTCTGGTTGTCAGGAATTTGAAGCCTCAGGGACAAGTGGCACAAGTGCATTGAAGTCGAGGGTAGTTATATTGAAAAATAATAAAACACTTTTCCTCATATTTCGTTTCCTTATACCCGAATTGCAAAACTTATTGACCGCCCCTCGTATATTATATATAAAAAACAAAAAAGAAGAAAAAAATTTCCCATTCATACACACATTCTTACAGAGGGAGGGAGAGGGTATTGGGAAAGGGGTGGGAGAATTGCCCTTCACATAGTCACATTCGCTCCACCACAATATGCAAAGTCAGGGTTACCCTAAACCTGTGTAAGTTACTCCAAGGCTGTACACTTTAAGTCCAAAGCATGTGTGGCCAAGTGTGTCAATTGCAGATAGCCGCACTGCACTTCTTTGAAGCAATGTGGTGCGTATCGCCTTGAGAAGCAAATCCTGACCGTTCAGGCTCAGGATCATCTCTTATTTTGTGAGGCTAAGGACTTGGTCCTGGTGCGCCTGCCGCTGCCTGGGATGTCCTATGCCTCAATGGTGAAAAGTCCACCCTCTGCTCCTGGCCCCTCCAGGCCTATGAGTACGGTTGTTTCCGTACCCATTTGAAACCCTTCTGTGAGTTCTAACCACTCTGGGCGCATCCTTGGTAAAGCTGGTGGCACAAAGGGCCCCCCCCCCTTCCCCCAGCCTGACTGTTTCCTGGGTGGCTTGAAAAGAGGGCCCGTCCGCCTAAGGTTTCAAGGTGGATGGGGGGAAAGACTTGCATGGTGAGCCCAACCTCCCCCAATAAGTCCTAAAAGGTGACAGAGCATTGTCCAGCCAACAGCGCCCTGAGTTCTGCCATTCTCATGAGGGTCTTCCCCTCGAAGACGGTCCCCACATCTCTGAACTAGGCCTAGAGGGCATATTCCTTCAATGGAATTGCTGTAGGCTCTAGACCAACTGGGAGAAGTTGCGGAGGCTCGTTTCCTCCCATTCCCTGTTAGCTATCTTTTTCCAGGAGACCTTGCTGGGCACATGCCCCCTGCCCACCCTCCTTGGGTATAATGGTTTTGCGACCACCACCACGGGATGGGGGCCAGGCGGGTGGATGTGCGATTTACACCCAGCATGATGTCTCCATTCTTCTCTTCACTTTAGATACCTCTTTTCAGGCCGTAGCTGTGCAGCTACACCTTGATAGGAGGTATAGTTATTTCTGCGTACATTACACTGTCAGCTGACTTTGATGTGGGGGTAACTTATGCTGTGTTGTGGCATGGTTGCAGAGGTCCTTTATCTTGTTCGGAGATATAAATGGTAGACATTTCCTCTTGGGAGACTACTCTATTAATTCCTGGAGTCAAGCCCTTGCTGACCTGATAGACAAGCTTGAGATGAGTGTCCTAAATGTAGATGAGTTTACGCATCACTGCCCGAGAACCGCTTCATTTTCCTGCCTTGATCTATCTTTGTGCTCTGGATGCACAGCCTGATTTTGATTGGGAGTGTTTGATGACCTCCATGGTAGTTCCCATTCAAATATCATTTTCTGGGTCGCTGCTGCCCTAGAGCCCACCCTCACCCTGGTTGTGCTTGGTGTGGGCGTGGTGGTCTGCATTTCACGAAATGACTGAATTCTCTATCTCAGTCGAGGAGTTTAGGTCAGTAGATAAGGCCATTGAGTTCTTCTCCGGCAACCTCATTGCTGCGCGACTAACTACTATTCCTAGAAGGTCTGGCCATTTTGCACACAACCACTCCCATGGTGGTCAGCCGAGTGTGAGACGGCCCTCAAGCATAAGTTATTTCTACATGTGCTATAAGCGCTGTCCAGACCCCACATCTGCCCCAAATCCTTTGTGACCACTTTCTCCGCATTCTCTAGCTGGGATGCTGCTCTGCCAGCATTCAATGCATGTTGTGATGTCGCGGTAGTCCGCCGGCCTGACTTCACCTCCAGAGGTGGTGTAAACATTACCACTCAGAGAATGATCAGCGGAACATTCAAGGATAGGTGAGTTGTTCAAGTGGTTTCTTGACTGGGACATAAATCCAATCCAAATGACAACTCGGAGAAGGTATATTCAGGGGAAAAATAGGAAAGGAAATATTAAAAGGGGAAAAGGCTTGAACAGGTTCAGTGTCCAAGGTTATACAGAATATCAGAAATCTGGAAAGAGGGCAGACTAAAAAGAAAGAGAGAGAGAGAGAACTGCTATAATGTAAGTAATTGGGTTAGTAATGCATAACAGATTACACAAATAGATTTATTTAAATATTAATGACTACAGATATTTACATATTTTACAGGTATTATGAGCGAAACATCACAAAGAAATTTTTCTCCTCAGACAAAAGTAGAATACACTCAAAGAAAAGTAAATTATACTGGGATATCAGATTAGAATACCAGTACATATACAATTATACTTAATCTGACTGACAACTGGAGTATTGGAAACTCAGAATAAGAGGGACAGACATCAATAAGTTCCTTGATATGAAGTTACAGCATAAAAGGCTCCAATATATGGAATTTCAGTCCAGACAGCTCCGGCATACACACCTAAAACAAAAAGATAACGGTTTTTGTTGGGTGGGTATTTAACAATTTAAACAATGTCTATATTTTATATGCAGGATTAATTAGAAAAAGAATTATAGTGACACTATGCAACAATGAACAGAACAAAAATACAAGACAAAAACAATTTAAATCATAAAGTTAAACCTACACAATTCTATTAAATTAATCCTAATACTTACCCCTTCACTGTGGTTCTTTAATTATTAAACAAGAGTTTGATTTTTATTATAAATTGTTATGCCGCACTTTGTATCGGGATATGACATAATTAATTATCAAAGAGTAAGTATATAAATAAGTTAGTGTCTGAAACATGGAAATTTAGATTTAGAGAAATAATAATAATATATACATTAAAAATACTGGGAAAGAGTATATTACACTACTTCTTCCTTGATTTTCCAAAATCACACAGATCAAGTAATGGAAACAATAACTAAACATAATAACAAAGACTAAATTACTAAACAATGACAGGACAAATAGTTGAATGATATATATATAATTTCTAAATATTTTCTTGGCATTTATTAACATGTTGTACTACACAAATGCAAGAATAACCCAAAAGTTGTTAAATTTTATACATATATTCAAAAATGGCAGATCTTTTAATCATAAGGATACACATTTTTAAATTAAATGTGCTGGAGAGAATCTAAAGGTTGCCTTGGCTTTGAGCATGTCCAGAAGTGAGGAAGGTAGATGGACTTTGGAGAAGGAAGGTTCATAATCTCCTCCATCGACTGGAAAAACTTTCTCCAAATGTAGGATTGAGGGGACTGCACAAGGATAGCTCCACTTTGCTCTCATAAATGACGCAACCCTCCAGATGGTCTCCTTATTCATGACAGGTGACATGAAAAATAAAAAATAAATTATAACAACTTTTAGGATTGTACAATATTAGTAATTGTTGAATTAATTTTTATATTCTAGGGGTTTAGGCATAACATGGGGTAGTTCGTCAACAGGACCCATTCTACGGGTGGTTGGATGAGACTGAGTAATAGTAGTTGTTGTTTTTGTTATAATAGTGAAACCAGAGAAATCAAGAGGATAACTTCTTTCAAAATCAGATACTTCACAGTCTTCTTGTGAGGAAAGGGAAGTTTCAGAAAAAATAGCTTGATGTTGAAGTTTTAGAAAAATAGCTAGTTGTTGAAGTTTTGGAAATATCACTTTTAAGTGACATATCCCAATCCATAGTTGATACAATACCTCGGTGTGGATTCTTAGAGGTAGACGAAGTATATCGGTGTATGTGTAAAGAACACCATTCGACAGACAAATTTTCGGGCATTAACTCGGATAAGTCAGGATGGATTGGTGAAGCATCACCAGATAACTGTGGACTTATGACTGACTCAATTTCAGGTGGAAATAAAGGTTGAGGGTCAGCCAGAGATATTAATTCAGAAACTTGAGGGTCTGATGGCACTGACTTAATTTCTCTCCTATGTTCATGAATGGAAGACACAGATACAGGTACAGGCTTTCTCAAAATCTGAGTTTCTAAGTTAGTTGTCAGAATTTTAAGTTTCTCATACATATTAACAGACATTGGAGACAGACTTGAGTGAAATCCTCTGAAGCTATACTCATCAGATTCTTCCTCCTGGTCTAAATCATCGGATTCTTTCTGATCTGTACCGTCAAACTCTTCAGACTGATCAGAACTGAGGGAGTATCGAGATTCAGTCACAGTGTCAGAAACTTGAGAATCTGATAATGAAAACTCCTTTTTTGTAGGAATTCCAACTGACAATGGTGAACTAGGAGTAGAGGATTCAGATTGACAGGGTCAGAATTGACTTTCTGAATGACATAAGTTACCTTATTCAAGTCAGAACGGACAATCACATATGGTCCGGAATATATAGGCTAAAGCTTCTGAATACTTTGGTGTGCAGAAAAGTGCATCTTTAAAGCAACTTTTTGCTGACAAAATAAGGTACATATTTTGGATGTTCGAGAGAGAGGTGGAGTGATGGTTATATTATGAGCTTGTGTCAGAATTAGTTTACTAGGAGACTGTCCAGTCCCACTATGGATCGTATTATTATATGAAATAACCACTTCAGATAAAACCAGATACCAATGAGATATTTGTTTGGCTTTCAGAAGTCGAATCAGTGTTTGATTAACACTTTCAACTACACCATTGGAAGATGGGTTATAAGGGGATGTCAACACATGAGTGATGCTAAATTGGGACAGGTCACTGAAAATTTGACTGGTAAATTCAGGACCATTATCTGACAGAAGGCGGTGTGACAGAGAAGGTAAAAAGGGAAAGACATGGTTCTTAAGAGCACTAACGACGGATCTGGATCGTTTATCCCTGAGTGGGACTACAGATAACCATTTTGAATAATGGTCAATCACCACTAGACAGCTATAAAGCTGACATGAAGTTGTTGGGAGATTTAATAGGTCCACAGAAACCATTTCAAATGGATAGGAAGACTTGATTTTTAAAGTTGGTGGTTTCTCCTGGGTACTATATACTTTGGTACATTGATAGACAGGACAAGACTTGCAAATATCTGATACCACTTCAATGATATAAGGACTCCAAAACTGAGACTTAATTAGACCAATCAATTTTTCACAGCCCACATGAGAATATTCATAATGGTAGGCTGTGGCCAGGCGAAAACCAGAGTTCTCAGAATAACGTAAGAGGGCAGAACCAGAGGTTTAGACAAGTAAAGCTTCATTAAGCGTAAGATTTGGGGCAGAAGGTCGGAAAGGAGTCAAGACAGGAAACCAATTTGAAGCAATCATTTTTCGTGTAATAACTGATCTTAACTTCCGAATTACAGAATTGTATTTTTGAAAAGTGATTAAAGAATTCAAATCAATAAGAAATGAGGGAAAAACTGATGAAAAACAATTGAATTGACTGACTGCTACAGAAGGCAAATTTGACTCAGAAGAGTGACTGAGTCATCAACCAGAGTATGCAGAACAGGAATAGGACAAGGTGGTAAACTCAGGGGGATGTAGATCAGGATGTGAGTGTAAAGGAATTAATAAATTATAATGAATGCCTGCTAGACAATGGAAATAACACCGTTGTGGTGCATCCGAATGTCTGTAAATTATAGGATCTAAACTCCCAGAGTAAATACCAATTTCTAAGTCATATAATTGACAGATGACAGGACACACAGATTTGGAAAGGTAACTGACCTGAATTTCTCAGTAATCTTAATTGTCTCAAAGTGGAAGCTTTTTGATCATAACCATACTTAGTAGGATCTTTTAATATTTTCTCATAAACAGCTTCACGTATAGTCTGATGATTAGAAACATCTCCAGTTTGGTAATGTGAGATGCTCATAAAGAAGGAATTTCCCCCTCCAGATGGAAATCACTGTAAACCTTGCTGGAATGGTTTGTTCAGAGATCAAATCAGAATGTTGTTCTTCATTTAAGCCAACTGGGTTCCTGGACAAAATATCAGCTATCACATTAGAAGGACCTGGGGTGTACCGCAACTCATAATTAAACTCAGACAGATCCTCTAGGGTGCGTGCCAAACAAGCTGATTCTAATTTCATATTATGCAGGTAAATTAAAGGATGGTGATCAGTATACAGAATAAATTGGATACCGTATAGGAAGACTCTAAGGGACTTAACAGCCCACCTCAAAGCGGCTAATTCACACTCTGTTGTTGAGTACTTTTTCTGTGTCTCAGAAAAGGTGCATGAAACAAAAGCAATGGGTCGATTAACTCCATCTTGAACCTGAGACAGAACAGCACCAGCACCATTGTTAGAAGCATCTACTCGTAATTCTAATGGGGACACAGAATCAGAGTAATCAGGATAAGCTAATTTATTATTGGTGATATTAACATTTCCTTCAGTTTCTCAAAAGCCTGTTGGTACTCTAATGTCCAGGCAAGACTCCTTTGACCAGTAATTGCAGAAAGAGGTCTTGAGATTTCAGCACAATTGGGCAGATATCGTCGGTAGAAGTTTACCATGCCTAAAAATTGCCTAACCTGCCAGGCAGTAGTAGGTACTGGAAATTCTTGAATTCCAGACAGGTTACGATCCAGAAGGAGAATTCCAGAAGCAGAAATGGTGTGTCCCAGGAATGGGTTTTACAGAGATCTGTTTTCCCAGGTTTTAATTTAAAACCATACTGTTTCAGAGGAGAGATTACAAATTCCAAACTAATCAGATGATCTTGAAAACTGGTTCCCATAATCAGAATATCATCTAGCTAGACTATTGCACACCAGACAAAGCAATGGTCATAGCTCTTTGAAAAGTTGCTAGACTATTTGTCACTCTAAAGGGTAGCCTCAGAAATTCATAGTAGGCCCTTGTGGTAGAAAATGCAGTTTTTCCTATGCTATCATCATCCATCAGAACTTGATAATAGCTTTGTACCAGATCAATAATCGAGAAATATTTCACTCCATGCAACCCATATATCAGGTCAGTTAGATTTGGAGTCGGGAACTTGTCTTTCTTAGTCACACGGTTAAGTTGACAATAATCGATACAGAGTCTGAGTTTTCCATCTGGTTTTCTCACAGGAACAATGGGAGCAGAGTATAGAGAGAAACTGGGTTGGATAATACCAGCACTCTCCAACTCCTCACAGGCTTGCTCAACTTCGTCGGCAACTGGGGGAGCTAAATGTCGAATGGGTAGAGCAACAGGAGTAGTATCAGTGACTTGAATATGGTGTTTGATAACAGTGGTAGTGCCCACATCATGATCACCTTTGCTGATCACTTCAGAATATTGTAATAATAGATCAGTCAAATGGGATCTTTCAGAGTTGGTTAAATCAGACTCACTCAAACAAAATGCATCATAGAGAGACTCAAAGGTCCATTCCTCTGATGAATGATCAGATTCAGATAAACCAGACAAGGAAGCAATAACTCTAGACAAAGTTTCCATAGATGAAGAAGGCAGAACTCTAACAGAACCTAACTTTTGGAATTGTTGGATGACTTGGGGATGGGAAGTGTTGTTGAAAACAGGAACCTGCTGGTTTTTGGCAGTCATACTTTGAATTCTAGGAGAGATCTCCAGTTTGGAACATTCTTCCTGATTGAATTCACCAAAACGGGAAGAAACAGGAAAGCCATCTAAGTCTATCTGACTAGGTATGGTCATCCAAGAATGAGGATTAATACAGACAGATTCCAGAGATAGACAGTTAAAAGCAACTGACTCAAAAAGATATGGGTCCCCGGCAACAGTTATATATAACCCATTTTCAAAAGATAACAGCAATTTCCAGTCAACATCAGGCAATAATTTATTAATTCTGAGGAAATCTGCACCCAACAGAAGAGCATACCCTACCACAGCATCGGGTACAATGATGAATGGAACAGGTTTAGAAGTGTACATCTCAGAAAACTGAATGGAGAGATACACTTGTTCACTAGTCTTAATCAGATTAATCCAATTCCTTTAATCCACTTCATATAAGAAGGTTCTCTGGGAAGATGACAATCAACTCCTGTAAAACTCTCTCAGAAACTAAACTTCCACAGGCACCAGAATCAATGAGCACGTCAAAAGTCACATTACCTGGACTATTACTAATTTGACCATTGATTGTTAGTCTATTGAAGTCAGAAGGAAAGGACTTGATCTGCAGAATATCACTAGATGAGATTTCCGAAAGCAGATCTGGACAAGCATGGTTCTCATCAAGTCTGGATTCACAAGGTGGATCGTGAACTTCTGCTTCCACAATAATTTCATTCAGATCAAGGTCTGGTTCAGAAACAAAGGCCTGATTATTTACTGGATTTATCAATTCGTCTGACGCCGAGGAACGGCCCTCATCCTCGGAGGATCCTAGTTTAAAGCAGGACCTGTTCCAGAATTGTCTCTTAATGATTCAGGGTCATTTCCAGAAGTAGGACTGGTAAATTGATTTGGGTTAGCTGTCCCAGAAGAGTTAGGAGGTACAGGACAATCCTTAACCCAATGTCCAGATCGTTGGCATCGGAAACACAGATGATTGGCTCCAGAACATTGTTCAATCTGATGCACAACCTTCTTACAATACTGGCACCTGGCTGGCTGGCTGGTAGGTATTTTGATTGGTTAAGCCTGCAGATTGTAGTCCACCTGATTGTGGTAAGGTTTGGAAATTACCTCCAGAAGATCCAGGATTGTTATTCTAGGTTGATCGATTTCCAGGATTATGAGAAGACTAACCAGAAGTAAGATAAGTATTTCTATTCTGTCGCCGATTACCAATTCTCTGAGATCGTGAAGGAGGTTGGGATCTAGTAGTATTCTGATGGTTAGAAGTATTATTGTCCTGAACTGGAGCAGAAGTGTAGTGTCCGGGAGAATGAGCAGGAGTATTAACTGGAAGGAAGTGAACGGATTTGGGAATAAATCCATGTCTCGAACCAGGGTTAGAATTTTGAGTAGTCCCTTTGTTTGACAGAAGCACAGAACAATTTGAACACAAAGAGCACTCATGAGAATGGTAAGATGCTGCAGTGTTTTTTGATCTGGAGAAGGCCTATGATACTGCATGGCGATATGGTGTGGTGGAGCAAATGTGAGAGTGTTTGAAGGGCCATTCTCCTACCCCTTTTCCAATACCCTCTCCCTCCCTCTGTAAGAATGTGTGTGTGAATGGGAGATGTTTTTTCTTTATATATATATATAAATATATATATATATATATATACATATATATATATATATATATATATATATATATATATATATATATATATATATATATATATATATATATATATAATATAATATAAATTTTGGATTTCATGTTTTGTCTAAAATGTTTTTTTTCTCTTCCTCAGCTAATTACTTGTTTGTTATTTTGCAAAGGCCACTCTCTTAATTTACAAGATAATCCTACAATTTGTAAAGAGTGGTGGAGACTAGGGTTTAAGGTACACCATACAAAGTTATTGTACATCCCATTTGAAAGGAAGAGGGCTTTTATAGCCTAGAAAGTGTGACCGGATCGCATTATTATATCAAGCTTGGAGGCACCAGACCCTTAAGAGGTGCGCACCCAATTTTGGTCATAAGAGTCACTTCTGTAAGATAAAAAAAAGGCCTTTTTTGGTTTGGTGCTTGATTGATTTTCTCTTGTTTGTATATAAAAAATTGTTTGGTGATGAGATTGTTTCTTTTATAAGAAACAAAATCTCAAATTTATTTATCCCATATCTCTTTTAAATATTACTGTAGTTTTTTGTGAATACAGGACTGTATATCCAATCGTTTCATTCTCCCTTAGGTTTTCACGTCCAATTTAGGGTAGGAAAAGGGTTGGATTGATTGGGAGTTTAGTGTAGATTTGTGGCCCACTACAATGGTATCATGGAGACTCTCCACATTATGGGGGTGAGGGATGCCTACCAGTCTTTATATCTGAATTTTTATGAGCTTGTTGATTCCATGTACGGTTGAGGGGAACCCTCTCCGGCCCAATGGAGCAGGAAGAGGGTGTTCCGCAGGGAAGTTTCCTCAGTGTCACACTTTGCCCTAACCATCAACGGTATCACCTCAGTGCTGCTGGAAGATTTTCTCGCTATGCTCTATGTGGATGACCTTACGATCTCTTTTGGTGGGGTCCAGATGCCAACTCTGGAGCATCAACTCAAACAGGCATTTAGCCGTGTCTCTCGCTATGTCAAAACACACTGGTTTCGATTTTCCTTAGCTAAAACTAAGGTGGTGCATTTTGCCTCCATCCACGGCTTCACCCTGACCCAGACTTGTTTCTCAATGGGGTATGCCTGGAAGTGGTTGAATCGCACCGTTTCCTTGATCTTGTATTTGACTGATGCCTCACCTGGGAGGCTCATATTTGCATCCTTAGGGCGCCTTGAACCTGCGCCATGCATATTCTTTGTTTCCTGATTTTCAGCGCTTGGGGTGCAGATAAGGCGACTGCCTTACTTTTTATTGATCATTTATTTGCTTAAAGCTTGACTACAGGTGACAGTTTTATGCGTTCGCAGCTGAGTGTGTATTGCGGAAGGTGGACTCGATCAATCACACTGGCCTTCACCTGGCGGCCGGTGCCTTCTGTACTTCCTCCATTGAGATCCTACTTGTCGATCCTGGGGAGATGCCACTCAATCTATGCCGTGCACAGTGCATTAATCTCCTGTACACGCGAGCCTGGTGCTTCCTTCAGTCACCAGCAGCTCTCACTGCATCTTCAGCTGATTTTGATGGTGCCTATGCTGCCGAGAGACGCCAGTCATACCCTAAGCCCTTTGGGCTCAGAGCTAGGAAACCCCTTCGAGGGCTATATATAGCTCTCAGGCTGGTGGCACCCCTGGTTCTGCCCATGATGCCACCCTGGAGGGTACCATGTTTGGCTACTTGTTGCCATGCCTCTGCTCCCAAAGCTTCTACAGCGCCGGGAGTTATAAGTTTGACCTATTTGGAGCACACCTTGTGTCATGCTGGTGCTGTGCCAGTGTATATGGATGGCTCCAAGTTCCAGGAGGGGGTTGGCTTCTATGCTGTATCCCCCTGTTTGAAGTCAGCAGGGCTCTGCCAGGGGCTGCGTCTGTCTTCACACCCCAAACTGGTGGCAATACACCACTCGGTACAGGAGATTATGCGACGTGCCCGGATTGTGATGTATAACCACTCGCAAAGTGCGCTGAGTGCTCTCAGGATATTGGAATCTCTGCATCCCCTGGTTCATGATATCTGTGATGCCACGGTTTTGGCAAGCCGGGCAGATTTGGATATTATCTTTTGCTGGCTTCTACATTTAGGAATTGTGGGGAATGAGGGTGCCAAAGAGTCAGCGAGGACTTCCTCACACTGACTATATGGCAGGAATACCGTCAGCTATTCGGTCTGCTTGGCAAATTAGATGGGAGATGGTTGAAGGGCACTTAAAGTTGGATGCCATTGTGCTGCATCCATTCCCATTGACCTACCCCCCAATGCCGCAAAGGCTTCAGATTGTTTTTTGTCATTTCTGAATTAGACACACTTGCAGGATGCATTGCCATTTGATGGAGAGCTCACCTGCACTCTACTGTGAAGTCTGCGCACTCTTCCCGCACATTACCTGTCCCAGTACTGTGACGAGCGGGGTCTCTACCACTTATCCCTTGTACTCCGGATGGGTTCGTTTGCATTCACTTATCGACTCTGACATTTTGGAGGAGGCCGGCCTTCTTCCCTTTATTTTGACCTTTTTTTTGGCTTTTTGTAGGTTGCATGCTCCTGCGCCAAGGGAAGGCGGGCCTACCCCCAATGCTGGAGCATGCTTCCTTCCTGTCCTCTTGCTTTTTCTCATTATTTGTTATAGTTATTTGTTAGTTACATATTATTTGTTTTGTTATTTATTTTCTAATATAGCCTAGTATTAGGCCGTGTGAAGTACGGTGACTTATGCCCAAGTAGGCAGTTGCCAGATGAGCTCTTAAAAAAAGAATTCGAATTTGGGGTAAAATGCTTTAGTGTGTGCAGGTCTACGTCGCGGACAAAGTTGAGGAGTTGGAGGATAGTGTCTTACTATTTCTGCCTAAGAAGTTGGATAAGCGGATACTGAAATTAGTTGTATGTTTTCCATTTCTTGTACAGTAAACCCTTGATATAATGAACCTCAATATAATGAATTTTGGATATAACGAAACAAATTTCCTGGCCAAACTCCATCGAGTTTAACAGGCAAGCGTTACGACCAGCCTGAGTGAGTGTTGGTATGTCACATGTCTCCTACAGTGCAAGGTTCATATCAATACTATGTTGTGTAATCCATTTAACTTTATTGGTAATTACATACGTATTACATATCCATAACGAACTTGGTTAGTTATTTCCATTTCTTTTAACGCCCATCAGGTTTAATGAACTTTCGGCTTTAACGAACAACCCCCTGCCCCATATAGTTCGTTATATCGAGGGTTTACTGTATTTTCTTTTGTCCCATGGAATCGTGGGATTGCAGTAGATGAAATCTGTTAGACATTGGGGTGATTAATTGTGGGTGAGGTCTGTGTTGTATCTTGTCTTGTCTAGTATTCAGTTGGCTATTAGGTACTTGGATATTGGTAGTTATATTGGATTGTGGGTCCCTTGTCCTGTTGGCCGTCCTTTTTTGACGGAATAGCATTAGAAGGGGCCCTCAATTGCGTATTTATAGCTTGGACAGGAGTTTTGTCAGCAATACATTTCTTATGTATATTTGAAGCCTCAAGATAAATGGGGCATATATGTGAGGCAGGTCAGTGATCCTAATACCACTTCACAGGGGTCGAGTGGGTTTTTATTGTTATGTTGGATGATACTAACATCTCGTAAGAATTCCTCTGTTTCGTATTCAAGTCCACTGGACCTACACAGCCAAATGTGTAATGTTGGTTATCTGTTATGCCAACCTCACTACATTTCACTGTCCAAGGTTACAGAATTTCTAGGATATCGCATTTCCTTATTTTAATGACTAGTGTTTTGCCAGATCCTTTGACTTCTGGGTCACCTGTGTAGAAATATTTGGCGAAGGGGCTTTGCACTATGGCTTATTTTGGGGGGATTATTGAATACCCTAGCTCCAGATTTTTCTTGAATATGGTATCTTATAAAGAGATCATCAGTGAACTGGCCTGTTGCCTGGGAAAGAGCGATCCTAGCATGCATTTCTTTTATCCTTGTTTGTTTTGGCATACCTTCCAATGTGTCTTCCCCATTACAAGATGGTAATCGTGATCCCCGGTTGAGCACATCTCCCAAACCAGTCAGTTTAGAACGTATGCTATAGGTTCCTGATATTAGGTTTCTTTAACAGGAAGTGTTCTCGCTCAGTAAATTGGTACCTTCACTCTTATGAGGGTTCGACTTTATTTGTTTTGAGATTAGGCTTATTTTAAATCGTATATTGAAAATAAATATGTCACAATTGTAGAACGGCAGCTGCCAAACAATCTAATCACTGTCACAAGGACAAGAATCACCGTTAAACAAGGGTGTACCATGTCTTAGCTTGTTCAGCTTCTTCATTGAAGAACTTTTGGAGAGAGTAAAGAGGAAAGGTTAAGGAGTCATGGTTGGAGATCGCATATTGCAGATGACAGTTCTGGTTAGTAAAACAGCAGAGGTTTTGCAGAGACTTCTGAATGTGTTGTACCAGTATGGGGAAGAATGGAGAGTAAAATTTAGTAGAGGAAAGTGCAAAATAATGATATTTGGAGAAGGAAGAAATGAAGGATGGATCCTAGAAGTGGTAAATGATTATAGATACTTGGGTGTGATCTTCTGTAACCAGAAGGATATATTTGAGAAGCATAAGAGACAAAATGAAGTAAATATGTCTAAAATGAATGGCATGCGGAGGAACATGGCAACTAAGCAAGCAAATAAGTATAAAAGGATAAGAGAACTGTGGAAAGGGATAGCAGTCCAAAGAAGCCTGTATGGGTATGAAGTCTGTAAAGTAACAAAGGCAGAATTGGAGAGAATGGAAAAGATCCAAAACAAAGAGGCAAAAGGGGGCCTTGCATTGAGAATATGTATGATGGGAGTTTTGCAAGCCAGCTACTATTCAAGACACAGACTGGATCCTTGGAGGTGAAGGGGCCGACATACAGATGGAATGGAGGAGAGGACAGATGAAAGTGGTGCCTATTGGGACAGAGAGAATCTTTAGAACATTTGATTGTGGAGTGTGTGGGCCACAGTCTGGAGAGGGAGAAATTGAAAGACGAATTGGTGATAGAGCTGGGAAGAGAAAAGTGGGAGGAGGTGGAGAGAAGCGAGGATTATGGACTGAGTGTGGTGCTAGGATTTGAGTGTGGAAAAAAAATATAGATGATAAAAGAATAAGAATAGTAAGAGCAACAAAGAAATTTTTGCAGTGTGTGTGGAAGAAGAGAAATGAACATGGCTAATAAATTATTTCTTTACAGAAAATAAATGCCATATCCTGATACAAAGGGTGGCTCATCAACCTGAACCTGATTAAATTACCTAGTGCCGATGCAAAGGCTAAACTGGAATATTAAGCAGTAGCAGTATAAAAATTTATTGTGAAATCTATATTGTGAATAAATTAAAACTTTGTTACAAGTAAGCCAAATTATATTGAAATCTTGGTAATTGTTAAGTTTAGTGGTAGATTATTTGGGGGTCTATTTTTCTAGCTTCTTTTTGCCTCATTCACTTGATTATTTTTTATTTACAAATGGGGGCTATGCACCCCATACCCCCTTTGTGTTTAAAAGACTGGTAAAAACATCTTCTAATTTTTTTGTAAGTTTATTATTGATCTCGCCTAAATAATATATGTCTGCCACTATTTTGTCTTTTGAGTAGTTTTCGTTGTTATTTTATTAAATAAGTAATTGCGTCAGTAGCGATTGGATGTATTCTCAATGATGTTTTTTGTTTTGTTTTTCAGTGTAATATATTTAAGTTCAGGTAGTTAATGTTGAGTGCTAGACAAAATTTTTAATTATATTTTCTATTGAATTGTGAAATAGCTCCCATTTGTTTACGTTTCAGAGCAGCCTAATTTTCAACCCCCTTTTTATTTACACTTTTTTGATGGCTTAATTAAAGGGTTTTGAAAAAGTTTTCTCAGTATGGCTGTTGCTATGGATGAATTGAGTATGCCCTTTGATGTAGGCAGTGTGTATGTAGTTTGTGATTTTTGTGGTGTTGGAAGAAGAGCAAATGTATCTAAATGCCCCTTGTGTAGTGTGACTCGTGCAAATGTGGCTTTAGTAGAGGCGAGTCAGTTGCGTGATAAGTGCAAGAGATTGAGTTGATGCATGAAGTAAGAAGGGATGCGAGTGTATGCATGAAGAATGTGGCTGGTACCAGGAGGGTGGAAGATGGGCCAAGACTAGGGACTGAAGAGAATGAAGTGACTGATGAGAGTGAAGATGAATGGTGGGGAAATATGGATAGAATAGATAGGTTAGGACAGGTTAGGTCTGTGACTAAGAGGGACATGGAACCTGTTAGGTTGACTAACAGATTCGATACCCTGAGAGAGGAAGAGGTTGAAAGTGATTTGTCTGGGGTGGTTGTTGCAGAAAGTGGAATAAGTGGTAGTTTGAATGAGAGCAAGAGGGAGGGTGAAGCTAGGCCTAGGGGGACTAGGAGGATGACTGAGGTGCTTGTGATGGGTAACTCTCAGATTAGATATTTAGCTAGGAAGTTAAGTGTGAGCAAATGGAAGGGGGTGAGTTTGTTTGCCAGATGCTGGTGTAAATGATGTGTCTGAGAGGTATGATAGTCTGGTGTCTGGGTGTGAGAGGGATGCAGTTGTGATTATGCATGTGGGAGTAAATGATGTAAATAAGGTGGGTTCATGTGAGTGATGAGAGGTACAAATGGTTAGTTGAAAGTAGAGTGAAAGGCATTGTTTCAAGTGTACTTCCGAGATTGGATGTGGGGATGGAATGGTTGTCTCATGCAATTGGACTGAATGAGTATGTAAAAGGCCTGTGTGAGGAGTCAGGATTAGTGTTTGTAGATGTTTGGAATGGGTTTTATGGGAATAAGGCATTGTATGCATTGGATGGACTCCATATCAGCTGGGCTGAGGTTGACGTTTTGTGGCAGGAGTTAGATAGTCATTGGGTCTTTGCAGGCAGGAATTAATTACTGATAGTGGTCAGGAAAATATAAGAGTACAGGGTTGGGCAGGGAAAGGAAAGAGATGCAAATGAGATAGAGTGGAAGGTATACACTAAAAGAGGTGCTTTAAGGATAGGAGGGCTGTTTTCTTTATACCAATACTTGTAGTCTTAGAAATAAGAAAGATGAGTTATTTATTTTCTTACCAGGTCCACCTCAGCACTAGTCGTCTAGAGGTGGTCTGTTTAGGATCGGGACAGTAAACCTATGCTGGCTCATATGGTGCCCCCCTACTTGCCTTACTAATGGCAGGGTTGGCAAAAAAAACAAATATTGAAAAAGCCCAATAAACCTGGGTTTTTTCAAATCATGGGTTTTTCAAAAAACAAATTTTACAAACATTAGAATAACAGCAAAAGAATAGCTATCTCTATTTTTCTATAATATTAATAATTATATTATTATAGTAAGAATAGATCAGAGTAACAGATCACTGATCGAGAATTTGGGGTACCCATGATAGCCATAACCTGTAGAAGGAGAGATGAATTGTGAGTCAATATCAGAGAAATAAACATAGATATGAATTTTGAATAAAATAATGATAAATAGCATTTATTTCTTGAAAAAATAAACCCAAACCTAGGGGTTTTTCAAATTCACTTGAAAAAGCCCCCCAAAACCCAGGTTTTTTAGGGCTGGGTTTTTTGATTTGTCCACCCTTACTAATGGGTCAATCTTAGCCTTAAAACTATTCACTGACATTGCCATTACTGCCTCTCTTGGCAAGTTATTCCACTCAATAATTCATTTCAAAAAGAAATACTTCCTCACATCCAGTCATGGTCTTTGCTTTAAAATCTTATATTGATGTCCTCTGCTTCTCCTTTGATCCATCAGGAAAAAGTCCTCCACCTTTAATCTCTCTAGTCCATTCACTATCTTAAACACTTCCACAAGATCTGCCCTCACTCTTCTTATCTCGTAGATACCAGCCCTGTCATCCTCAGTCTTTCTTCATAAGTGTCTCATCCTTGATATTTGCTATCATCTTTGTCATTCTCCTCTGCACTTTTTTCTATGTTATTTATGTCCTGCTGGTTATATGGTCTCCAACCTTGCTGACAATACTACAAATGGGGTCTCACTAAGGATCTATAGAGACACAATATGTTGGTTTTGCTCTTGTACTCAACTGTTCTTCTTGTACTACTCATTACTTGATTTGCTCTTATGACAATCTCTGCTACATGGGCACTTGGGTTCAATGTACTAGTAATCATCACCCCTAAATCTTTTTCCTGGTCCTCCTCTAGTATTTCCTGCCCTCCCATACTATATGTCTGCCTGGTATTGTCATAGCTGAAATGAAGACATTTGCACTTGCTTGCATTAAATAATATTTGTTACTCCTCTGTCTACCCGTACATTTTATGCGGATCCTCTTTTGCCTGGTAAATCTCTTCAGGTTTAGACACTTTACTAAATACCTTTGTGTCATCAGCAAATTTGAGAATGTGAGATCATATACCGTTATCAATGTCATTTATGTACACAGTGAACAGAAGAGGGCCCAGCACAGAACCTAGTGGAACACCACTTTTTACCATACTCCATCCTGACTTGAAATTTTTCATTCAAGTTTATTTTCACAAATTCTTTTCTCATTTCTTTAAACTTGTCATTTCTATAGTCAAAGTGATACTCCCTCCAAAATCCTTTTCCACAGTTGGCAGATATATCAAAACATACTACATTGTGATCGCTTGATCCTAGAGGAGCTGTGACCTTTACATTATTAATTAATATTTTGTCCTCATGTTGGATGTTTCACATGTTGGGTAAAAAAATTTAGCCAACTGGTGATAAGCGGTGATTTTATCCACAGTACTATCAATTAGCAATTGCTACATACTTAGTGTTCATGAAGCCTTCACCCTCCTTTTCGGTATGTAGCAATTGCCAATTGATAGTACTGTGGATAAAATCACTGCTTATCACCAGTTGCTCATATTTTTCACTTGCCTCTTTCATTTTACTATGAAGGTCCATTTCCTCCTCTTCTGTTGCTGATGGGCTAAGGTAACATACACTAATTGAAATGTCCCCATTTTGTGTCCCAATTTTGCACCATATTGATTCCACATTATCACTCATTAGGTCATCCAAGACAACTACTCTTAAATCTTGCTTGAAATGTGCAACACAGCCGCCCTCTCGCCTGTTCAATCTGTCCTTCCTTATACTGTCATATCCTTGAAGGCCGATTTCTGCCTGAGGAATGTATTTATAAGTACATGACTCTGTTATTAAGATGATATCTGGATCATCCTCATATACCAACTGCTCCAGTTCCAACATTTTGTTAACAACACTTCTAGCATTCACTAGTTTACAAGTTAATGATTTGTTGTACCTTCTACAACCAGGTTGTTTTCTAATTTGCCCAAACCCATAACTATTTACATTATTTACATTACAAGGAACATTTATATTTGGGTGTTTACCGAAGGCACCAGGTTTCCCACTTCCCCCTGGCCTTAGGCTAACTCCTGCTTCTGGTCTTTTTATAACCAAGTTTTTCCTACCCGAATCTTTTTTTTTCCTTTCAGCTTCCTTCTTAGCTCAAAATCTCGCTCTCTTTCTGCTTTTGTCTTGTCCCAGTTTATGAACACGTTACCCCATGCTCCCTTGTCCTTTAGCTGTTTAGCTTGTTTTAACACCTCCATTTTCTGAAACGAATTTCTGAATTTTTCACTCTTCATGCTCTCAATGCAGTCTAGTCATCTTCCATTTGATTTATTGATGAAGATATAGTTATAATATGTGTAATAGAATTATGGGTTAATGACAATGTGAGTGAATTTTAACTAAAGGGTTATGATATGTACATTAGTCAAAAGAGAGATAGAACGGGTGGTGGGTTGATTATTTATATCAGAAATACCATTTCTTCAAATCTAAATAATTCTATAAAGCAAGAAGAGGTTGTCACTGTGGATAAATATTAGGATCAGTAAAAATATGATAATACACCTGGGAGCCTTTTACAGACCACCTACACAGACTGATTGTATTGATGAGCTAATGATCAGGAAAAAAAGGAAAGGATGTGAAGTAGATACAGTTATTCTTGGTGACTTTAATTTAAATTCTGTGGACTGGGAAAATATGATAGGAAGAGATAGAGCAAGTTGTAAGTTTATAGAATGCTTTGAGGATAAGTCTTGACTCAAGGGGTGCCAATATATTAGATTTGGTTCTTTCAAATGATGATCACTTGGTTCAGGAATTGACTGTTGGGGAAGCATTGGGAAATAGTGATCATCAGATGGTTAATTTTAACTTGGGAATAGTGAAAGTAGAACATCAATAAACTCCACAAAAACTCCAAATTTTTATAGGGGTGATTATGATGAATTATGCAACTTGCTAAATCAGATTAGGTGGGATATAGAATTCAGGGTCAGGAAAACTTATGAAATATGGGACACTTTTAAGACTATATTAAACATAGTCCAGGGGAAGTGTATTCCAATGAAGGCTATTAGGAAGAAATGTAGGAAGCCATTGTGGTGGAATCAGGAGATAGCTAGGAAAAGCTTTTGATAAAGTTCCACATAGAGAACTAGTTTGCAAATTAAAAATGCATGTTATATGTGGTAAAGTTTTGAATTGGATAACTCGAATGGCTGAAAGACTGGAAACATGTTTTGCTGAATGGGGTGAGGTCACAGTGGAAGGACATTATCAATGGTGTACCTCAGGGATCCATTCTAGGCCCTTTATTATTCATAGTTTATATAAATGATCTTGGGGAGGCTGTAAATAGCAAAGTGTCAATTTTTGCTCAAGACACTAAATTGGCAGCTGTAGTAAAAAAGGTTGAGGGTAGCTTTAAAGTGCAGAGTGACTTAAATAAGTTATTAGCTTGGGCTCAGAATTGGCAGATAACTTTTAACCTTAAAAAATGCAAAGTTCTTAACATGGGAAGGGATATTAGGGAATTTAGCTATGAAATGGATGGGCATTGGCTGAATTCAGTTGAGCATGAGATGGAATTAGGCGTAGTAATAGATAGGTCACTGAATTTTTCAAAGCAGTGTATTGAGGCAAAAAATAGAACAAATAGGGTGCTAGGATACATTAAGAAGAATGTTAGCTACAAAAGTAAAGAGGCTATCCTTAAACTCTACAACTCGTATGTTTGGCCACATTTAGAGTACTGTATACAAGCATGGTCACCACATTTTAGAAATGACATCAACCTGTATGAGTCAGTACAAAGGAGGGCAACAAAAATAATACCTTCCCTGAAGCACTTTGAATGTGAAGAGAGACTGAGGATACTAAATATGTTCTCATTTGAGAGAAGATGTGTGAGGGAAGATATGATTGAGCTTTTTAAAATCTGTTAACTGGAATGGATAAGTTGGATTTTAGCAAGTTATTGGAGTTGGAAGGTAGTAATAGGACTAGGGGTCATCACTTAAAAATGAAAAAACAGAGGTGCAGGTTGGATGTCAGAAAATATATTTTTTCACCAATAGAGTGGTAGATTACTGGAATAGTTTGCCATCTGAGACGGTAGACAATCCAAACTTGAATGTTTTCAAACGCAGATTAGATGATTATATGGCTAGGGAGAGTTAACCTTTTTGATGGGGGGCTTATTCTGGACTCATTCCTGCGGATGCAGTTTTTTATTAGTGTATATTATGGTTGATTTGGATTTTCACAAGTCTTGATGATGATGCTTTTGACACATTTCTGTGTATAGTTCTAATTGTATATTATAGATGCATGATCTGACACAATCCTATGGATGCATTTTGTGGGTGGGTTTTGACAGATGCGGATGACCTTTGATAGGCCCTTGTGGCTTTTGTCATCCATGAAATTGTTATGTTATGTTATCCATTGGTTAGCGATATCATTATGCCACAGTTTTGATGAGTCGGGCAGATGTCAAGATTATCTTCTAGGTTCCTGTACATGTAAGAATTGTAAGGAATGATGGTGCCAAAGAGTCTGTGATGCCTGGGTGATCAGATCACCTTTTTGCTCTTCCTCACACCTCTTACATGGCAGGAATATGTGTGGCTTTGCAAAGAAGATGAGAGATGGTTGAGGGGAACTTAAAGTTATGTGCCATTGCATCCCGACTATTCCCATGGACCTTTCCCTCCATGCTGAGATGGCTTCAGGTTGCTTTCTCTCATTCCCCCCCCCCCCCCCGCCCAAATTGGACACACACAGGATGCACAGCGGTCTGATGGAGCACTTGCCTGTGCCTTATAATGACTGCATTGATCCCCAGACTATTTGGCACTTTCTTGTTGAATGTCCCAACCTTTGTGATCCTGGAGCGAGGTTGCTACTGCTTGTCTCTTGTTCTTGGGACTGGTTCATGCATATAGACTTGTGAATTATATGATTTTTTTGGAGGGCCTGGCCTCCTCCCACTGTATTTTACACAGTTTTTTGTGCATAGGTCACTTGTTCTTGCACTTGTACTTTTTATCCTTGTTATTTACATATTATTTTATTTTTTTAATATAACCCCGTAGTAGGCTCTTGTGAGTACAGTAACTTGTGCACTGGTAGGCAGTCGGCAGATGGGCTCCTAACCCCCCCCCCCCCCCCAAACCCTCTGATGTTTCCTTTAATGTTTTTAATGTCATTGGTATTTTTGGTTCATAGTGGCCTTTATCTCTTATTTCTGTAGAGAAGTTTGGGTTATATTGTGTTAAGTTTTTCTTGCTGGCTGTGGAGACATGTGTGGGTTAGACCTTGTTTATATCACTCATGGGTGACTAATAAGCCTTGTTGATATTATTTTGCATATTTGGTGACGAAGACCCAGTCAGGTATGGGCTTATTGAAGGCTATTCATATAATAATCAGAAGGTAGTCAGATGGTAATGCAATATGGGGTCACCAGATTCTTTTGCTTTCTATGTCAGGTGAGCAAAGGATGTCATCTTGGGAAGTGTCTTCGAAGTGTGTGTTTGAAGATTTTGT
Source organism: Ceratothoa steindachneri (assembly GCA_963969495.1). Lineage (NCBI taxonomy): Eukaryota > Metazoa > Arthropoda > Malacostraca > Isopoda > Cymothoidae > Ceratothoa > Ceratothoa steindachneri. Next base: position 84,170,667 of record OZ018333.1, read on the forward strand.
TTGTAGTGGTAGGTAGAATGGTTGTTCAAGATCAATAGCTCGTTTAAGTGTTCTATGATGCTACAGTTCTTTGATTAGATGAACCATCAAGATCCATACCTGGTTGTGTTGGTAGGTAAGCAAGTACAGCTTTTTAAGTAGAATAGTGTAGGAGGTATATACAGATTCATGAAAGTCGAGTCTTTTCCATCTATACTTAATTGGTTGGATAATTTGTATTTCCATTACATCTTGGTTAGGGAGAAGGGTTGAGGTGACTCCATTGATATTGATGCAGGGGATGTTGTGTCTGATGTTTTTGATTAAGTCTCCATTTCCAACATTTGACCGATGGGCCTGTAATTTGCTACTTCTTTATTTATGAGGGTGTCAAAGAGTCTGTGAGTCCTGGGTGACTAGATCACCCTTTTCTCTCCCTCACACCTATTACATGGCAGGGCTATGCATGGCATAGCAAAGAAGATGGGAGATGGTTGAGGTTAACGTAAAGTTACAAAAAAGGGAGATGATTGTGCATTGCTGGATCATGGCATGTGTGGTTTGTTGGAAAGGGGTGTATAGTTAGTGTGGGTTTGTGTAGTTACAGTCGCTGCAATGGAAATATATTGCCTGCCGAAAGGGCCGACTTTCGCAAGAAAAATGTAAAAAAGTGTTTAAAAACAAATCTGAAAACATACCTGTCAATATTTTATCATGTGGCCCTTTGTCTTGAGGACCAAACAAAGATGCTTGGGCATTGATGCATCCAGTCCCTTGGAAGCATTTGTTATCCAGAGTAATCTGGAGGGCCTTCAGCTCCTCAATGAGTCATGGAAGGGAGGAGCTGTTGGCAGTGGTGAGCCAGTCTTTCTTGGAAACCCAGCAATTTTTGATGGAATTTAGGTCGGGGCTGTTCCCAAGCCACTCAAAAATATTGATATTGTGGCCAACAAGGTAGTTTTTTACCTTTCTTAAGGTGTGGCAGGGGGCCCTATCTTGCCTAAAAGAAACCTGCACCTTGAATAGCATAAAAAGGTAGAAGATGTCCTCCAGAGTCCTCATGTAAAGATCACTATTCATTGTAGTGTTTCTAGGTAAAAAATACAATCCACTACTCCCACCTTTTTCACTAAAAGCCCCCACACCATCACCTGTTTTGTGTTTAACAGTATAGTGCAGGTCATAGTGGCTGATGGTGGAGGATCTCGCACTTTCCTGTTCACCCCCCCTGATACACTTAAAGCATCTTTCTTTGGAAAACATCACTAGCATACAATCGTCTTCAGTCCAGTGAAGATATCTCTACCCCATGCTTGGGGTGAGAGTTTTTTTGGCAGCTTGTCAACTTGGGATCCCAAGGTCCTTCTGCAGGAGATGTTGAATGGACTGAATCAACACATTTTCCAACAGCGTGGAATGATTCTTTTTCAGTTTGGCAGGTGTAATGAAGGGATTCATCAACACCTTTCTCCATAGCAGTAGATCAGTCTTCCTGGAACTCTTGTTTTGTTCCCCAGTTCCAAGTTTCTGCCCCAGAAAAATGGGTGGTAAACTGCGAGCTGCGGCAGCCAGCCTCCTGATGGTCACTTTCTCTTGTCTACTCTGCTTGAGAGAGGTGGTTAGGCATCTCTAAAATCACATACACAAAAATAATAGTCACGAACATAAACACAATGAAAATGGCCCAACCGAGCACAAAACTAGCGGCAAAGCAACACATGCTACACAACAGCTGAGAGCTGGTATCATTTTCTTTCAAACCAAGTGGTTGTACAGAGCTGTCAGATGTATGTGTTTGTAAACAAACCATTCATATGCACTGAAAGCAAACCAAATTTGATCCTGCTTCTTCATGTATTTCTAGTGAAATCTAATCATTTTCCATTGCCGTGACTGTAATCTGTACTGGTAACCAGCATAGATTTTAGTAGTTTTATGGAATACAATTAGGTAGGTCAGCAAGTGGAGGGGAACACAATACAGTAAAAAAAAATTCTTAGTCCAATAATTTTCTGCAATATTTTTTTTGCCATTTTATATAAATTTTGCTTTGCATAACTATAAAATAAGCATGTTATATAAACTAAATTCCTTAGTACCAAGATAATGCCTACAAAAATATATAGAAATAATAGTAATATAAAATCTTAAAATTTCTATAGAATTATGTATAGTAGTAATGTACCGATCGATTCGCACTGACATAATTGGCATATAATTTTCTGATGTATCAGCATATTTTTGTGATTTGCTGAGCCTGTATGCCAATTAACATTTTTTTTTTCTTAATATTTTTGGTGGTAAAAAAAAATCACTTAAGTTTGAACTTAATTTCTTCACAGTAGTACACAGTTATGAGATTTTATCATCACTTGCTTACATTTATTTTTATATTACTATAAAAGTTTCATCAACTCTCACTTACTATTTTTTCTATAAAATTTATTTATAAGATGGCTGGTGAAAAAAGTCCAGCGATTAAAGTGAATGTTATTAGTGTGATTAGGATAAAAGCTTGAGAAAACTAGAACAACCAAAATAAAGAAAGGTAGTGGACTTCTAAGTTCCTGACTATTCCATAAAGTGTTGTCACTGAGTACAGTCATGCCTTGCATAATGAGTAGTTCACATAACAAGCTCAATTTTGGGTGAAATTCTGCTTTGCCACAGAGTAATTTTTTGTAATCATCAAAAATTAAATTTTCTTTAAAATCATGATTTCTATTTTATTTATTTTTTTTTCTTTCTATGCATCATATGTAATGGAACTCTCTGCCAATCAATGCTTATTCTGCCTTTAGTACTCATTACAGTAATACTGTACATACATATATGTACTTGTGAATATTTTTTTAATGCTGTTTTTTCTGTATTCAGATGCATTATTTGTGAATTACTGTACTGTACTGTATTTTTTAGTGCTAATTTTAATAATGATAACCCTTGCAAGAATTTTGTCAAAGAAACAATGCAAAGGAGACCAGGAAGAGAGAAAGCATATCACCATGGAAGTGAAATGCAAAATTATTTTGAAGTGAAAATGAGGTGTGAGGGAGCTAACCTAGCACGCTAATACAATTGCACTACTTCAACAATTTGCACCATCGTAAAGAAAAAGGACAAGTTTAATGAGATAGATTTTTCTATGGGTGTGTCAAGATTCTTGTGCAATAGTCACATTTACTTGATGCTGTAGAAAGGTTGCTTCTCATATGGATCAATGCAATACACCCTTCAGTATGGGAGATTACGTGATGTGCCTAGATTGTGATTTATAGTGTGATGACTGTCTGACCAGACCAGTGTTTTGCTCTTCCTCACATCGCTGGAATATGGGCAGCTTGGCAAAGAAGATGGGAGATGCTCAAGGGCAACCTAATATTGCATGCCATTGCGCAGTGACTGTTCCTATGGACCTACCCAACATTGCTGCAGTGGCTTCAGGTTGCTTTCTATCATCTCCGAATTGGACCCAATCATGGGACGCAGCGGCATTTGATAGAGCACTCACCTGCACCTTACTGTGACTACTGCGTTGTGGCCCAAACTGTTTGGCACATTCTTATTAAATGTTCCAGTCTGGGTGATCTTTGTGCATGCTACCTGTCCCAGTATCAGGATGAGCAGGATCGCTACCGCTTGTCCATTGTACTCTCAAATGGATTCATGCACACTGATTTGTGGACTTTTATGACTTTTGGGACTAGGCTGGCCTCCTCCACTTTATTTTACTGTTTTGTTGTTGTTTTATTGTAGGTCGCATGTTCCTGCACTGGGGGGCTTCCCCGCATCACCAGAGTGTGCTTTCTGCTTGTTTCCTTTTTCTTTTTTTTAATTATTGTTGTTTGTTTATTTTGTTTTGCATATTGTTATTTTAATGTAGTCTAGTACTAGGCTCTTGTGAGTACAGCAACTTATGCCCAAGTAGGCAGTTGTCAGATGGGCTCCTAAAATTTAAAAAAAAAAAACTGTCAAGCATTAGTGTCTCTTATTAAAGATAAAGAATTCTATCCTATTGTCCTGTATCTCTGACTGCTCACTTGGCAGATGCAACAGCCTCTGGTTGGAGACTGGTCCACTGGGCAACCCTTGCTCACTGCACATGTCACAAACACTAACACTCAAAGAGTGGCCACTAAAACACTAAGAACCTGAAAACCCCATATAGGATAAGCAAGAGTGTCTAGGCACAGGATATAGCTAACATCTCCTTTCTTTTCAGTGGTCACAAGCTTCCCCCCCCCCCCAATTTTGTGTATTGTTAAACTTATATAAAGTTTACAACATTTTTGAACTGTTGTTGGGAGAGATGAGGTCCTTAAGGACAGCAACACTGAGTGGAGGAGGGGTGTGAATCCAGTTACTTTCACCTTAAAGCTAAAAATTAAGTGTATGTTCTAAAATTTAGTCTTTAATATACTATATAAATTGAACCCTTGGTTCTTGCCATTATTTGGTTCCTGGGAGGAGGTCAAAAACTAGAAATGACAAAACCAACACATTATTCCCCATTTAAATACAAGTAATTGAAAATAATTTGTTCCGGGGCCTAAATACTTACCATCACAATTAAAAAAAAATATATATATATATATAGGACAATTTTAATGCGATTAAAAGTCTAGTGTTATTCAATATTACAGTACCTCTAGATTGTAATTCCTGAAAAATCCTTCCAATAAATTATGAATATATTATTCAATCCTCTAATAGCATCTACTTTAATAGCCTGTTTATTTTTTACTTTGCTGCTAAAGGCTATTATGACCTTACCATATTCTTTTCAACTTCATTCAATCATTGGCCTGTTTATTCTTTGCTATACTTTTTTTAATTCAAAAGTTGATTTTGTGTTCTTTTGGTGATGAATGGCCACTAAAGTTATCACTATAAAAGCACTAAATTTAACATATTACAAAAGAAAAAAAAAAAACAGCAATTTTCAGATACTATATGAAACAAAACTATACTTTGCACATGACTGATGCCAATTGAATCAGCCATGTGTAAAAGCACATAACACAAATTTGTGATCACCAGAAGATATTTTTTCATTGAAAACCAAAACAGACAAATATTTATATGTATAAAAAGTGAAGGTTACTGCAAATTGTCTCATTATGTTCCACATTAATAGTTTAAGAATGAGTTTTATAAATATTAAAACTAAGATGAGACATTTAAAAGTTGATTACCTCATATTTACCTTTTTGAAAAGTTAATGGCTCCACATCTCCATAACCACTTAAGCTAATAGGTACTATTTATCTTTTCTCATTCATGTCAATAAACATTCTTTAATTTTAACGTGGAATGACTAAATCAATCTCATCCCAACCATCACCTTACAAGAAAAAATACCTCCACCTATCCTCAAAATGAATCACAAGCCCAGTCCTACCAGTAGCAGCATAATAGCTTTGCTCTTCCCTCTCCAATTCACAACTTATTAAAACATATCCACTCTACCTTGTACTCACAGACACTTAAACAACCTCCCATCAAATGAGACTGAGCCCCAACTCAGAGAAATTACCCCCCAGTCAGAGAGAGCACTTTTAGCACAACTAAGTTCCAGCCACTCAACTATCCTCCAAAAATACAGACATGTTAATTAACTAATGAGGCAATGAATTGAATTTTTGATGAGATTGAAGCAACTTTGCTTTTATTTGTTATAGGATTTCTTCAGAGGCTACAAAAATGGAAGAAATTAAAAAGGAAGATATTGATTATACACTTACTTTTCATCCAGATGATAAAAATGTAAATATCTCAGGATTTTCTTTTATATATTAGTATTTCAATTAATATACTTTGACCTATCTAATGATTAACTTGTAAATCTTTATTGTGTATAGTTACAGAAAGTAAATTACCTATTTTTTTATATTAGGATATTCATAAAGAAACCACCATCAAAGAAATGAAGGAAGAGTTGTCTGATTCAGATCATGGAAATGAAGTGAAATTGACCACAGGTCAAGGAGGAGCAGTTCTTGATGGTTCTAATGAATTGTTGTCAAAAGAATACCCTGTCAAAGAGGTAGTTACAATGAGTTGCTTGTTATAATATTTTTAGCAATGTTCCCTTGGTAGCTTAATCTCTCTACAACCTATTATTGGTTAAAGAGAAATAAGTTAAGAGGGTTGAATTTTATATAGTCCTTTATTGAAAGCCATTTCATAAGAATTATTTTCAGATGCTAGCTAAGTGGTCTAAGACACTGCTTTTACTGAGATTAAAGTGGTGCTTGTTTGTGTTTTTGGTTTGATCAAGGATTTTTGTAATAAGGAAAAATTGTTTCCAAAGAAAAAAATCATTTATTAATTTCTTTATTTTATGACTCATTTTATTTCATCATTCTCTCGCATTCATTCTGTGGCAATTTGCTTTCCTGGCCCCAGTGTTGATGGGACTCTGGCCCCAGTTTAGCCTCTTCTCCCTTCTTTCTGACATCCAGTGTTTTCACTCTACTTCCTCACTTTTCAAACAACCTCTCTCACAACTTCTCTGGTCGGCTTCTAATTTTACAGGGTAGATGCCAATCAGCTTCCTTTCACCCAACTATCCTGGATCGGGGCTGAGGGGACAACGTTCCCTCACCCATGAGCTCCGGCCTGGGGTGGTGGGTTTTTACCAACCTGATTCATTCCCACCCATACCTCCCTCACATCCCCTTTCTTCCTCCTTTCAACCTCTCTCAATTTTATGCCGACCCCATGGTGGAGCCACCATGCTGATGGGCTGCCAGGCAACTAGGTGGGAGGAGTGGCCTCAAATGGCGGCACCTGGCTTTGCCAGGCCTTGTACTCGCCCCTCGTGTGGTGATGAGCATTTGCACCCTGTGCTAAAAAAGGGGTCACCATGCCCAATGATGAATTTTTAAAAAATACTCCCTCCACCATCATCAGACCCACCCTCGGGCAGCTCCCCTAAAAAAAATGGAGGTCCCCCCTTGTGCTTTCTCAGGGGACCCTCCAAATTTCTTCTACTGGAGAGGAGGCTTACTCCTCTCCTTTGCCTATGGATGTAGGGGACTCCCCCTCACCCCCTTCTCTGGAGGTGCCCTTGGGTGCCTCCCTCTTTCCAGTGGTAGTCCCTCCTTTTCTTTCACAAGGGAGTGCCAAGAAAGCAAGCAGGTGCTGAAAATTGACCGCTCCAGGTTGGAGTGCTTTGATAGGACCAACCCTCTGAAGGGGTCAAGGCATGGCAGGGCCTGTCGGCCCTTGCCCCCAAACATCCTACAGTTATGTGCTAAGAGCCTAAAGGGGGCTACTGTATGTGCCCCCCTCTCTTTCTCAATGGATGCTGGTTCGCCGGCATTAGGTAAAAAAGGTACCTTGAATGGGATCTGTGATGTCTCCAGGGGGATGGCCACATGGAGGCAGGAAGCACCCCCTGAGATGGATATGGTCCCTGAGGTGACCCCTCCCCTGATGGTAGGATCTTTCATGGGGTAGAACCTGGCCTTGGTGCCAAGCACAGAACCCGTGTCTGCCCCTATGCAAGCTCCTCCTCAGATGGCTCGGGGTCTCGAGGTCTCACAAGGAGAGGAGGGATCTCCTCCCCTGGCTGTTGCTCATATGATAGGCAAGGCCTTCTCCATTTCATCGAAGCATCTTGCTGAGGCTGGACCATCTGGCTTAGGGGCTTGTGCCGGGCGGGGTGGGGAAAGCGGGTTCTTTCCCGACCTTCCTCTCCTAAAAACAAAAAAATACTTGGGGCCCTGGTAAGCAGCCAAGCCAAGATTGGCACATCCAGCCCCATTGCTTCCCTGGGTGAGGAGTCGCAGACAAAGACTAGAACTGCACAGAGTAGAGCCTCGATTATGTCCAGGCCCCTCATTCAGAGGCTACCTGGCATTTTCGAGCCCGCTGGCTTCAAACATTTCCTAGTCATTCGCTCCACTGATGGCAGCATGTTGGCTAAGGGCAAAATGATCCAAGAAGAGCTCTAGCTAGTGTAATTGGTAGAGAGCTGAAGGTGACCCGTTTCTCAGACGGGAGCCTTTTGATGAATGCATCAAATCCCTCTGAGTTGGCCATGATTAGAGCCCTTCGGACATTTGGTGGGTCACCTGTGAGTATGATGCTGCACTCTACCATGAACTTCATGAAAAGAGTAGTTTATGCGAGGGAACTATTGGACTACTCCCTAGATGACATCACCTTAGAGCTGGCTGACTGTGTCAAGCTTCCTGAGTTGGTGCGTGCCAGTGGGTCTCACTACCGCATGAAGGCATTCAGTCCAATGCCATGAAGGTGCTATTCCTGTCACTGCTTCAGCCATACAGCCATACTAATCTCTCCTGTCGACGTGCAAAGTTGGGGTTCCCAGAAGTCTGTGTAAGTTGCTCCAAGTCTGCACACAATAAGTCCAAATCGTGGGTGGGTCCTTCAAAAGAGGGACCCCGCCTCTGAAGCCACCCCTCTCACCTAACGTTTTGAGATGAAGAGAGGAAAAGACTTGCATGGTGAGCCCAACCTCCCCTAATAAATCCTTGAAATCAACAGCGCTTGGACTTCTTCCTCTGAGAAATGTATGGCCATTCCCATGAGGGTCTTCTCTTCAAAGAGCTAGGCCTGGAGGGCATATACCTTCAATGCAATTGCCACAGACTTCGCACCAACTGGGAGGAGTTGCAGAGGCTCATCCCGTTTCTTATTATCTGTCTTTTTGAGGAGACCATGCTGGGCGTGCCCCCTGCCCACCCTCTTGCGGTATAAGGGTTTGTGACCCCACCATCATGGGATGGGGGCGGGCCAAGAAGATGCGAGATTTACACCCGACATGATGTTTCCATTTTCTCTTTGCTTTAGATACCTCCTTAGAGGCAGTAGCTGTGCAGCTGCACCTGGGTAAGAGGTATCCTGTTATTTCCTTGTACATTCCACCGTCAGCCAACTTCGATGAAGGTGATCTCCACCTCGTTGTGTCACAGTTTCCGAGGCCCTTTCTCTTATTCAGAGATCTGAACGGTAGGCACCCCCTCTGGGGAGACTACTTGATTAATCCCTAAGGTCAAGTCCTTGCTGGCCTGACCAATGAGATGGAGATAGGTGTCATAAATGTGGATGAGTTTATGCATTACTGCCCGAGAACCGCTTTATTTTACTGCCTCAATCTATCTCTGTGCTCTCTGGAAGCACAGCCTGATTTGGGGTGGGGGGATGGTTGATGACCTCAATGGTAGTGATCACTTTCCATTCAACTATCATTTTCTGGGCTACTGTTGCCTGAGAGTCCGCCCCAGTGGTGCCTAGTGTGGGCACGGTGGTCCACATTTCAGGAAATGACTGATTTCTCTATCTCAGTCAAGGATTTGAGGCCGTTGAGTTCTTCTTGAGCAACCTCATCGCCGTGGGCCTAGCTACTATTCCTCCTAGAACTTGTGATGCATCAATGGCACCATATATATATATATATATATATATATATATATATATATATATATATATATATATATATATATATATATATATATATATATATAAAAGCTCCTAAACCCATTTACCACTAACCAATACAGCATTGCAAACAGTTTCACGCTTGTTGATGAATTGAAACGTCTTCCCCTTGGTCCCTCTAATATCCTTGTTAATTTTGATGTTTCGTCACTTTTCACAAACCTACCCTTAAAGGAAGTCATTGATATAATTCTCAATAGGTCTTTGGCTGCTTCGGAAAAGTTTCATGCTTCCCTCATCCTCTTCTTAAACAAACTCTTTAAACTTATTTTCAAAGACACATTTTTTTATTCAATCATAATATTTACAAACAGACTGATGGTATAGGAATGGGTTCCCCTATACCTCCAGCAGCCACTGATATATTTATGGCTCATTTAGAAGAAAAGATTTTCAATACCTCCCCATTATATATACGACCCTCATTTTATCGCAGATTTGTAGACAACTCCCTAGCAATATTTGACACTCTTCAATAGGCGGAACAATTTCTTAAATTTATTAATTCAATACATCCCAATATTAAGTATACCATTGAATACAAAATCAATAATGCCCTCCCATTTCTTGATAGAATAATTAATAAATCTGAAAACAAGCTCACTACTTTGGTATATCGCAAACCTCCTTTCTTGGGTTATGTTTCAATTTTTTTAGTGCCTGTGAAAAAATCTTTAAAATAAATTCCATTAAAACTCTTCTTCACCATGCCTACCACTTATCATCTTTGTATTTTAATCTTGATAAAGAATTATACTTCCTCCGCACCTATTTCACAAACAATTTTTATCCTTCACACATTTTTGAGGCTACTCTTAAACCTTCCTTGACAATATTTTCTCTCCAAAATTACCATCATATAACATTCCCAAGGACATACAATATCTTTCACTCCCGGATTTAGCCCCTCTTAAATCACCAATTCCGCAAACAAATACAAAAAATCCTCAAATATCATTTTGGACAAATTAACTTTAGAATCATTTTTTGAATAATTTCGCAATAGGTTCACTATTTAATGTAAAGGACTTGCTCCCATGTAGCCTGTGTAGGGGTGTAGTATATTTATTTACATTTCCTCGGTGTTGTAGAGGCAATTATGTCGGGAGTACACTGTGCTCGTTACACGCTCAAGCTTGTTCTCACCGTGGCATAAATAGCAGAACAGGTAACCCCCTAACCCACAAGGAATGCTCTCCCATTCAGGATCATATTATCCTTTGCAAAACTGATGCCACCATCGATGATTTTAAAATTATAGATTCTTCCAATGATGATATAATAAGCCTACGAATAATTGAATCCATTCATATTAAGACCCTTAGACCCTCTCTCAACAATGATGTATCTGCCTTCCCTCTTCATGTCTTCTAATAACCAACCAATTATTATACCTCACCCCTCTTTATTGTTTCTTGCTCTCCATTGCTTTAGTTATGTTTCTACAACTTGTGTGACTGGTAAGATTTCAATTTGTTAAAAAATTAAAATAAAAGTTTTTTGTGCATTTAGCTGCTCATAAATTTACCCCTTGCCCTCTGCTCACAATTTTTCAATCCTTGTTTAAATAATTAACTATTTATGATTTATCACTATAAAATAATGTAAATATGTATATACATGTATATTCATATATAATTGTACCTTCCAGTCCTAATTAATTGTTTTGCTATTTAAAGCTAATTTTGTTCAATTTATCTGGCCAGAAGATGAGCTTGTCTTTGCTCAGATTATATATATATATATATATATATATATATATATATATATATATATATATATATATATATATATTGGATATCATGTTAACAATTTGGACCCAGAACCCCTAGAAAGTGTGGTACCATGTAAGATAAAGGCCTTTCTTTGTCTCTTTGTTTGTTTATTTGTTTTTTATTGGTAGTATTCACACAGATTGTTGTTTTTTTTTGGGGGTATATATCAAGATTGTAAATATATTTATCTCTAGTTTTGTAAATAAAGGACTGTATATACAATCCGTTTCATTTCTCATGTCTGATTTAGTGTAGGAAGCAGGTTGGATTGATTGAGCGTAGAATGTAGGCTCATGGGCCTGCTACATTTGGTGCCCAAATAGGGATGTGAGATCTCAAAACTGGGAGCATTGTTAGGATTGAATTGCAGTCCACAATTAGAGTGACAAGTAGTTTGGTTGTTTTTTTCCCTTTTTCTATCACTTTTACTAATCCGGGAAAATGGCTTCTGCTAAGCATAGATTGCACAAAGAAGTGGTACTATTGAGGCTGGAATTGAGGAAGAGTGTGAAATGTTAAGACACGTGATTGAGAGATTAAGGAGTGATATGAGTGTGGATGAGAAGACCCACAGGATGAAGAAAGAAATGGACGAGAGACAGAAGCGGGTTGACCAATGAATGAAGGACTTATATGACCTGCTGAAGGGGTCAGGACCTGCCCCAGGACTCGCAACCGTTACCTCTGCTTCGAAGAATAGGGTGAGTGGAAGTGTATGTGAGTCTAGGGAGGATACAGTGAGTGATAGGAAGGACAGAGAATGCAAGAGAGTAAAGAAGACTGGGTTAAAGAGGAAGGATAGGAAGGTGAGAGGTAAGTGTAGACTCGTTGTACTCGGATGAAGGAGAGAGTGATTGGTATGAGTGAGAGCGAGAGTAGCCCCAGCAAAAGTGAAGGTGAAAGTAGGAAAGGGAATTTTGATAAGGGAAGTGCCAAAGGTTGATAAGTTTAGGTTGCATGCTGGGAAGAGTGTGGAAGAATTCTTTGGGGAATTTAAGCGTTATTGTAAGCTCAAGTACCCGGAGAATAAAGGATATTGGGTGAATGTATTAGGCAAGTGCTTGGAAGGGAAGGTGCTAGAGTTTTCCCGTGTGATCACAAGTGTGGGTGAGCCAAGGTATGAGGTGGTGAAGAAGCGATTGATTGGGCAAGTGAAACGAATGAGTGTGAAATACAAATGTGTTAATGAATTTGAGAAAGTTTATATGAGGAAGAATGAAGGGGTAAACATGTATGCACATAGGCTTGAGAGTATGGCGATGATGGAGTGAATGAGTGTACGCAACTGTTGAGGAAGTTCCTGGACATGATCCCGCTAAAGGTGAGTAAATGGTTAAATGGGAAGAGAAAGGAGAAGATGAGACTGTCAGGTGAACAGTTGGTGTGGGAGGATGTGTTGGAACTGTTGGAAGACGGGTGATTTGATGAGAAAAGTGACTTAGACAAGGATGGATGGTACAGTGTGAATGTTGGGGGTAAGAAGCCCAGGAGCCTTCTTCCACCCCAGCAGTTTGTCAGCTATTGGGATGCCCTAAGGGCTGCACCAGCTGGGGTGATGTTGAGCTTCCTGGGCCGGCAGACTGGATGGGCAAATGGAAGGGGACAGATGACTGGTAAGCGCGTGAAGAGGTATATGAGGGAGCAACCAAGTTATGTCCCAGCGGATGAGAGGCCGAATGGGGTGAAAAGGATTGTGGAATGCCGTAGGCGTGGAAGAAAGGGACATGTGTTGATGGAATGCAGATGGATGTCTGGTGTGTGTTTTGGGTGTGGAAAGAAAGGGCATATGGTAAAGGACGGTCAAGAAAGTGTGAAAGAATGTTTTGAATGTTAAGAAAGAGGCCATTTGAAGAGAGACTGTCCGAAGTTGTATGGTGGAGTGACTGCTGGGAGGAGTATGAAGTTTGCTTGTGGTAGTTGCAGAAAAGCTGGTCATTATGTGAAGATGTGTCATGACCAGAGGAATGTATGTAGTTATTGTGCGATGGAAGGACATTCGAGTGAAAGGTGTGAATGGAAAGTCTGAAGCGGGCAACTAAATTGTAAGAGGGTACCTGGTAAAGTATCCTCTGGGTGCATAAGTGTGAGTAATGTGTTAGTAAGTCTGTCTAGTGTAAAATTGTTTTCTGGTAGGAAGTATGAGTGTTGAGGTTGAATTGAATGGGATTGATTGTTTGGCTTTGATAGATTCTGGGTGCAAGATGAGCTTGGTATATAAGGATATGTATGACAAGTTGACTGATAAAGCCCTCGTATCAGAGTGTAAAGGTAGTTTGGTAGGGATTGGTGGTATCAAAGTACCTGTGATTGGAATAAGGTCAGCTGTTCGAATGTATGGTGTGTTGATAAATGAGTGTGAATTCTCTGTGATTGATAAGGTGAGTAGTGAGTATGGTGTGATTTTGGGGTATGATTTTATGAAAATGAACCGTATGGTTGTGCATCCTGCGAATGATCAGATTGAGATAAGATTGGTAAAAATGGGGTGTATACGTTGTATGTAGGGAAAGATGGTATTGTTTTGAGGAGTGTGTTTAGCAGTATTGAGGTGACTGCTATGGAGAGTGTAAGGCTTGTGAAGGGTGAAAATGTGTCTGTAAGAGTGAGTTGGAGTAAGGATGTGAATTTGAATGTGGGTGAGAACACTGTGTTATTAGGGCGGTTCATACTCTAGAATTTTATGAAACTGGTGATGAGGGGTATTCAAATGATAAATATTGGTGAAAAGAACATACTTTTAGCAGAAAAGTTAAATTCTGATTCATCTAACTTACATCAATTTGAAGTTGAAATATTGTTAATTCTGGGTCATTTACTATATTTTACTATTATTTTAGTTACCCATAAAAGATCAAATTTACTGTTTTCTATCATCAATACATTTATGTAGTCTGAAAGATATTTGTCTAAAGAAATGAAGAAAAATGCATTAGAGAGACATGAGAAGTAGGAAACCTGTTAAAAATGACCCTTAATTTAGTTTGGTCTAACTCCAAAATTGCAAGTAGCCAGTACTCATTACTCAGTGGAAGGCAATATTCCAGTAGTGTTGCCAGTTCTGGTAACTATTGTAACTGGTAACTGTTTATAGAGCATTTACATTTTATTTGAATGCTAGTAAAGGCTGTGGATCATTTTAGAGTAACATATAATTATTTGGTAGAGATTATTTCTTAATCTAAGTGCCATCTTTTTATTTGCAGATATACCTGCGATTAGTGTGACAATGGCGAAAATCAAGACAAGGTCCAAAATAAGTTCTTAATCTGACTAATTTTGTTGGGACTGGGCAGGAGCTGATGGTGTCTGAGTTAGCAACAATAAGAGATATTTTGAGGTACGGCATCTACCTGAGGGAGCAAAGTGAAGATGACCGGAGAAATTATAAGGGGATCAGCTAGTAAAAGACATTTATCAGGGCTTGATTAATCAGTGGACCAAAGCTAATGCTCTCTTCAAACCCCACCTGTTGTAAATCAAAAGGTCACAATAATATCAAAGCTTAAGGAGGTGTGGAAGGAGGAAGTAAAAGTTTTCCTTAGTAAAGGAAAAATTGAAGTAAAATAGAGGTTCATTGCAAAACTAGATAAGTTATTTGATATATTGACATGCAAATGTCAAATTTACAGTTGTGGGGAAGTAGGTTGTAATGGCTGTGAGACTGAAGCCCACATTAACTGCTGTTGTAGTAAAGAGAAAAAAATACCCATTAGGGAACTGGCTTTTATTAAAGGACAAAAGGAGAAGTTTGGAAGCAATGGTACCTTTCAAATTGGAGGTCCTGATATTCCAGAGCATAATAGACAATTAAGAGCTTTCAAAAAGAAAGAAAAAGAAAGATAGCAGAAAGAAAGAGAAAAGTAAGGAGGAAAGCGCTGTTTTAGCAGAAAAAGCAGCAAGAAAAGAAATGAGCATTTTTGGCAGAAGGTGAAGATCTGGAGGCAGAAAATTTTGATGGTGACAACAGTTTGGGTGATGAAGTAACTTCTGAAGCTGTCCAAGAGCCGGAATCTTCCATCAGGAATAGAAAGAATTATGATGAAATTCCAAATATTGCTCTTGCTAGTATAAGGTATTGTGTCGGATTGAGACCATCTGCAGCTATAGCAACAGCAGCTTTAATAGATGCTGGATTCATTACTGTGGAAGATACAAGTAAGGTAATTGATAAGAATAAAGTTAAGAGAGCACAGGAAAAGCTAATGACAGTTATTGAACATGAGTTTGAGGAAAACTTAAGGAAGGATGCGGGAATTTCTTGTGTTCTCTTTGATGGACAAATTGATGTGACAAATTTTATGATGGAAGCAGAGAGAAGTGAAAAATTGTTTCCAGCAAAAACAAAAGAGGAACATTACACTGTCATCAATGAGTCTGGGAGCAAACCTCTTCCACTTTGTCCCAGAAAAGGCTACAAAAGAAGAATCACATGCAGAGAAGATCGCTAAGGCTATGTTTGGATGGCTGAGGGAAAGAGGTTTGGATAAAAGCTTAATAGCCATTGGAGGAGACTCCATGAATATAAACACAGGTGTAAATGCTGGAGTAATGTGAAAAATGGAGCTGCCTTTGGGCAGAAAGCTTGTTTGGTTGGTCTGTAACTTGCACACTGGGGAACTCCCTCTCCATCATGTAATTATCAACCTGGATTGCCCAACACTATCTGACAACAGATATTCCGGACCAATAAGAAAGCTCCTTGACTTTGTTACAGACTTGGATATCAACCCAAATTTCACTCAAATATTTTTAGGTCCTCCTCTTACCAAGATACCTCAGGAAGTGGTGCAAGATCTTTCCACTGATCAACACTACGGCTATAGAATTGTATTGGCAATCAGAGATGGAGTGCTTCCTACAGGGTTCTTTCTATTGGAAATAGAACCAGTAAACCACAGTCACTGGCTGACCACAGCTAACAGACTTCTTCGGCTGTGGGTGTCAAAGCATGAGCTCAAAGGAAAAGCCACGACTGATTGTTGAGTTCATCATTGGTGTATATTACCCATGCTGGTTTAATGTTAAGATTAAGCACTCTTGAACTGAGGGACCTAGGCACATTCTTTATCAACTTCACTGCCTTAAGTCTCAGAAGAAGGAGGTGTTGGATATTGTTTGCCAACTGTTAAGAGATCAACTTAGTATGCATACAGTGAAGCTATCCTCCAAACCCTCCTATGCTCTGAAGATCAGGCAGAGAGAACTGAAGGGGTGAAAAGAATCTAGACCATCAGGGGAGAAGGGGACCCAGATACTCAACTGGGAGACTCCTTTGTAAGGTTTAAAGGACACCAGACATCAATTGTTGGGCTACCAGGATTGGAAATCTGATCAATTGGTCAGAGGATGTCTCTGAGCCACCTCTCACTTGCTCTTTAAGTACTTTTGAATTGAAAACCTTCATTGAGTCTCCTATGAAAGTACCTGACTGGTCTTGTCACACACAGAGCATTGAGAGGGTTGTAAGAATGGTGACTGAGGCTTCTTCCAAGTATTTCTCACATGAAAAGAGTGATGGGGAAATCAGGGCACAAGAGACAAGTAGACATCTGATGTCCAGAAATGAGTCAAAGCAATATTTGTGTGCTCTGGTGAAGTTTATCTTTTGAATATGACCCAAAGTGACCCATGAAGCTATATGTGGAGCTTTGCATACATTTTTCTCACTCATTAAACATGTAAATTTAAGGTTACTTTGTGTTTGTGTGTACTTTGATTAAATAAAAATAGGTACATAAGATTGTGATGAAAGGGAAAAATTTACTTTTATTTAAAAGGAAATTGATGTAGGTAGGAGCAATTGTATAACAAAATAAAGTTCTTTTTCAAAATCTATACCGCAAAATCTATCATTTAACCAGCCCTCATTAAAGGATTTAATGAAAATATATGGTTGCTCCCAAGTATGACCCCCCCCATCCCTACTGTGTTATTGGATGGAAAGGGTGTGTATTATAAGGTAAGGCGTGTTGCTTGTGTGTTTGATGGCTTGATGAGAATGAATAATCCTTTTGTATGTGTGCAGGCGGACCCCAGAGTGCAAGAGCAGGTGAGAGGGATCCAAGTTGATGTGCTGGGTCACCTCTCCACTGTCAGTGAGGCACATGTGGATGATTGTATTGATGTCAGGGTGAATGTTGTGAATGAAAAAACTTGTGAGTGGATGTATGATGAAGTTAAAAGGATGGTGAAATTGGATGAATGTTTGACTGAGTATTTAAGAGAGGATGTGTATTGAATGCTATTTGAGCAAAAGGGGGTCCTCAGTAAGGGTATTCTAGATTTCGGGGTAGCAAACCTCCCGGAATTTAAGATTGTCCTGAAGGAGGACACCGCAATTTATCAGCGGCCGAGACATTTCCCGCGTCTGGTTGCTGATGATGTGGTGGCGGAGTCGACTTCTTCACCAATTCTTCCCTCTGCCCCAACAAGGTCTGCTTAGTGGTTCAAGGAATGGGTATTGAGGAGAGAGTCTATTTTCTAATTTTATTAACACAAAAGAATAATGGCCATCAACCACAACCCCAGAAAACAAAAATGCAAATTTACACAATCACCAAAATATTTACTATTCCTAAACACAAACACAAAAATATATATATTTACATTTTTAGGTAGCCTTACAAAACACCTTACAACCGCAAAAAAAAAGAAATGTCTAGGGCTTCCCCCCCAAAATGCCCAATGCAAAGATGCTAGTCTGTCCAAAATGTATCCGGATATCCAGGAGTGCTATTACCGGTATTAAGGGGGTGGGGGATCGATAAGGGAGGCGGGCCTGCTTTCTGAGGGAAGGGGGGTTCCTTAGGGTCTTCTTTCCTGTCAGTCTGGTAGTCCAGCTCCAGCCTCAAGGATGGGGATGCAGTGGTTCCGGTCAACGCGGAAAGTGGGAGGGCTCTGGCTCCAATTGATGCATAGGCGACTAGGAGGCAGTCTCGAGACTCCTGCTTCAAAATAGTCCCCTTACTGCCACATGAGGGTTAAGATTGGCTGCTGCCACCTCACCAAGCCAGAACACGCTGGACAAGCTGGCACCAAGAAGCTGGAAAGGAGAAGGCATTTTCAATCACCCAGTCACTGTCACACTCAAAGCATTCTCACACTGCCATTCATACACACCCACCCATTCACACTAAGACTCACCTGAATAACTATTGAGCTTCTATCTAAATTCCAATGGACACTTTATACAATATTATTTAAGTTCACTGTTAAACTCATTCACTAGTGAATCACTTCAAATTCAAACTAATCTTATTCCTGTTTCAAATATCGCCTGTGGAGGAGGAAGACAGAGATGAATGGGGAAACAAGATAGAAATCTATTGAGTCTCCCCACCCGGAGTGACTACGCTGTTTCCTCCTCATTCCAAACAACCTGAAAAAGGAGAAAGGGATTAAAGACGGGGGAGGGGAGGTGGACATCAACATACTACTACATCCCTCCCACCTAAATTTGCCTCACTTCACCATGTCTCAATCCCTATCTTCATAGACACATTTCATTCATTCACAACACTTTCAACATCACCCAGTCATACTCTCACTTTGCCTCTCCTCCTAGTCACAGGTCCATCAACTGTCTCTGTCATCTGTTGTAATGTCTCTTCATCATGTCTGTCAATGTCCCTTTCTCTATGTACTTCATCCACACACACCTCTGACATTCCGTGACCAATCTCACTAAAATCCTCAACTAACCTCTCTACTTCATCCATCAAACATTCCCATTCTTTCATAGCATTCATCGATTCTTGTTCCAATTGCACACTTATCCCATTTATACTCTCTAGCATAGACTCAGGCTCATTCAAAGGAAACTTACAAATACTATATGTTCTATCATATACTCCATCTCGATCTTGCACAAATCCAGAAAACTCTCTCACATCACTCACCCAACTGTTCCATCCATTCATCCTTTCTCAACCATTTACTCTTACGCTTCCCCCTTCCATGTTCAACTAACACTAATTGCTTCCCCTCTAAAGCACTAGCTATATCATCCACCATTTCACAGTCTTCCATTCTTTCAGACAGATATTCATTCACCGGATTTGCACCAAATATTCATGAGGTTCACGCCACTTTCGCAACTGACCTTGATGCACTCTACGTTCATCCAAACTTCCATCCTCTCTTTCATGAACTATCACATAACTTACCCCATTTGACCAAACCTTTCTTACCTCAAACGGACCTTCAAACTTCTCTTTCAACTTATCCACATTCAGTCTACCTTTTGTCTCAATCTCCTTTAGTACTTTATCACCCCCAGAAAAACTCTCAAACCTTTCATTCCCTTTTCTCCACAACTCACGATCCTTCTCACTAAGTCCCATATGTGGCCTAATCATTCGTTCAAAGTTCATCAAAGACTTACATGGTGACATTCCAATCGCCTTATACACTGTCATGTTATACGCCCAAAGCACTCTTCCCAAACATCCCATTCTTTCCCATCTTTCACCATCAATAGCAACACTTCACTCAAAGTTCTTATCATTCTTTCAGCCAAACCATTCGCACTAGGCATATACAGCGTCATTTGCACATGATCTATCCCCCATTCACTCAACATCTCCTCAAAAGCACATCCCACAAACTCAGGTCCATTGTTGCTCAACATTCACACTGGCTTACACTTGCACACAGGGAACATTCTTTCACTCACTTCTCTAGCAACATTCAATGAAGATTTATTTGTCACAGGTGCAGCATATACGCAAATTTGCCCCTTATGATCCACCATCACAATCATCCCTACATACCTTCTTGCAGTCCTTGGAAAAGATTCCAGAGACAATCGATCACTACCATTTCAAAGGGTTTCATTTCCACTCAACTTTAATATGGGTGGGGCAACATACACTCTCTGATACTTTCTCTTCTGGCACACTTCACACGTAGTCACTACATCCATGCAAATCTTTCTCAAAAAGGGACTAAATATACATCCTTTCATACATTCCCACAATTTATTCTTACCTATATGTCCAAACCTATCATGCACAATCTTCACTATTCCAATCGTGCCACACACGGAAAACACCGGAATATATACCTCCTCATCATCTATACATTGCACAAAATATACTAAACCCTTGCACACTACAAACTTTCCAGCAAACCTTCTAAACTCTCTTAATATGCAACTCCATTCATTCACAGGAATACTGGTCATCACGCTATTTTTCAATTCACACACCATCGAACATGACTTTTGCATGCTCTCTATATCTTCAGCAGTCAACAGCTCTTCACTCAAATCAACACCTGCCACTCCTACAAATCCAGTTGAACCTACAAGCTCACTCTGCAAATTCCCAACTATTACACCATCTTTCACTAAACATTCATTACATACATCCACTGAAATCCTATTCTTATGCAGAAAATCAATCCCATACAAAAAACAATTTTGTAACTTATTCTCACTTAACACAACAAATTCATTCATTATGTCATTCAACTTCCCCATGCTTATAGACAAACTCACTTCCTCCCATGCCATAATACATCCACTTCCAAGTCCACTTATCGAAACTGTCACACCTTTTCTAGAAACATTCCAACTCATATTATCAATATCCTGACTATATGGTGAGCCATCCGGTGTATGAACTGTGCAGAGAGAGAGATAAGGTGAATGATGATCAGATGGAGTATGATAGTATGGATCTGTCCGGGAAAGAGCTTGTCTTGGTCTTGAGGAGTAGAAAGCATCTGAAGAAGAAGAAGAGTGAAAGTAAGTCTGAGCAGAGTCTTTGTGGTATGGGAGAGCTTGAGAGAGAGATTGAGTGTTGCATAAGCAGATGGGTGCTTTGGCCGATGTAAGTAGACAAGTGAGTGAGCTGCCTGTGGCAGATTTTTCTGGTTTTGGGAACAGTATGAATGATAGTGTGTTTGGACAGAATAACCTAGTGTAGCTGATTTTTTTTATTTTATGAATGTTAAAGGTAGAGGTGAGTTTAATGTGGAGAATGAGGAGTTGACTGACTTTTCTGGCTTCTGGTGGGAACCAGTTAAGGGGTTTCCGGTCTAGCCGCTGAGAGTAGAGGGGATGCGAGTGATTTGTCTGTTTTGCAAGAGTGTACCTTGAGTTAGATGAGAGCTGATGAATGGGGGTATTGAGAGTGAAGGTTCTGAACGGAAGAGTATGAAAGAGTTTGTTGAGAGATGGGCGAGTTATTGATGAAGGCTAAGAGTATGGTGGACGATATGATTGATAGTGATGAGATTGACAGGAAGACTGATGAACAACCCTGACAAATTGCTACATTTGCCCGGGACCTGTAGATTAGTGTGAATGGGTGCAGAAGGGCGCGATTGAGTATAAATGGTACTATGAGTAAGGATTGAGTGTGTATTGTGAGTGACTGTGTTTGTAGGTCCAGTCTCCCACCCCCTTTCTAGCTGACCTCTCCCTCCCTCTGTAAGTATGTGTGCGTGAATGGGGAGATGCTTTATATATATATATATATTCCGGATATCATGTTCTATTTTTAAATTTGTTTTCTCTATTTCCAGAAGCCACTCTATTTATTACTTTGATAATATTCCTTTTGTAAGAGTGGCTGATATAACAAAATTATGAAGAAATATAATCAAATTTGATACGTCCATAATTAGTATTTCGTTGAACGGAGGGCTTTAACAGACTAGAGACCGCAACTAGATTGTGTATATTATATAAGCTCTGAAGCATCAGGCCTTTAAGACATAGACAACAATTTTCCCTATATGAGTGGCACCCGGCAAGACTTTCCCCAGGGGATCCAGAACCCCTAGAAAGCGTGGTACCACGTAAGATAAAGCCCTTCTTTGTCTCTTTTTTTTTGTTTTATATTCTTTGTTTTTTTTTATTGGTAGTATTCTCACAGATTGTTGTTTTTTTTCTATATATCAAGATTGTAAATATATTTATCCCCATTTTTGTAAATAAAGGACTCTATATACAATCCATTTCATTTCTCCCTCGATTTCTCACATCCGACTTAGAGTAGGAAGTGGGTTGGCTATATTGGGGCCAGAGGTTAGGTTCGGGGCCACCCTGGAGTCTATCACCTTTGACTATTTGTCACCACTTCTCTGCTCCCAAAGCTTCTACAGCGTTTGACCTTTTATGGAACACACTTTGTGTCACGCTGGAACTGTGCCAGTGTATACAGATAGCTCCAAGTCCCAAGAGTGGGTTGATTTCCTTGCCATATCCCCTCTGTTTGAATTCAGTGGGGCTCTGCCAGACGCTGAGTCTGTCTTCATGCCTGAGCTGGTTGCAATACACCACTCGGTATGGAAGATAATGCGACTAGCCCAGTTCATAGACTGGATTGTGATTTATAGTGATTCAGGGCATTGGAAGCTCTTCATTCATTGGTTGTCAATATCCATGATGACACGGTTTTGGCGAACCGGGCGGATGTTGAGATTATCTTATGCTGGATTCCTGTATATGTAGGAATTGCGGGGAATGAGGGCACCAAAGAGTCTGCTATGACTGGGTGACCAGACTAGTATTTGGCTTTTCCTCACACCCAACTACATGGCATGAATATGGGCAGCTCTCCTGGCTGCTTGGCAAAGAAGATAAGAGACGGTTGAGGGGAACTTAAAGTTGTGTGCCATTGCACTGCAACTGTTCGAATGAACCTCTTCCCCAATGCTGCAATGGCTTCAGGTTCCTTTCTGTCATCTCTAGATTGGACACCACACTCGGTTTTCTTATTTTTTAGACTTGTGTCCTTTTTTATCACTTTTATTTGTTTTGTTTTTTTAATATAGCCCAGTAGTAGACTGTGTTGTTTGTGGCGACTTGTTCCCATCTAGGCAGTAATGAGATGTGCTCCCAACCCACCCAAACAGGCGCATGTTTAACTCTATTTCTCGTTTGTCCATTGAATTCCTAATTAATTTTTCTCTCATAGTCCTTCCATTTAACTTGGGTAGGCAAGTCTTTAAAATCCTCTTTATTTGTAAGAAATTTTATCCTCATATGAAACTGAGTGGTCTAAGGCATTGCTTAAACTAAGACCAAATCTGTGTTTGCCTCCTGAGTGTGTTTAATTTGATTCACATCCCGAACAGATTCTTTTGTATATTAGGAAAGAACATTTTTCAGTGGAAAAATTATTCTATTTATTTTGTTTCTTTACATAATGCCCTCTCTACTAATGAAAGGGCATTAGTAGCGTGGTTAACTGCTAGATCTTTTTATCTGTTTTACACCTTGATGAGGTTGTCATTTCCTACTCAATCTCCCATCATGACATTTGGCACCACTATTTAGCTGTTAGCATGCACACTTTTGCTATTTGCATACACTAATCTTTACAATCTCATCCATCACTATTATTTTCACGTGGGAGTGAACATATCTAAATCTCTAAAGTAAGACATTGAAAACATGAATATAAATGTATGAAAAGAACACAACAGTGATTTCTGGATGCTTTGTAATCAATTAAATTTTGTACTTCTTCAAGCAGGACTTTGGGGAGATTTCATTGAAGGAAGAAGTTAGTGAAGAATTCTTTCATAGAGAGTTGAGTTCTCCAGTTACTCTTGATGTATTGTGTGAAAAATCTGAAAATTCTCTACCAAACACTACCAGTGAGTTTTTGCAACAAGACCTCCATCAAGAAAAGGTAATCTTTGTTATTTTTAGTTTCATGCTGAATTTATTTGTATAATGGCAAACCTTATTTCATATTTTCTTTACACCAATGTTATCACTCAAGATTACCCTGTCTTTGTAATAAATAATAATAGTAGAGTTTATACACTTATCATGCCTGCTTGAATGTCCTTTTCATGGACTGCTGTATCAACACAACGTCCCCATCTATATGACTAGGGTTCCTACTACCTCTCCCTGGTCCCTCTCACACCTTTCAATTGAGAACATATTTAATACCTTCAGTGTACATATTCAAGTTGCTTCAGGGAAGGTAATAACTTTGTTGTCCTCCTTTGCACTAATTAGCGGGTTGATATCATGTCTAAAATGTGTTAACCATGCCTCTATACACTAAAACTAAATCTGGGCTATCATTTGAGCTCGGCTAATATTTGTTAAACATGATTTACCTGTTCTAAATCCATGATGTGAGCATCATTGCTCACACACTTACAAACTTGCAAAGTTAAACATACTCTCCTAAAGTTATTTAGGTCTTTTTCCCCTCTCAAAAATGAACACTATACTTAGTATTTTCCAATCATTTGGCACTTCTCAAAAATATGCTTTCCATACCTACTTTAAGTAACCTAGAATGAATGTCATCTGGACCAGAGGCCTTATAGTATTTAACTCAATTATCTTTTAATTATTTCTCTGTTTGTATTAATGGTATTTTACAGCTCCCATCCTCGGATAACTGTTTAATTTTTTAAATCATTGGTGGCCTGCCTAGGTCCCTGAAGTAAGTGTGCCTACTAATTGGCATTTGTTTTGTTTTTACAATTTTTTGCTTTTTTTTTTTGTATTTTGATTCGCTGAGTCATCATTGGTGCTTGCCAGAATGGATTATGAAGATTTAAGAGAAAGTACTGACAAAGTTGAGCTATTTGGGGAAAAGATTGCATCAGATCATCCCATAATTAGGACCCAAACTTTGGATAAGAGAAAAAGCTGAATTTCATTAGAATTCATTCATTAATGTAATCATTATCATTGACTTCCAATGATTCAAAAGCTTTTTAATATCATATTTTGGTTGGTAGGGAAATAATTTATAGAGGGGGGAGTGGGCCTTTCCCTGATATCAGAATGTGCTTCTTTCTTCTTTTGCCCTGTTCTCTATGTTCTTTTTTGCATTTTTTGTTGTTTGTTTTTCGATTTTTTTGTTTGTATCTATTTGGGAAGTTTGGTTTCCAGGGATTTTTAAGTAACCTAGTATTAGGCTGAAATCTTTATTGCCGTGACTTGTTCCCTGGTGTCAATTGGCAGATGTGGGTGATCTTACTCAATCAACCCACCTGTGTCATCAATGACGGCCTCCGGGCAACTTAGAAATTGGCCACAGACCTTCATCACTATCTCCCATTTTAGGTCCCTGAAGGCCCTGGTAATCCTACCTCATTCTCTTTGTTGCACCTGGATTTATTAGTCTTTTGTTACATTGCACCCCATACATAGAAGTCAGGTAAGTTGGGAGGTCAAAGGTCAGGTTCTGGATGTCTTCATGCACCACCAGCCTGATGAGCTTTTCATTCACACTTTTTCTCCCTTGCAATAGCATGCATCAACTTTCTGGGATCATTGTTGATGATCTGGATTTCAGTAAAGTATTCCAGCATTGTGGTGGCCATGTACTTGAATCTTGAATCCTCTCGCTCCTTTTTTACCTTTTCCACCATCCTGCCGACATTGAGGAAGTCGGAAATCTCCTTGTTTATCCTTCTGGTGCTGATTATAATGAGGAGGACTACATGTGTCTTCCACAAATTGGTGAGGATTAAAAATTTTAGTCAATTATTCTGGAAAATAAAAAGCAAAAATGTGGTTGTTTTTAAGAAGTAAAAGACCTATAAGGAAGGTTGCAAAAATATGTATAAAATAAGCAGTTGAACATTGGAAACAAATACATTCTGCACCCTGTGAATCACAGGAATCAGATCAGCCCCTGGGTTGCCTGGCTAGAAAATCGAAGACAACCAAAGGGACCTTAAATTTGTGTGCCATGACTATTTCCTTGGACCTATCCCCTAATACCGCAATGACTTAAGATCCTTTTCTGTCATCTTTGCATTTGGAAGTGGACAGTGTGCAAAGTGACCAACCATTCTAGAAATAGTAGTCAGGCTCACATTCATGATGTTGCCAGACAAGAACTCAACACCCTCTTTCCCTCACTTAAACCTGACTGGGACAGAGAATTCAGTAATTTTCTGATATGTGGACCACTGTGACCAATCAATACTCCATGGTCACAGTTTTTCAGGCAGCAGCAGCAGCCCTAAAAATGATAGTTGAATGGAAAAGTGATCTCTACCATGGAGATCATCAACAAGCTCCCACTCAAAATCATTCTCTGCATACAGAAAGCTCAGGGACAGATTGAGACATGAAAATGAACCAATTTTTAGGCAGTGATGCAAAACATCCATATTTAGAACATCTCCAGTTCATCAATCAGGTTGACAAGCAGCTGACTCCTGGGATTATGTAGTTTCCCCGGAAGTAGTGCCTATCATTCAAGTCATTGAGAAGGAAAAAGGGCCTTGGCAACTGTGCTATGATGCACTGTAAGTCCCCCGTCAAAGTTGGTTGATGCAGAATGTTTGTAGTGATAGCTGTATATCACTACAACATCCATATTTAGAACATCTCCAGTTCATCAATCAGGTTGACAAGCAGCTGACTCCTGGGATTATGTAGTTTCCCCGGAAGTAGTGCCTATCATTCAAGTCATTGAGAAGGAAAAAGGGCCTTGGCAACTGTGCTATGATGCACTGTAAGTCCCCCGTCAAAGTTGGTTGATGCAGAATGTTTGTAGTGATAGCTGGTGTAACTGCACTGCAACTCTCTGAAAAGAGGTATTTATAGCGAATAGAAGAACTTAGACGACATCATGACAAGTGTAAATTCTGCATCCTCTTGGCTGGCCCCAATTCTCTGGGGATGGGGCTGCAAATTGCTTATACTAGGGACAGTCTCATGTAAACAGACATTTAACAGGTAATGAGAGGAGACAAGGCTCCACATCTCTTCCCAGTTGGCCCAGTCTGCCCAATCCCTTCAATTCCATTGAAGGAATATGCCCTCCATGCTTCGCTTGGAGATATGGAGGATTCCCTGAAGTAGAAAGCAGAGAGATTTGGGGCATCAAAGGCACTATTGTCTCTGAGCACTTATACGGGAAGGTTGGGCTTGCCATGCAAATCTTTCTCTCTCTGTCTGGTCCTTGTTTGATTGGGAGTGGGGAATCTGAAGCTACTCTGGCGCTGTCATCCTAAGTGGGA
Organism: Ceratothoa steindachneri; assembly: GCA_963969495.1. NCBI lineage: Eukaryota > Metazoa > Arthropoda > Malacostraca > Isopoda > Cymothoidae > Ceratothoa > Ceratothoa steindachneri. The sequence goes on from OZ018333.1 coordinate 84,197,858, forward strand.
CACCTTCATGAGTCCCTGAAGACTCTTACAACCACCTTCAGTGGGTTTGCCTCATGTGAGTGGTTGAGGCACATGACCATTTTGCCTAATGGGAAACAAAAATATGAGGGGAGTGTGGGGAATACTGGTTTTAGCAAGGCTGGGTGTGAACCCTTTGTGCCACTAGATATACTAGGAAAGATGGTTAAAATCTACCCGAATGGTTCTTAATGGGTGGGGAAGCAACTCTCTGTGTAGGCCCGGAGGGACCAGGAGTAGAGGGTACCTTTTTGAAAATTGATGCATGAGAAATGGGTAGCAATTAGTGTTACCGAACCAAGTCCTTAGGCTCAAGAAAAGAGGGTTGGTTCACATCCTTAATGGGTAGGACCTTTTTGTTGAAAAGATACGAGCTACATTGCTTCAAGGAAGCAGGGTGCACATGGCCACAATTCAACACTTGGCACTACACAATGTGGATTTATTATGCAATAACTTTGAGCAGATTTCGGGTTGAACCAAGCAAAAGTTCAGCCATTTGCAAGCAGTGGCTCACGAGGACCCATGAGGAGAGGAGAGACCTTCTCTCCCAGCTGGTGTTCCCTCATCAGCCATGAACTTCCTCATTGGGGAGGATATAGGTGAAGATGGTTTGTTCAGCCTTGTTAACCCTTCCATGGGTGGAGAGGAATGGGACAGGACTTAGCACCCCGTCCAACCTCAGCTTAGCCTCTTCTCTTTTCTGACACCTTCTTACCCTACTTCCTCACTTTCCATCCAACCTCTCCCACAACTTTCTCTGGTCTAATTTCACATGTTAAATACCGACCGGCTCCATGCCGATGAGGTGCCAGGTCACTGCTGGAGGAGTATCCCTAAATGACGGCATCTGGTCATGCCCCCTCCCCCCCTCCATGTTCTCCCCTCGCAGAGCGCGCTACCGGAGGGGGAGGGGTAATGAGCGTTTTCAGCCCTTAAACATTATATGGTCACCATATCTGATGATGAGAAAATTAAACAAAAAAACAAAAAAAAAACCCTCCTCCAGTAACACCATCGGAGCCACCCTCGGGCAGCTCCACCAAAAAAATAGAAGTTCCCCCCACCCCTGTGTTTTGACAGGGAACCCTCCAAACGTCTCCAACTGGAGAGTAGGTTTACTCCTCTCCTATGCATACGGGTGTAGGGGACTCCCCCTCACCTCTTTCTCTGGAGTGCGACTCATTTTTCCCAGCAACAGTCCACACTTTGCTTTCCATGGGGACAGCCAAGAAAGCAGCCCCCACCACTCCTGGTGGGGGCAGCTCAATAGGGCCAACCCCATTAGGGGAGGAAGGGATGGCAATACCCATCAGCCCACCGTGCCCTTCAATGTCATGCAGGCGTGTGCGACTAGTTTGCGGGTAGTCTGTGTACCTTCCCCCTCTCTTCCTCGACGCATGCTGGTTTGCTGGCATTAGGAAATACAAAAAAGAACCTCAAATGAGATTTATGATTTCTTGGGGGGAGGGCATATGGAGGCCCCCATGAGGTGACCTAACCCCAGATGGTAGGACCTTCCATGGGGTCAACCCCTCCATGAGGATCACCTTGTCGTGGTAGAGGGGCTTGCATACTCGAATGATGCAGTGGGCTATGCCAGTGAAGACTGATTGAGATGGTCACTACTTCCCATCAGTCGGTCTTCAGGGGTCCAACCTTGCTGAACAGGCCACTGTAGAGGAGTCGGACTAACGATCCTCACACCCTTGTGTTGAGTACCACTGTATGGGTTGCCGATTTGTTCACCGGAAGTATCGCCATAGGCCATATCGTTCTGGAGCTGATAGCTACCCACAGCTTGGGTCTTAGCCTAGTTGTCCTCAAACTTCCATTCATGACACTGCACTGTTTTTAAAACGACAGATGTAGCGTGGGGGAGGGCTACCCTGAGGACGGTGTAAAGCCCCTTGTCTGGGGCAGCTACAGTAACATGTCCACTTTCCCAGGGTACATGTTCTTATTAACACAAATATATATTGGTAAAAACAATAAAAAATTTTCCCAGAGGTCGCAGGCTTCTGGTCTCCTGCCGTTAATGACCCTGTTCTCTGTAGACTCGATCCTTTTGGTTCTGAGGTCGACGATTACTTTTACTATGGAAAATTTGTTTTTATTGAAATTAGATAACGATAAGCCATTGAGTAAGGTGTATATTTTCAACATTTATGAAGACTTCATTGCTAAATGTGGCGAACCAGCCTAAATGTGGCCTAGAAATGATGGCTGTCTGGTAGTTGAATCGACTTCGTTTGAACAACACCAAAAAATAAAAACACTCAATTCTCTAGCTTCACTAAATATCTCCTCTTCAGCCCACCCTACCTTTAATACCTGCAAGGGGGTATCAGGTCAGGGGAGCTGATTGAATACGATGTGGACCGACTTGTTGATAAACTGACTCCGGTTGGAACCTCCTAAAAACATCAAGGTTGGCTACTTGTGTATCCCTGTGAAGCCCTACATTGAGAATCCCCGTAGGTGCTTGCATTGCCAACATTTTGGGCATGTCAGCAAATACTGTAAATAGATGAGGCTATGTATCATTTGTTCTTCCGACTTCCATGGAACACCATGCTCATGTCCCCCTTGTTATGCCAACTGTGGTGGTGACCACCCAGCCAGCTCTAACCAGTGCACCTTTTTCTTATATGAGAGAGAGGTTATTGCTCTCCGAAATAAATACAGAATTAGCGTGAATGATGCTAGAAGGAGAGCAAAAGAACTATACATCCAACCACAAATAGGTTTTGCAGACGCTCTTCGAACAAATAGACCAGTCCGTAACAAACAGCAGAGAACATTCAGACCCTCACCTTTACAGCCACAGAATAGCCACCAAGTAGCCCCAACAGAACCTCTTCCCAAGAATGATGCTTCTTCTTCCTCTTTAATCATCAGAGAAGCTCCTGCTTCACCACAACCAAGATGCAAGAGGACTCGCCGTTCCTCAGATTCTCCTCCATCAGCATCAAACCAACCATTGCCATGTCCTGAAGAAATGGAGGCTGATTCCGAGGAAGTTTGTGTGGTGTGCGTCTCACCTTTAGACATCCACCCTCCTCCCACTGAATCTGCTTTGACTCCATCTATCAAAACAAGTCGGCCTACTACACCCGCAGCACCAGCAACTTCAGAAAAAACTAAAAGAGATGGTCACAGATTCAACATTGGCTGTGGCTTCCTTGGAGGAGGAGAAACAGCCTTCTGGGCACCCCTTACCAACCATAGCTGACCCAACAACCAGTCCTCAGAATGACCCTGTACCATCCCTTTCGACACCACTAACCAGTACTACAGGGGACTCAATATCCTCAGAGGCATCTTCGCCAGCAAAAACCACCTTGTCATATGCACAGCTGACAGATGGTTCTTTGCCCACTAATAAAAGTACCATCCCTAAAACCTTAAAGCTACCAATGCCTCAAGTATTAATAACATCCAGAAACCTAAAAGGCTAAAAAAACCCAGTTACCTTTACCAGGTACAAAGAAAAACCTAATTACATTGGAATTTACAAGGAATCTTCCCCAAATGGGAAGAACTCAAAAGACTGCTTCACGATTACAACCCTTGTTGTATAGCATTGCAAGAAACACAATTGGGTAATCATCAATCCCCAACTATGTGGGATACTTTAAAATTCCACCAGAACCCATACATGGTTCAGCTATTTTTGTCCACAAAGACTGTTTTCACCTAGTAATCCCATTGAGAACAGATCTACAAGCAGTAGCGATCTGTGTGTACACCAACCGTTTATACACATCCTGCTCACTGTACCTTCCTCCTAGTGAAGGAGTAGTTGCCTCAGATCTGGCTAACAAATAGCCAATCTCATCACCCAACTCCCAACCCCATTCCTACTGGTTGGAGACCTTAATGCAAGGCATCAACTTTGGGGAGACTATGATAACAACCCCAACGAAAACATGATCGTGAGATGTATAGAGACCATGGATGTGTCATTTTTTAATGATGGCACTCCAACATCTTTTCATGTCCAGACTAACAGCTCTACCTGTATAGATCTATCACTTTGCTCATCAGACTGTAGAGCAGATTACAGCTGGTCGGTGGATCCTGACCTGAGAGGAAGCGATCACTACCCAGTTGTACTGACCTCATGCTTGACTGCTCCCCCATCCCCTCCATCGAGTAATAGGTGGAACACTAAGAAAGCTACTGGCCAAAATTTAAACACCTCTTCCATCATTCTGGACACTACTTCCTTCAGGGTGACATTGACATGATCTTGGAGAACTTCCATGACCATGTCAACCAGGCAGCAAATTCATCTATGCCCCTCTTCAAAATTGCTTCCCACAAGACCCATCTCCCTTTTTGGTCTGAGGAATGCAGCAAAGCAGTGACAAAAGGCAAACGACCTTGTTATCGCTACCACCGGAACCCTACTACTACCAATAAGTATGCCCGTAACTGAGCCAGGGCAGTGCAACAGCGTACCCTCCGCCGGGCTCACCGAATCTCGATAAAAGGGTACGTAAACTCCATCAACCACCAAACTGCACCAGACAAAGTCTGGAAGAGAGTAAAGAAGCTTATGAGCAGAACAAGTGGCTTCTCTGCCCCCATATAGTTGAAGCAGGTGAGCTTTTGGGAGACTTATTGAAAATTTCAAATGTCCTGGCAAAGACATTTGCTGACATCTCTAGCCCCCAACAATTACCCCCTAGAATTCCAACGTGTCAGGAAAATGCAAGAACAGTGCATACTGAACTTCATGGATCCTTATATGGATAATGAACCATATAACAAACTCTTTTCCATCCATGAACTTCAAAGTCCTCTTAAGAAATGTGGCCCCATAAGGGGCACGGCGATTTGCCATCCTGGCCGCTGTGCTGACGGGATCCAGTGCTCTGTCCGGCCCCAGCTTAGCCTCTCTTCCTTCCTTCAGATAGCCTGTATTTCTCCCCTACTTCCTCACTTCCCCTACAACCTCTCCCACAACTTTCTCTGGTCAGCCTCTAATTTCACAGGGTAGATGCTGACCTTCTTCTCAGCCAACCGTCCCGGATCGGCGCTGAGGGGGGAAGGGACAATGTTCCCTAACCCCTGAGCTCCAGTCTGGGATGGTTGGTTTTTAACAACCTGCTTCATCTCCACCCATACTTTCCTCACATCCCTTTTCCTTTCCTCTTCACACTCTAGCATCTTTACGCAGTGTCCAAGGTGGAGCCGCCATGCCGATGGACTACCAGGCGGGAGTGGTGGTCCTGAATGGCGGCACCTGGCTCTGCCAGGCCTCTACGCACCCCTTGCAGTGCGGGCTACTGCGAGGGGTGATGAGCTGTTGCATCCCGTAATAAAAGAGGGTCACTATGCCCAATGATGAGTCCTCCCCCAAAAAACCTTTAATTTGCCCTGTACCAATGACTGAGCCGCCCTCGGCAGCTCCAAAGAAAAAATGGAGGTAGGTCTCCCCCCCCTCCTGTGCTTGCGCAGGGGACCCTCCATATCTCTCTAACCAGAGAGGAGGCTTACTCCTCTCCTTCGCCTATGGGTGTAGGAGACTCCCCCTCACCCCCTTCTCTGGGGGTGCTTTCGGGCACCTCCTTTTTTCCAGCAGCAGTCCCCTCTTTTCTTTCGAAGGGGACTACCAAGAAAGTCAGCAGGCAGCTCATAGCCGACCGATCCCCAGTGAAGCGGCTCGGTAGAGCAAACTCCCTTAAGAGGGAGAGAGAAGCCAGGCCCTTTCAGTCACTCCCCTCAAAAGACCTGCTGGTCAGAATACTCAACCTTGCTGGGTCAAGGCCTGTGCCTCCCCATACATGACTGGTGACGCTGCCAACGGGACCTGCGATGTCTTGGGAGGGGATGGCCAACTGGAAACCCCTCCTGAGATAGACATGGTCCTTGAAGCAACCCAGCCTCAGACGGTAGAGCCTTCCATGGGGGAGAATCCGGGCTCGGCGCCAAGCACCGAACCCGAATCCGCCCCTATGAAAGGTCCTCCTCAAACGGATAGGGTTTCCGAGGCAGTACAAGGAGGGGAGGGATCTCCTCCGACCGGTGCCTCTACGACTGCCATGACTTTGTCCATTTCGGAGAAGGACCTGGCTGAGGCCGGTCCATCTGGCCTGGGGGCTCCTGTCGGCGGAGGTGAGAAGCGGGTTCATTCCCTGCCACCCTCTCCAAAAAAGAAAAAGAACAGGAAAAAGACAAAGAAGATTCGGGGCTCCTCTCGATCCGCGGGGGCTGCGGGGATGGATGGGTCTGCTGCTACGGTAAGCGACCAAGCCAAGATTGGCACATCCGGGCCCTCTACCCCCCGGGTGCGGAGCCCCCGACTAAGACTAAAACTACGCAGGGCGGAGCCTCGATAACATCGAGGCCCCTCATTCAGAGGTTACCTGGCGTTTTCGAGCCCGCTGGCTTCAAACGTTTCCTCGTTATTCACTCCACTGATGGCAGCATGTTGGCCAAGGGCAACATGATCCATCAGAGGAGAGCATTAGCTAGTGTAATTGGTAGAGAGCCGAAGGTGACACGTTTCTCGGACGGGAGCCTTCTGGCAAATGCGGCGAATCCCGCCGAGGCGGCCAACATAAATGCTCTTCGGACACTTGATGGCACCCCGGTGAGTGTGACGCCGCACTCTATCATGAACTTTGTCAAAGGAGTAGTTTATGCGAGGAAACTCGTTGACTACACTATAGAGGGCATCACCTTAGAGCTGGCCGACCATGGGGCGGTCAAGGTCGAACGTGTGATGAGAAAACAGGGAGGGGCCTCGAGACCCACCCCTACACTCTTTGTCACGTTCGACTGTGACAAGCTCCCTGAGTCGGTGCGTGTCGGTTGGTACTACTACCGCCTAAAAGCATTCGTGCGACTGCCGTGGCGGTGCTATTACTGTCACCGCTTCGGCCATACGAATCGTTCTTGAACGTGCAAAGTCGGGGTCAGCCGAGGTGTGTAAATTACTCCAAGGCCGCACACGATAAGTCTAAATCGTGTGTGGCCAAGTGTGTCAATTGCAGAAAGCCGCACCCCGCTTCTTCGTAGTAATGTGGTGCATATCTCCTTGAGAAAGAAATCCTGGCCGTTCAGGCCCAGGATCGACTGTCATTCCGCGAGGCTACGGACTTGGTGCTGGCGCGCACGACCCTGCCTGGAACGTCTTACGCCTCAATGGGTAGAAAGATACCCTCTGCTCCAGGCTAATCAAGGCCTAAGAGCATGGTTGTTTCCGCGCTGATTCGGAGCCCTTCTGCGAGTTCTACTCAACACGGGCAATGCCCTGGTGAAGCTGACTGCACAAAGGGTTCACAGACAGCCCCGTCTAAAACCAGGGCTCCCCCCCTCCTTTCCCCCAGCGTGACCGTTTCCCGTAAGGCGAAACGGCCACGCGCCTCCACCGAGTCGTTAGACTCACAGGAGGCAACAGCCCTGAAGTTGGTCGCCAGGCCATCTTCCGGGGTTCCTAAAGCTGTCCCGCGAAAGGAGGACAGCAACAGAGGAGCTTCAGCTCCTTCGCCCACGCCTAGTGGTGGGCTGAGTCGCTCGGAGACGGTGGTTCCTCGAAAAGAGGGCCTCCCGCCTCCGAAGCCGCAACTCCTGCCTAAGGTTTCGAGGCGGGGGGATACAAAGACTCCCATGGCGAGCCCAACATCCCCCAATAAGTCCTGAAGGCGACAGCGCTTTGTCTGGCCAACAGCGCCCGGGGTTCTGCCTCCGGGAAGCGTACGGCCATTCCCGTGCGGGTCTTCTGTTCGAAGAGGGCCCCCGCCTCTCCAACTAGCTAGGCCTGGAGGGCATATTCCTCCAATGGAATTGCCGTGGACTACGGGCCAACTGGAAGGAGCTGCGGAGGCTCGTCTCGTCCCGTTCCCCGTTAGCTATTTTTCTGCAGGAGACCATGCTAGGCGCGTGCCCCCTGCCCGCCTCCCGGGATATAGGGTTCTTGCGACCCCACCACCACGAGATGGCCGGGCTGGGGGTTTCGCGGTTTACACCCGGCATGATGTCTCTGTTCTTCCTTTCTCTTTAGATACCTCCTTTCAGTCAGTGGTTGTGCAGCTTTACCTGGATAGGAGGTATACTATCATTTCTGCGTACATTCCACCATCAGCTGACTTCGACGCCGGGGACTTCCGCCGCGTCGTGGCATGGTTGCCGAGGCCCTTTCTGTTGCTTGGAGATCTAACGGCAGGCATCCTCTCTGGGGAGATTACTCAATAAATCCCAAGGCACAAGTCCTTGCCGATCTGATCGAAGAGCTGGAGATAGGTGTCCTAAGTGTGGATGAGTTTACGCATCACTGCCCGAGAACCGCTTCATTTTCCTGCCTTGATCTATCTTTGTGCTCTCCGGATGCACAGCCTGATTTTGATTGGGCGGTGGTCGATGACCTCCATGGTAGTGATCACTTTCTCATTCAAATATCATTTTCAGGGCAACTACCGCATGAGAGCCCTCCTCGGTGGTGCTTGGTGCGGGCGTGGTGGCCTGCATTTCAGGAAATGACTGAATTCTCTATCTCAGTCGAGGAGTTTAGGTCGGTAGATGAGGCCGTTGAGTTCTTCTCCGGCAACCTCATCGCCGTGGGCCTGACTACTATTCCCCGAACGTCTGGCCGTTTTGCACACCGACCACTCACATGGTGGTCGGCCGAGTGTGAGACGGCCCTCAAACAGAAGCGTTATGCCTACATGCACTATAAGCGCCGCCCGAACGATTTCACCTTCGCTGAATTTCGTCGGGCTAAGGCTAGGTTCCGGTATATCTCGAAGCACGCCCGCCGCTCTTCTTGGCGAGCATACGTGTCTTCACTTAACGGGAAGACCCCTCTGGCACAGGTGTGGAGGCGAGTCAAAAGGATTCGGGTCAATTTCTCGCAGGACCCTCCTCTCGTTCTCCAGTAGAATGGGACCTCAATCTCGGACCCCGCGTCCGTGGCGGAATCCTTCGCTCAGCTTTCTCCGCATTCTCTAGCCGGCATGCTGCTCCGCCAGCATTCAATGCAAGTCGTGATGTCGCGGAAGGCGGCTGGCTGGACTTTACCTCCAGAGGCGGAGAACCCTGCAACGACAGGTTTACTGTTAGTGAGTTGCGCTCCGCTCTTGCTTCGTGCGCGGACACCGCCCATGGTCCGGACGATGTCCCGTACGTCATGCTTCCACACCCGGGTGAGCGAGGCATGGCCTTTCTGTTAGATTTGTTCAACAGGACCTGGGTGGAGGTTCTCCTCCCAGATTCCTGGCGAATCGCTACTGTGCTCGCCTTTCGCAAACCGAGTAGAGATCACTCTACTCCGGCCGGTTTCCGCCCGATCTCTCTAACCTTTTGCGTTTGCAAGTTGATGGAGAAATTGGTAAATGTTAGATTAGCCTTCTTCCTGGACAGCGGAGGCCATCTGTCTTCTGCACAGTGTGGCTTCCGCAAGTTCCACTCCACGTCGGATGCTCTGCTTCTACTGGAAAATGCTGTCTGCGAGGCCTTTCTTCGTAGACAACACTAAGCCACATTGTTTTTCGATCTGGAGGCCTATGATACCGCATGGCGATACGGTATCATGGAGACGCTCCACACGATGGTGGCGAGGGGACGCCTCCCAATGTTTACATCTAAATTTTTGTTTTCGAGATCGTCGATACCGCGTACGTGTGGGGGGGGGGGGGCCCTCACTGGCCCAAAGGAGCAGGAAGAGGGTGTCCAGCAGGGAAGTGTCCTCACTGTCACACTCTTTGCACTGAGCATCAACGGCATCACCTCGGTGCTGCCTGAAGATGTTTTCCCTACGCTCTACGTGGACGACCTTTCGATCTTCCTTTGGCGCGGCCCAGATGCCAACTCTGGAGCGTCGACACCAACAGGTATTGAACCGCGTCTCTCGCTGTGCCGAAGCGCACAGGTTTCGGTTTTCTTTGGCCAAGACTAAGGTGGTGCACTTCTGCGGCCATCCACGCCTCCACCCCGACCCAGATTTGTTTCTTAATGGGGTAGGCCTGGAAATGGTTGAGTCGCACCGTTTCCTTGGTTTTGTATTTGACCGACGCCTCACCTCGGAGACTCATATTCGCAGCCTTAGGGTCTCTTGTACCCGCGCTATGGATATTCTCCGTTCCGTGACGTTCAGCGCTTGGGTCGCTGATAGTGCTACTGCCTTACTTTTTTTATCGATCCTTTGTTCGTTCGAAGCTCGACTAAGGATGCGAGTTTTATGCATCCGCAGCCGAGCGTTTATTGCGGAAGGTGGACTCGATCAACCACCCTGGCCTTTGCCTTGCGACCGCTGCCTTCCGCACTTCCCCAAGGGAGAGCCAGCTGTCGATGCTGTGGAGATGCCACTCGCTCTTCCGCGTACAGTGCATCAGTCGCCAACAGTTCTCACTGCATCCGCAGCTGATCTCGCCGGTGCCTATTCCGCCGAGAAACGCCTGTCATACCCTAAGCCTTTTGGCTTTAGGGCTAGGAAACTCCTTCGAGAGCTAGGTATAGCTCTCGGGCCGGTGGCGCCCCTGGTTCTGCTCAGGACGCCACCCTGGAGGGTACCACATTTGGCTATTTGTCGCCACGCCTCTGCTCCCAACGCTTGTACGGCGGCGCGAGTATTGCGTTCGACCTTTTTGGAGCACACCTCGTGTCACGCTGGAACCGTGCCAGTGTATACGCATGGCTCCAAGTCCGAAGAGGGGGTCGGCTTCCACGCCGTATCCCCTCTGTTTGAAGTCAGCGAGGCTCTGCCAAGCGCTGCGTTTGTCTTCACGGCCGAGCTGGTGGCAATACATCACTCGATACCGGAGATTACGTGACGTGCCCGGTTCGGAGACCGGATTGTGATCTATAGCGACTCACAAAGTGCCCAGAGTGCTCTCGGGGCATTGGAATCTCCGCATCCCCTGGTTCGCGATATACGTTACGCCACGCTTTTTGCGAGCCGAGTGGATTTCGAGATTATCTTCTGCTGGGTTCCTGGGCATGTAGGAATTTCGGGGAATGAGCGCGCCAAAGAGTCCGCGAGGACTCTGCGACCGGACTAGCGTTTCGCTCTTCCTCACACCGACTACATGGCAGGAATACGGGCAGCTCTTCGGACTGCTTGGCAAATAAGATGGGAGACGGTTGAAGGGAACTTAAAGTTGCGTGCCATTGCGCCGCGACTGTTTCCCATGGACCTATTTATTCCCCAATGCCGCGACGGCTTCAGGTCGCATTCTGTCGTCTCCGAATCGGGCACACTCGTGTTACGAATCGCTATCTGATGGAACGCTCGCCAGCGCCCTATTGTGACGACTGCGTCGTCCCCCAGACTGTTCGGCACATTCTTGTCGAATGTTCCAGTCTGGGTGATCTTCGCGCACGATACCTGTCTCGGTACCGGGATGGGCGGGATGGCTACCGCCTGTCCCTTGTACTCGTGACGAGTTCGTGCACATTGACTTTGGGGGGGGAGGCCGGGCTTCTCCCCTTTATTTAACTAGGTTTTATTTTTTTTGTTATTGTTTTCTTTTTAGGTCGCACGCTCCTGCGCTGGGGTGAGGGGGACCTCCCCCCGACGCCGGAGATTGCTTCCTAATTGTTACGTTTTTCCCTTTTTTATCATTGTTATGTTTTCATATTCTTATTTTAAAGTACCCTAGTGCTAGGCTGTCGTTATTCCGGTGACTTATGCCCAACTGGGCAGTCGCCAGATAAGCTCTTAAAAAAAAAGAAAAAAAAGAAATGTGGATCTACCGCACCTGGCCCTGATGGTACCTCTTATGATATGATCAGGAATATGCATTCAACACTCATATCACACCTTCTTAATATATTTAACTATATCTGGATTAAGGGCTATATCCCTTCCTATTGGAGGGATGCAATTATACTTCCCTTTTGTAAACTGGAAAAGGATGGGACACTTCTGACCCACTATCGCCCAATTGCCCTTACTTGCTTCCTATGCAAGCTTTTCAAAAGAATGGTGAATGCCAGGCTGGTATGGTTTCTGGAGAGAAATAACCTTATTTCTCCCTCACAGTCTGGTTTTAGGAAAAAAGCAATGCACTACACACCTGCTGGTCACGATGGAGGATTGTATCCGACAAGCTTTCTCAAAAAGACAGCACTCCATCGCTGTATTTTTTTGACATAGAAAAGGCCTATGATACCACTTGGAGGTGTGGTATCTTGAAACAACTGCATGACTCTGGTATCAAGGGTCACCTCCCCAGATTCATACAAAAATTTCTTGCTAGTCTCACATTCCGAGTGAGAGTCGGAAATGTCATGTCAGAGGCAGTTGACCAGATAGAGGGTGTACCACAGGGAAGTGTTTTGAGCGTCACCTGCTTCTTGGTGGCCATCAACAGTATCATCACTGACCTTCCAACAGAGACAATATCAATTCTCTATGTGGATGACTTGACAATTGTCTCAACATCACCTCGGCTGCCCTTTGTCACCCGAAAATTGCAACAGGCCATTAATATCATTGCCAAGAATGCCACCCCAAAAGGCTTCCGACTATCATCCTCAAAAACAAAGGCAGGCAGTTCACTTCTACAACTTTAGGCGAGTTGATTGGGAACAGCCAACCCTATTTCTATATGAATCCCCCATCTCATTTGAGCCCCACTTCAAATTTTTAGGGGTTATCTTTGACTCAAAGCTCTCTTGGGTCCCCCATATAACTGCTTTGAAAAAATCCTGCCTGAAGAGAATGGACATTCTATAACTCTTATCACATGTTTCGTGGGGAAGTGACTGCCGTACCCTGTGGCTATTGTATACAGCTTTGATCCAGTCTAAGCTGGACTACGGGTCACAGGTATACTCTTCAGAATCACCCTCAAACCTGGATAAACTCAATTCCATCAGGAACCAGGCCTTGCGTTTAGCTTTGGGAGCATTCAAGTCCTCCCCAATACCTAGTCTTTATGCAGAGAGTGGGGTTCTTCTACTACCCTTTCACCGCCTTAACCTTAACCTGCAGTACCACTTCAGACTGCAACAACTTCCCCAATCACCTGTATATGAGTGCACCTACAATATTCACTTGGTAGCCTCATGACAGGTTCCCTTCACTGACTCGCCCATTTGCCCTGCGCATGACTGAAGATACGGGTTAACTGAGGAAACTATCAGTAATCCCATATCAGATCCCAAAAGTACCCCCATGGCTATTACCACCAGTGACGGTCTGGGAGGCGTTGGCAGAGGAACCAAAGACCAAGTTCCTACCTTCCGTTCTACGATGCCTCTTCCACGAACATACTGTGCGCCACAAACCAAGCACCTTTATATACACAGACGGATCGAAATCCCCTGACGGGGTAGGAGCCTCTGCTATCCTCCCCTTCCATCGTGTGCCTGTGTCCTTGCCTAGTGCAGCCTCTATCTTCACGGCTGAGCTTGTAGCGATACTGGCTGCACTGTATACCATCGCTTCTTCACCCTCAGGATCATATACAATATTCTCCGATTCCCTCAGCTCCTTAGAAGCCTTAGCCAATCCATTCCCAGATCACCCATTGGTTTCAAAGATACAGAAGTGGCTTTTTTTTTTTCCTCGCTCCACAAAATCTTATTTTGCTGGGTACCTAGCCACATAGGTATTAAAGGGAATGAGAGAGCAGACACTGTTGCCAAGACAGCAGCATCTCTAGGGACCACCACCCTGCCCCTCTTCCTTTCCGAGATACTGTGCTACATATCTATGAATATGTGGTCAACCAGTGGCAGAGGACATGGGATGAACTTTCCCCCAACCAAACTGCATACCATCAAACAGTCAGTTCGCTCTTGTCCACCCACTACTAGAACCCGTAGTCAGGATGTTATCCTATGCCGGCTGAGAATTGGGCATTATCGCCTAACACATGGCTTTCTAATGGAAAGCCTTCAACAGCCTCCAATGTGCACTCACTGTGGAGTACCATTGTCCGTACTCCACCTATTCACCGAATGCACACGTTTCCAAACCCTAAGGCAAAGACTTTTCCCTTTTATTTGCCAAGGGATGCGTTCTCAGCAGGCTCTGAGAAGTATCCTTTCTGAGCACGAGAACACCTTTAATATGAACAAAGTGATAAAATTTTTATCAGAAGCGAATCTACTAAAGGAAATTTAGTATTTTATCATTTTTAGAATGAGATAGACATGTCTTGTTACTTTATTTTGATTTTACTATATTTTAGAGACATTTATTTTTCTATGATTTTTGTGATAGAACGGGTTGAGGCAGCGTTAGTTTCAACTCCTATCACATATTATTTAAAACGACGATGCTCCCACGTGCATCTTCGCTTCGAAGCTTGTCGTCTTATCGCAGCCACCGGATGTCAATGTTTAAACAAGGAGGTTATTGTCCCCCCGTTCGCCCCCATACGCCGACCTCGCCAGATTGAGTTAGGCTTATGGGCAGATAAGGCATTGTTCCAAGCCTCGGCTGTGCATTCCCTCGAAGTTCCCACTCCTAAGTCCCCCACGCCAAGGGAGTGTCTCGACTATTTAGATGGAAACTTTACCACTAAGATCAAATTGGAGATCCAGAAGGAGGACAATATCCCTTGAGTGCCAAAGGTTCGAGCCTTTCGTGACGCCAAGTCCTCAAGGCTTCCCCCTCGTTGTTCAGAAGAGAACAACGTTAGAACAGCCATTGTTCGTTCGAGCCCCGTTGACAAGAAATGGTTCTCACCCTTCTCCCGTTGTTCAGAAAGAGAACAACGTTAGAACAGCCATTGTTCTTTTGAGCGCTTCGCCAAGAAACGGTTCTCACCCTTCCCCCTTGTTGTTCAGAGGAGAACAACATTAGAACAGCCATTGTTCTTAAGCCCGTAGACAAGAGACGGTTCTCACCCCCCCCCCTCCCGGTTGTTCAGAAGATAACAACGTAGAACAGCCATTGTTCTTCAAGCCATTCGTCGAGAAACGGTGCTCATTCCCAAGACGCCACGTCAGGATCATTTTATTCCTCCCCCTTCGGCTGGAACTCGCCAGCGGACCGAAAATTCCTTCACGTCGCCTTCCACTGCACCACTAGTATAAAGTTACGTAAGCCAAACGTCACCTTTGAGTACTTAACCCTTTTGTCAATTCTATCCTGTGCTTTAAATGGTTTAGCGAACCATCCCATCTCTTTAACTCTATATTTGTTTTTCCTTTTTAAATCCTTTAATCCTCAGATTAGCCCGAGCCCCCACAACCCTTTCCATTCTCTGTTTATGTCAATATTTTCCGTTTTGTGTTTGTTGATAGTTATTATTAATAAAACTCTATTTTATTAATGATAGCAATATTATTATCCTTGAGCTCAGTTCCACTTCTTAAGCATATCGAAGATACATAATATCGGCCCGCCAGACATTAACGCACTCTAAAGATAATTAAAGAAGTTCCCTCAACGAATAGTTATATATGGTATATCGTCGAGAGTCCATTCTACGACAATTTTACTCCCTTTTATTTTCTACGGTTTTACTCGCTTTTATTCTAGATTTGTAACCATAGTCTATGTTTTTTAACGAATATTTGAAATTTTAACGAACCCCTTTTTGAAAATGGTTGCGAGTTTGTCCACTTGGACCTACGCAGCATTCGCCTTTTATGTACTATTCATTCAATGGGGTCGAACCTATACCGGGTGTCAAGCACTGAACCCGAGTCCGCTCCTGTGCAAGATCCTCCTCAGATGGCTCGGGCCCCCGAGGCCTTAAAAGGAGAGGAGTGATCTCCTCCACTGGCTGTTGCCCCTGCAACAGCCAAGACGTTATACATTTCAGAGAAGGATCTTGCCGAAGCGGGTCGATCTGTCCTAGGGGCTCCTCCCGGCGAAGGGAATATTCGGGTTCATTCCCGGCCCTCTACCAAAAAGAAACAAAAAATCAAAAAAAGGGGCGCTCCTCTCCTCTGCGGGAGCCGCGGGGACGGACGGGGCCGCCGCTGTTTCGGTATGCGACCAAGCCAAGATCGGCACGTCCGGCTCCGGTGCTCCCTCGGATTGGGAGTCCCAGACTAAGACAAAAAGTACGCAGAGGGGAGCTTCAATTACGTAGGGACCCTTCATTCAGAGGCTAACTGGCGTTTTCGATCCTACTGGCTTAAAACGCTTTCTAGTTATTCGCTCCACTGATGGCAGTATGTTGACTAAGGGCAACATGATCCATCAGAGGAGAGCTTTAGCTAGCGTGATTGATAGAGGGCCGAAGGTGACCCGTTTCTCAGAGGGTAGCCTTCTGGCGAATGCATCGCACCCCTCTCAGACGACCATGATTAGTGCCCTTTTGGCACTTGATGGCACGTCGAGTGTGTGATGCCGCACTCTACTATGACCTTCGTGAAAGTAGTATTTTTTTCGAGAGAACTCGTGGACTACTCCATAGATGACATCACCTTAGAGCTGGCCGACTATGAAGTGGTCAAGGTCGAACGTGTGATGAGAAAACAGGGAGGGGCCTCGAGACCCACCCCTACACTCTTTTTCACCTTGGACTGTTTCGAGCTCTCTGACTCGGTACGTTTTGGTATCGCTACCGCGTGAAGGCGTTAGCGCCACTGCCGCGGAGCTGCTATTATTGTCACTGTTGCTTCGGCCATACTAATCGCTCCTATAGACGTGCAAAGTCGTATATGTCAATTGCGGAGAGCCGCACCAAGCTTTTTCGAAGCAATGTTGTGCGTATATCCTTCAAAAGGAAATCCTTGTCGTTCAGACCCATGATCGTCTCTTATTTCGCGAGGCTAAGAACTTGGTCCTGACGCGCCTGGCGTTGGCTGCGACGTCCTATGCCTCAAGGCCTACGAGTAGAGTAGTTTCCACGCCCAATTGCAACCCTTTTGCGAGTTCTGCCCACCCCGGGCGCTCCTCTGGTAAAGCTGGCCGCTAAAACCAGGGCTCCCCTCCCTTTCCTCAGCGTGACCATTTCCCGTAAGGCGAAATGGCCAATCGCCTCCACCGAGTCATTAGACTCACAGGAGGCAACACCCTTGAAGATGGTCGTGAGGCCATCTTCCTGGGTTCCTTAAGCGGCCCCCCGAAAGGAGGACAGCACTAAAGGAGCTTCGGCTCCTTCGCCCATACCCAGTGCTAGACCGGGTTTGCCCGGAGATGGTGCATCCTCGAAAAGAGGGACCACGCCGCCAAAGCCTCCTAAGGTTTCAAGGTGGAGGGAATTAAAAGTCTCGCATGGCGAGGCCAACCTTCCTCCAATAAGCCCTCGAAGGCGACAGCGCATTGTCCGGCCAACAGCGACCGGGGTTCTGCCTCCGAGAAGCGTACGGCCATTCTTGTGAGGGTCTTCTCTTCGAAGAGTTCCCCCGCATCTCCGAGCTAGGCCTGGAGGGCATATTCCTTCATTGGAATTGCCGCGGACTCTGGGCCAACTGGGAGGAGCTCCGGAGGCTCGTCTCCTCCCAGGAGACAATGCTGGGTGCGTGCCCCCTGCCCACCCTCCATGGGTATAACGGTTTTGTCACCCCCACCACGAGGCGAAGGGCCCAGGCAGGACGATTTCGATTTATACCTGGCATGAAGTCTCGGTTCTTCTCTTCATTCTAGACACCTCTTAGGCAGTAGATGTGCATCTACACCTGGATATGACTCCGTAAGGGGCGCGGCGATTTGCCGTCCTGGCCACCGTGCTGACTGGACTCAGCGCTCCGTCCGTTCCCAGCTTAGCCTCGTCTCCTTCTTTCAGACAGCCTGTATTTCTCCCCTACTTCCTTACTTCCCCTACAACCTCTCCCACAACTTTCTCTGGTTGGCCTCTATTTTCACTGGGTAGATGCTGACCTCTGCAACTATCCCAGATCGGGGTTGAGGGGGGAGGGGACAATGTTCCCTGACCACTGAGCGGGGTTTGGGATGGTAGGTTTTTAACAACCTGCTTCATCTCCACTCATACCTTCCTCACATCCCCTTTCCTTTTTACGCCGTGCCCAAAGTGGAGTCGCCATGCCGAAGGGCTGCCAGGTCACCAGGCGAGAGGGGTGGCCTTAAATGACGGCAGCTGGCTCTGCCAGCCCCGTAAACACCCCTTGCAGAGCGGGCTACTGCGAGGGGTGATTAGCATCTGTATCCTGTAAAAAAATAGGGTCACCATGCCCAATGATGACAAAACCAAAAATATCCCCTCAATTTCCCCTCGTCCACCGTCGGAGCCGCCCTCAGGCAGCTCCACTAAAAATGAATGTCCCCCCCCCCCCACCCTGTGCTTTCACAGGGGAACCTCCAAAATTCTTAGACCGGAGAGGAGGCGCACTCGTCTCCTTTGTTTACGGGTGTAGGGGCCTCCTCCTCACCCCCTTGTCTGGAGGTGCCTTCGGGGGCCTCTCTCTTTCCAGCGGCAGTCCCCCCTTTACTTTCCAAAGGGATTTCCAAGAAAACCAGCAGGCAGCACATAACCGACCGCTCCCCATTGAAGTGGCTCGGTAGGGAAAACCCCCTTAGGGGGGAGTCCGCCCCTATGCAAGGTCCTTCTCAAACGGCTCGGGTCTCCAAGGCAGTACAAGGATGGGAGGGATCTCCTCCTCCGGCCGGTGCCCCAGCGACCGCCAGGACCTTCTCCATCTCGGAGAGAAGGACCTTGCTGAGGCCGCTCCATTTGGCATGTGGGCTCGTACCAGCGGAGCGGAAAAGAGGGTTCATTCCCCGCCCTCCTATCCCAAGAACAATAGAAAAAAAAAAGACTCGGGGCTCCTCTCCATCAGCGTGGGCTGCGGGGACGGATGAGTCTTCTGCTTTCGGTAAGCGACCAAGCAAAGATCGGCACGTCCCCCCTCCCCCTTCGTGTGCAGAGCCCCTGACTAAGACCAAAAGTGCTAGTGAGCAAAGCGGAAACTCGATTACATCGGAGCCCCTCCTTCAGAGACTACTCTGCGTTTTCATCCCACTGGCTTCAAACACTTCCTTCTTATTCGCTCCACTGATGGCAGCATGTTGTTAAGGGCAACATGATCCATCATGGAGAGCTTTAGCTTGTGTGACTGGTAGAGAGCCGAAGGTGACCCGTTCCTCTGACGGGAGCCTTTTGGCGAATGCGTTGAATTCCTCCAAGGCGGTCATTATTAGCGCCCTTCGGACACTTGATGGCACGCCTGTGAGTGTGACGCCGCACTCTACCATGAATTTCGTGAAAGTAGTAGCTTATGCGAGGGAACTCGTCGACTACTTCATAGAGCACATCACCTTAGAGCTGGCCAACCATGGAGCGTTCAAGGTCGAACGTGTGATGAGAAAACAGGGAGGGGCCTCGAGACCCTCCCCTACACTCTTCGTCACGTTCAACTGTGACAAGCTCCCTGAGTCGGCGCGTGCCTGTTGGTATCGCTACCGCGTGGAGGCATTCGTGCCACTGCCGTAGAGGTGCTATTACTGTCACCGATTCGTCCATACTAATCGCTCCTGTCGACGTGCAAAGTCGGGGTTACCCGAAACCTGTGTAAGTTGCTCCAAGGCCGCACATGATAAGTCCAACTCGTGTGTGGCCAAGTGTGTCAATTGCGGAGAGCCGCACCCCGCTTCTTCGAAGCAAGGTGGTGCGTATCTCCTTGAGTAGGACATCCTGACCGTTCAAGCCCAGGATTGCCTCTCATTTCGCGAGGATAAGGACTTGGTCCTGGCGCGCCCGGCGCTGCCCGGGACGTCCTATGCCTCAATGTTGAAAAGGACACCCTCTGCTCTTGGCTCATTCGGAACCCTTCGGTGGGTTCTACCCACCCCGCGGGCGCTTTCCTGGTAAAGCTCACCCCCCTTTCCCCAGCGTCACACTCGTGTGACGCATCGCTATTTGATGGAGCACTTGCCTGTGCCCTATTGCAACGACTGCGTCGTCCCCCAGACTTTTCGGCACATTCTTGTCGAATGTCCCAGTCTGGGTGATCTTCGCGCACGATGGCAAAGAAGATGGGAGACGGTCGAAGGGAACTTAAAGTTGCGTTTATTGCGCCGCGACTGTTCCCATGAACCTATCCCCCAATGCCGCGGCGGCTTCAGGATGCTTTCTGTCGTCTCCGAATCGGACACACTCGTGTGATGCATCGCTATTTGATGGAGCGCTCGCCTGCGCCATATTGCAACGACTGCGTCGTCCCCCAGACTGTTCGGCACATTCTTGTCGAATGTCCCAGTCTGGGTGATCTTCGCGCACGATACCTGTCCCGGTACCGGGATGGGCGGGGTCGCTACCACCTGTCCCTTGTACTCGGGACAGATTCGTGCACATTGACTTGTGGACTTGTTGACTTTTGGGGGGAGGCCGGGCTTCTTCCCTTTATTTAAGGTTCTTTTTTTGTTATTGTTTTCTTTGTAGGTTGCACTCTCCTAAACCGGGGTGAGGGGGACATCCCCCCCCCCGCTGCCGGAGATTGCTTCCTGATTGTTAAGTTTTTCCAATTTATATCGATTGTTAAGTTTTCATATTTTTATTTTAAAGTAGCCTAGTTCTAGGCTGTCTTGTTTTTCGGCGACTTATGCCCAAGTGGGTAGTTGCCAGATGGGCTCTATAAAATTAAAAAAAAAAAATCTTCGTGCACGACACCTGTCCCGGTACCGGGATGGGCGGGGTCGCTACCGCTTGTCCCTTTTACTCGGGATGAGTGCGTGCACATCGACTGGTTGACTTTTGGGGGGAGGCCGGCCTTCTCCCTATTATGTAAGCAGGGTTTGTTTGTTTTTTTTGCATTTGTTTTTTTTTTTCTTTCCTTTAGGTTGCACGCTCCTGCGCCGGGGGGACCTCCGCCCGCCGCAGGAGCTTGCTTCCTTTCCCCCATTTGGGGTGTTTTTTTCGTTTCTTTAATTTTATTTTAAAGTAGCCTAGAACTAGGCCAGTTTTAATACGGCGACTAATGCCCAAGTAGGCAGTCGCCAGATGAGCTCTTAAAAAAAAAAAATCCCCCAGCGTGACTGTTTCCCGTAAAGCGAAACAGTCACATGCCTCCACCGAGTCGTTAGACTCACAGGAGGTAACACCCCTGAAGTTTGTCGCCACGCCATCTTCCGGGGTTCCTAAAGGTGTATCCCGAAAGGAGGACAGGACCAAAGGAGCTTCGGCTTCTTCGCCCACGCCCAGTGGTGGGCTGGTTGGCTCGGAGACGGTGGACCCTCGAAAAGAGTGCCCCCCGCTTCCGAAACAGCCCCACCCGCCTAAGATTTCGAGGCAGAGGGAGGAGAAGACTCGCATGGTGAGCCCAACCTCCCCCAATAAGTCCTCGAAGGCAACAGCGTCTTCAGTGCATTGTCCGGCCAACAGCGCCCGGAGTTCTGCCTCCGGGAAGCGTACGGCCATTCCCGTGAGGGTCTTCAATTCGAGGAGGGTCCCCGCGTCTCCTCCGAGCTAGGCTTGGAGGGCATATTCCTTCAATGGAATTGCCGCGGACTCCGAGCCAACTGGGAGGAGCTGCGGAGGCTCTTCTCCTCCCGTTCCCCGTTAGCTATTTTTTCTGCAGGAGACCCTGCTAGGTGCTGCCCCCTGCCCACCCTCCGGGGGTATAAGGGTTTTGCGACCCCACCACCACGGGATGGGGGCCGGGCGGGGGAATTCGCGATTTACACCCGGCATGATGTCTCCGTTCTTGTCTTCGCTTTAGATACATCCCTTCAGGCAGTAGCTGTGCAGCTGCACCTTGATAGGAGGTATACTGTTATTTCCTGCGTACATTCCACCGTCAGCTGACTTCGAGGCTGAGGACTTCCGCCGCGTCGTGGCACGGTCGCCGAGGCCCTTTCTCTTGCTCGGACATCTAAACGGTAGCCACTCCCTCTGGGGAGACTACTCTTTTAATCCCCGGGGTGTCAAGTCCTTGCTGACCTGATCGACGAGCTTGAGATGGGTGTTCTAAATGTGGATGAGTTTACGCATCACTGCTTGAGAACCGCTTCATTTTCCTGCCTCAATCTATCTTTGTGCTCTCCGGATGTATAACCTGATTTTGATTGTGGGGAGTGGTCGATGACCTCCATGGTAGTGATCACTTTCACATTCAAATATCATTTTCTGGGCCGCTGCCGCCGAGAGCCTGCCCTGGTGGTGCATGGCGCTGTCGTCTGCATTTCAGGAAATGACTTAATTCTCTATGTCAGTCAAGGAGTTTGGGTCGGTAGATGAGGCCGTTGAGTTCTCCGGCAACCTCATTACCGCGGACCTAACTACATATTCCTAGAAGATTGGCCGTTTTGCACGCCATCCACTTCCGTCCTGGTCAGCTGAGTGTGAGACGGCCCTCAAGCGGAAGCGCTATGCCTACAAACGCTATAAGCGCCGCCGGAACGATTTCACTGTCGGTGAATTTCGTCGGTCTAGGTTCCGTTATGTTTGGAAGCACGCCCGCCGCTCTTCTTGGAAGGTATACGTGTCTTAACTTAACGGGAAGACCTCTGTAGCAGAGGTGTGGAAGCGAGTAAAAAGTCCTGACCCCCTCCCGTTCTCCAGGAGAATGAGACAGCAATCTCGGACCCGACGACCGCATTCTCTAGCCGGGATGCTGCTCCGCCAGCATTCAATACACGTAGTGATGTCGCGGAAGTCCGCCAACTGGACCTCACCTCCAGAGGCGGAGAACCCTTCAACGACAGGTTTACTCTGAGTGAGATGCGTTCCGCTCTTGCTTCGTGCGCGGTCACCGCCCATGGTCTGGACGATGTCCCGTACGCCATGCTTCGACACCTGGGTGAGCGAGGCATGGCTTTTCTGTTAGATTTGTTCAACAGGATCTGGGTATTGGGTCTCCTCCTAGATTCCTGGCGAATCGCTACTGTGCTCGCCTTTCGCAAACCGGGGAGAGATGACTACTCTGACCAGATTCCGCCCAATCTCTAACCTCTTGCGTGTGCAAGTTGATGGAGAAATTGGTAAATGTTAGATTAGCTTTTTTCTGGACAGCGGAGGCCATCTGTCTTGTGCACAGTGCGGCTTCCGAAAGTTCAAATCCACGTCGGATGCTCTGCTCCGACTGGAAAATGCCGTCAGTGAGGCCTTCCTTCGTAGACAGCACTACGCCACGGTGTTTTTAGTTCTGGAGAAGGCCTATGATACCGCATGGCGATACGGTATCATGGAGACTTTCCACCACGATGGGTGCGAGGGGATGCCTCCCAATGTTTATATCTGAATTTTTGCGAGATCGTCGATTACGCGTACGGATGGGGAGAGCCCTCTTCGGCCGAATGGAGCAGGAAGAGGGTTTCCCGCAGGAAAGTGTCCTCAGTGTCACACTGCTTACCCTGAGCGTCAACGGCATCACCTCAATGCTGCCGGAAGATATTCTCGCTACGCTCTACGTGGACGACCTTTCGATCACTTTTGGCTCGGCCAACTCTGGAGCGTCGACTCCAAGAGGCATTGAACCGCGTCTCTCGCTATGCCGACGCGCACAGGTTTTGGTTTTCTTTGGCCAAGACTATGGTGGTGCACTGCTGCCGCCAGCCACGGCTTCACCTTGAAGGGCTGGAAGAGGTGAATCGCACCGTTTCCTTGGTCTTGTATTTGACTGACGCCCCACCTGGGAGGCTCATATTCGCAGCATTAGGGTCTGTTGTACTCGCGCCATGGATATTCTCCGTTCCGTGACGTTCAGCGCTTGAGGCGCTGATAGGGCTACTGCCTTACTTTTTTATCGATCCTTTGTTCGTTCGAAGCTCGACTACAGATGCGGGTTTTATGTCTCCGCAGTTAAGCGTGTATTGCGGAAAGTGGACCCGATCCACCATACTGGCCTGCGACTGGTGCCTTCCGCACTTCCCCCATTCAGAGCCTACTAGTCGATGCTATGGAGATGCCACTCGTTGTACACCGTACACAGTGCATTATTCGCCTGTACGCGCGAGCCCGGTGCCTCCATCAGTCGCCAACAGCTCTCACTGCATCTACAGCTGATTTCGGCGGTGCCTAAGCAGCCTAGAGACGCCAGTTATACCCTAAGCCCTTTGGGTTTAGGGCTAAGTATACTTCTCTGCCCGGTATCACCCCTGTTTCTGCCCAGGACGCCACCCTGGAGGGTACCACATTTGGGTATTTGTCGCCACGCCTCTGCTCCCAAAGCTTGTACAGCGCCGGGAGTATTGCGCTCGACCTTTTTGAAGCACACCTCGTGTCACGCTGGAACCATGCCAGTGTATACGGATGGCACCAAGTTCCTAGATGGGCTCTGCTTACACGCCGTATCCCCTCTATTTGAAGTCAGTGGGGCTCTGCCAGGCGCTGGGTCTGTATTCACGGCCGAGCTGGTTGCAATACACCACTCGGTACGGGTGATTACGCGACGTGCCCGGTTTGGAGACCAGATTGTGATCTATAGCGACTCACAAAGCGCCCTGAGGGCTCTCTGGGCTTTGGAATCTCCGCATCCCCTGGTTCGCAATATCCTTGCTGCCACAGTTTTGGCAAGCCGGGCAGATGTCGAGATTATCTTATGCTGGTGTATGGATATGTAGGAATTGCGGGGAATGAGGCCAAAGAGTCCCCGAGGACTCGGTGACCGCACCAGCGTTTCGCTCTTCCTCACACCGACTGCATGGCAGGAATACGGACACCCTCCCCTGGCTGCTTGGCAAAGATGGGAGACGGTCGAAGGGAACTTAAAGTTTCGTGTCATTGCACCGCGACTGTTTCCATAGACCTACCCCCGAATCCCGCTTAGGCTTCAGGTTACTTTCTGTCGTCTCCGAATTTGACGCACTGACATTTGATGGAGCGCTCGCCAGTGCCCTACTGTGAAGACTGCTTTTTCCCCCAAACTGTTCGGCACATTCTTGTTGAATGTCCCAGTCTGGGCGATCTCTGAGCACGTTATATGTCCCGGTACCCGGATGGTCGGGGTCTCTACCGCCTGTCCCTTTTTCTCGGGACGAGTTCGTGCACATTGTCTATTGGACTTATAGACTTTTGGGTAGTGGCCGGCCTTCTCCCCTTTATTTAATTCGTTGGGCTTTTTTTTGTTAGTTTTTTATTTTTGTAAGTCGCACGTTCCTGCGCCGGGGGGGGGGAACCTCCCCCGACCCCGGAGCTTGCTTCCTGCTTGTTGCCTTTTTCCTTTTTTTTTATTTTTGTTCGTTTTTTTTTCATCTTATTTTAAAGTAGCTTAGTACTAGGCACTGTTGAATACGGCGACTAATGCCCAAGTAGGCAGTCGCCAGATGAGCTCCTAAAATAAACAAAAACCTGGATATGAGCTCTACTGTTATTTCTGCATACATTCCACCGTCAGCCGACTTCGACACGGGGGATTTCCACAGTGTCATGGCAAGGATACAAAGCCCTTTCTCTTGCTCGGAGATTTGAAAGGTAGATATCTCCTCTGCAGAGACTAGTCGATTAATTCGAGGAGTGAAGTTCTTGCCTACCTGATCGACTAGCTGAAGATGGGTGTCCTAAATGTGGATGAGTTTACGCATCACTGCCCGAGAACCGCTTTATTTTCTTGCCTTGATTATCTCTGTGCTCTCCGGATGCACAACCTGATTTGGGGTTGGGGTAGTTGATGACCTCTATTTTCCCATCCAAAATATCATTTTCCTGGCCACTGCCGCCCTAGATCCCGCCCTTGTAGTGCTGGGCGCGGGGGCGGTGCTACACATTTCAAGAAATGACTGATTTCTCTTTCTCAGTCGAGAAGTTTAGGTTGGTAGATGTGGCCGATGAGTTCTTACACGACAACCTCATCGCCGTGGTCCCAACTACTATTCCTAGAACGTCTGTCGGTTTTGCACGCCAACCGCTGCCTTGGTCTTCGGAGTGTGAGATGCCCTCAAGCAGAAGCGTTTTGCCTACATGCACTACAAGCGCCGCCCCAACGATTTCACTGTCGGTGAATTTCGTCGAGCTAGGGCTAAGATCCGGTATATTTCGAAGAACGCCCATTGCTCTTTTTGGCGGTCATACGTGTCTTCACCTAACAGGAAGCCCCATTTAGCAGAGGTTTAGAATTAGTCAAATGGATTCGGGGGCAATTTCTCGAAGGTCTCCCTCCCGTTCGCCAGGAGAATGGGACCGCAATCTCGGACCCCGCGTCCTTGGCGGTATCCTTCGTGACCGCTTCGTACGCCATGCTTTGACACATGGGTGAGCGAAGCGTGGCCTTCCTGTTAGATTTGTTAAACAGGATCTGGGTAGAGGGTAACCTCTCAGATTCCTGGTGAATCGCTACTGTGCTAGCATTTCGCAAACTAGAGAGAGATCACTTTAACCCCGGTGGTTTCTGCTTATTCTCTATAACCTCCTGCGTGTGCAAGTTGATGGAGAAGTTGGTGAATGTGATACCTAGTGTCACGCTGGAACCGTGCCAGTGTATACGGATGGCTCAAAGTCCCAAGAGGGAGTCGGCTTCCATGCCGTATCCCCTGTGTTTGAAGTCAGCGGGGCTCTGTCAGGCACTGGTTCTGTCTTCACGGCCGAGCTGGGGCAATACACCACTCTGTACGGGAGATTACGCGACGTGCCCGGTTCGGAGACCTGATTGTGATTTATAGAGACTCACAAACCTCCCAGCGTTCTCTCGGGGCATTGGTGCTGCCCGAGTCGCCAGATAGCCCCTTAAAAACAAAAATGATGCTGCCCAAAGATGTTCTCGCTACGCTCTACGTGTTCAATCTTTCGATGTTTTTTTGGCGCGGCCCAGATGGCAACTATGAAGTTTCAATCCTAACAGGCATTAAACCGCGTTTCTCACATTTCCGAAGCGCACAGGCTTCAGTGTTCTTTGGCCAAGACTAAGGTGATGCACTAACCGCTCCTATTACAGCGCCTGAGGCTCTAATAGGGCTACTGACTTACTTTTTTTATCAATGCTTTGTTTGTTCGAAGCTCGACTACGGATGCGAGTTTTTTCCCTCAGCAGTTAAGCGTGTATTGTGAAGGGTGGATTCGATACATCACACCGCCCGTCCCTCAATTATAGCATACTTGTCGATGCTGTGGAGGTCTATTTGCTCTGCGCCGTTTACATTGCATTATTCGCCCCTATGTCCGAGCCTAGACCTCCCTCAGTCCCCAACAGCTCTCAATGCATCTGCAGCTGATCTGGACTGTGCCAATGCCGCCGAGAGAAGCAATCATACCAAAATACCTTTGGGTTTAAGGCTATGAAACTCTTTGGAAATATCGGTCTCGGGTCGGTAGCGCCCCTGGTTCTGCCCAGACGCCACTCTGGACAGACTATATGTCGCTACACCTCTGCTCCCAAAGCTTTTGCAGGTCCGGGAATATTGCATTTGGACTTTTTGGAGTACAATCCGTGCAACGCTGGAACTGTTTATACGGATGACTCTAAGTCCCAAGAGGTCTTCGGTTTCCACGCCGTTTTCCCTCTGTTTGAAGTCTGCTAGGGGCTGTATCTGTCTTCACGGCCGAGTTGGTTGCAATGCATGGCTCGGTAGGGTAGATATTGCTAGGTGTCTTGTTTGGATACCTGATTGTGATTTATAGCGACTCGCAAAGCGCCCCCAACGCTCTTGGGGCATTGGAATCTCCGTATCCCATGGTTCGCGATATCCGTGACGTCGTGTTTTGGCGAACCGGGAGGATGTCGAGATTATCTTCTGCTGGATTCTAGACATGCGGGAATTGTGAGGAATGAGAGCGGCAGGCATTCCGCGAGGACTGAGCGACTAAACCAGCTTTTGGCTCTTCCCCACACTGATTACATGGCCGGAATACGGGCTGTTTGGCTAAGAAGATTGGAGAAGATTTAGGGGAACTTCACTTTGCATGCCATATCGCCACGACTGTTACCATGGACCTACCACCCAATTCCGAGGCTGCGTAAGATTGCTTTCTGTCGTCTCCGAATTTGACACACTCGCGGGACGTACCGTCATTTGATGGAGCGGTCGCCTGCGGCTTGCCTTATTGTGACGAGTTCGTTGTCCCCCAGACTGTTCGGCACATTCTTGCTTAATTTCGCCGTCTGAGTGATGGCGCACGTTAGCTGTCCCGGTACTTGGAGGAGCGCGGTTGCTACCCGTTGTCCCTTGTACTTGGGACTTGTTCGTATCACAGACTAGCGCGCCCTATACGACTTTTTTTAATGAGGCTGGCCTCCT
Organism: Ceratothoa steindachneri; assembly: GCA_963969495.1. Classification (NCBI taxonomy): domain Eukaryota; kingdom Metazoa; phylum Arthropoda; class Malacostraca; order Isopoda; family Cymothoidae; genus Ceratothoa; species Ceratothoa steindachneri. The sequence continues at coordinate 84,225,861 of OZ018333.1, forward strand.
CCATTTTATTTTAATATCTGTTGTAGGTCGCATGTTACTGTGCCGTGGGGGAGGCGGGCCTATTCCTGACTCTGGATCTCATTTACTTCATGTTGCTCTTGTTTTTATTTGTTGTTGTTTTAGCTTGTTGTCTTGCCCCTGTTATTGTTTTAATATAGCCTAGTATTAGTCTTTCCGTTAATTGCGGCGACTTTGGCCCCAGTGGCCAGCCGCAAGATGGTCTGTTTACATTGAAAAAAAAAATCATGCCCTCAGTGGCAAACGTTAACATAGTGCTCTTTAATTAAAAAAAAAATCCCATTTTCCTCTTAACGAATCGATACAGAAGGATCAAAGCCGAGCCGCAATTTGGGCGCAGCAGCGGTGTATCAGAGTCATCACCGCAGCTAAATTTACCTAGGATATCTTTTATTTAACTGTTGAATTATCACATACATATTCTCTAAATTTCTGCCTTATTTTTACTTTTCACAATTTTATTATTTATACTGATTATATAACTTTTGGTATCCCTTCGTTCTTTCTGCTCTTCTTATCTCCTTGTCCAAGAAATTCGTGGGTGTCTGATGCGGAATGCCTCAAGAATTAAGATCACTTTTCATTGAGGTCATTGTTAGATGGGAGTCCTAAAGAATGAATTTAGGATTGCTGAGGTCCTACCCTTTCTTATTGAAGGAATGTTCTCTTGTACACCAGAAAGATTGTGACCCAGTGATTGTAAAATAACTAATTGTTTCTTTTTCAGGAGATGAAACTGCGTTCATCCATTAAACTTAAGGTTATTCCACAAGTTAGTGGTATGATATCGCCACCTCGACCCCTTGATGTTGGACCTAATTGGACTAAAAGCCCTAAAAGCCCAGGAAGATGCACCGAAAACAACTCTAAACCCTCCCAGTCGACACACACAACTTCACATGCGCTGCATCATGCCAAAATGAATAAGAAAATATATAAATGCTGCTCCTGTCCTTATCAAACTGTACAGAAGGGAGCTTTAAACATACATTTAAGAACTCACCCAGGCGAGAAGCCATTCAAGTGCATAATCTGCTCCTATCGGGCTGCAACGGAATATCAGCTTAAAAGCCATTCATATAGGCACACTGGCGAGAAGCCTTTCAAATGCGACCTTTGCCCTTATCAGGCTACAACGAAAAAACAAATCAAGGTGCATAATATGCGTACTCACACTGGCGAAAGGCCTTTTAAATGTAGCCTTTGCCTTTATCAAACTGCAAGGAAAGATCAACTTAAAAGCCATTCATATACTCACTCTGGCGAAAAGCCTTTCAAATGCGACTTTTGCCCTCATCAGGCTGCAAGAAAAAAGGAAATTAAGCTGCATATACGTACTCACACTGGCGAAAGGCCTTTTAAATGTAGCCTCTGCCCTTATCACGCTGCAAGGAAACGTGACATTAATGTGCATATGCGTACTCACACTGGCGAAAAGCCTTTCAAATGCAGCCTTTGCCCTTATCAGGCCGCAACGAAAAGCCCGCTTATAAACCATTCATATACGCACACTGCTGAGAAGCCTTTCAAATGCAATCTTTGTCCTTATCAGGCTGCAAGAAAAGATCATATTAAGCTGCATATGCGTACTCACACTGGCGAAAGGCCTTTTAAATGTAGCCTTTGCCCTTATCAAGCCGCAACGAAATATCAGCTTAAAAAACATTCATATACGCACTCTGGCGAGAAGCCTTTCAAATGCAACCTTTGCTCTTATCAGGCTGTAAGAAAAGATGATATTAAGCTGCATATGCGCACTCACACTGGCGAAAGGCCTATCAAGTGCAGCCTCTGCCCTTATCAGGCGGCAACGAAATATCAGCTTAAAAAACATTCATATACGCACACTGGTGAGAAGCCTTTCAAATGCGACCTTTGTCCTTATCAGGCTGCAAGAAAAGGTGATATTAAGGTGCATATGTCCACTCACACTGGCGAAAGGCCTTTCAAATGCAGCCTTTGCCCTTATCAGGCCGCAACGAAATCTCAGCTTAAAAAACATTCATATACGCACACTGGCGAGAAGCCTTTCAAATGTGACTTTTGCCCTTATCAGGCGGCAACAAAATCTGATATTAAGAAACATTCCATTTCTCACACAGGTGAGAAAACTTTCAAATGCAGCCTTTGCCCTTATCAAGCTTCAAGGAAAGGTCAGCTTAACAGCCATTCGTGTACTCAGGCAGGCGAGTAGTCTTTCAAATACAGAATTTGTCTTTAGCTGGTGAATGAAATCCTGGCTATTCAGGGTCCGGATCGTCTCTCATTATGCGATGCTAAGTACTTTGTCCTTGCGCTCCGAGATAATTGCCATAGACCCTGGGCCACCTTGGAATAGCTGCGGAACCTCTTCCCGTCCCGTTAGCTTTCATTTTGCATGGGACTATGCCAGATGCGTTACCCCTTCCCACCCTTACTGGGTACATGGTTTTTGCAACCCAGCCACCACGGGAAAAAGGATGCGCCATTTAGACGCTGCAAGATGTCTCCGATCTTCTATCTCCGATAAATACCTCTTTTGAGGCTGTGGCAGTGCAGTTACACTACACCTGGATCAGAGGTATGCTGTATTTTCTGCGAACATTCACCCCGTCATTCGACTTCAACGCGGGGAACTTCCTCTGCGTCGTGGCATGGTTGCCGATGCCATATATTATACTTGGGGCTTTGAATGGTAGCCACCACCTTTGGGGAGACTACTCGATTAGTAAGGACCCATTCGGGTCTCAGCTTTCCTTTCCTTAGGGTCGCTACTGACCTCCCATAGGGATTTGTTTATCTTTGTCAATTTTACTTGTCCTTTTCATAATCTCTCATCACTTTTTCCTTATTTCACCTTGTATTTTTACAAAATATAGTGATGGATAGAAAAAAAAAGGACTGTTTTAATTATCCTTGGTACCTAAGCCCCCCACCCCTAACGTGGAGGAAGGAGATCAACCGCCTGTAAGATTCTTGCGACCGACCACACCCCATCAGATGATTAAGCCGGGGGGGAGTCTCGTGAAGTGTGCCGAAGAGGAGGATTTATACAAATCTGTAAGGGGTGGAGTTCTTGAGGATCGCGGCAAGGCAAACTTTGTGTTGGGACCTGGAGGGCACACTATTTAGTCTTCGGGGATCGCCTAAGATCCTCTTGCGCATCCAATGGGGCGGGGCTGCGCTCTTCATCTCCCCTGGAAAGGAGAGACTACTAAATCTTGATAGTAGCTGCTGAGTTACGAACGGGTCAATGGCGGTAATAGGCGGGTGTCTCGTTACCAGCCAACCTCGCCCTGTGAAACCAAAGGGAAAGTCAAAAGGACAGAAAAGTGTATTATATGTAACCATGGAAGATTTTCACCCTTGAAATAATAAGGTGTGAAGCATCATTGAGCAGCCGTTTAGAGGCGCCACCGTCGTTGGGAACCAGGTCGGATTTTATGGAGCCAACCACAACCATCTACCAGGATGGGGATCAAATGGGGTCTTTCATAGAGTCGTACCTTTCAACATATTTTAATTTATATTCAATATATTCGTGGCATTTATAATTAGGGTGGGAATTGATGAATTTCTCCGCAAAATTAGAATAACTTCAACTCAAGATTGATCAATTCCGGAAGGTAATTTGAAGGTCGCTAATAAGAAGAGATAATTCTTTGTCTGGAAGATAAAGCTTAAGTACTCGTATGCGACCACGTCTGACGACGAAATCCCGCAACTGAAGGAGGGTTGCGACATAACAGTTCAAAAGACTCCAGATTTGGGTACTTGTGTGATATGACATCGATGATCGGGTATTTTAAATCCATTAAGTAAACGAGACCGAGTCTCTTAAATTTAGGGAAAGTAACCGTCTTCAAAGAATTGCTTGAGAGCCTCTGATGAAAAATAGCAATTTTCTAAGATGAGACATGTCAAGGATGACATCTGGATAACTTTTAATAAGTTATCAGTAAGGAGGTAACAGTTGAGACTCGCCTAGTACAATGCGGTGAATCTTGATATGAGCATGATGTCGTCCTCGATCCTAGTCATCCAACCTGAACACTTTAGGGTAGTGTCTCTGGAGGGTTTTAAACTTCTTTATGGTAGTTAAGCTTTTAATAATACTTATAATCGTGTTCTCCATCTTCAAATTGGTGTAGGAGAAAAATACCAGAGGTGGGTGCGATTCGAAAAAATTCAAGTCTGATTTGCGATTTCCGATTCGCCAGCTCGTTACGTTCTTATTCGATTATCCGATTCGGGTGCCAAAAAATTAAGTCCGATTAGCGATTATCCTATTGATTAATTTTTTTAAATGCGATTCGATATTTTTAAAAGATTCAATATTTTTAGAGCGATTTTTAATTTTTCTAAAGGGAATTAAATGCTTTTTTACCCTAAATAAGCCATTTCTAACTAATACAAAGAGAAACCAAGCTTTTAAGATCAAAAATAAATATTTTATTTTAATTAAAATATAATATAACAAAAAAAAAAAAAAACTAGACAGTACATATTACACAAAATACACACAGTAATACTAATATATTCTCAGAAAAAAAAGATTAGTGATGGCCGCCCTCTTAGGCCTGAGGATTTCCGACCCATAGCTGAATACGCGCTTGACCGAGACGGAGCTCGGGAGCGACGTGTTATACTTGATAAAGAGTGTTACCCAAGCACCACGGAACTCGAGCGGGAAGAGATTAGGCGAGAGCGCCGCGTTCCACCTCATCGGCTTCCTCGACCAGTTGTTGACCTCCTCTTGCTACCCATCCATGGCAAACAGGTAGTCCGTGCTGCTGGAGCCTGGCTGGGTCCCTGCTGGGGGGCAGGGTCCAGGTGCTCGTCAGGCCGGACGAGGGCGAGAAAGTCCCTGGTGAGTTTGTCCCTCATCAGGTCGCAGTAGACCTCCTTGTCCTGTCTACTGCAGATGGCCCTGCCTGTGGCGAGGTTGTGGTGAGGGCACAGCGCCGTAACCACTAACAGGTTTACGTCCACAAAGAGGTGGCTGAACCTGCAGTAGAAGAAAGGTTTTAAAACAAATTTCAAAATATATCAGATTTGTCAATTGAAAAATATAATTTCATTACACTGATTTTAGTTCATTTCAAATGAATCATTTGACCAGCAAGGATTATAATCATTTAATTATAATATAAGAAGAAAAAAGCACATTAAGTTTTAACTCTGCGATTAAATATAATAATAATATAATATGACTAACCTGCCATCAAAGCCCTGTTCCAGGCTGGTGGAGTAGGTAGGCCACCAGGTTCTGGGCATGGACAATGCTGTCGTCGCGCGACAGCGCCTCCAGGGAGTCTTTAATCACCTGGAGGTGGGGGAGAAAGCACCCCATGTATGCCTTCTCCTCGCCCTGGAGTACGTCTAGGCAGGCGGCGAGGGGGGCGGTCACCTTGACGTACTCCGACCAGATCAGCACGTCGTCCTGCGTGATGTGCGGCAGGGGGTGGGGGTGCTGCCGCTGAAAGATCTGGTTCAGCTTGTTCCTTTTGTCCAAGTCAAGCACCTCGGTCAGCAAGCACTTGTAGGCGTCGTGGCTAGAATTCCACCTGGTAACGCCTGGGGCAACAAGCTTCTTGCCCAGAGCTAATTTAATGTAATTGGCCGTCACTGTCTTTCTGTTCTTGGCGTTCCACACGCTCTGGGCCTTGGCGGCCGGCTGGGTGGTCCAGCCGGGCACGTTCTCCACATCCATGGAGGACAGCAGGTTCACTGTGTGCGCCGCACCGCGGCGATGCTTTGGGGAGCTACACCACCTCTTCCTACTGGTTCATCCCCTCCAGGGCGTCTGCCACCACGATGGTGCTGGTGTGCACCACCTCTGGGTCCACCACGTCTTGTCTTTGCTGCGCGGCATACCGCTCGATGTTGCGGTTAAAGGAGCTGATGTAGTTCGCGCCATTGTCAGTGGTGGTGCTGACAACCTTAATAGCAAACTAATGTTTTAAAACAAAGTTTAATTTCATTTATCAGTATGGACTTGAAGTATGATTCTAAAGTCAATACGATAATAGTCATCACTTCGTAATTTTTAAAGACCCTCAGTTCTCTTCAAAGTATTAACCACAAACATACATAACATATTTTACGCAGACTACAGCATCACATTCCTACAGTATTACAAAGTAAAAATGTAGAATTTTGCTGGATACTTGGGCAAATACAAAGACATATGCAAAAATTCTTAGAGTTTACACACGTTTCTTTTGATGCCAAATTCGTCGTGCAGCTCGGAGATCGCCTCTGCTAGGTAGGTCCCAATCTGGCTCAGGGTGATCTCCTTGATCCCGAGGACGGCTGAGTGCCTCTTGAAGATGACCTTGTCCAGCCATGTCACCGTCATCCCCAGGAAGGCCCTGTTGCTTGCCGACCAGCTGTCGGCTGTAGTGGCGAGGAGGTCCGTCAGGTCGGCTTTGGCCTGATCCCCCATCGCCCTGATGTCGCGGGGGAGCTTCCGCCTGAATGGGACCTTAAACTGTGGGCAGGCGTACGCCCACAGGGCCTTATTGTGTTCATTGTCTGTCTCTGGGGCAGGCTTCATGCAGCCAATGAAGGACCTGAAGCAAAATTAGAAGTTTTAGAATAAATTTAAAATTACAAGATTTTTTATTCATCATATCATTTTTTATATGAGTGTATGAGACATATAAATTGTTAAAACATGTTTAAGAAGTAAAAACAGAAAAATGTTAACAGTTTAAACCATCTATATTCAATTTAATGAATTTATTAATATTCAATCATTCAGTGTCTAACTGAGTTTCACAGTTTTAAAATTCAAACACTTAAAAATAAAAAAAATATATTGATACTTTAACTTGAAAAATGAAAATTACTCACCTATAGTACAGGTCAAGGCACGTCTCCTGGCAGAACTTCTCCTTGAAGCTCTCCTCGATGCTGGCCTGCCTTCTGGTCGTTGCCGCGTCCTGGGAGGACTTGTGGCGGCCGCGTTTGCTGGCGCCCTCGTGAGCTGCCTTGAGGTCGTGGACTTGACCTCTTGTAGTGTATCTAAAAAGTAAAAACAAAATTAAATTAAAATTCATATAGTAAAAACAAAAAATAAATGCCTAACTTTTAGCCTGTTTAGCCTTTGTTAAATAATTATGAATTCTGGTGAAAAAGTTTAAATAAATTATTAAATAAAATAAATTTAAAGTCACCTTCAGGTTTGAAGTTGTTCCCTGCTGAATTTTGAGTGTCTTTGAGCACTTGGTGCATGTAGCCTTCTTGTTGTCCACGACCTTGAAGAACAGGGCGATGTTCCTCCAAATTTTTTCCTGACTGAGGCTGGAGATGTCTGTCTCCATTGTGGCTTTGCTCTCAGTCGACTCGTTCGACTCCAGCTGCTGTGCTGGGAGCCCAGGGACTTCTGGTTTGCGCCGCTGGCGTTCCTGTCCCTGGGTTGGGGAGTCAGAAATCTTTATACTGGATGTAACGGACGCGTCTTCGTCCGCTATCAATGGTGTGAATAAAACTCTGTCTTCGACAAGGCTACTTCTTTTGCGCGCGCTAATTCTGTACAAAAATTCAGTATTTAGAAACAAATTTACGAAAAGCACAAAATAAATGCAAAGTTGAATGTACAAATAAATGCTAACTAGCAACGAGTAAGAAGCTGGTGCGCACGAATACATGATGAAACTTGTATGAAATGGCTAATTCACGAACTTTAAGCATGATTTATCGTTACTTTATGAAACTAATAGTCTAGATATGACCATATGAATACCATTAGAACTAAATAGAAATACTAAATGCAAATATTAATTATGCAACTTACTGCCGTTGGGGTCCACAATAGCAGGAAAATGAAAACAGAAGGATTACTTCGAAGCGTTCACAAGTGGTGGCAAGGGAGCAGCGCAGCAGCAGCAGTTTACCTTCACGACGACTGGCTCTAAACTGGTGCGGCGCGTCACTTAACCGATATGAGACGCGTACGAAAATCCAAAACCAAACACGTATTATACTTACTTTATACTTGTAAAATATAACCTTTTTATTATATATGATTTAATAATTATTAATCATGATATTTTACGCATTATACATATTATAGAGAAAATACGAAAGTGAGAATAAAATAGAACGAAAGAAATATTTACTTGAGAAAAATATAGAAAAATTTATTAAAAACTCCTATTGCGAAAAAAACAAAGACGACGTCGACCTGGAATTATCGCAAATCGCTTTAAATTTTCGCCAGTCTGATTGCGATTATCCGATTCGTTTGGCGTGGGTTAGTCCGATTTGAAAATGCGAGTCCGATTAATCGGACCGTCCACCCCTGAAAAATACTGATTGCAATCGAGGTAGGCACACATTTGTGAGAGGCAAACGACGCGACAAATAATGTGGATGTAACTAAATGATGACGAAATGTTCCAAATTGCGACACTTCTCAAGGACCTTTTGGATGAAATGGGTACCCATTGTCTCGTAGTCCATACAGACGTACCTGATCAAGTTTCAGACAGAAGAGCCTCGACTCATCATTCAATCGTTTGTTAACAAACTGAACATCTGTGGGGGTCGAAGATCGAACCTAGGAAACATTTGTTTGAAATTAAACGGTTAACACATTGAACCTTACAAATAGTAAGATAAACTCCCCGCTGTTAATGGCTCTCTTTTATAAATAGGAAGATAAACTTCCCGCTGGTAATAGCCCTCTTTTGTAAATAGGAAGATAAACTTCCCGCGGTTAATAACGTTTTTTGTAAATAGGAAGATAAACTTCCCCCTTTGCAGTGTTTCTGCTTTGTAAACAGGAAGTAGGACTCCCCAGTACGCAGTACGATATCATGTGTCGGCCATACGTAGCTCCGTACAAAAATAGATCTTGTTCATGAAGTCCCGTGGAGAAAAGGTGAAAATCGATGGCGTTCTTGTTCCTTGCCCTTGACTTTTCCTCCTTTGCCGGCTGTGAACTTTTATGTGAGCTCAATTTTTGTTGATTTCTTCCAAGTCTAAAAATTCGGAAATTGATTGATTGATTCATGGAATAAGTGGTGAAAATGTGTAGTAGTTGCTGATAGTGTTGAAATAGATTTGTTATTGCCCTGGAGCAGAGGGCATCCCAGGCAAGTTTCTTTTTCTAGTTTTGTTTCCTTCCTCCATTTTCGTTGGGTCAGCGTTAGCTGACCTCCCTTTAGTAGTTAACTACTCTTGCCTTGTTTTTTTTTATTTTGCCTTTTCTTATATATATATATATATATATATATATAGAGAGAGAGAGAGAGAGAGAGAGAGAGAGTGAGAGAGAGAGAGATTATTTATACATATAAAGATATATATATATATATATATATATATATATATATATATATATATATATATATATATATATATATATATATATATCTTTATATGTATAAATAATCTCTCTATATAAAGCTTTTTCCTCCGTCGTTGTGTTAGGCATTCAAGCCTTTCAAATATACTTTTGCTAACTCCTAGCTTTACTTTATTTATTTTTGAGTTTTATTTAGTTTCGCCTTTGCGGGCATTTCGCCCCATTTGCTTGCCTTGTTTTATTTACTTTATTTTTTTATGTTTAGTTGGACACTACGCCTCTTTTTTTATATTCTGATTTCATTTATTTTGGCGTTTTGGGCACTTCGCCTCTTTTTAATTCATTCTTAATTGGAGTTTTAGGCACTTCACTTCTTTTGTCTTCTTTATTGTCTTCATTTAATTCTTCGGGATTGGGCACTACGCCTCTTTTTTATCTTTAAAGTATTTTAAAACTGTAGTTGGGCACTTCGCCTCTTTTATATTTTTTTTGCTTAGCTTGGCTTGTTTGTGGAGTCAATCGAGTAGTGGTCTTGCGAACTGTTTCTTGCGTCCGGTTATGTAAGTACTTCTCTCTATCTGAACAAGGCTACTTGGTTTTCCTGGGAGCACATTCTTCCACTGGGGAATAGTGCTCTCCTTGTAGCTCGTTTAATAGCTTGCTGCGGTATTTCGAGGTCCGCATCTATCTGTGGGAGGATATCGCGTTCGACTTTTTCCCAGGTCTTTCTCCCTAGCCTCTGGAGGACTATATTCAGTGGCTCGAGTCCTGCTCTTGCGTGCAGTTCCGTCTGCCGAATATAGTCCAATCTCCTCGCGCCGGTTATAAGGAGTGTAGCCTTGTTCTGTACTCTCTGCATAAGTTTGAGAGAAGATGAACTGGCTGCCTGCATAACCACCGCGGGGCACACCAAAACTGGAATCACCAGAATGTTGTACAGTTTCCTGATGTTTTTGGAACTGAGATTTATGAACCTGTACAGTTTTCCAAGTTCTCTTTTGGCTAGGGAGACTTGGCTGTTGATATGCGCCTTATACACCGTTGAGGTGAAGCGCAGACCCAGGACTTTACCCTCGTTGGAGTACGGGTAAAGCTCGTCTCTGACGATGACGTCGTCCCTTTTCCGGCGGTTTTTGGGAGGATTTGAAACTTTCGGCGGTTTGTTTTTATTTTCCACATTCTTTCAAATCATTGATGTTTTTGATTTCGGTAGCTGTCTCCCTTGCTTGAACTCCAGCGTTCCTATAGGAACCGGGGATGATTTGAGTGATGTCGTCTGCAAACTGCAGATACATCACATCCTCCCCGACTGGAGCAGGTAAGTCCAACGTGTACAGGAGGTACAGCAGCGGACTCAGACAGCTACCTTGTGGAACTCCCACATCTAGCTCAAATATGGGTCCTCTATTGCCCTCGATCGAGATTCGGGCTTTCCTCTCCATGATGTAGTCACAGAGAACCCTTTCCAGAACCGGGTTAAGCTGGAGGCCTAAGATCTTGAATTATAGACCTTTTAGCCAAACCTTTTCGAAGGCCTTCTGTACATCACGCAGCACCACGTCTACGTACTTCACATCAGCTTTGCGGCGGGCTAGCTTTTCGGTTAGGAGGGCAAGGGCTGTATCAGGCCCCCGCCTCCTGCGAAACCCGTGTTGCTGAGGGTTGTGAGCTTCCAGCCCAGACAGCTGATCTTGTAGCCTATTGGCTAGAAGCTTCTCGTAGATTTTGCCTACAAACTCCAGGAGGAATATTGGCCTGTAGTCCACCAGTTGATCTAGGGGTTTGTTCCCTTTAGGGATAAAAATGATTTTAGCCATTTTTAGCCCATCGGGGAAGTAGCCCGTATTCAGGAAGGCGTTGAAGATGTTAGTGATTCCCCAAATGATCTGCCGGGGGGCATGCACCAGATTGTTCTTAGTGATGCCCGTCCAGCCTGGCGCCTTTTGTTTAAAGGTTTTTATGACTTCCATGACCTCTACCGTTGTTATTGGTCGGCCATGGTTCACCATTTCCCTCCCTTCGTCGACGTAGGCTTGGGGGTGCGTTCGATGTATGATCTGGTTGAGCTCTTCAATCAGATGGTCTTCGAATTCCTGATCAAATTCCACATCGTCCTTTGGTATTATTGAGAAGATTTCCTTCCAGAACGTGCGGAATCTCTCCTCCAGGACCGCCGGATCACCAAGTAGTCATTGCCCTCCTTGATGCGGGTCTTTTCTCTACTTGGTAGGCCTTTTAGCTTTTTCACCAGGTGCCAGAATTTATCGGGGGCCATCTTGCTGTCCAACCTGGCTATTAGGCTGTTCCAGATCTCAGCCTGTTGTTGTTAATAGCCAGCATTAGCTCGTCGCGTAGGCGACGGAGTAGCGAGCTTCGCTCCCGATTTGTACTCGCTCTTCTTATCTCCTCATACACCTCCCTGTGCTCTCTGGCGATCTCTTTCATCTCTTCGGTCCAACGAGGTTGTGGAAGAGTCTTGTACCCTGTCATGGGTACGCACTCGCGATCAGCCTCGATGATGAGGGCTGTTATCCTCTCCAGCTTGTAATATTTTTTTTTGATACCAACTAGGATCTTGTTAGTGTCATTGTCCTTTGGGAAAGGGAAGTTGTTCCGATGCGTAGATCCTGAGGTTTAGCTCATCCGCGTCTAGGGCTCTCCTTGTCACTCGCTTCTTCTTGCGACTCTTTCCAACGATTGGTGCAGCTTCGGTGTCTGAGGACTCCGTTGGTTCCCAATCCTCTGAGGCTCTCCTTTTCGTTTCTCGTGTCGTTCTTGGACCTGGCCGCAGCTTCCCTTTCCTCCCTGGCTTCTATCCTGGGATCCGGCCTTTTGGACTTTTCCTGAGTCTTCCTATCCTGTTTGAGCGTTGCTTGGTTTTCTTTAGGAACCATTTGTAGTTGTAGGACGTCTCCTGAAGGGATGTCGTCCGGGAACCACATCTGGTTGAGGCCATTTTTCTCCAGCATCTGGTTCAGCTCTTTTGCGAAGCATCCTGGCTGGGTTAGATTCCTGACATGGACATACAGGATGCATGGCAGGATTCTGGTCGACTCTAAATTTTGAATTTTCAGGTAGGTCTTCTAGACTGCCGCCTCTGTGTGATCTGCTTTTGCGACTTGGGCATACGAGGTGTGTGCTTTCCTAGTCGCCTCTTCTTGACTCTGCCTTTGTTTGTTTCTGATGATCTCCTTTTTCTTCGGACAAGCCATTGCCATAGTCCGGTGTCCCTGTCCACAGTTTATACACTTTTCGCGAGGGCTCTGGCAGCTCTTCAGGTGTTGCCCGGGTTCGCTGCATCTGGAGCATAGCTCCTCGGGTGCTTGGCATTCTCAGGTAGTATGGGCTTCCATTTTATAGCAGCGGAAGCAGAACTGGACTGAATGGAACTCTTCCCTCTCAATCGGCTCCCCGCTGATTTTGGCGTTGAAAAGCAGGAGCCCAGACTCCTTCGCCTTCCTTGCCATGGAGGTTTCCCCAAATACTATTTTGAATACGTGGGCGTATTCGGTATTATCCTTCCTATTACGGAATTTAAAAATTTCCATGACTTTTGCCCATGCGTGGTTTTTCAGAATTTCATCCCTTATTTCTTCACGGGAATGTTCCCCTATCCAGGGATCTAGCTTCCGGCAGATCACACCCCTGAGTGATTGGATCTGCGGGGAAATAGCTGGTTGCAGGCCAATCTCACGGAGGATTTTAATCGCAGCCTCCTTTGTCATCGCTTCGATGTCTTTTTCCGTCTCACAGACGGCGACATAGCCCGCGGGGATCTCCAATAGCCTTATCATGGCTATCTTTAGCTTCCCATACACAGCTTCGAAGACCTTCTCCTTGGAGGGTCTGTTGTGCCCGCTTATGGTGTGCAGCGGGACCCAGGGAAGCTGGTTTTGGGCCATTTTCCCTGCACGAGCCCCTAGGGGCGATGAACCACTATGGGGTTGCTCCTGCTTCGTGGTTTCCTGAGTGCTTGCCAACTTTAGGTTGTCCAAAAGATAAAAAAATATTTTCTTTACTCTTTAGAGCGCTTGTGGGGAGGCTGGCAGCCAGCCTCCCCCCCCCACCCCCACACCGTTGCAAGCGAGCCTCCATGAACGTGAACTGCTGGATGGAGGGATAAAATGAATGTGGGTTAACCCGGGTAAGCCCCTCAGACGGTTGGTTGTGGCGGACCTAATGATGGGTGGTGATTGAATCAACTACCACCACCCGAAGGGTGCCGCCCCATCTGGGGTTTGGTTATCGATGCTGCTTCCACTTACACAGGGACGGTTATGTGTCCCTGTGTTGGAAAATGGCAAGATGAATGGCAGTTCAGTTCATTTCAGCTCCCCTACTCCAGCATGGGAGGGGGGGGGATGTGCGAGGTCGAATTACCCGACATTCGTGGGTTTGTTGTGCTTTTATAACAACTTTCTCTTCTGTTCCCCGTAGGGAAACGTGAATAAATTTACGTATAAAGTCGCGTTGCTTTACCGGCGAAAGACGTCTTCAGAGTTAGGTGAATTATCAACATTTTCCTATCCCGTTATTCGGAAAACTGACTTCGGCCCTGTTGCTGTGTATAGGATTGAAGCGTAAGTAACATTTAAATCTATCCTGGCGCCTGATTGGTTGAAATGTTATAGAGTTAAATTTAGATGAAATTACTATTTATATAGGTGAATTTTTGTGTAAAAATCAGTCAGAATCTGAAAATTAATTGTTATTTTAATAAGAAAATATTATATTCCTTGTTCACCATTATAAAAGCTTATTCCGTCTATAATATACAGGAATAAAGAATCCAGATATAAATATATATTTTTCCTTCATCCCGTAAGGAAGCTGATGATCACTTAACTCAGCCTGCAAAAACTAGAAAGAGAATACCATAACTGACTCAGACCCTACAACTGGTAATCCCTCTTCGTCGAACAATATAAGTGATCAACCTACAAAATGGATTCGCTAGGTGACGCATTAAGACTTCAGCAAGCTGTTCAATTTCTCTCACACCAAGAAGTGCAACTCGCAAACGCAATCTCTATCAGACCTCCTGTTTTTAATGAAGCAGCAGTCGCAGGATGGTTTAAAATTGTGGAGGCGCAATTCCACATTTCGAGGATTCAGCGTGAGGAGACGAAATTTTACCATATTTTGGCTGCGTTACCTCCCGAGACAGTCGATCGCCCCCCAGCTGCAATACTCTCGTCGCAGAATTATTCGCTCCTACGAACGGAAATCGTGGGGCTTTTTGAAAGGACAAAACCTGAGCTTTTCGAGAAGTTAATCGCGTCTTCTCCGCAAACCGGACGACCTTCGGTGAATCTTGAAGAGCTACGGAGGACAGCGCTGCAAGTTGGAGTGGGGACGGACCTGGTGAGACGCAAGTTCATCCAGTCCTTACCTCCTAACATCGCCCATATCATCGCCACGCAGAAGGACTTGACACTTGCCCAGTTGGGGAAACTCGCTGATGAACTCATGCCGTTCTACAAGGCACAGTGTTATAACGTAAATATGAGTCAAGCTAGTGATGATTGTGCGTTCCCCGATATAGGTGCTCTTAGTGTTAACCCGCCGGTAAATCATGTGCAATTTAGAAATTCGCATTTCGTGCCCGTCGGTGTATATCCTAGGAGTGATCAACCTAGATTTGTGCATAATAAGTATAATAATAGTGATAGGAATTATTCTAAAGGTATACCGTCTGGGATACGCCCTTTCCATTGGAACCAAAAACCAATGGTATGCCGTACACACTTATACTATGGTTCTAGTGCGAGGTATTGTAAGCCGTGGTGCTCTTGGCCAAAGCAAGGTGAGAACCTTGAAATGCAGACATCATCTAGGCTGTCTTCCCCGACCCACTCGGAAAACGAGATCGGCAGGACGCAGTAAATGCGACGACTGGCATGCCGACTCTTCTCACTGTCGTTGCACGTATTAATGAGAGGAGGTGCGAATTCCTAATTGACACTGGTGCCAGCTTGTCCTTAATTCCATATAATTTAGTGCGATTATGTGTGATGCGCAGATCAGGTGTTAACATTGGGACGGCTAATGGAGGGAAGAAAAAAGTGCACGGAGAAGTTCAATTGAAAATAGGCATCCCTATCCTGCGACGTTCATTTAGATGGACGTTCGTAGTAACAGACATTACGTCGCCATTATTAGGCGCCGATTTTCTTGCTCATTATAACCTATTAGTAGACTGTGCTCGTGGTGTCCTAATTGATAACCAGACTAGCCTAGTTTCAAAAGTGAAGTATTCAAGCGAACAGGTGATCTCATTGATAATTAATGACCTCTCGCATATTCCACCTAAGTGCAGGACAGTTCTCCGAAAATATGATGGTGTTGACGTTTGTTCACCACCGGCTAATTCGGTTGTGCACACAATTGAGACGGGTAGCACCCCGCCAGCTTTCGCTCGCTCTAGATCACTTCCAATGGAAAAACTACAAATTGCAAAAGCAACTTTCGAGACTCTGTTGAAAGAAGGTGTGGTGCGGCCGTCAAAATCTTCATGGTCTTCACCCATTCACATGGTGCTTAAGAACCCCCTAGGCGAGTATAGAGTTGTGGGTGACTTTCGGTCCCTCAATGCGAAGACGAAAGCGGACAGATATCCCTTGCCAAGGATTCAGAGCATGGTAGACCATCTCCATGGCAAGAAAGTCTTCTCTCGCCTGGATTTAGTACGAGCCTACTACCAGATTCCAATGAATCCAGCGGACATCGAGAAGACTGCTGTCTCAACTCCCTTTGGGTTGTGGGAATTTTTAAGGCTACCGTTTGGTCTAAAGAATGCTAGTTGCACCTTCCAACGCCACATGGACAATTTATTTCGAGGCTTGTCGTTCGTTTTTGTGTATGTGGACGATATTTTGATATTTTCGGAGAATATAGATGAGCATGTGGAACATATAGAGCAAGTTTTCAAAATATTGGCAGAGAACAACCTTCGGATTTCTATGGAAAAGTGCGAGTTCATGAAGGAAGAGATCGATTACCTGGGCCACCATGTCTCAGCTGCAGGTTTGAGCCCTCCAGGTAGGAAGGTTTCCGAAATCACCGAAATACCCTTACCATCTGATTTCAAAGAACTTCATCGATATTTGGGGATGTTAGGTTTTTACAGACATATGAGGCCTAACTTTTCTGCAATTGCTGCCCCTCTGACTAAACTCGCATGGCTTCAACCTAAAGCTCGGCAACTTGTCTGGAATGATGCTGCTCAAAAAGCATTTGAAGCTACTAAGGAGGCCCTGGCGAACTCCGTTAAGTTACGCCACCCATTACCCAATGACTCTCCGTACCAATTGTTGACGGACAGCTCCCGATTCGAAGTTGGTGCTGCGCTCTATCAGATGGTGGATGGGTCTCCCCAGCCAGTGGCATTCTTCTCTGCGAAATTGAGTAAGACGCAGCAAGCGTACTCCACTTATGACAGGAAACTCCTGGCTGTATATCTTGCTGTGCTTCACTTCAGGCATATGATCAAAGGTCGCCAAGTGACTTTATGCACGGACCGTAAGCCACTAGTTTCTGCCTTCTCTTCGCCACTACGTGCAAAAACGGACAGGCAACAACGGAACTGGATCGCAATTTAGGAGTATGTCGATGACATAGCTTATGTACGTGGTGGGGACAATGTGGTTGCTGACTGCCTATCTCGGAATATCAATTCGGTCCAAGTGGACTCATTTGATCTCCGTTCTTTGGCAGCAGCACAAGAGCAAGACGAAGAAATGAAGTCATCTCAATCTGGACTGAAGGCATTTCCTTTTCCCGGTGATTCCCAACTCTGGTGGAAGGTAACATCTAAATACCCACGACCGTTTGTTCCTTCACCCTGCAGATCAGTTATTTTCAAACAACTGCATAACATTTCACATCCAGGAATTAAGTCATCGCTTCGGTTGGTGAAAGCGAGATATTTCTGGCCCAATATGGACAGAGATATACGTTCTTGGACTCGTGAATGCCTCTCCTGCCAATCTGCTAAAGTGAATCGCCACACTAAGTCCCCAGTCCTGCCTATTAGTATACCCACTTCGAGATTTGAGACGGTTCACATAGATATAGTTGGTATACTCCCGCCGTGTACCCTGCCTGGGCAAATATACCCATCTCATAACCGGTACCTGCGGTCATGTATAGACAGAGCCACCAGGTGGATTGAAGCAATACTGATTCCAGACATAAGTGCTGCAATGGTTGCTTTAGCCTTCTTGGGCGGCTGGATATCCAGGTTTGGCGTTCCCTTATACGTCATCACCGACAGAGGAGCGCAATTTGAGTCTGAACTCTTCAAAGAATTATCGGGACTCGTTGGTTTCCATCGTTTGCGAACCACGGCGTACAGACCTTCCCCTAACGGGATCGTGTAAAGGTCGCATCGGACTTTGAAGAGCTTAATAATGGCTCGCCGACATTATAGAGCAAGAACCGGATGGTCCTTTCCCAATGATTCGGGTTTTTCACCATTTACAGCGGTCACACGAACGACCGTTCTCTGCCCAAGGCCCTTGGTCACCTCTTCTTCATCCAAAGCTGATTCTAAATTCATCTCTGAACTAGCGAAGACAAAGTCGCAAATAGATTTCGCACAGACCTCTGAAGGCCACCTGCACTCGGTAACCAAAACTTTTGTACCCAAGGAATTAAGGGACGCCACACATGTCTGGGTCCGTGTTGATCACGTTTGGAAGTCACTAGAAGCGCCTTATGCAGGCCCGTTCCGTGTTGTCGAACGCGACGACAAAGTTTTTAAATTAGAATTCCCGGATGGCCATCAGAACACGGTGTCTATAGATAGAGTGAAACCAGCTGTATTGCCAAAGGTAAATAATGAGAGGAATATAAACTGTTCGTGACCATCAAATAATCAACCCGTTGTAAATAATCCGTTAGAATTAGATACCTCGCAGGAAAATGAGGAAGGATCATCGGGGGGTAATGGCAGAAATTACAGTTACGTGGAATCTGTTCCAAATACCCATGATAATGGTAGTGAATCGAGCGTTTATACTCGTTCCGGTAGACGCGTCAAATTTGCGCGAAATCCCTCATACCATTATTTTTAAGTATGTCATAGCATATTAAAATATGTTTATATATGTATGTTTATAATTGTGAGGCCTAGCATTTTTATGTATGTATTAAACCTACTCTTTGGTCTCGCAATGAATTCCTGTGGTGCTGGAACTATAGTATGAAATCGAATATGACTCAAAAATACCTCAAAGATGAGCATTTTGAAATCTTAGGAAATTCTACACTTGGTTCTCAGTAAACCAAACCATATCAAAATATATTTGTATATATATATATATATATATATATATATATATATATATATATATATATATATATATATATATAGAAGAAGGAGCAAATGCAAGTTCTGCGGTTGATAACAACCACCACAGGGCTTTCGCCATATTTATTTTCTGCCTTTCAAAACAATTTTGCTCATTCGCGTCAAATTTCACTTTCTTGTACTATATATATATATATATATATATATATATATATATATATATATATATATATATATATATATATATATATATATGTTTTAATTGTAAGATGTAGATACTATTTATGTATTAAACACTCCGTTTTCTCGGGCCGTAGTACTGTGGGGTCGAAGATCGAACCTAGTAAACATTTGTTTGAAATTAAACGGTTCACACATTGAACCTTATAAATAGGAAGATAAACTTCCCGCTGTTAATAACTCTCTTTTGTAAATAGGAAGATAAACTTCCCGCTGGTAATAGCCCTCTTTTGTAAATAGGAAGATAAACTTCCCGCTGGTAATAGCCCTCTTTTGTAAATAGGAAGATAAACTTCCCGCGGTTAATAACGTTTTTTGTAAATAGGAAGATAAACTTCCCCCTTTGCAGTGTTTCTCCTTTGTAAACAGGAAGTTAGACTCCCCAGTACGCAGTACGATATCTTTTGTCGGCCATACGTAGCTCCGTACAAAAATAGATCTTGTTCATGAAGTCCTGTGGAGAAAAGGTGAAAATCGATGGCGTTCTTGACTTTCCTTGCCCTCGACTTTTCCTCCTTTGCCGGCTGTGAACTTCTCTGTGAGCTCAATTTTTGTTGATTTCTTTCCAAGTCTAAAAATTCAGAATTATGATGATGTACTCAGTTTTTCGAAGAGAGATGGTATAGTGGAAGATATAGTGGGTGAAAAAAATTAAAGATGGGGAGGGGGGATTTTGCCCTAGTAGGGAGGGCATCACTTTATTTTTATACTGTTTCATTTTTCCTTTATTTGTGTTGTTATTTTGTGTGTTTTTTAATGTCTATTTGTATCTTCATATGTTTGTAGTGTTCTTCTTATTGTATTTTGTTTCTCCTTCTCTGTCTTTTTACTCTTAGTGTAATAATGTTATTTGTAGCATTCAGGCCTTTAATCGCTTTTCTTGCCGACAATGCTATTTTAGTGTTGTCTATTGCCTTATTTTTCGTGTGCAAATGTATGGGACTAGATGTGATGTGTTGTGACGTTTTTATGTGTATATTGGAGTGATATTATTTCGTGTACACAGTTTTGTTCTCGGGAACCGGCTTCTGCGTGAGGCTTTCGCCCGTAGCCACGCAGGTATATGAAACCTACCGCCTGCTCCCTGGAGTTCTGGAATGACATCATCCGTTAGAGTGGACCAGATCTTTTTGCCCAGTTTCTGAATGGCGACATTGATGGGCTCCAAGCATTTCCTCCGATGAAGGACGCTTTGCCTGATTTGGTCACGCCTTCTTACTTTGTTGATAAGCAGAGAGGCAGTGTTCAGGATACGTTGGAGCCTTTTCATAGAGGTTTTATTAGCCGCTTGGGACACCACTGTGGGTTAGATCAGCATAGCCCGAACATACATCATATATAATTTTCTGATGTTAGCCGAGCTAAGATCTCTAAACCTGTAGAGCTTGGAGATTTCTCTCTTCGCCAGGTTCCGCCTCTCCGTGTGGGGTCTCGAGTATCCATGGTCGAAGATTTTAAGGCCTATGACGGTGCCTTCGGCGGAGTAGCCGTACCTCCTCCCATCTATGATGATGGGCCATGTCAACTCGCGGTTCAACGGGACAATTTTGAACTTATCCCTGTTAGTCCTGATTTTCCATCGTCTCTCGAATCGGCTGATGTTGTTGATTTCCGCTATAGTGCGTGCCGCCTGCGCTTTTGCTTTCCTCTCTGGGCATGGGACAATTTGTGTAACGTCATCTGCGTATTGCAGATACATCGTGTCCCTGTGCACCAGGGTTGGGAGGTCGATGGTGAAGATCAAGTAAAGCAGAGGACTCAGGCAGCTTACCTGAGAGACGCCCGACTTTAATTTGAATTCGGGGCCTCTGTGCCCTTCAATCATGAGACACGCCCTTCTGTCCATGATGAAGTCACAAAGGATCCTTTCCAGGATTGGGTCTAGCTGGAGGTTCAGGATCTTGTATTGAAGTCCTTCCAGCCAGACTTTATCAAAGGCTTTTTGCATGTCCCTCAACACAATGTCTACATAGAACCTGTCCGCTTGGGTGCATGCTACTTTCTCAGTTAGGAGCGCCAGGGCGGTGTATGTGCCCCTTTTTTGCGGAACCCGTGTTCTTGTGGGTTGTGCGCTCCTGACTCGCTCAGTTGAGCTTGTAGCCTGTTCGCTAAAATCTTTTCAAAGATTTTACCCTGCATCTCAAGAAGAGAGATGGGGCGATAGCTTGCCACCTGGTCTGGGGGCTTGTTTTCCTTTGGGATACAGATGATTTTGGCCATCTTGTATCCATCCGGGAAGTAGCCTGTATTCAGGGCGGCATTTATCGTGTTTGCCAATCCCTGAATAATTTGCCTTGGGGCATTTACGAGGTTATTTTTCGTAATCCCAGACCAGCCTGGAGCCCTCTGCTTGAAGGACCTTATGGTGTTCAAGGTCTCTTCTACAGTTATCAGGCATCCGTGGTCAGCCATCACTCTTTCCTGTGATACTTGCGGATGGGGGTGGGTTCTATGTATCATTGTGCCGAGGTCGTCTAGCAGTTGGTCTTCAAAGTCCTAGTCGAAGTCGTCGTTCTCCTCCGGTGATATAGCGAAAATCATTTGCCAGTGCGATCTAAATCTTCTTTCGAGAGACTCTGGGTCCTCTATGATGTCGTCTCCTTCCTTGATTTGGGTTCTGAGTCTAGTAGGTAATCCCCTAATTCTCCGGATGTTATTCCAGAATTTTACGGGATCACTCTCCCTGTCCAGTGTCCCAATGATGTCATTCCATATCGTTGTTTGATTTTCTAATATGATGTCTTTCATTTCCATGCATAGATGTCTCATTCTGGCCGTCCTTTCCCTATTGGTACCTGTCCTGCCGATCTCATCATAGATTGCACTATGTTCTTAGGCGATTTCTTTCATCTCGTCCGTCCACTCAGGTTGTGGGGGCATTTTATAGGAGATTCTGGGAACACATCTCGCGTTGGCTTGAATGAGGAGATCGGTAATCTTGTTGATCTCCTCATCAATTTTTCGAGATTAGCGTCTCCCAGATCAGTTGGTTGGTATGTACTGAGTATCTCTCTATATAGCTCCCAGTCAGCTTTCGCGTAACTTTTCCTAAGTGTAAGGGGGAAAACTGACTTCGGCCGTGTTTATGTGTATACGATTGAAGCGTAAGTAACATTTAAATCTATCCTGGCGCCTGATTGGTTGAAGTGTTATAGAGTTAAGTTCAGATGAAATTACTATTTATATAGGTAAGATTTTGTGTAAAAATCAGTCAGAATCTGAAAATTTATTGTTATTTTAATAAGAAAATATTATATTCCTTGTTCACCATTATAAAAGCTTATTCCGTCTATAATATACAGGAATAAAGAATCCAGATATAAATATATATTTTTCCTTCATCCCGTAAGGAAGCTGATGATCACTTAAACCCAGCCTGCAAAACTAAAGAAAGAGAATACCATAACTGACTCAGACCCTACACATCTTTAAGAGGGAAGGTTCTAACAAGTAGAAGATTCCTTCTATGACCAAATCAGAGATGTCTTCAATGTTCTTGTCATATTTTCCTTTCAAGGGAGAGGTCGAAGTGCCAAGGGTGAGGAGGAGACAATGGGGGTGGTGACCAATAGGGGCCGAAAGTGTTTCTCAAGTAGACTTGGACCACTCAGGAAACAGCCGCTCCCAAACACCTAAAACAAAACAAAAGCCATCAATTTAGAATGGGGGAGGATTGTGTTCTCACAATTGAATCTACTCTCTCTCTCTCTCTCTCGCACTACTCCTGGAGTTCGGGAACAACGAGTTCCTGACTCAATGGGTGAGAGAGCCAACGAGAAGGGGCAATATCCTCGACTTAGTTTTCACCTCTGTGGATGACATCGTTGAGGATATCTCTGTTGGGGAAGAGCTCGGTGGCAGTAACCACCGACTAATTAGATTTATAGTCAAAGCCCCGAAGGCAGGGCCTGCAACTAGTAAATCGAGGAAACTCGATTTGAAAAGAGCAGACTTTGCAGGTATTCGTGCTGGACTGACTGACTGACGCGAAGCTAGAAGTGTGCGATGTTGTTGAAGACTCGTGGAACAGTTTCAAAACCACATTCATGAGTCTTCAATCGCGTTTCATCCCTCTGAAATGTCCCCGTCGGGCTTCTGTTCAACCAAAGTGGTTTAATCGAGAAATCGGCCAACTACTTAGGGAGAAGAGAACTGTGTATCGGCAATCGAAGATCTCTGCTGACTTTGACGAATACCGGAGGCTAGCCAGGAGAGTGAAGTCCAGCATAAGGGCGGCTAAGCGGACTGACGAACTCCGAGTGGTGAGATTCTGTAAAGAGAATCCCAAGGAGATTTTTGGATATGTGAACTGCCGTAAACCAATCCGTCGAACGATTGGCCCTTTGAAAAATAAGGAGGGGACATTAAAGCATTCAGATGCAGAAAATAATAACCTCCTCAACGACTACTTCTCTTCAGTGTTTACTGAAGAGTGTGGTCCCATCCTCCAGCCGACGGATTCCTACTCGGGGGAAAAGCTGGAGGATATGGACTTCACCGAAGGAGAAATCAAAAAGAAGATCACTGACCTAATGACGAATAAGTCACCTAACCCGGATGGGTTTCTACCTAAAGTGTTGAAAGAAGTGCGCGATCAAGTGTCACGACACCTGAGCGCAATCTTCAACATGTTAATCCGGACTGAATGCGTTCCTAGAGACTGGCGTGAAGTGGAGGTGACTCCTATCTTCAAGAAAGGAGACCGTAGCCAACCGTCGAACAACCGACCTATCAGTCTGACTTCGATAGTCGGTAAACTCATGGGAAGCATGATGGTGGACAAAATGATGAGGTATTTAGAGTCAAACCTGCTACTGAGGAGTTCCCAGCACGGCTTCTGAAGGCAACGGTCCTGCCTGAAGAACCTTGGGGGATTCTTCCACTTCGTGTTCAGTGAGCACGATAGGGACAAGGCGGTGGATGTGGTGTACTTAGACTTTCAGAAAGCCTTTGATAAGGGAGCACACAGCGACCTTCTCCGGAAAGTGCGAGCGCTGGGCATAGACGGAAAAGTAGCCGGTTGGATCAAGAACTGGCTAAGTGGCAGACGGCAAAGCGTGGTGGTGAATGGACAGGCTTCTGAGTGGGTGCTCGTTACTAGCGGGGTGCCTCAAGGTTCTGTCCTGGGACCACCACTATTCATCATCTACGTCAACGACATGGACGGTGACATGGTTGCCAAGATTTCAAAATTTACCGACGATACCAAGCTTAGTATGAACGTTGCAAAGGATGGAAATACTGCCCACCTCCAGGAAGATCTTGGGAAGATTGGGAAGTGGTCGGACACGTGACAAATGCCTTTTAACGTGGGGAAATGCAAAGTTATGCATATCGGCCACCGAAATCCCCAATGACCCTATATCCTTAAGGGCACTGGTCTTCACTCCACCGACACTAAGAAGGACTTGGGTGTAACTATCACCAGTGACCTTAAGTTCTCGAAACAGTGCATCGAGGCAGAGAAGAAAGCCTAAAGGATGTACGGCTACATAAAGCGACTGTTTGGATACCGTAACAAGGAGATAGTACTTTGTCTGTACAACTCCCTCGTTCGGCCGCACCTGGAGTATGCCGTACAATTTTGGAGTTCTTCATTTCGAAAGGATATCGCAAGGTTGCAACGCGTACAAGCTAGGGCAACCAAGCTGGTTCCCTCTTGCCGACATAAAAGTTATGAGGATAGACTAATGGAATTGAATCTGTTCTCGCTCGAAACCCGTAGACTGCGTGGTCAGCTCATCGAAGTTTTCCAAATACTTCGAGGGTTCCATAATGTTAACTACCAAGATATTTTCACACTGAGGGAGAACAGAACGCGCAATCACGTCCTTAAACTTGAACTGAAGCGTTACAACCGCAATCTGTGTGGAAATTTTTTCCTCTACAGTATCTGCGGTAAGTGGAACGCACTTCCAGTGGAAGTTGTCAACAGTGAATATGTTGACCAGTTCAAGTCAAGACTAGACAAAGTCTTGAAAAGTGGCCGTTTAGAGACGCAAAACAATTGAGCAGCCATGCGCCTGCTTGATTGCTAGTCCAAAGATACCCTCTTTGAATGGACCGTAAGGTCTCCTAGGGTACTTCCTTTCCTTGTTACTCCGTGTTACTCCTTGTTACTAGCTCTCTCTCTCTCATAAAGAAAGTAGAGGGAGGGGTGACGCCCCCTTGTCGCGAAAGATAGCTCGTATGTACCTTTGACTTTTCGAGCTATGTCGGCGGGGAAACCTCTTCTGGGTACCCATAGTAGGGCTTCCCTTGTCGATTTGGTCGGAAACGAGGTTCCAGACTAAGTGCGTCATTCCTTCCCTTTTCTACTCTATCCTTCTCCTGTTTTTACTTTTATCCTATCTCTCCCACTTATACAAAAAGAATAAAAAGCCTACTTCTATCATGTCACCTTTTCCCTTTTTCCCCTCTATCTACATATAAGCACCTGGAAGCTACCTGACGCATCAGAAGACAGGCTTTGGAACCTCTATAAACAACGCCAATCGACGCTCACTGGTTGCGAGAGACTAGGACTAGAGGTGTCCTAGGCGTTGGTGCACGATGAATGGGATGAGGGTAGTGCCCCGTTAACCCCTTCCCTGGCGCGTAATTATTGACCGTTCCCAGTGCCCGTTGACAGGTGCCTCTGGTAGCATCGGTCCGAGGTGACGGCCCTTTGTTCCCAAGTTGGTTGCCAGGCCAATAAAAAGCCTTGGGTCGAGTCTCTTGGTGTGGCGGGATATCCATTGAACGCTGCTCCGAGATCATGGCCGTCGTGAAGGGAACTAGTAAGAGTTTAGTACGGGGCGTGCTCCGTTGTTCATCTGGTGAGAAATCGATATCCCCTTCGGGGACCGTCAGTGCTGCTTGGTTGGGAGCCACGGCCCGCCGAGGTTTGACGACTCGGTCGGACGAACAGCAGCACATGGAGCATGCCTTCTGAAAGATCCGAAACCTCTCTGATGGATAGGTGGGAGCGACTCACGCGGGAAGAACTCACCAAGCCCCCTTTTTTATCATTGATTGGTCACGAGTTTTCAGAGAAAGAGAAAGCGCTTAAAATGAAAAGCAAAAAAGGACCTGTTCGTCTAACACATAACTGTGCAGCATGCCAGTTAGAAAAGTGGTGCGTTGACTTTCCGGAGGGCTGCTACTCAAAATGCAACCCTGTAAGTATCTGCACTACTTGCATATTGACGCGAGAGGTGGATAAATTAAAAGCCCTCTATAGAGCCTCAGAGGAGAGAGCTCAAATTCTTGAAAGAAAGGTGGAGAAATTCGAAGCCTTTCACGAAGCTCATATTCGATGCCTAGAAGAGGCATCGTCCATTGATGTGTCGGAATCTTCTGGTGCCATAGTTCTTACCCAAGCGGAGATTTCGGCATCATCCGACGTTAAGACAGCTGAGGCAGGGAAAAAAGAGAAAAAGAAGAAAGGACAAAAGAAGAAAAATAAGAAAAAGAATAAAGTTGAAACAAAAGAAGAAGAAACAAAAATAGAAGAAAACCCCATAAACAAGAAGAAAAGGGGGAATAAGAAAAATAAATATAAGAATGGGGAGAGTAAAGAGGAAAAGAAGAGGCCTCTTCCACAAGGAAAGACCCCGTCTTCAGAGACAAAGGGTCCGAAGGTCACCCTCATTCGTGACTTGCAAACACGGGATCTGCGGCCGCTGCTATTGGCCCGCCTTCGCACTTGCGTGAAGGTAAGCTGCCTGCCAGGCCAGGGTAACCACAACATCAGAATAGACGCAGAGAAAGCTCAGATTTCTGGGAATTCAGTTGTCGCTCTGATGGTGAGTGGCAACGACCTCTACCTCAGAGAGGGTAAGGTTGACCTTAGTGGCAAGACCATCCAAACGGTGATGGGAGCCGTCGATGACATTGGGCTTAAAACCCGAAAACGTGTCGTGGTTGGGATGCTTCCGAGAAAAGGTCCATCCCGAACCGCTCACGAGAGAAACGTCGCAGTAAACCGAGGGTTTGCGCATCTCTGCACGGCAGAAAGAGTCTTCTTTTTAGACCCCTACCGCACCTTTTACGGGAGAAACGACCTGTATAAAAGGGATGGAGTGCATCTTTCCTTAAAGGAAAAGCTGCACTCGCGAACATGATCCAGGATGTTGTGGAGCGGACCCAAAGAAGTGTCAGACCCCGACTAAAGGAGGACGTACGCCAGTACACCCGTGTTACTCCAGGAACGACCTTTCCTGAAGTCACAAAGAGGGGAGTGACCCCGCCACAGAGAAAGAAAGTGGAAAACAGAAGAGCGTAGGGAGTCCTACAGATGGGGACTCCCTCAAAGTTCTTCTGTTTAATGCGAGGTCTATCAGAAACAAGTTTCTTGAACTTCGTGGCCTCGTAGCAACAGAAGAACCGGAGATGGTGGCCATAACGGAGTCGTGGATAAAACCCCCAAGGCGAGATTTTGAAGGTGAATTCACGATTCCCGGTTACCAGCTCTTCCTGAAAGATAGGCCAGATAGAGAGGTTGGCGGTGTGATTTTGTATGTCAAGGATACTCTCAACTCGACTGATTGCAACATCGTATCTGACCATGAACTACTAGGTGTTGACCTAGAGATAGGTCCTGCCAAATACAGGACCCTGGTGCTTTATAGACCTCCTGCCCAACTCGTTGAAAAGGACAGGGATCTGAACCAGCTACTAGGGGAACTTGTCGAAGACCGGGTGTGTATCGTCATGGGTGATTTCAACACACAAGTTTACTGGAAAACCAGATAACCCTGTGGCGAGAACGCACTACTCATGGAGTTCGCGAACAACGAGTTCCTGACTTAATGGGCAAGAGAACCAACGAGAGAAGAGAATATCCTAGACTTGGTTTTCACCTCTGAGGATGCCATCGCTGAGGACCTCCCTGTTGGCGAAGAGCTCGGTGGCAGTAACCACCGACTACTTAGATTTGTAGTCAAAGTCCTGAAGGCAGAGCCTGCAACTAGTAAATCGAGATAACTTGATTTGAGAAGAGCAGGATTTAAAAGTCTTCGTGCTGGACTGACTAACCCGAGGCTAGAAGTGTGCGAGGCTGTTGAAGACTCGTGGAACAGTTTCAAAACCATATTCATGAGTCTTCAATCGCGTTTCATCTCTCTGAAAATGAGCCTGTCGGTCTTCTGTTCAACCAAAGTGGTTTAATCGAGAAATCGTCCATCTGCTTAGTGAGAAGAGAAATGTGTACCGGAAATCGAAGATCTCGGGCGACTTCGACGAATACTGGAGGCTATCCAGTAGAGTACAGTCCAGCATGAGGGCGGCTAAGCGGTCTGAGGAACTCCAAGTGGCGAGACTTTGTAAAGAGAATCCCAAGGAGCTCTTTGAAAATGTTAACAGCCGTAAACCAATCCATCGAACGATTAGCCCTTCGAGGAATGAGGAGGGGACATTAAAGAACTCAGATGCAGAAAATGCTAACCTCCTCAACGAGTACTTCTCTTCAGTGTTTACTGAAGAGTGTGGTCCCATCCCCCAGCCGACGGATTCCTCCTCGGGGGAAAAGCTGGTGGATATGGACTTCACCGAAGGAGAAAAAGAAAAGAAGATCACTGTCCGAATGACGAATAAGTCCCCTGGCCTGGATGGGTTTCTACCTAAAGTGTTGAAAGAAGTGCGCGATCAAGTGTCACAAAACCTGAGCGCAATCTTCAACATGTCAATCCGAACTGAATGCGTTCCTAGAGACTGTCGTGAAGCGGAAGTGACTCCTATCTTCAAGAAAGGAGACCGTAGCCAACCGTCGAACTCCCGACCTATCAGTCTGACTTCGATAGTCGGTAAACTCATGGAAAGCATGATGGTGGACAAAATGGCGTCGCATTCAGAGTCAAACCTGCTACTGAGGAGTTCCCAGCACGGCTTCCGAAGGCAACGGTCATGCCTGACGAACCTTGTGGGATTCTTCCACTTAGTGTTCAGTGAGCACGTTCGGAACAAGGCAGTGGATGTGGTTTACTTAGACTCTCAGAAGGCCTTTGATAAGATACCACACCGCCGCCTTCTTCAGAAAGTCTGAGCACTGGGCATAGACAGAAAAGTAGCCGGTTGGATACAGAACTGGCTATGTGGCAGACGGCAACGGGTGGTGGTGAATGGACAGGCTTCTGAGTTGGTTCACGTTAGTAGCGGGGTGCCTCAAGGTTCTGTTCTAAGCCAAAACTATTCATCATCTACTTCAACGATATGGCCGGTTTTATGGTTGCCAAGATTTCCAAATTTACCGACGATACCAAGCTTTGTATGAACGTTGCAAATGTTGGAAATACTGCTCGCCTGCAGGAAGATCTTGGGAAGATTCGGGAGTGGTCGGACACGTGGCAAATGCCTTTTAACGTGAACAAATGCAAAGTTATGCATATCGGCCACCGAAATCCCCAATGACCCTATATCCTTAAGGGCACTGCTCTTGACTCCACCGACACTGAGAAGGACTTGGGTGCAACTATCACCAGTGACCTTAAGTTCTCGAAACAGTATATTGAGGTGGAGAAGAAAGCCCAAAGGATGGTAGGGTATATAAAGCGACAGTTTGGGTATCGGAACAAGGAGATAGTACTGTGTCTGTACAACTCCCTCGTCCGACCGCACCTGGAGTATGCCGTACAATTTTGGAGTCCTTCGTTTCGAAAGGACATTGCGAGATTATAACGCCTCCAAGCCAGGACAACCAAACTGATTCCCTCTTTCAGGTCTATGAGTAATGAGGATAGACTAAGGAAATTAGATATGTTCTCGCTGCAGACCAGGAGAGTACGTGGTCAGTTTATCGAAATGTTTTAAATACTTCGAGGCTTCGACAGACTAAACTACGGTGATATTTTCCAGCTCAGCGAGGGGAGAACAAGAAATCACGGCTACAAACCCTAACTGAAGCGATACCACCGTGATCTGTGTGGAAAATTATTCACCTATAGTATCTGCGGTAGTTGGAACGCACTTCCAGTGGAAGTTGTTAACAGTGAATCTGTTGACCAGTTCAAGTCAAGACTAGACAGGGTCTTGGAAAGTGGCCGTTTAAGGACGTAAAGCATTTGAGCAGAGATGTGCTCGCTCGGCTGCTAGTCCCAAGGTACTCTCATTGAATGGACCGTAAGGTCTTCTAGGTTCCTTTTTTCCTCGTTGTTACACTCTCTCTCTCTCTTTTTTCTCTCTCTCTCTCTCTCTCTCTCTCTCTCTCTCTCTCTCTCTCTCTCTCTCTCTCTCTCTCTCTCTCTGAATTTGCCTTGTTGACTCCAATCGAGGGAAAAACAGAGAGTATTCTAATCGGTGACTCTTTCATAAAGAACCAGGATTCTGAATTTAGAGCAAGAAATCCAACTAAGCGTAAGAAAATCTGCCTACCGGGGGAAAAATAAACCACGTGGTTAGTGAAATCAAAAGACTGAACGAGCCATGTGAAGATCGAGCTATCCTCACACTCGTGGGCGGGAATGATGTACACCGTTTTGACAGTTCGACTACCGAGATTGTACATCGAGCAAGAACCTAATTATAGCGGCCAAAGCGAAGGCGAATAGAGTTGGGGTAATTGGGATAATTCCAAGATTAAGAGCGACTCTGAGAATGCAGTCAAGGTCAATTTACACTAATGAATGTCTTAAACGTTTATGTCAGGAAATGGAAGTTAAGTTTTATAATTTGGGGAATGATTTTCAGGACAAACCATCACTTTTTGTATAATGATGGTATTCATTTTAATTCTCTGGGTAATTCGAAGCTGGGCAGAATTGTAAATGAGAGCCTCCGCAACCTCTATAGTATGAAAGTTATTTGCCCCCGAGCCATAGATGCGCCGAACGAGATTTCACGTGAGCAAGGAAACGGTTCAGTCATACGAGAGAGGGACGCTGCTATTTAAAAGGGAAATTAAAATGTATTTACGCCAATGTTCGGAGTTGGAGAAACAAACTTCCCGAATTTAAAGCCATGATTCAAGAGTGCGATTACGATATCATATGTATTAGCGAGACGTGGTTAGATACAGCTTCTAGAGACCTTATTGCGGAATTTAATATAGAAGGGTATAAAATCTATCATGAGGACTGACTAAATGGAAGAGGCGGTGGAGTTTTAGCTTACGTAAAAGAGGGAATAAATGCGATATCGATGGCCGCCACGACCGTAAATATGAAGAGCGAGGTTCTGCTAATTGAGCTCGAGTGTGCTAAAAATAATGAAATTAACTTAGACGTTACCTATCACCCCCCATCTCTAATAAAATCAGAGAACGTACTACTCTTTGAGTGCCTTTTATCCATGGTGAGAAAAGGAAAAACAATAATTTGTGGAGATTTCAATTACCCTAACGTTAACTTTACAAACTATACTTCGGATAAAGTTGGGGAGAGATTGGTAAATTTCATCCAGGATAATTTTCTTGTGCAAAAAGTAGAGGAACCTACGCGTGAACAAAATATACTGGATTTGATTATTTCAACAGAGGAAACTTTGGTAGAAAACGTTTGCGTGGGTGAGCATTTGGCGACGAGTGACCATAATGTAATTAGGTTTGAAATTAATACGAGCGTTGAGGTAAAAGAGAGTTCACAACTAATCTCACGATTTGGGAGTTGTAATTTTGAAACCTTCCGTAACCGGATTAAAAGGATAGACTGGGAGAGATGTTTTAATAATAAGACAGTACAAGGAATGTACTCGGAGCTACAGCAAAATGTGCTCACGGTGGATTCCGAGTTAGTTAAGTACGTTCGTCGAAATAATGGAAAGTCAAAGAGAGCACCGTGGGTTAGCCCTTTAATAATTAATTTAATTCGGGAGCGTAATAAAGACTATCAAAGTTTAAAAAAAAAACGAAACAACAACAAATCGGGAAAAATACGTAGACTCTCAAAGGCTGGTAAAGAGGGCCATTAGAAAAGCTAAGCTGAAATATGAAAAAGACCTTGCTATAAATTCGAAACACGAACCGAAACGGTTTTACAGATATGTTAACAGTAGAAAGCCCATAAAGGGTTCAATAGGGCCGATCAAAGGTAAAGATGGTGTTATGACGGACGTCCCAGAAAAATTTGCTAAAATATTAAATGAGCACTTCTCGAGCGTTTTTACTATTAAGGACGTGACACAATTAGAAACACTAGGCGAGGACATAAATTTTTAAAGACAAAATACCCTATCCAACATAAGCATAAATAAAGGGGAGATTCTCTCATATATTAATAAAATGAAAAAAATCGAAGTTACTCCGGCCCGATGGGGTGTACCCAACACATCTTAAAGAACTAAAAAATGAATTACAAGACAGCTCTGCACGATTTTCAATCGATCAATAGAGGAAGGCCTAGTTCCAATAGAGTACAAGTGTGCTAATGATACGCCGATATTCAAAAAAGGGGATAAAACTGAGCCTACTAATTTCCGTCCCATCAGTCTAACTTCTGTAATTGGAAAACTCTTAGAATCGATAATTAGAGATAGGTTGGTGAGCCAATGTGAAGCAAATAATTTAATAGCAGACTCCCAGCATGGATTTATACGGGGGCGCTCGTGCCTAACCAATTTACTCGAATTCTTTCATAACATGATTTGCATCTATGATGAAACTAAAGCGGTGGATATAATTTACCTTGACTTTAAAAAGGCCTTTGATACAGTCCCGCACGAAAGGCTAGTGATGAAAATTAGAGCAATTGGGGTGAGGGGCAACATACTTAAATGAATTAGAAACTGGCTATCAAATCGTTCACAGCGGGTTGTTGTAAATGGGGCGTGTTCAGACTGGGCCCCAGTCACCAGGGGGGTACCACAGGGGTCAGTCCTGGGCCCATTATTATTTATTGTGTACATTAATGACTTGGATAATGGAGTGTTTAGTAGGATCTCTAAATTTGCAGATGACACAAAGCTAGGAAACCGTGCCCTTGCAAGACCCGATGTAGAGCAAATGCAAAGGGACCTTAATAAAATTGTGGAATGGGCGGATAAATGGAAAATGGGCTTCAACATAGGTAAATGCAAGGTCATGCATTTAGTATGTCAGAACTTAAAAGTAGAATACCATATGAAAGACCAAATTCTAGAATCCGTTAACTTAGAAAAAGACCTGGGGATTTTAATCTCGGAGGACCTTAAAGTATCAAAGCAATGCGCAGAAGCTTGTAAAAAAGCAAACCGAATGCTAGGATATATTGCTCGGAATTTTACTTCTAAATCGAAAGATATAATCGTGCCACTATACAAATCGCTCGTGCGCCCACACCTCGAATACGCGGTCCAATTTTGGTGTCCCTCCCTAAATAAGGATATAGCGCAGTTATAAAGAGTGCAACGTCGGGCTACGAAACTAATTCCTGAAATCCGAAACAAACCTTACGAAGATAGAATACGCTTATTAAACCTACTATCACTTGAAAGTAGACGATTACGTGGACAATTGATAGAATTATTCAAAATCTTAAAAGGATTTACTAATATTGATTACAGACTATTGTTCGAGCTGGACGAAAGGGCCAACACACGCCAAAATGGTTTAAAATTAGTGAACAAGCGTTTTAACTCTACTATAGCCCAAAATTACTTCACGTTTAAAATCACGCAAACGTGGAATGGCCTTCCCAACCGTGTAGTTGAAAGCACGTCAGTTAATATGTTCAAAAACCGACTTGATGAGTACTTCAATAGCGTAAATATAACGTAGTAGGAGCACAGATTAAAACGTCATATATTATAAGGAGTTGAGGATTAAAATGAAATGAAGAATAGAAAGATGCCAGCGACGCCTCCATGCATGGAGTGAATGTGAATTCCCCTTTTCTTTTTCTGTCTGTCCTATACCTATATTATTTTCATCACTAGTAGGCGAAGCCTGCGGGAGAAGAGAGTACTGTCCTATCAAACCCGCCCTTCCCCCTGGTTCGAAGAAGCGTGTTCGTGTATTTGAGGGATAGCTGAACCTTCATGTCAAGGGTACACATGTAGATAAATGTGTACCGTCGAGTTGAAATAGTTAACAAAAAAAAACATGAAAAAAAAGAAAAAGCATGATACACTAACGTTAGAATGTGTAAGTGGACTGGCCTTGAGCGGATCTTAGGGTCTTTGCTGGTTCTTGCTTCTGTAGTTCTGTAGTTCTCTCTCTCTCTCCTTTCTCTCCCGTTCTCTCTCTCCTTTCTCTCTCCTCTCTCTCTCTCTCTCTCTCTCTCTCTCTCTCTCTCTCTCTCTCCCATTTAACTTTTGTGATGGTAGAACAAGAATAGCAACGGCGTGATGCGAGTTGCGCGGCCTCGTGGGAGGAGACTAAACATAACGACCTCGACTGATAGGGAAGGGGGCTCTTCTCCTTCCTGAGTGAGGAGTGAAAATGAAGACAGACGGGAGAGAAATCAGGAAAGAGACAACAAACGTCCCCCTATGGCACTGCCTAGAGATGCTACACGCTCACTCATCAAACTATACCTAAACCTATAAATATATATTTTCATATTTCCTGTATCGGGACTATTTATTCAATATAACGAGGCCCCCTTGTGGGGGGTCAGGATATACACGCACATGCGAGCAATGGGGAGCTTGAAGTAAAGGGGAATAAGTATGTTGAATGTCCTTTGTTGGATATGTGTGTGGCAGAGTGGCGGTTGAGTGTGGATGAAAGATAACACTGGGGAACAGGTTTCAACCTTTTGTTTATTGACTTAGATTTGACAGTTAATTATACGTAATTTGGGTGCGCTGAGCACGAATATTTACTCCGTTTTACTCTATCAGCTCCTGATTTTGTTCAACACACTTCCTCTTTCATCATATTTATAAAAAGGATATTTTCTTAATACTTGCTGTCTTTTTGCAGTTGCACAGTATAACTTTCTATTAGTACCTATTTAAACTAATGCTTGTTTTTATATTTCAGATTTTGAAAATAAGGACAAAACAATCAAGTAATATGTCCTCAAGCGCTAGAAAGTCATATGCACAAACTCTCCTGATTCATTTTGCTACATATGTGGAAATTTTACACTTCCACATCAACGAGGAAATATAACGAACTTCGTGAAAAGGGCTTACTTAGCTTATTTTTGGCAAAAAACTGGGGGATTAAGATAAATCATGGATTCCACATAAAGCCTCCACTGTATGCATTGAAAGACTGCAACATTGGACGAAGGGTTCGGAGTCAAAATTACGTTTTGGAGTTCCCATGGTAAGTTTATGATTTCATAAAACTACGTAACGTTGTCATTTGTGTACTATAAATTACCTAAGAGTAATTGTAACCTAGGAACATAACAACTTTTGATAAAATTCGCTTTTGTTAACGCTTCATAATTTTGTTTTCCATTCCGTGTGTGACGAGAGCCTACAAACCATGCGACGGATTGCTGCTTCTGCTTTGTCAAGACTTGGGGCTTCACTAAGAAAAATAAACATTGTATCGAAAACCCAAATTTCGACAACGCATTACGACCTGTTCTACATTCAAATGAAATTCCCATTCCAAAATTTAAGAGTCTACCATCTCAGGAATTAGTCGAAGATGTGTCTGAAAATATTGTTATGCACTCTGAAGAGTTAGACACCAAGTTCGATCTCAGCGTAGTTGTAAGTGAAAGTGATTAGCAAAGGTTTAACCAGGCCGAGTTGAATGATCTTGTAAGGGATCTAAATTTACCAAAAAGGACTGCGGAAATTTTAGCTTCAAGACTTAAACAACATAGCTGGGCGCGATAAAGAAAAGATGTATCACGATAACCGATAAATCGATAACGATAACCTTACCGGCGATAACCGATAATCGATAACTGGCGAAAAATTATCGCCCGGTAAGGTTATAACCGATAAATCGATAAATCCAAAATTATAATACAATATTGATTATTGACTATATATAGCGTTATTTTATAATACAATAGTAAGAATATTTGAATACTGTTTCTTACCTGGTGAGGCTCTCCTTCATCTCCTCATAGGTTTTGAGGATCCTCCTTCCAGCTCAGACCTACCTATTTCTGCCCCCAAAGCACGCGCGGCTCGCCCCTGTGCTAAACTGGAACCAAAAGCTGAAATTATCGATTATTGCTAGTTTGGAACCAAAAGTATCGGCGATACCGATGAATCGATACCGCGGGGGGGGGGGGAACAGATAACCGATAACCCGATATCGTTATCGAGATAAATTATCGCGATAACGCCCACCTATGTTAAACAGAAAAACATGCTTAGTTCAAACACATTTCATTTTACATAAACAGAGGAAAAAAACTTAAATATTTTAGGACAGAGCATAGTTTAGTATATTGCTGCGACATACCAGGTTTGTAAAAGGATATGGGGTGGGGATTCAGTCTTACAATGCAAGTGATTGTCGTTTGTTTTTAGATAGCTCCCAAAGAAATCTTAAGCGTGTGTTGCTGCATAATGGCAATCTATGCAGCTAGATACCAATTGGACACTCAAAAACATTAAAAGAAAAGTATGATCATATAGAAACTGTTTTAAGACATCCAATATACGGAGCACGAGTTAGTCATATGTGTTGAGTTAAAAATGGTCAATTTTCTGCTAGGGCAACAAGTAGGGTATACTAAATATTTCTGCTTCCTTTGCTTATGAGACAGTACGGACATCACTTACCTCTGGAGAAAAAAAAAATAATCTACCTTTATTGAGCAGAGAGAAAATCATATTTCCTCCTCTACATACCAAACTAAGTCCCATGGAACAATATGTAAAAGCTTTAGATACAAAAGGCGAGTGTTTCCAACACATAATTTCAAAATTCCCAAGTTAAGTTATAAAAAAATCAAAGCTGGAATTTTCGACGGTCCACAAATAAGAACATTACTTTATGATAGCAGTTTTCCTAATGTCATGAATTAACGTGAAAGGAATGCCTGGTTCTCATTTGTGTACTTGATAAAAAGCTTTTGAGGAATTATAGGAAATCTAGGTTACAATATAAGCATAAAAAGGCATTTTTTGAATAGTCATCTTGACCAATTTCCAAGTAATTTAGGTGCTGTAAGTGACGAACAAGGGGAGAGATTCCACCAAGATATTAAAAATATGAACGAACGTGATCAATGACGCTGGGATTGCCACATGATGGTACTTTTAGAAAGTCCTATAAAAGAAAATTTTACCAGAGTGAAAGCTTCATATCTCTTTGTTTTGTTATATTTTAAATCATTTTCATCATTAAAATGAAATTTTACGATAGCTTGAACTGCATGTATTCATGAAAATTGAAAACAAATGTTAACGGATGATTTCATTCTTAGTCCTAATTTTGGAGAGAAAAAAATGGAAAATGGCTCATGGGTTGTTTAAGAGAATCATGACCTGATACAGACAAACCTCTCCCTGACGGACCTAAGAATTTTTTTTGTATAATCCAAAAGTCTGTGAGCACGAACCAACCTGAGTAGAAGGGACAAGCGGTAGTAACCCGACTCCTCCTGGTACCGGTAAAGTTAGCGTGCGCGAAGATTGCACAAATTGGGACATTCAACAAGAATCAGCCGACAGTTTTTTTGGAGCCAGCGCAGTCGTCGCAATAAGGCGTAGGCGACCGCTCCATCAAATGGCGGTGCGTCTCACGAGTGTTTCCTATTTGGAGACAACAGAAGGCAACATGAAGGCGTCGCTGCATGGGGGGGGGGGATGGGGGAGGTTCATGG
This sequence comes from Ceratothoa steindachneri, assembly GCA_963969495.1. Lineage (NCBI taxonomy): Eukaryota > Metazoa > Arthropoda > Malacostraca > Isopoda > Cymothoidae > Ceratothoa > Ceratothoa steindachneri. The sequence continues at coordinate 84,263,368 of OZ018333.1, forward strand.
GAACAGTCGCAGCGCATCGGCACGTAATTTTGTTCCTCTCGACCGTCTCCCATATTCTTTGCCAATCGGTGTGAAGAAGAGCGAGGCGCTGCTCTGGTAGCCCAGTCCTCGCGGACTCTTTGGCGGCCTTATTGGCGCGTTCATTCCCCGCAATTCCTACATGTCCAGGAACCCAGCAGAAGATAACCTCAACATTCGCCCGGTTCGCCTAAACTGTGGCGTTACATATCGCGAACCAGGGGATCAGATATTGCGAACCAGGGCGTCACATATTGCGAACCTTGGAAAATGAAATTAAAAATATAAAAATAAGACGAGAAAAACAGGCTGATTGGCATACAGGTTGAAACTTGTAACAGGGGAAGTATATAAGTACTGCATTGAGAGAAGAGCATTTAGTTTACTTTGTGGCGTTGTAGGATCAAGCTAATTCTATACCACAGTGAGTCCATCATGACAAGCAAAGGATGATACGAACGAATTGAAATAATTAGTCTAGCAGAGACATCTACAGTTGGTATAACTTCATTACCTTTCAAAAGAAGTGCAAGCTCAATGTCAAATACTTCTGCAAAATCAGCTGACAGTCACAGTGAGGTGTCTTCTTGCTCTATGGTCCAAAGGATTGACAAATTTGTTCACAAAACAACAGAAGCAGAGAAGAAACTTCTAGATCTACAGTTTGCTAGAACATTTTATGCAAACAATATTCCTTTCAATGTGGCTGATAATGATCATATGAAAAAAATTTATAACGATGTTCAGGAAGGTTCATACAAACCCCTAACAGACGTGATCTAGGTGGATATTTGCTCGACGAGGTGAATGAGGAATGTGAGAAGGCATTAACAACTGAATTAGAAGGGAAGAATGTGACGCTTATTCAAGATGGTTGGTCAAATGTACATAATCAACTGATCATTGCAACATGTCTTCACCCTCTATTAATGCTCTCTTCATACGCTCAGTGGTCACAGGTTCCGAAAAGAAGACCGCTGACTATTCCAGTGTCAATGCTGAATAAGAGATTGATTTTTGCGAGGAAACCTACAAATGCAATGTGAGATAATAAACTATTTTCATGTTGAATTACTTACTATTCACCAACACTTCCTTGTTGAATTATGTAAAAGATTGTGACCGTTAGGCTGCGTTTTCACCAAATGCATCGTGTCGCTCGAATCGTGTCAAGTCAACACGAGGCAAGTTAGAGCCCTGCCAAGTTACAAGGCATCATGCTGTCTGGCGGAGCGTGGAGAGAATCTGTTTAGATTAGCAGAACAAAAACACGGTATAAAGTGGTAGAAAATAAATGATATATTTCATAACTATTTTTAAAAAATTTATATAAAGTGACATTCATTAAGGTTTAATTATAATTATTGATACATATCAAAGTTGAAATTTCAAAATTCCACATATGCTGCTACATTTGCAACACATTTCCTTAGACGAATTGGTATGTTTACTACTGCCTCTTGCAACATGTTCACTAGAATGAATGTCACTTTATTTCACTAAAATTGGTTATAAGAAATATTTATTACTGTGACGTCTTTTTTCTTCTAACCTAACAGATTCTCACGGCACTCCGCCAGAGAGCGTTACGCCGCATCTCCATTATATAGTATGATAATGACCTTAACTACTGTGCATTTATTTCCTTTAGAAAATAAATAAATCGAATTAAGTTTATTTACTTTATTAGGAACTTCACTTCCATAATGCTAACACCACTGCGGACTCACTGCGTGTACTGATGTATCCACTAGGCGGCTGAAAGCTGTGATTTCGGCCGCCTAGTAGATACGGCGTTGGTTTTCTAATGTCGAGGTGTCGGGTTCAATCGCAAACGAGAGCGGACACAAACGTCAGCGCTCGTAACCCCCATTCATTTGGTTGCCTATCAGGCTAATCCCAAATACAAAGGAAAATAATTATCCTTTGACCAAGAAGACGTGGCTACTGTATGGCTATCCTCAATTAATGAAGATTTTGTAGCACCTTTGATGACTTTGTCTATTGAAGATGAATCATCTTACCCCAAATCAATGTTGGCAGCCAAAGTAACTCAAACTTTCTCGCCATCCAAGTGGCGGAAAAGAATGGAAGTAAAAGCAGAAATAACAAGTGGTCCACTTGCGCCACCATTTTTTAAGTTTATGCAAGAAATAAGTTCCCTGTCAACTTCTTCAGCATCAGTTAAAAGAATGTTCTCCACTTTTGGTCAAATTGACACTAAATTAAGAAACAGATGAGGCAATGAGAAGATGCAAAGGTGGTGAGGTGCAACAAAATGCTCAATGGAGGATTGGTAGTTGCTAAATAATGCATACTGCCCGATATGAATATTAAGTGTGCCTACAATGGTATAGGCCTAATTCATTGTACTTTGCCTACCTTACATAATATTAAAAAAATACTGATTACTTTACATCAGTAGGCAAAAGTATGCTACAGTACTGAACTTTAATCTATGTTTTTTTTCTCAAGAGGCATCTTTCTTTTTTTTTTACATAATTACTTAAAATGCGGTGGTCTATTGAATTACTCTACTAGCTTTTTGCCTAAACGTATCTTTGCTTGAATAGGCCTATGAATGTTTAGGTTCTGCACTGCCCAAAACCAAAGCCAAGTTTATTTGTCTGTAGGCCTACAGTATTCGATGAAGATAGTTTTGTAAAATTAATTACAATACTTTTGAATATAAAATTATAACAAATACTGGATTTTCTTTGATTCCTGATATTTTATAATGTATGTACATACTGCATACTGTACAATACAGTAATACTCTGTTGCAGTCAGAAACTTGAGACCTCAGTTTACTTATCTATCAAACTAAAATATACACAATAATAATTAATTATACAAGCAGAAAATAGCCAAAAAGGGTAAAAAACCTGGGCCAGGCGGGTAAACGGGTAACTTCCCGGGCCAACCATGTCTACAGGCATTGCGCGGAGAGGCGGGGCCCTCTTCGAAAAGGAGACGCTCACTGGAATGGTCATACATTTACCGGAAGCAGGACTTTGGGCGCTGTTGGCCGGCCAAAGCGCTGAAGGCGCTGTCACCTTCGAATGACTTATCGGAAGAGGTTGGGCTCGCCCTGCGAGTCTTTTCCTCCCTCTACCTCGAAAACCTTGGAGGGCGGGGGTCTCTCCGTTGGAGGATCCACCCTCTTTGAGCAACGCAATAGAGCTGAGGTTATTGGCGTATGAGTTAAAGCTCATTTGGTGCCATCCATTCGAGGGGCAGCTTTGGAAAGACCGGAAGACGGCCTCGCCGCCACCTTAAGTCGTTTTACTTCCTGTGAGTTTAACGTCTTGATGGATGCGCCATGCCCTTTCGCTTTACGGTAAACTACGACACTGAGGGGAGGGGCGAGGGAAGTGGGGAGCCCTGGTTTAAGCCGAGGCTGGGTGCGAACCCTTTGTGCCACAAGCTCTACCATGGGTGCACCCGAGCTCGTAGGCCAGGAAGGGCCAATAGCAGAGGGTGCCATTTTATAAAATCGAGACAATAGACGTGACAGGTAGCGCCGGACGTGCCAGGACCAGGTTCTGGTCTCAGGAAGTAGCCTAAATGACCAGGATTTCCTTCTCAACGTGATACGCACCACAGTGCTTCGAAGAAGCGAGGTGTGGTTCTCCGCAATTGAGACACTTGGCCATACACGTTAGGGACTTATCGTGTACTGCCTTTGCACGTCTACACAAGTGATTCGTAGGGCCGAAACTGTAGCATTAATAATATCTCTGCGGTATCGGCACGAATACTTTCACGCGGTAGTGATACCAATCGACACGCATCGACTCAGCGTGTTTGTCAAAGTCGAACGTGACGAAGAGTGTAGGGATGGGTCTCGAGGCCACTCCCTGTATTCTCATCAAATGTTCGACCTTGAACACCCAATGGTCGGCCAGGTGTAAGATGATGTCTTCTACGAGAGGGCTAAGAATTACCTCGCATAGACCACTCCATTCCACAGCAAGCCATTATGTGCCCGAAGGGGAAGAATCTTCGCCGCCTCGGAAGAATTAGACCTTTTTGCAAAAAGGCCCCCATTCGAGAAACTTGTGACCTTCGGCTCTCTCTCAATCAAGTTAGCTAAAGCTCTCTTCTGCTAGAGTATGTTTCCCTTGGCCAACATGGTGCCATCAGAGTAGAGATAGGCAGAATTTCTTTTTAACTATCGGGCTCGAAAAAGCCAGGTAGCCTCTTAGAGAGTGGTCCTGACGTAATCGACGTTCCGCTCAGCTTACCTGCGACTTTGGTCTTGGTCTGCCCCCCCCCCCCCCCTCCAACAAGAAGGTCCCTCAGGGCATGACTTACCGATTTGGATTGGTTGCTAGCGCCGAAACATAAGAGAACTCTTCTGTCCCCGGAGCCCTCGCGGAGTAAAAATGAACCTTTAGGTCTCTTAGTTTTCTTATTACTTTTTTGTGGGGGGGGGGAGATGAACCTGCATCTCTCCACTGGCGGAAGGAACCCACAGGCCAAATGGACCAGCTTCAGTGAGATCCTTCTCCAAGACCCGTAAAACAGCTAGAGATCCTTCTCATAAGCCCCGTTGACAGCTAGGAGCTTTTCCAAGATGGAGAAGGTCATAGCTGTCAAAAGGGCTTGCGAGATCGTCGGTTTCGAGTATGGGTGGGGGGGGGAGGCATCTCCAGACCAATAGAGCAGGAAGTTGGTGTCACGCAAAGAAGTGTCCTCAGTGTCACACTCTTTGTCCTGAGCATCAACGGCATCACATCGGTGCTGCTGGAAGATGTTCGCGCTACGGTCTACGTGGACGACCTTTCGATCTCTTTTGGTGCTGCCAAGATGCCAAGTCTAGAGCGTCGACTCCAACAAGCATTAAACCGCGTCCCTTGTTACACCAAAGTACACAAGTTTCAGTTTTCCTTGGTCAAGACTAAGGTGGTGCACTTCTGCCGCCATCCGCGGCTCCACGCTGACCCAGGCTTGTTTATAAATGGGGTGTGCTGGAAGTGGTGGACTCGCACCGTTTCCTTGGTCTTGTATTTGACCGACGCCTCACCTGGGAGGCTCATATTTGCAGATTTATGTTCTCTTGCACCCGTATCATAGTTATTCCTCGCTTCGTGGGGTTCAGCGCCTGGGACGCTGATAGAGCAACTTAAAAACTTTTCTATCGATCCTTTGTTCGTTCGAAGCTCGAATATAGATGCTAGTTTCATGATTCCACAGTTAAGCGTGTGCTGCGGAAGGTGGACTTTATCAGCCACACCGGCATTCGCCTGGCGATCGGTGCCTTCTCCACGCCCCCCATTGAGAACCTACTTGTCGATGCTGGGGAGATGCCACTCTCTCTGCGACGTGCACAGTGCATTATTCGCTTGTACGTGTGAGCCAGGCGCCACCCTCAGTCGCCAATGGCTCTCACTGCATCGCAGCTAATATCGAGGGGGCCTATGACGCCGAGAGACGCCAGTCATACCCTAAGCCCTTCGTGTTTAGGGCCGTGAAACTCCTTGGAGAGCTAGATATAGCTCTCAGGCCGGTGGCACCCCTGGTTCTGCCTAGATTGCCTGCCTGAAGGGTACCAACTTTGACTATTTGTCACCACGCCTCTGCTCCCAAAATTTGTTCAACGCCGGGAGTATTGCCTTCGGCCTTTTTACAGCACATTTCCTTTCTGGGCATCTATTTAATTACTACTTTTTTTGTTTTGTTTTTTTATGGTAGGGAGTGGGGAGGAAAGAGGGTGACCTCCATTTGAGGGATCTACGGCCCCATTCGGGAGTAGGAATAAGGAGATGGAGGCGGGAAAACTCGCCGGGGAAAGGAGGAATGATAGATACACGAAGTAGAACCGGATTTGGTTCACAAAATTGAACGAAAATCCAACGAGGGCACTTCTCTAGGAGGGTGTCATCAGACAATTCAGGGGCCGCCTCTCCCCCTCCTGGACGCCAATGTACTCAACCTGTTCGAGACAGCAAATCGTCGTGATGCGCCTTCTAATAATGAATAAAAGCTTTTAATCAGGAAAAGAAGTGAATTTCGTAGGTAATGGCGATCAGAATCGCGTTCAGAACCTCGGAAAACTTCACAAAAATGCATTTTATGGCAAAAAAACGTGGCTGAAAAATTTACCCGAATCGGCGGTCGAAATAAGGACAAGAGCCAAAGAGGAGGACCATTGAGGGGTTGAAGATTCTCTTTCTTTCACCATTTCCCATTTAACATAGGTTAATTTGCGAGATACAAAGTATAGATCAGAGAAGAGAACCTTCTTGGCGAGTGGATCGATGCGCTTATCTGTGGCTCTTTCTACGGTTCAAGTTATCTTTTGTGCTGTGTTTTAATTTTGTTTTTTGCAGTGTTATTGCCTGTGCTTTCACCATTTGCTGTGTTGCTTTTTTGTGTTTTTTTCAAGCTGCCCGTTGTTACCTCCGGTCTGTCTTCCCGCACCCACGTGTTGTTTTTTTTCAAGCTGCCTCGTTGTTACCTCCTCGGTGATTTCAACCTTCCTGGCCACAATCCTAATTTCAAGTCTTTTCTGAAATCCTTAATCTCTTCTCCCTCACCCAACACGTTTCTTTCCATTCCCACTCTCACGGTAACATTTTAGACTTTGTAATCTCTGACTGTCTTATTTCCAACCTGACGACTACAAATTTTTCCAATGCTATATCTGATCACTTCCTTATCAACTTCAACTTCTCTATCCCATTCCATATACCTCCCCAGCTGTCTCATAATCCTAAGCCTTTCCGTCGACTTGCCTCCATTGATACTCCCTCCCTATCTAATGGTGTGGCCTCCAAACTTCCTCCCATTGATGCTTCTGCCTCTCCTGACCAGATTCTCTCTTCTTTGGAGCAACCCCTTCTCACTTGTCTTGATGCCCACTCTCCCCTTGTCACCCCTTCGAACTCCCGTTGTCGCCGTGCCCCTTGGTACTCTATGAAACTCCTGCGTGCTAGGCAGTCCATGCGTGCCCATGAAAGACTCCTTAGAAAGGCTCGCACCCGTGGGCAAGACACGACCCCTCTCTCGCTGGCGTTCCGACTTGCGACAGCTTCCTACGTGGCGAAATTAAAATCTGCTCGTGAAGCCTACTCACGTAATCTGCTTACTGATAATAGGAATGATCCCGGTACCGTCTTCCGTCTGCTCTCCCGTCTTACTTCCCCAGCCCAGGTCTCCTCACCCATTAGCCCTGCTACTCTCTCGAATTTCTTCGCAGATAAGGTCACTAACCTCCGTGCCTCCCTCCCTCAGCCTTCTGTCCCGGCTCCTGCCATTCCCCCTGACTTCCCGCCTCAGCCGCTTATCGTTTTCCCCGCTGTGACCGCGTTGGAGCTTACAGCCCTGCTCTCGCGTCCTAAGAAATCGGGATCCCCAAAGGACATTTTTCCGCCTAAACTGTTATGTAAAATTCTGCCTGCTTTCCTCCCAATGCTTCTTCACCTGTTCAAAACTTCACTTGCAACTGGTCTTGTTCCCTCTTCCTTCAAACGTGCCCACATCCGTCCGATTCTTAAAAAGCCTCAACTGAACCCCACTGACCCTTCCAATTATCGCCCGATTTCGCAACTTCCTTTCCTCTCTAAGATTCTGGAGAGAGTGGTTGTTTCACGCATCAACAGTCACATGGTGGCCTGTAACATTGATGAAACCTATCAATCTGTTTTCAAGTCAGGTCACTCCACAGAAACCGCCCTTCTCAATGTGTCCGATTGTTTACGAAGAGCCGCGGACAGGGGTTGTGTCTCCATCCTCGTTCTACTCGACCTCTCCTCTGCCTTCGATACTATTGACCATACCGTCCTACTTGATCGTCTCTGCTCTTACCTCTCGTCTCGTACCCAATCCGTTGTGATGGACGACGTTTCATCTGACTCTACCCCCCTTCGCTTTAGAGTGCCACAAGGCTCTGTCCTTGGTCCTCTACTATTTCGTATCTACCTTGTCCCTCATAGTTCCCTTCTCCGTAATCTCGGTCTATCCTTCCACCTATATGCTGATGACACTCAAATTGTCCTTTCTTCATCCCCCACGTCTCTTGCCTACTCTATCACTGACCTCCTGGCTGCCTACTCCTTCATTTCTGACTACCTCTCTACCAACTTCCTCAGGCTTAATCACTCCAAAGCTGAGGTCCTCCTCGTTGGCACCCTTGCTCTTTTCAAAAAATCTAAATCTCCCTTCCCCTCTCTTACTCTGGGCGGTAATACTATCATTTTCTCTGACTGCGTTAGGAATCTGGGTGTTGTTTTTTGATGAGCATCTCTCCTATAAGCTTCAAATCCGCAATGTCAGCAAATCCTCTCTATGCTTCCTTCGTAACTTCTCTCGCATTCGCTCTCACTTTGATCGCCAAAGTCTTGAGACTGCTGTTCATGCCTTCATCACCTCACCCCTTGACTACTGTAACTCACTGCTTGTGAATCTGCCATCCTCCTCTCTCCACCCCCTTCAACTTGTACAGAAATATGCCGCTCGGCTTCTCCCCCGTCGCCCTCGCTTCTCTCCCTCGAAACCCTTGTTGCATGAACTGCACTGGCTCCCTGTCAGATCCCGTACTCACTTCAAGATACTTTTCTTCACATTTAGGGCCCTAAACAACAAGGCCCCGTCTTACCTCTCTTCTGCCCTCTCGCCACGCCATGTCCCTCGGGCCCTTCGGTCATCACATGCACCTCTTTTGAATATTCCTCGTTCATCCCTCTGTTCAATGGGGGACTGTTCCTTTTCAATCTGCGCCCCTAAGTTGTGGAATGCTCTTCCTGCTTAAATCAGGTCTTCTCCCTCTCTTACCACATTTAAGCGTCTCCTGAAAACGCATCTTTTCAGTATTGCCTTCTCCCCCCTCTTGAATTTCCATTGAATTTCCATTTTCATCTCAACCTGGGCGTTGGGCAGAGCTAATGATCAGAAATGTGTTCGTCAGTTCCTTTGTTAACCGTTGGGCGGAGTTACAATAAGTATGTGGGTTTAGTGAAGCTAAATATTTTTCCAAGTTGGGCCTAAATCCTGTATCAGAAACAAAGTTTTGCATTTCACAGGTCCTTAAAAATTTTAACCGGTCAAAGCAGATACCACCCTGTATTTGTTCAGTTTGTCCCTGTTATCTATTATTGAGATCGTTTTCGTTTGGCAGCTGTTTCCTAGCGTGCGTATGTTTGTTTGACTGCGTGGGAAACTCTGATTGTCCGCTTTACTCGACTCATACTTTTTAAATAAATATAAAATTGTGGTATTTAATTTATCTTTATTTTACCTTATTACATGGAATATTATCTAATTAATTAATTCGTCTATCCAATTTCAAGATTTCATAGATTCACCGGGCGCCCATTTGTGGGGTTCCTCGCTAGGCCTACCTATCCTGCAACTTGGGTACCACAGGCCTACTTTCCTTGCAATTCGGGTGCTGCAAATCCTCCTGCGCTACTTGTCTTGATGATTCAATCTTTGGAGAAGGTTCAAACCCCGTCAATACTGTTCAAGATGATGACACGATTCTAATCCTTGAATTTGGATAAGAGGACAATGTTGAACTTGTTTTCGATAGGCCTGCCTACCTAGACTGTTCCTACTGTCTCTGTAGAGAAATAAACAAAATGAAAAAGGCTATGGCTGTAAGGTGGGTAAACAAAAGTTTTGTTCCTCCACCTTCTGAGGAGTGTGAAGAATTTCAATGACCAAGCATTCAACTTCTCGAACTCATTGCAAATAAATCAAGAACATCAATTAATGGAGGGTTTTTTCATTCGAATTTATAATATCGTATAAACTTTTAATGAGGAATTTTTTTTTAGAAAATACAGTTTTCAATTTATTATAAATACACTTTAGGAAAGGAATACAATGACCGGTTTCCTAGGTTTGCCAATGGAAAGACTCGTCACAATTACCGTATTTTACCGTATTACCGTATTTACAAGCAATTGATAATTTCCCGATTATCGCTATCCCCCTCCTTAATTAACATTAAATACGTTCCATAAATTCGTCATTTTGATTATCTGTTTGGCTCTTAACTTACAATGTTTTCCAAAAAATTGTATTTCCAGTACCCGAAGATGGGTGAAAAGTTCACCCGAAACGTTGTATCAAGAAAATAAAATGAATTTCTCTTTATACGTCCTTTCATTCATCCTTCAAATTATATATATATATATATATATATATATATATATATATATATATATATATATATATATATATATATATATATATATATATATATATATATATATATATTAGTGTATTTGGGTAGCAGTCTTTCTTGAATGAAATTTTGTTGAATATCATTGTGTATTTTGCCTTAATTAATTTCCTTTGGCAACTTTCTCTTCTTCTAACTACCTTTTTATTCCATCTTGTACATGGTGGATTACTTGTTCAGTATTCATCTTTTTTTAAATGAATGTGTTTGGCAAAAACCAAACTAAATTGCTCAGTTTTTGATCATATTCGATCATCTTCGGAGCGTTTTGAAATGTTCTTGCCTCCTTTACCGATGTAATGAGTGAGTTAGGATCTGGCAGAAAGTGAAAGAAAACAATTTTTAAGGGATATTTATTCCGCCTTGGTTAGACGTAACGTTAGAGGAAATGAGCCACTCCTGTTAGTGGAATTTTTAAAATAGTTTTAATGTGCGCTTCCAGCTTGTCACTTGACTGTTGAAGGCCGGCTTATCTTCATTTATTAATATGGCTTCTAAGATGTTAAGCCTGGCTTTATTAACCTCTTTTCTTTTAATAATGGTGTTATCAACGAGCATATCTCTCGTTAGATTAATATTTTGGACACTCTCCATATGGTTCTTAGACCCTCCGCTTTGTAGATGCATAGTTAACAGTCTAGAAAGTGTGGTAGTTGTCATGCCAATATATTTTGAGTTTTTATAAAGCTTACAGTCTTTTTCGGGGCAGATGAACTCGTAAACTATGTTGGTAGACTTGAGATTTGAGGAGTTTAAGCAGATGTTATTTTTCATCAGAAGATTGCTGGTATAGCAATGCCTCTGGGCATTCCTATAATAAAAAACCTCCTGGGAAACTTATATATATATATATATATATATATATATATATATATATATATATATATATATATATATATATATATATATACATCAATTAATATGTAAAATTCATATTATGCATTCCTTTAACTTTGTCAATTTAATCGTTCAATTATATTACTTAACTTTGTCAATTTAATCTTTCAATTATTTTACTTAACTTTTGTAGATTAAATCATTTTATGTACAACTTAATAATTAATTAATTCATTTATTTTACTTGTCAATTCATTTAACGTAATACTGTTCCAAACAACATCTCTTAAAATTTCACACACAAACAAACAAACACGCTTCCATTAACGACCAAATAGCACACTATTCCGCCCCATTCGACTAGCAGCTTTCTTCGTATAAAGGTCGGTAATCATGCCTTCTACAATTAGTCATTTACCTCCAAACAAATCATACTTAGTTAATTCCACTTTCACATTCTTAACAAATGACCATACGAGACTAGATCCTAATTATATTTACTTCTCATTGCAGCCCCAGTCGACTCGCAGCTTTCTTCGTATGAAGCCCCTAATTCACAGTCCATCATAGTCACTATATTATTATTTCATCATATTGTTCCACCATATTATTTCATATTTATTTCACGTACTTCAATTTTCTTCGCATCTTGTCACTGTAAATCATAAGTTATAATATCTTACATTGTATACCTAATCTACTTATCTCATTGTACATTCGTTGATTCTATGAATATATTTATATTTGTGTAATTGTCTTTCTTAAAGCTCAGTTCATTATTTCAAAATTTAGTTCGCTGTCATCTTAGGCCTAAAAACTATCCGCCGACAACTTCGATCAAACAAATTTATCGTTATGGTTTTCGAAACGCCCGTGGTGGTCATTAACCCTTGTTTCCAATTGTTTCCATGCTGGTACCGAGTAATTACCATTGCAATCACTACATTCAATCTTATAGACCAGGGACAACCTTGGTAGTAGTGATCACTTGCCATTCAAATATCGTTTGTTAGGTCACTGATATAGCTATTGAGATTGGTTTAATGACTAAACTTGCCTAGATAGCAGCCATTAAACCTTGTTATACGAATTTAAAAATAAAATGAGTTGAAAGTGAGAAAACGTGATGAAGGATAACTAAATCAACCGGGAAGGTTTCAAAATCATTGATTCAAATTTAACAAGATTTAATTAAACAACAAATAATGGAATAATGGCTAATTTGATAATACATTTAATGAATATTTAGATATATTGAATATAATATGTATATAAATATATATTGAATATAGGGAAATGGCCGATAATTATTTTGTTAAGAGGAATAAGCTATACAAGGTGATATTATAGTGAATAAAATATAAATATGGGGGAATTATATAAAATATAGTATAGTACTGCCACGAAGTTTTTGAAGTATAAATTAGGGGAATTGGAATTCAAAAGAAGGAATTACCCTTTTAATATTGTTAGAATATTTTTAGACCTTTGTATACACTGGTGATTACTTAGGGAGCTAATTCTTACTGACCTTGTGTGGAGCGCTGCTAAGATAAAAGTGTTCGTTACAATGCGCTGTTGACTGGGGGAAATGGGAAAGTCTATTCTGATTGGTTAATTTCGAATTGGTTGTACAGAGGTTTTGATTGGTCGGTGGTTTGGAGGAGTCGTACTTTGATTTTGACATAACCGTATTGGTATCAAAGGTCGTACAAAAATGGTTTTGGGGCGAGATGCATAATTTCTCAGACGGGAAATTGCCAACTGCCTTTTTGGAACTTTGTAGGAGCTTGCAAAGATGTCAGCTGCTACAATACTCCCCCCCAACGCGTTACAAAAAATATTACGCTAATTCAGATATCTCCGAGGCCTTCTGACATTGCGACCAGACCGTGTGATGACGTCGCTGGGCTGGCTACGATTGCTGGGAATGGCACAAAATGCGGGCGAGGCACTGTGACTAGCAAGAGTGGACAAATTGATGGTGGTCCATTTGGGTGACCTTTCCGAGCTGGCATCAGGCGATAGCATGACGATCTGTGCCTGGCTTGCTGGTTGCGGGGTAACCAGAGGTGGAGGGATGGCCTCCTGACTGGACAGCTCTGACGACGAGGTTTCCAGCAATAAAAGAGGAAGCGGCAGCAATCGGGAAGGAGATGGAGATATCGGCGAGGTAAAGGAGATTGGGTTTGAGGTTAGATGATGATGAGGTATGGGAATCACTGGACCATTATTAGAGATAGTAGAAGAGGAAAATGAGGACTGCTCAGAATGAACAGCATTAATAAAAGTAGGTTTCAAGCGATCCAGAGAAACAGTATCCTGCTTGGCGCCAAACTGCAGTACATAGAATTTCGGCTTCTTAGAGATGACGAGAAAGGGTCCGTCATAAACGGGTTGCAATGAAGTGCGATTAGAATCGCGACGGAGAAAGACATGAAAAAGAGTTGAAATCTCTTTGGGCACGAAAGGTCTCTAATTAGCAGGCACTCTAGGGGTAATGGCTTAACCTTAGCCATTACCCGTACAAAATCGTGTACATAAGAAACAGGATTGAGGTGAGGAGATAGAGGTCGGTCAGACGAAGAAAATAATTGACCAGGAAGACGAAGTTGAGTACCGTAAACTAATTCCGCTGCAGAGCAGGCCAAATCCTCTTTCAAGGGCAAACGACTGCCCAACAGAATCAAAGGTATCTTGTCCACCCACGTGATATTAGGATCGGTGGAGCGTAAGCGTGCCTTGAGCGTCCGATGCAAACGTTCGACGTCCGAGTTGCTTTGGGTGTGGTAGCTTGTGTTACGAAGGCGAAAGGAACCAAGCACTGCCATGAGTGCATCCCATTGGTGGGATTCTAATTAGCTGCCACACTCAGTCATGATCGATGAGGGAACACCAAAACGCGCAAACCATGTTGAGACGAAGGCTGTAATGACTGTTGAAGCTCTGATGTCTGAGATAGGAACTGCGCTATTGCCGCATAATCGATGGGCGCAATGCAGGAGAGTTTCGTGCCCGAAATCGCTGAATTGCAAGAGCGCGTCTAGTACGACGTTTGAAGAACCAGGAACATAGCGAATATCGTTTGCAACTGCAGAATGAAGTCAATATGACGAGTGTGTCAACAGCAGTGTGTATTGACGAAGTACTACGAGAAGAACAAGCACCGACCAAAGGCTTATGGTCCGTAAAAATGGTAAAGTCACGTCCTTCCTAGTAGTGTCGGAAGGGACGGATTGCGATGTATATTCCGAGGAGCTTTCGAGAGAACGTGCTAAACCTTTTTTGAGAGTCTGAAAGAGAACGAGAGAAGAAAGCAAGAGGTTTACATTGGTCACCAACTTTACGCTGCAATGTTTCACCTACGTGGGTTGAGGATGCGTCGGAGGCAACGCTGATGTGGGCTCCTGGAGAAGGATGAGCCAATTCCGCAGCTCGGGCAATAGCCTATTTGGTGCTAGAGAACGAATCTCACGCTTCAGCAGACCATTCAAGAGGAGAGTTATTTCTGGTCTTGCTAAGCAGAGAGTTGATAGGTTGCATGACCTTGGCACAATTAGGTATGAATCCGTGGTAGAAATTAACCATGCCAAAGAAACGCCTAAGCTGCTTGCGTGATATGGGCCGGGAAAAGTTGCGCATCAGAGTAACTTTATCTTCGAGTGGGTTAATCCCTGTACTCGAGAGATGGTGCCCCAAGAAGGAGAGTTGAAGGACATCAAAAAGACACTTGGAAGTGTTGAGTACGATACCGTACTCTTCAAGTCCAGCGAAAATCTGACGAAGGTGAGACATATGCTCCTCTAAAGAAGAAGATGCTATCAGGATGTCGTCTATGTAACAGAAGACGAAAGGTATACCTCTCAGAAGCTAATCCATAAAACGTTGAAAGGTCTGACCACAGTTACGAAGACCATAAGGCATCCTGTTTATGCTGAATGAACCTAAATGACGTGGTCATAGCCGCCTTTGGGATGTCATCTGGATGAATAGGGATCTGGTGAAAAGCACGTACCTTAGTCGAGAAAAAGACCGAACAACTGAAAAGAGTAGAATTGAAATCGGACAGATAGGGCAGAGAATATCTATCGGTGATATACAAGCATTGAGCCGCCTGTAATCACCTGCAGCTCTGTACTCACCAGAATAGATTTGGGTACAATATGAAGCGGAGAGGCCCAAGGAGAAGTAGAGGGGCTAGCTATGCCAGCTTCCAACATGAAGGTGAACTCCTGCTTCATCAAGGCAAGTTTATCTGGGGCTAATCGACGGGACGGGAAAATACAGGCCCTTCAGTCGTCTCTATCCGGTGAACCACATTGTGTTTAATAGGCCTGTCTTTAGAGGATGGTATGCTAATTGCAGGAAATTCCTGTAACAGGCGCTGAAACTGTTGATTGGCTGAAGGAAACTGGATAGAGAGAAGAGAACTCTGTGACGGGAAAAATGAACCCGAAACTGTGAGCATTGTAGTGCGATCGATAAGCTTGCGGTTACGAGAGTCGACCATAAGGTCGTGGGCAGAGAGAAAATCTAGGCCCAGAATACGAACGTCGACCTCAGCAACAATAAAGGTCCATCGAAAAACTCTACGGAGGCCGATATCCAACTGAAGGATGCGCCTTCCATAAGTCATTATATCCGAGTAATTAGTGGCTTTAAGGACAAGATCAGAGGAGGAACAAGCTTCATCATCCAGTGAGTGGGTCATAGATGCACAATGGTGGATCGACCTGAGATGAAGGAATGGCAGAGGTGATAGACTCATTGATCACTTGCGTTCTTAGTTTAAAGTAGAATTGGAATTATTAGGATGATAATATTGAGGTTAGAATGGAGCATCAGATGAGAAGAGTGAATTGGTTGCTGAGGAGATGAAAGTGGTGGATGAGCGTTAGAAGAAAGAAGTACTGGTAGTACATATGTGCAGACCTGTAAGCACTTTACGGTTGTGCACCATATTTGTTGTACCAGCATCAATTAATGGTTGGATTAAAGTAACACTAGGAGTAGTACGACAGTGAGAAGGACGAAATTGTAAAGAACGAGCATGTGATTAAGAATATGATGAGTGGTAATATTGGCAAGGTTGTATACACTGTAAGTCGTTACCACCAAATATCTCATGGTACCAACAGAGACTCTTTGGTTGAGAGTGGGGAAGATTAGGTGGAGAAGGATAGGAAGAAGGAGGATGAGTAAATGAATGCCGCGCCTCACCTCTTGTGCTGGAATAACCTCGTTGGTTTCGTCTTAGAGAGAACGAACGATCCCTGTTGCTCTGTCCACCCTTGTAACCGTTCAGTCGTTCGGTCCCACATTGGAGTTTCAGTTTTTGCAGCTCTCCTTGGATCCTCTCCAAAGCGGCAGCCAAGTCCGATGATGAATGTGAAAATAAAGCGTTACACGGGTCCGGCGTATTGCTATAATGCTCGTTGGTAACCGAACCTGCGAAATAGATGGATTAGAGGATGGGGTGAGACATTGTGGGACAGTTCCCAGTTTACGTAAGGATTGAGATATATTATCGCTGCTGCTTTGGCAACTTCATCCACACTCTTGTGCTCACCAATCATGATGAGGGGCCTAATGTAGTCAGGGATCCCATGCATGATCCTCGACTTTAGGAGTGAGTCAAAAAGCTCTGCCGAAGCGCCCTTCGCCCTGATTAATTCTTTGAGATACTCAAGGAAACGCGTGGAACGCCTATCACCTATTTGTTGAGTTTTTAGCAGTTCCCTTAAGTCTTTAAACTGGGATCTCCCAAATTCAAGCTTGAAATTTTGCCTCAACTTCCCCCATGCACCATTTCTCCCACTTTGTAACAAAATTCCCCGAAACAAAGTAAAGATACTTATTGGGACCTTTTGCGTGATGTTTATTATGCGCTCTTGATCGGTTATGGCTTGATGTGCCATCAGAACCTCGCATATTTCGAACCACGTGATCGGATCGGTCGAATAGAAAGCGGAAAGATTGATTGATGTGTGGTTGGTGCCTCGGGCGCTGACATCCTAGCCTATAGCTTCAGGATGACTAACTGCAACAGGTCACGCACATGTGGTCGTGAAAGTTGAGGAGACCTCGCTCGCTAGCCTGGTCGAGGCAGTTGAGGTAAACGTCGTGGCTTGACTATTCATGGTTAAGGGATGTGTGCCTTCAAAACTTCCGGTTAAGAAAAAAAATTGAGGAGGTTGAAGTAAGATGAAAACAAACTTACAGCGAAAAGAAAAGAAGGGCGTTAGGCTTAAGACGAGCCCGAGTCACTGAGAGAGAGAGAGAGAGAGAGAGAGAGAGAGAGAGAGAGAGAGAGAGAGAGAGAGAGAGAGAGAGAGAGAGAGAGAGAGAGAGAGACAGACAGACAGACAGAGAGAGAGACAGATAGAGAGACAGACAGACAGAGAGAGAGAGAGAAAGACAGACAGACAGAGAGAGGGACAGAAGCAGCTGAGTCTGTAGTTGCAAAGCGTAATCTCACATGGAAAGAATAATATATTTTTTACGTAACTAGACGTTTAACTATATTATACTTAATTGAAAAAAAAGAAAGGGTCTAAGGCACCAATTATAGTTATTGAGATTGGTTTAATGACAAACCTTACCTAGGTAGCAGCCATTAAACCTTACTATATGAATTTAAAGATTAAAAATGACTTGAAAGAGAAATCCTGATGAAGGATAACTATTTCAACCGGGAAGGTTTCAAAATCACTGACTCATAAATTTAAAAAGATTTATTGAACAACAAATAATGGAATATGACTAATTTGATAATACGGTTGATGAATATAATATATATATATATATATATATATATATATATATATATATATATATATATATATATATATATATATATATATATATAAATTGAATATAGGAAAATGGCCGATGATTATATTGTTAAGAGGAATAAACTATATAAGGTGATATTATAGTCAATAAGATATAAAATATGGGGGAATTATATAAAATATAGTATAGTACTGCCACGAAGTTTTTGAAATTATAAATCAGGGGAATTGGAATTCAAAAGAAGGAATTACACTTTGAATATTTTTAGACCTTTGTATACACTGGTGATTACTTAGGGAACTAATTCTTACTGACTTTGTCTGGAGCGCTGCTGTGATAAAAGTGTTCGTTACAATGCGCTCTGGAATCGGGAAATGGGAAAGTCTATTCTGATTGGTTAATTTCGAATTGGGCTGTACAAAGGTTTTGATTGGTCGGTGGTTGAGAGGAGTCGTACTTTGGTTTTGAGGTAACCGTATTGGTATCAAATGTCGCAAAAAAATGGATTTGGGATGAGATGCATAATTTTCTCAGACGGAAATTGCCAACTGCCTCTTTACGAACTTTGGAGGAGCTGGCAAAGATGTTAGCTGCTACACTTGTTATAGTCGAACGTGACGAAGGTGATAGGAGTTGGTTTCGAGGCACCTTCCCTTTTTCTCATCACGCGCTCGACTTTGACCGCTCCATGGTCAGCCCGCTCTAAGATGATGTCATTTATGGAGTAGTCCAGGAGTTCATAGTAGAGTGCGACATCACACTCACTGGCTTCCGATTAAGTGTCACAAGAGCTCTAATCATGGGCGCTTCGGAGGGATAAGATGCATTCGTCAGAAGCTTTCCGTCCGAGAAACAGGTAACCTTCGGCTATCTACTGATCACACAAGCGATTGCTCTCCTTTGGTAGATCATGTTGACAATGGCTAACATGCTGCCATCACTTGAGCGAATAATCAGAAAGCTTTTGAAGCCATCGGGCTAGAAAACTTAAGATAATCTCTGAATCAGGGGCTGGTTACTTGCCGAAAGGGCAGCAGGCCGTCCTCCCATGGAACTCCCACTGAGTGAGAAGGACCCTTAGTCCTTTTAATCTTCTTATTTCTTTTCTTTTGGGAGAGGAAGATGGGGAATGAACCCGCTTCTCTCCAACGCCGGAAGGAGCCCCTTGGTTAGATAGATCGGCTTAATCAATATCGTTCTCTGAAATCGAGAAGGTTTTGACTGTCATAGGGGCACCAGCTGGGTGGGGGGAGGTCCCTCTTCACTCTTGTGAATCCTTGATGGCCCGAGCGATCTGATAAGAAGCTTGCACAGGGGCTGACTTGGGTTCTGTGCTTATCACCGAGCCTGAGTTCGACACCATGGAAGAGCCTACCGTCTGGGACATTTCAGGGACCATGTCCATCCATGTGTCCATCCCGCACAAGACATCACGGATCCCATTCGAGGTACCTTTCGTCTCGGCTAAGACTGTTCAACCGGCATCCATTCGGGAAAGAGAGGGGGACAGGTACGTTGGCTCCTTTTAACCGCAGGATACATGAATGCAGGACGTTTTGGTCACGGACCGACGAACACTGCCATCACTTGCCCACTAAGAAGTTAGGCATATTCGAGCCGCTCACTCTGCTGAATTATGGGCCGCCTGCGTGCCCAACCATGTAGCCAACCATAAAGTTTGTTCTAAGAGGGAGAAAAAATAAATAAAAATAGTTCCGTGACTACACAACCTCGGCAAGCCTGACTTCCACTGAGTGTGTAATAGAATGTTATATAAACACTTTCCATAGAAGAAAGAAGTAAACTGAGCATAAGTAAGATTTCGAGCCACTTTGCCAAGGAAAAAAAAGTTTCTGGGCGACTTAAAACATATAGAAATCTTGCCAACTTAGCATCACTAACGCTATAATATAAGAATGGGATGTTTTTGAGTATTTAAATAATAATTTCATCTTAGTTTGGTTATGACTTATCTTTTTATCAAAGTTTATAATAATTCTTTTATAATATCAAAAAAATAAATGGTGAAGTTCAGAAGTAAATATAAGTATCGAAATTTTGCGAATTTTTAAAAACCAAAGAATTACAAATGGTGAAGTTCAGAAAATTTATTTTTATATATCTTCTATAACTATTGTTTAGGAACGTAATATTTTGAAATGGGGAAATTTAGTTTAAAGTTCCTTTTTTTAATTATTATAATTGACGAGGTTTAGAAATTTATAAAAATTTAACCATGGCTGCGTTTTTTTTAGACTTTAAATTTTAATCCAGGTAGCGAAGTGCAAGCTCCCCCCATATGGGGGAGTGGCGAAGCCATTGCCTGGTTTCATTATAATTAAAGGGGGAATTTAAAAGTAGAAGTCAGAGCCATTACAAGTCGATATTTAAATTCGTTTGTTAATTTCACAAATACATAAATAAACAATTTTAAAATGTATTAAAGACTGAAACCAAAACATGTTTATTCCAAAATTCGGAGTTGTTATTAGTTACAATAGACATCCCTTTCATTTAGGTGTGGGGAGAGAACAGATAATCTCACCAGCCTAAAGATCAAAGTAACTGAATAGCACAGGAACAACAGAAGTCTGGCCTCGTGGAGGAAGGGAGGGGGGGGGGGGGAACGGTAGTGTTATGGATTTGCCACCCCTCAATGAACCCTAGAAATCATTATGTTTATGCAAATGTTGGCCTAGATAGCATATATGATACAATATTCTTCACGCATAAATTTTGATGGATTGAAGAGATTTTGAATTATGAAAAATATAGACCAAAGGAAACACTTCCCACATGGGATGGGAAATAAATGCAACGAGTTTTTAAAGAAAATAATATATATATATATATATATATATATATATATATATATATATATATATATATATATATATATATATATATATATATATATATATATATATATATATATATATATATATATATATATATATATATATATATTAGAGATTAACAAAACAGATTATAATAAGTTGAATTACGTTAAATTAGGCAAGGTTGAACTTGAGTTGAAAATAACTTCGCGTGACCAGATGAAGTCTGACGTATAAATTTGGTAAATGGATGTTGAGAATGTGGAAATGATTTTGATATAGCGAATGTAATCATTTTGCTGTAGTGACTATAATTAGTGAATTGGGGCTGTAATGAAAGTGTGAATTGGAATTAGGATCTCTCCCTAGTATGGGGTGATTTTAGAGAATAAGTGAAGAGGGAAGTTTTTAACTGACCTTAATATGACGGCGAGGCGAGTACAAATGAGAGAGTCATTTCGCGTTATTTCACAAGTAGTGAAATGCGTGTTTGTATGTGCGTGAAATTCTAAGAGATGTTGTTTGTATTTGTGCGTTAAATGAAATCAGTTTCTCGTCACGAAATAATTGAATTATTAAAGGTTACATAAAAAAAAAATGAATGATTGAATTGCAAAAAGTTATGCATAAAATAATTGAATGACTTATTAAGTTATACATAAATTACATGAATGATTTAATTGACCAAAGTTAAGTTAAATAAATTAATGATTTGAATTTTATACATAATAATAATATATATTTAAGTTTCCCAAGAGGATTTTAATATAGGAATGCCCAGAGGGCATTGCTATAACACTACCCCCCTAAGAAGGTTACCCCTCCTTTCTATTTTGAGATTACAAGTCCAAGTACTGACGAGGCCTCCTGACGACGCGACCGGAGCGCGTGATAACAGTGCCATTGGTTTGGCTGCGGGTACGGGGACTTCGATTCGCTGTAACAGTGCCAGTAGTGTTGGACGAGGCACCGGCACGAGAGGAAGTCGGTGGAGCGAAAGTGCTCCGCTGGTTGGTTCCTTCTGAGATGGCGTCAAGCGACATGTGGGAGTCTTGAGTCCTGTTTTCCGCTGACGGAGTGACCACTGAGGTAGATATTTTCTCCTGACTGACCACTCCTGCCGACGAGGTCTCCTCCAGCACAAGAGGAGGAGGCAGCAAAACGGAAGGTGGAGTTGGAGTAGCAGGAGTGGTTAAAAGGGTGGTGTTTTGAGGGAAACTGTACCATAAAGGGGGTATAGTAGGAGGAGAATGAGGTGATAGTGGTTCTTTATGAACATTTCCTGTATAAGCGGGTTTCAGGCAATCGATAGGGACAGAATCTTGCCTGGTGCCAAGCTTTAGGACGAAGAATTTCGGCTTCCTGGAGATGACGAAAAAGGGTCCATTAAAGACTGGTTGCAACGAAGTGCGAGCTGAATCGCGACGGACAAAAACATGGGAGCATGTTGTCTTCTCCTTCGGCACGAAGGTTTTATAATTAACAGGCACCCATGGGGCAGTTGGTTTAACCTCAGCCATAACCCGTACAAGATTATGTACGTATGAAGAAGGATCTATGTGAGAAGGTAAAGGTCAGTCAGAGGAAAAAAGGAATTGACAGGGTATACGAAGTTGAGTACCGTAAACTAATTCCGCTGCCGAGCAAGCCAGATCATCTTTCAAGGACGAGCGAATGCCAAAGAGAATCAAAGGTAGCTTGTCCACCCAAGTGATATTTGGATCAGTGGGGCGTAAGCTTGCTTTGATGGCCCGATGCAGACGTTCTACCTTAGAGTTACTCAGGAGATGTTAGCTTGTAGTACGAAGGCGAAGGGGCCAAGCACTGACATGAGTGCATCCCATTTGGTCACGTCGGCATTCATACCTGGCCAAACGAAGCGTTGTGCAACGAGCTTGCGTGTGGCATTGACTCCAGGATGAAAGAGACTATAAATTTGGTCGTAAATGTGCCGACGGTAAGCGAGAAGAATGAGAGGACGATGACAGTCAGGATTGAATAGTCAGCCAAGATGCGCCTGGAAGGACTGTCAGGCAAGTCTATCTCGCGAATGACGAGTTGAGAAGAGTGACGCAGTGTTTGTGTGTCTTCATCTTGTTCCTGGGAAAGCGCTATTGTTGGGCTCAGTGTAGGAGAGTTGCGTGCCCGAAATCGATGTAATGCGAGAGATCGCGTTCTGTACGACGTTAGAAGAGCCAGAAACGTAGCGAATATCGTTCGTCATTTGCAGGATGCAGTCAAAATGACGAGTGTCAACTGCAGTGTGTACTGACGAAGTACTACGAGACGAATATGTACCGACCAAGTGCTTATAGTCAATAAAAATGGTAAATTCACCTCCTTCCAAATGATGGCGGAAGTGGCGGACAGCGAGGTATATTTCGAGGAGTTCTCGAGAGAACGTTGAATATTTCTTTTGAGGGTCTGTAAGAGCGCGAAAGAAGAAAGCAAGAGGTTTCCATTGGTCACCAACTTTCTGCTGTAATGTTGCACCTACGTGAGTTGAGGATGTGTCGGAGGCAACGCGGATGGGGGCTCCTGGAGAAGGGTGAGCCAATTCAGCAGCTCGGGCAATAGCCTATTTGGTGCAAGATAACGAATCGCACGCTACAGCAGACCATTCAAGAGGAGAGTTCTTTGTGGTCTTGTTGAGCAGAGTTGATAGGTTGCATGACCTTGGTACAATTAGGTATGAATTTGTTGCAGAAATTAACCATGTCACAGAAACGCTTAAGCTGCTTGCGTGATGTGGCCCGAGAAAAGTTTCTCATCACGATAACTTTATCTTCGAGTGGGCTAATCCATGTACTCGAGACATGGTGACCCAAGAATGAGAGTTGCGGAACACCAAAGAGGCACTTGGAGGCGTTTAGTACGATACCGTACTTCTGAAGACGAGAAAAAACTT
Organism: Ceratothoa steindachneri; assembly: GCA_963969495.1. NCBI lineage: Eukaryota > Metazoa > Arthropoda > Malacostraca > Isopoda > Cymothoidae > Ceratothoa > Ceratothoa steindachneri. The sequence continues at coordinate 84,286,955 of OZ018333.1, forward strand.
AGCAAAGGTGAAAAAGTTGTTCCTCCAGTGAGGAAGATGATATTAGGAGGTCATCGATGTATCAAAATACGAAAGGAAGACCCCTAAGGACTTGATTTATAAAACGCTGGAAAGTTTGACCAGAGTTACGCAATCCATATGGTATTTTGACCACTTCAAAAGCACCAAACGGAGTGGTGATGTTAGTCTTTGCGACATCATCTTGGGGAATAGGGATCTGGTTAAAAGCACGAACCAGATCCAAGCGAGAAAAAATCGTACAGCCATGGAGAGACGAGGTGAAATCGACTAAGTGCAGAAAAGAATAGCGATCAGGAATCGTCACAGCATTAGGACCTCTGTAATCTTCAACTGCTCTGAATTCTCCCGGCGTGGATTTGGGCACAATGTGAAGTGGAGAGGCCAACGCAGAAGAGGAAGGCCTACAAATGCCAGCATCCGTCAAGAATTGGAATTCATCCCGCATAACAGAGAGTTTATCATGTGCTAGACGGCGTAGCCGTGAGAATACAGGACCTCCCGTTGTCTCGATCCGATGCACCACACTATGTTTAATGGGCCTGTCCTTCGAAGGTGGAAGGGTGAGCTCAGGAAACTCCTGAAGAAGGCGCTGAAACGGTGGCTCGGTGGATGGGAGACGAATAGAGAGGAGGGAACTCTGAGAAGGTGAGTACGAACTGAAACAGTGAAGGGAGTTTTGCGGTTGACAAGCTTGCGTTGACGAGAATCGGCCAAGAGGTCGTGAGCCGAAAGAAAGTCGAGGCCCAATATTGGACAATCTACCTCGGGCATGATGAAACTCCACCGAAAAACTCGACGGGGACCGAGTGAGACTTGAAGGTTACGCCTTCCATATGTCCTAATATTGGTCGAATTGGCTGCCTTCACAACTAAATCTGAAGGGGCAGAAGCTTTGTCGGCTGTTAAAATTGGTATGACACTGCATTCAGCACCAGTGTCCACCAGGAATTAAAAACCAGAAAGTGGGTCAAAAATACGAAATAGAGGACCTACCTGAGTAAATGAGGTGTAGGCAGAGGATGTAGACCCTTTTGTCCCATGCCTTTCTAGTTTAAAGAAGTAGAATTTGAGGTGGAAGTTGAAGAATGAATATTTGATTGAGGATTTGGAGAGTTTGGAGTGATGAAGAGTGATGTGTGAGGAGTGGAGAGGTGAGATTAGGTAAAGGTGGAGGTACTGGTTGCAAATATGTGCAAGGTTGTGGGCATTTTACAGCCTGTGCTTTGAGAGACTACTAGGCGCAGTGTGGGAAAAAGCATAATGGTGGTTACAAGGCTGTATACAGCGTTGTGGCCATACCTTTGATGGTACCAGCATAGGCCCTGATGGTGTCGAAGATGGTGAGAATAGTTGGAAGAAGTTTGAAAATATAGCTGCCTCTCACCTTTTGCATCGGGATGCCCTCGTTGGTTTCTCTTTTGTGAACCAGAGTGGGACCTCAGCCTTTGATTCCCCAAATTATGCCTGTGCTCGCTCTGTGATCCCTAGTGCAGCATTAACATTTGGATGTCGGCCTCTATCCTCCGTATTGAGACCTCGAGTGATCTCAATAAAGATGATGGAACCTCTAAACGCTCGGCCCGGTTGTCAGAGTAGCTCGACGTTCCTCAAACCTGAGAAATACTGTAGTAATATTATTAGATGAGCTGTCGCCCCAATTCACATAGGGATTCATAAATAACCTATCGGCGGCTATGGCTATCTCCTCTATATCCAAGCGGTTTGAATTTAAAATAAGCGGTCTGATCTCCTTTGGAACTCCCCTCATGAAAATTTCAGTGATGAGAGAGCTAAAAAGGTCGGTTTGCGCATCTTTTACCCTGATAAGGTCCTTTAGGTGCTTTAAGAAAGCCAAAGGACTCTTATCTCCCATTTCCTGAGTGTTCAGGAGCTGCCTTAGGTTGTCTACTTGGGACCTGCCGTACTTTGTATAAAATGTCTCTCTCAGGCGGTCCAGAACGCCAGCCTGTTCACCGTTAATCAAAATCTCCCTAAATTCAATGAATATACTCATGGAGAGACTCTGTATGGTTCTAGCAGTCTTTTCTTCTTCCATAATGCGCTGGGGCTTGAGTAGAATGGACAATACCTCCAGCCATACTATGAGATTTGAAACATCAAAATCGGCAGCGAGAGATATGCACGGGGCTGTCTGATGGTGGGGGGATCTAGAGATGAGGACCTTTCATCCAGTGAGCCGCTTACGGAAGTACTTCGATGGTTCATTATAGTCGCTACTGTGTGTACACGTGATAGATGTGCGTGTGTGTGCGGTTGAACTTCAGTCACGCGAAGGAACGTAAAATTGAAACAAAAAAATCCCGGAAATAAGAAACTCACTCGTTGTATTTATGGGAAATTATGAATTTAAATTAATATGAATTATAGTGATTGGAAGAATGATGTTTTGGATACAACGTGATACCAAAAATTGAAACGCCTGAATGAAAATGGGAGATTTAAGGGAAACTGTTATGGCCGCGACGATTGGAAATTATTTTGCGTTTAAATTTAGAATTATCGATTGACGGAAGTTATATTAATTTACGAGCACCATTATATGCGAATGTTGTCTATAGGGGATAGTATCAAATTAAAATGATATGAATTATGATAATTGGAAGAAGGATGCTAAAGATAACATGCTATATTAAAAATGAACACGTGAATCAAAACTCTGTTTTAACGAGATTGATGGGAGATTATTAAATTCCGAGCACCATTTTATGCAATGTTGAATACTAGATAGCTATGATATGATAGCTATGACCTAGATAGCTATGATATGATACAATATTTTTCACGCATAAATTTTGATTGATTTAAGGGATTTTGAATTATAAATAATGTAGGCCAAAACAAACGTTTCTCACGTGGGATGGAAAATAAATGCAACGAGTTTTTAAAGAAAATAATATATATATTAGAGATTAACAAAACATATTATAATAAGTTCAATTACGTTAAATTAGGCAAGGTTGAACTTGAGTTAAAAATAACTTCGCGTGATAAGATGAAGTGTGACGTATAAATTTTGTAAATGGATGTTGAATGTGGGAATGATTTTGATGTAGCGAATGTAATCGTTTTGCTGTAGCGACTATAATTAGTGAATTGGGGCTGTAATGAAAGTGTGAATTGGAATTAGGATCTCTCTCTAGTATGGGGTGATTTTAGAGAATAAGTGAAGAGGGAAGTTTTTAACTGACCTTAATATGACGGCGAGGCGAGTACAAATGAGAGAGTCATCTCACGTTATTTCACAAGTGATGAAATGCGTGTGTTTATATGTGCGTGAAATTCTAAGAGATGTTGTTTGTATCTGTGCGTTAAATGAAATCAGTTTCTCGTCACGGAATGATTGAATTATTAAAGGTTACATAAAAAATAAATGAATGATTGAATTGCAAAAAGTTATGCATAAAATAATTGAATGATATATTATGTTATGCATAAATTACATAAATGATTCAATTGACAAAAGTTAAGTAAAATAAATGAATGATTTGAATTTTATACATAATATATATATATTTAAGTTTCCCAGGAGGATTTTATTATAGGAATGCCCAGAGGGCATTGCTATAATGTCTAATAGGAGAGCCACCCATTTAACGTCCGGGGAGTGTGGAATGAAACCCTCTTCAACGAGATTTGCGGACAGTAGTGTGCGGTTTTGCGCTGCTTGTATGTGAAGCAAAGAGACATGCAGGTTTTTAATTGGGTATTTGCGCGATCACTTATGAGGTTCGAACAATTCACGTGTGGGTAGTTGAACCCCGCGTATCCACTGTGAATTGCAAGATTTCTAAAATCATTCATATCATCATCATCATCATCATCATCATCATCATCATCATCATCATCATCATCATCATCATCATCATCACTAACTCTATAATTTAAGAAGGGGATATTTTGTGTATTTGAATAATAATTTCATCTTAGTTTGGTTATGACTTGTTTTTTTATCAAAGTTATTTCTAATAATTCTTTTATTATATCAAAAACAAAATGGTTAAGTTCAGAAATTTATTATAAGTATCAAAATTTTGTGATTTTTTTTAATCCCAAACAATTACAAATGGTGAAGTTCAGAAAATTTACTTTTATATATTTTCTGTAACTATATTTTAGCAACGTGATATTTTGAAAGGGGGAAATATAGTTTGGAGTTCCTTTTTAAAATTATTACAATTGGCGAAGTTAATAAAATTTATAAAAATTTAACTATGGCTGCTTTTTTTAGATTTTAAATTTTAATCTTAGTAGGGAAGCACAAGCTCCCCTACTGGGGAAGTAGCGAAGTAATTGCCTGGTCTGCTAATATTTAGGCCTAACGACTGATGTGAACTGAATTTGAAAAAACTTCGATGGCTAGGATTATAAGAAAACGGACGATAAACAAAATATATATTTATAAAAAAACGAATGCACAATGAGAGAATTGAATTTGGAAATAACAAGTAAGCGGTAATTACAATTATACGAATGAATGAGATAATTAAATTGAAAATTGTGAAGGAATACAACGTAAATATAATTGAAATATGGATTACAGGATGAGATTATAGGATGGTATTACAAGTATAATTGACTTGTAAAAGGGATGGGAAGTGTAAGATAGTATGGGTGATTTATGGGAAAGGCAGTGAAATATAACGTAAGGTAATGAAATGTATGAAAGTAGTGAAAAATATGGAGTGAAATGTGAGGTGAGGTAAGGTATGGTAACTTTGATGGACTGTGAATTGGGATTTGCAATGAGAGAAGTAACCCGAATTAGGACCTACTCTCGTATGGCACTTTGCAGAGAATAAGTGTGAAAGGACGAGGAATTGAATTAAACTAAGTATGATTTGTTTGGAGTTAAATGATTAAATGGAGAAAGCTTAATTACTGCTCCTGACGCTGAGAATGACGAGAGACCAGTGAGGAATATTTGTGTTCAATGTGGAATTGGTGAAAGCGTGTTAGTTTGTGCTTGACTAAAGTAAGTGTTGCCAAAAAGAATGTATCTTAGCTACGATTTTTGGATGGCAATTATATATTACAAAAGATATATTGAAAATACATATAGGAAATATTTGAGATTTTACATAAGATTTAATAGAAATTGTAGAAATTAAATGGGAAAATAAATGGATATTTTTACATTGAATTTAAAAAGGAAAGTATGTTAATATTTATGCACAAAGTACATTACGTTAAAATGATATTAGGTAATGGTAATATTTAAATTGATGCAATGGAATATTGATACATGTAATATTTTATAGGAATGCCAGAGGGCATTGCTATAACACTCCCCCCCTAAGAAAATTACCCCTCCCTTTTTATTCAAGGGCCCCTGTCAGAGTAACGCCGAGGCCTTCTGACGACGCGACCGGAGCGTGTTACAGTGCTATTGGTTAGGCTGCGGGGTCACAGATTCGCTGTGGCAGTGCCATTAGCGTTGGGCGAGGCACCGACACGTGTGAAGGTTGATGGTGCGAAGGTGATCCGCTTGTCGGTTCCTTCCCAGATGGCGTCAAGCGGGGGTGTGGGAGTCTTGAGTCCCGTTGACCGCGGACGGAGTGACCAGTAGGGAGAGATTACCTCCTGACTGACCACTTCTGCCGACGAGGGATCCTGCAACAAAAGGGAAGTTGGTGTTTGATTAGCAGGGGTGTTTGAAAGGATAGGATTTGGTTTATTTTGGGGTATTACTGTACCATAGAAGGGTATGGGGGAAGAAAAAAAAGAAGGTGATAGTGGTTCTAGATGAAAATTTTCGGTATAGGCGGTTTGATGGCGTGTTGCCATAGCACTATGTGAGTGCGAGAGAATTGATGACGTGTTGTCATAGCTGTGTGTGAGTGAAGTGATGGCATGTTGCAATAGTTTGTGTGAGTGCTGAATAGATTGATGGCGTGTTGCCATAGCACTGTATGAGTGCTGACTTAAATGATGGCGTGTTGCCATAGCACTGTATGAGTGCTGAATGAATTGATGGCATGTTGCTATAGCACTGTATGAGTGTTGAATGAAATGATGGCGTGTTGCCATAGTATTGTATGAGTGCCGAATGATTTGATGGCGTGTTGCCTTAGCACTGTATGAGTGCTAAATGAAATGATGGCATGTTGCCATAACACTGTAAGAGTGCTTAATGAATTGAGGGCGTGTCGCAATTGCACTGTGTGAGTGCTGAATGAATTGATGGTGTGTTGCGATAGCACTGTATGAGTGTCGAATGAATTGATACGATATGAAGTGAGGATTGAATGTGAGTCAAAATGCAAAAGTGAAGACCTACCTGAATAAGTGAAGTGAGGTGTAGGGGGTAGGATTTGTTATGATACGAGTACCACTGAGTTGGTTGAGAGGGAAAAGGAAACGTTATGCTTAGGAAGAATACTTAGCGCAGTATGTGAAGAAAGAAGCATAACGGTGGCTACAAGGCTGTGTACAGTGAACAGCGTTGTGCCCCTATCTTTGATGATACCAGCATAGACCCTGATGGTGGGGAAGGCTATAAGAATAGGTGGAAAAATAGGTTTAAAATTTTGCTGCCTCTCACCTTTTGCAGTGGGATGCGTTCGTTGGTTTCTCGTATGGGAACGAGAGCGGGACCTGCGTCTCCGATTTCCAAACCCGTGTCCGTGCTCGCTCTGTGATTCCCGCTGCAGCTTTAGTCGCTGGATGTCGGCTTCCATCCTCCGTATTGAAGCTTCAAGGTCCCTCGATAGAGAAGATGGAACCCTTGAACGCTCCAACCGGTCGTCTGAGGAGCTAGCCGTTCCCCAACCTGAGAAATTGAAAGATTATTGTTAAATACGCCGTGAGTTTGGCCGTTGCCCCAATTCATATAAGGACTTTTGTATAATTTATCTGCGGCTATAGTAATCTCCTCAATGCTCGTGGGGCTCGAGCCTAGGATCAGTGGCCTGATTCCCTCTGGGACTCGTCTCATGAAAATCTCAGTGAGGAGAGGGCTAAAAAGTTCGGTTTGAGCACCTTTTACTCTGATAAGGTCCTTCAGATGCTTTAAGAAAGGATTAGCACTCTTATCTCCGATTTCCTGAGTATTCAGCAGCGCTCTCAGGTCGTCTATTTGAGACCTACGGTATTTGCTGAGTAAAGCCTCCTTCAGGCGGTCTAGAACGCCAGCTTGTTCCCCGTTATTTAGAACTTAACTGAATTGTATAAAGATACCTATGGGCAAACGCTGAATTATTGTTGCAAGCTCTCACACCTAAAACCTGTCCCTAGATTGGCTGAAAGAGAACTTTGGTGTCCGTATGATCAGTCTTAAGACTGATTTTGAGTGGGCACCCCACAGCCCAGACCTTACCCCCCCCCCCCCAGATTTCTTTAACTAGGGCTACCTTAAAGAGAGAGTGTACGCAGGGAGACACAGGACCATCACGGAACTCAAGAAAGCCATCAGGGAGGAGATCAGAGCCATTAGTCGGTTAAATGGAGATCATCTCGAACACGTGCTCTAGAATAAAGTAGAAAAGTCCCAAGACTCATGTTTTGATATGATGTTTTTAAACACAATAAACTAATTATCACCAAAGTTTTATTGAATCCTTGGAGAACGAAACTTAGGGACCGTTTTTTTTTTTGGGGGGGGGGGGGTACCCTGTATTTATCTAGGTTTTCGTTATATTCACATAATACCTGCAGATAATTTTCTTTTATTTATTTTCAATTGCAAGCAATCAATTATGATGATTTAGACCTGTGTTTGTTTTATTCATGGAATATCTGCACCCCTTAGCCAACGCTGCGCCTTTCTCAGCCGGGCTTGGGATCGACCATGGAAAAGTTGGAGAATTTGATTTTATAACGTCCTGGGAGTCAATTAAAAATAGGGTGCAGGGGTAGGAAGAGGGAATTGGTCCTTGGCCTTGAGTTGCCGCCCCAAAAAGACCAGAAAAAGGAAAGAAAAGGAAACCAATAAGGCGAAACAAAGTTCTTACACAAGCTTCTATTGCGATAAAAAAGGGATAAAATACAAGCAAATCAGAAATTTCGAAGAATCCTATCTCGCGATAAAGGTCGAACTTGACATAGCCACTGAATACCAGCTGTCAAGGAGAGAAATTTTACCTTTGCAGTCTCTCATTAGCCTACTTGGCAGAATGATCCCAACAATCCTAAAGGGGTAGCTGAATGCTTGGTGTCAGGAGTCGGCTATAGAACTTTTTAATTGGATGGGGAGGAGCCTCGATACTTTGCTGCACAGGAACTTTGTCCAGTAAATCGGCCCCAACAATTTAGAGGAGTGGGTGCCACAAAACCAGACATATGTCTACCCAATTGTCTACTGCCGTTCAACTACTACATAAAACCAATCCAGGTACCATAGAGTGATCATATAGGGATCCTACTCGCCATCAATAGGCAGACTGGCATGGTACGCACAACTCCTCGATAACTATCATCCTCACACTTTGGATGAGACAATTCTCAGGGAGATTGACGAGGCACTCGACGACCTTAATAACCACCTAATCAACGCATATAGAGAAGTATCCCCAAATCCGCGTATATGTACCTCTCAACATATAGATGAACCGAATACATGAAGGATTTATACCGTGAACTGAAATTATTCTAAATATCAGATACGAATCAATTTACTCAATAAAACGAAGTAGAGATCAAAGAAGAGCTCAACCAGTTGACCCTTGAACGATTCGATCGAAAGCCTCGATCATGACGCATCTCCCAAAGATATTTGGAATAAAATCAGACGTTTCAAAGGATCGACTAAAAGGAAGAAGAAAATGGAAATACGAAACGATGACAGAAACATCGAAACGGAAGAAGTGAACATTGCAGCAATATTGCGAAGTTATTAGGGAAAATATTCAGTAAAATTGAAAACGAAAGCATAGACGAGCTGAATACAAATACATATGACGCACGCGCACCACCAGGTTGATAGACAGAGCGACGAAGGCGCCGAGATAACTGAAGAGGAACTACTCGACGCGCTCCGCTCATTCCGACAAAAGGCCTCAGGACAATCAGAGCTAACAAAGTTAAACTTTGAAAAGGCACCAGCAAAGGTCATTGAAGGAGTGAGAAGAATTTTAATGCTTGTCTAAATACAGGATACTTTCCCGATGCTTTCAAGACAGCTAAAATGATTTTTTTAGTGAAGTATAGAAAGGATCGAATATATATATATATATATATATATATATATATATATATATATATATATATATATATATATATACATCAGTTTTCGGCTGGTAATTTTCTCGAAAAGGTTCTAGCCAAATTCCAAGAGGGAAAGTGTCCCCATTAACCAAGTCAATTCATTATACTTCCCCAACTTTCCAGCTCCCATCCTTAGGAAAGTTTCTTCGAGAGGCACCGAGGGGCTCGTGGGCGGTCAAAATAGATCTGTGACAGGGTTTCTACCACATTCTCCTCCACCCCAGGGCCCGGGGGTGGTTCGGTGTGAGGTGTGATATCTGCATATACAGATTTAAGAGACTGCCCATTGGTTTCAGCGGTAGCCGCTACATTATGCAGCAGTAGTTTCTTGCAACTGTAGTTTCTTCCCCGCAGGGTAGAACCTGTGCATCATTATGTTTGTGCGTGCGGCTCTTGCTTGTGTTGTGTTCTGGGGTATATTGAACCTAAGGGTCTTGTCAAAAGATACCTGAAGGATTTTTGTGTGTTGAGTGTAGTGGAGCCTTGTTGGGTTTAGGTGGTTCATGTCTAGTGTGTGTGAGAAGATTCGTAGGTTATGTATGAATTGATCTCTTGCGCCGAAAAGTGTCATCTGTGTCCTCTGAGGATTTGTGGTAATCAGCCATTTATCCTCGTATTATGTCTTTGCGTCTAGTATTATGTGTGCGTGGAGCGCGATCTCCTCTGGTCTGCGGCCGCTGACGAGAATGGTCTCGTCATCGACGTAGGTCACTGTGTATGTGTGACAGCAGCTTTCGGGTGAGCGTGGGGTGTCATTTGTGTACATGATGTAAAGTGTGGGTGCCAGTACGCTGCCTTAGGGAACGCCTGAGCGTGGTGTGAAGGGTTGTGAGAGGGTATTGTTGTATTTTATGTGACATTTCCGTTCAGTGATGTAGTGCGAGAGGAGCCTTCTGGTGCAGAGAGGTAACTCCATATTGTTGGCGAGCTTCCAACGGAGTCCTTCGTGCCACACCTTATCAAAGGCCTTCTCTACGCCCTTGCTGATGGAGAGTGTCTTTTGATGTACCCAGCGTTTTTTTCTGTATACTGTCGTGAACGATGGTCACAACCGCCTGAGTGGACGGACCCTCCTGAACCCATATTGGTAGGAGGAGAACCAGTCCCTCTCTTCCAAGTAGTCCCGTAGGCGGCAGTTGTTCATACGTTCGAGTATTTTGTCTAGATGCTCTAATAGAGCAATAGGCCTGTAATAGTTTGGGTGTTTGGGGTCTTTGTTCATTGTATGTAGAAGTATACTGTGAGAGACTTTGAATATTTTGGGGAAGTGGCCTGAGGCTAGTGAGGCGTTCAATAGGTGTGTAAGTGTAGGTTATATGGTTGCGGGGAGGTTGTGTATTAGTGTGGCTAGTACCGCGGAGGGGCCGGGTGCACGTTTTGGTGTTGTCTTTCTTTCCTCGACGGTGATGGGAGTGGTCAGTGTAGATGTGTAGTCGAGCAGCTCCATTCGTATCAGGGGGATGGGAGTTAGCTCGTGAGCGTGGGTTCGACACCACTCCTGGAAGTGCTCATGCGCGTGTGGTGGTTTGGGTGGATTGTGTGTGTGTGTGTATGTGTGTGTGTGTACTGTGTTCCAATGGGACTTAAATTCGTCGAGGATGACTTGGTGTCTGTGAATGTTTGGTTATTTACTTGGAGGGTGATGGTTTGTGTGGATCAGTGCCTAGCATCTTTTTTACGTGCCGCCAGATGAGGGAGAGGTTAGTGCAATGAGTGTCGTCCGCGATGCCGACGATCTTTCGCCACTGCTGGTTACTATCTAGTTGCACGCACTGTAGGATGCAGGCACGTAGGTGATTGATGTTGTGTTGTCGTGGGCCTCTAGTGTAGTGATTGTTATATTGTATGATGAGTCTCTGAGTGTGTATGGAATATGTAAAATGTTTTATGAATCTGTAGGTTTTGTGTGATGTGTGTAAGGCTCGTGCTGTGGTTATAGTGTTTACGATTGAGAACCAGTGGTCGTCCAACATGTCTGGACTGGTGTGGTCTAGGTCGAGGGGTTGTGGCGTGTTTTCTGTTATGTGTCTCTTGAACTCTACCCAGTTCGTGTTTTTGTAGTCGAAGAGAGGTGTTGTGGGTATGAGTATGGGAGATGTGGATATGATAAGGCATATCGGTATGTGGCCAGAGAGTACGTGAGGACCCGGTGAGATGTGAGTGTAGAAACGTGTAGCGTGGTCGTTGCGAAAGACCAGGTCCGGAGACGTGGTACCTCCGCGAGGACCGAAGAATGTTGGGAAGGCCGGGCCGATGTGCTCGCAGTGGTAGCGCAGCATGGCACCAGCCAGGTACCTTCATGCATCATTTGTGATGCTGGAAAGGAGTGTTAGGTGGAAAGCGTTGAGGTTGAGGTCCCCCACAAAGAAGATGGGAAGGTTGTGGTTTGATAGAGCCCGGAGTGGGACTTCTGTTTAATTGTAGGCGTGGTGGTCTGTAGTAAGTGACCACTAGGATGAGGCTGGAGCTTGTCTGTACCTTGCAGGCTAGAAAAGAGTCATCGTGTGTTTGGATAAGGGAGTGGTGTATAAAGCGCTTTATCAGGATCGCTGATCCTAGCTGCAGCGCTTGTGGAGTTAGATATGTATGGTAGCCTGCAATGCGGAGTCCGTTATTGGGAGAGTTTAAGTTGGTCGAGTTCAAGAGTATTATGCCAGGTATTTGTGTGTTTAGGACCCAGTTGGCAACAGTATGGCGAATACCGTGCCAACTGCGTACGTACCATAGGGGGTTGGTCTTAGTGTTACGTATTTGGTGTTTTTTGTGTACACCGTCGGATAATTTTGTCTGAAGGTCTTGTGCGGCCAGTGTGCCCGATGCAAGTTCGTAAAATTTGACAGCGTCCTTCTGTGACTGGAAGACGAGTTTGTGTCCTGTTTGAGTCTTTATTATGTTTGTGATGGGGGCGCCGTGTGTAGCGGCTAGGTTGAGAAGTGTGTGTTCATTGTTGGTGGTGGGTTTGTCGGTAGTGGGCGTTTTATCTGATATGTGTAGGAGTGTGAGTGTGGATGTGTTGTATGCCATTGATTATAGGTTTTTTCTTTTACTTTATATGGGGTCCCCCGCCCCGCCGATAACGACCCCGTGAAAATGACTTGAATGTGGTGATGATTAATGAGTGAATATGGACCTGGTTGGGCTCCTCAGAGGGTGTGAAAACATAGCGGACTTAATGATGACTGAAGCCCGAATCAGCTGACTCAAGTTGGGGTGCCGCCCCCCTCTATTGGGTTTTAGGTATTTCTTAGTTACGTCGGACATTTCAAAGAGACGGTGGTGTCTCCCTCTCTGGTCTTGGACGGTGCCGCAGGGTAGGGTATTAATCCTCTCCGCGTTGGTAACTCAGTCCCAATCTAGGTTTGCTCCTTCCTTTGGGTCCCGCAGCGGGCTAAGCCTCAGACCTCCTTTCCCCAAAGTTTGCAATTATGCCCTTTCTAAGTAAGAACGGCATAGTTGCAACTGAGCTCTATGTGTAGAGTCACATTCACAGAGCCAAATCACGGCGGGGCAAGGGATGGGGAGGGTTTAGCACGTAATATCACTATGACGAACCAGAGAAATAAAGGAATTTTCTGAATCTCGTAGCTAACTCTCGAGATTATACTGTCCACGGTATGACTTGCAGAAATCACTGTTCTCTGTGAGAGGCGTCGATGTAAATTTTCTCTTGGCCTTGCCTCCTGTATCTAGAAGATAACAGGGAAACGGAGCGGAGCGACGTCATGATTGTTATGACGTCACTCAGAGTCTCATGTGAATAAACAGAAAATGAAAACAAATAAGGAACCGTGTAGCAGAAGACCCAGAAAACAATTCAAAACGGCTCCTTTTAACATGAGGGCCAAAGAGGCCGTAGAATCGGTATATACATAGGCGTCGGAGTTGATGCAAAAAGCAATGAGAGCCGCAATATACTCGGCGCGCATCGCATGGGTGGTGCCTGGCCTGGAAGTACAAACGTCGCCGGCTCCTGATTCGGAAGCACCCATCCGAGGGCGTAGGGTGTCGCGTCGAAGTAGATGGATCCGGTTTTAACGAGTGGAAACCATGGTACCCATTCCGAAGTTAGGAGGGCCCCCCAAAGGGAGACCCTGTTGAAGCGGGCGTATGCCAGCTGGGCCTAGAAACGTGGGAAGGATGCAGCCTCCCTACACAAAGTTGAGTAGACCCCCCAGCCTATCCCAGAAAGGGGAAAAGCTTGGGGACCTTGGGGTCCCATTCTAAGGTCATGGGGGTCCGGCAGGTCATCTTCTCGGTGAGGCAGGTGGACCTGGAACGCAGATCAATCTCCACCCCGAGGTAGACGAGGGACTTGGTGGGCAGCAGGGTACTCTTAGGGATATTAATGGCCAGGAACGAGAACTCGACATCACTTACTAATAGCTGAAGATCTTTTTGCAAGCATATTAGCAGAAAATCGTCCGAGTATGTGGACGCCACACAATTCCTTGAGAGGGCCATGGACTGGAAGATGGGGCCCATGCACTGCTGCATAATGTAGGAGCGACCGCTAAAACCCATGGGCAGTCTCTTAAATCTGTATATGCGGCTATCACACCTCACACCGAACCTCCCCCGGGCCCTGGGGTGGAGGGGAATATGGTAGAAACCATGACACTGATCTATTTTGACCACCCACAAATTCCTCGGCGCCTCTCGAAGAAGCTTTCCTAAAGACAGGAGCTTGAAAGGGAGACTGGGCAGTATAATAAAGAGGGAAAGAGGGTCACTTTCTCTCTTGGAATTTGGCGGGAACCTTTTCGAGAAAATCGCCAGCAGAAAACTGATGTCTCACCTGGAGGAGATCTCCCTGTACAATCCGCACCAATTTGGCTTACGAAAAAGGCGATTTGTGGAGAAGGCACTATGTCATCACGGAAAAGCTCGCCCAAGCCAAAAGGGAGGAGAGTTACGTGGACATTGTATGTTGGGATGTATCAAAGGCATTTGATAAGGTGTGGCAAACAGGGCGTATATCAGTGTGGGGGGCAGGCACGTCCAAGGTTAATGCTTAATGCAGGACTCACGCAAGAGGGGTGTCTGCCCCCCATTCTCTACTCGATATACATCGCAGATTTCCCAGCCCCTGGCAACCCCGCTTCCCTCAACATTAAATTTGCGAATGATTTCGACCAGATAATCATATGACTTTGGCGGAACGCGGCTATTCAAGCTTGTATGGTGGCGGCAGAAAACGAAAGATTAAACATCTACGAGGCCAAATGGAAAATAAAAACGAACGAAGAGAAATTCCAAGTGGTACCCATTGGAAGGAAACTACTATTATATGTCATGGTGGGGGATAGGTGCAATCTCTATACGCCGAGGTTCACTGCGCTTGGAATGAAGATTACTTCATCTGGGTACAGGAAGCACGTCTCCAATCGAATTTCGAAAGCCTCGTCCGCAGCTACAACTCTATACATGTTTATAAAGCTCCGGGAGAGGAATATGAAACTCCACCATGCAAATGTAAGATCTACTCTGCTGTAACCCACTTCCGCCCTCTCTTGTGCTTCGAGGACACAGAAGAGGAGACTAGAGGAAGTGCAGAATACATGCGTGTACCTAATTACGGGTACATTTAGTCGAGAATGAAGACGCCAAGAGGAGCTGCACAAGGAGGCAGGAATAAGTGCCATTAAGGGTCATTTAATGATAAGGCTAATCAATAATTTACTGAGGAAATAACCGAGATGATTAAACAGAACAGAAGAGCCACAATCCTTCCAAGAGTCCCATGTTCCGCTCGCCTTTTGGCTAACGGGGACAAAGTGACGTTTTACGTAGGATAAAACGTGATAAACACCGGAAAAGAAAAATAACTCTTAGCGATTAATGAAAATCGCATAACTAAGAAAATACAACTTAATAAACAAAACTACCTACTATATATCTATAACACCGATTATGACAACGAAGAAAGAAAATAAAAGAAAGAAAACTACAAAAAACAACATACACCTCAGTTTTGAAGTTAAATCGGGAGTAATTTAGGGTAGAATTATTTATCCATTCCTGTTTATTTTAATCATTGACTTTGTAATGAAGAACGTCATAAGAGAAACTGATACTGGAATATTTTGATCGGATTTCGCAGATGATATTGCTTTAATTGAAGAGAGCTGTGCAGATATGCAAAGAGTAATAGATTGTTTAGATGGAGAAGGAAAAAAGATATGATTAACAATAAATTGTGCGAAAACGGAAATAATAAACATGAATATGGGAAATCCGATAGTTTGCAAAATAAATGATCAGGATGTTAATGAAGTAGAAATTTTTAAGTACTTGGGTACGATTGCATCAATAGATGGTTTTTAAAAAATGAGTTTGAGGAAAGAATTAGGAAAGCTAACCAAGCACTGGGCATGTTGAAATCTGTTCGGGGCTCGAACCATTGTCCTGAAGAGAAGCCAAACATCTTCTCTCCCCTTTCCTGAGAGTCGATGGTAGGCGCTCTCTGAAGGATAATCGCATCGAGCTGCGCCATGCAAACAACATTATTATTATTATTATTAAGACCTACCATTAGGATCTCCACCAAAAATGTAGAGGAAAAATTCATAATTGGATAAAGTTGGGTGAAGTGAAAAGGTGTGGATGTTACATAGCCAGAGCAGTCTACCAATAACATGAGAAAAGGAGTCTGCAAAAAGCTAATACATAGCCTATACGAGGCAGCTCCTATTTCTTCCCCACTCAGTTCAGTCCAACCTACCATCCTCTTCCATAAATCTAACCAAGCTATTCTTTAAACTCGACAAGAGGAAGCTTCTACACATGACTATTGAGCCTATTCGATTCATCTACCACTCAATTTGCAAACCAATCTCTATCAATCTTTTCCCCTAAACTTGTCAGCTTAAAACAATTGTACGTTTCTTATCGCCTTTACTAAAAATAAGTGCCTTACCTATGTCTTCCCTATTATGACCTTTTTATCCACTTGAAGACTTCAATCAAGTCCCCTTGAACTCTTATCCTGTGTCGATAACGTAACACCAATATTTAAAAATGTAGTAAATCTACCTAGTAATTATTGCCCAATTAGTTTAACCTCTGTCCTTTGAAAAATGTTAGAAACACTTAGACGCGTCGAACTCGTTAACCACTTGGAAGAAAAGAAGCTACTTAGAGACACTCAACACGGCTTTCGTAATAAACGCTTTTGCCTATTGCCTAACGAATCTATGAGACTTTTTAAGGACATTTTTAATGAAATCGATTAGAGTAAATCAGTTCACATAATTTACGTCGACTTTCAAAAGACCTTTGATAAAGTTCCCCCAAAACGTTTACTGACTAAATTAAAAACGCATGGAGTTCAAGGCTCTATAGCGAGATGGATAGAAAACTGGCTGAGTAATCGTATGCAACGCGTAGTTATAAATGGAAAATCACCCAGCTGGACAGACATCACTAGTGGGGTACCTCAGAGATCTGTTCTGAGACTAGTTCTATTTTCTAGTATACATTAACTACTTAGACGAAGGTCTTCCAGGCATAGTATCGAAGTTTGCTGAGGACACCAAAATTGCGAATTCAACACTCACTCAGAGATTAATGAAATGGAAAACAATCTCAACAAATTGTCGAACTGGGCGCAAACGTGTCAAATGCCTTTTAACGCGGATAAATGTAAAGTGCTCCATATCGGATGTCGTAACGGCAAAGCAAATTACCCACTAAATGGTACTCAACTCTTAAGTGTAAACAGATGAACCTAGGAGTAACAATATCGATCGACCTAAAACCCAGGCAGCAATGTTCAGAAGTCCTTAAGAAAGCAAATAAATTAATAGGATTCATTGGTAGAGCGTTCGAGTAAGTCTAAGAATCCAATCCTTACTCTCAATAATTCATTGGTTCGTCCCATTATGGAATACTGCGTTAAGCCTGGTGCCCGTACTACCAGAAAGATATAGCGAAACTAAAGCGAGTCCAACTAAGGCTTAATAAAATGATACCAAGTTTAAAGAACAAAACAAACGAAAAGCGTTTTCTAAATCTATTTCCATTAACTCAGCGTAGATTAAAAGGGGACTTAAATCAAGTCTTTATAATTATCAAATGCATAGACAATATGGATTGCAATAAATATTTCACTATCGACCAGTCAAATTGCACGAGAGGAAACGGCTCAAAATTATAAGTTAACATTTTAACTCGCACGAATCTAAAAATTCCTTTTTTAGCCGAATCGTCAATTTATGGCATGGGATTCCTCGTAATGTAATAGACTGCGACACCGTAGATACATTCAAACGTCGTATAAATAAATACCTTGAATCTAATCGCAGAAAAATTTGGTTGGCTGAGAGCAATATTTAAATCTTTATGAACACCTGAGCAACTCCATCTGCACCCACTGGTTGCCCTACCTTTACCCACCATTTTCCCCAAATTTTGAAAAAGCCTAATAAAACCCGGGTTATTTCAAAAAACAAACACTACACGCATTAGAATAACATTAGACAAAGATTAGCTACCTCTATTTTATATATAGTATTTATAATTAATTAGTTTAATAATTATATTAAGGTAAGAACAGATCACTGATCGAGAATTGTGGGTACCCATGATAGTCATAACCTGTAGAAGGAGAGATGAATTATGAGTCAGTATCACATAAATAATCTTAATTTGATACATATTTGTTGAAATTAAAAACATAAATATGCATTTTGAATAAAATAATAAGTAGAGTTCATTTCTTTAAAAAAAGTGTAATTTAGAAAACCCCACCAAACCCCGGGTTTTTTCAAATTTCACTTGAAATTTACTACAGAGACGACCTCCTGATAGCATCTTTGCCTCTAGAGGAGCATCTGTCTCACCTTTGTCAGATTTTCGCTGGACTT
Source organism: Ceratothoa steindachneri (assembly GCA_963969495.1). Taxonomy (NCBI): domain Eukaryota; kingdom Metazoa; phylum Arthropoda; class Malacostraca; order Isopoda; family Cymothoidae; genus Ceratothoa; species Ceratothoa steindachneri. The sequence goes on from OZ018333.1 coordinate 84,305,062, forward strand.
GATAAGTATGATATCGTACTCAATACTTCCAAGTGTCTTTTTGGTGTTCCCAACTCTCCTTCTTGGGTCACCATTTCTCGAGTACAGGGATTAGCCAACTCCAAAATAAAGTTACCGTGATGCACAACTTTTCTCGGCCCACATCACGTAAGCAACTTAGGCGTTTCTGTGGCATGGTTAATTTCTACCACGGATTCATACCTAATTGTGCCAAGGTCATGCAACCTATTAACTCTGCTCAGCAATACTAAAAAGAACTCTCCTCTTGAATGGTCTGCCGAAGCGTGTGATTCGTTTTCTCGTACCAATGAGGCTATTGCCTGAGCTGCGGAATTGACTCATCCTTCCCTGGAGCACCCATCAGCGTTGCCTCCGACGCATTCTCAACCCACGTAGGTGAACATTGCAGCAGAAAATTGGGGACCAATGGCAACCTCTTGCTTTCTCCTCTCGCTCTCTTTCAGACTCTCAGAAGAGGTATAGTACGTTCTCTTGAGAGCACCTCGGAATATACCTCGCAATCCGTCACTTCAGAAAATACTTGGAAGGACGTGACTTTACCATTTTTACGGACCATAAGCCTTTGGTCGGTGCTTGTTCTTCTCGTAGTACTTCGCCAGTACACACTACAGTTGACACTCGTCATCTTGACTTCATCCTGCAGTTGACGAACGATATTGGCTATGTTCCTGGTTCTTAAGCGTCGTACCAGACGCGCTCTCTCGCATTTCTGCGATTTCGGCACGCAACTCTCCTGCATTGTGCCCATCGATCATGCGGCAATAGCGCTTGCTCAGGAACAAGATGAAGACACGCAAACGCTGCGTCACTCTTCTCAACTCGTCGTTCGTGAGATCGGTTGCCAGACAGTCCTTCCAGGCGTATCTTGGTTGACTACTCATTGCCTGACTGTCCTCGTCCTCTCATTCCTCTCGCTTACCGTCGGCACATTTTCAACCAAATTCACAGTTTCTCTTATCTTGGTATCAATGCCTCACGCAAGCTCGTTTTCCAACGCTTCATTTGACCAGGTATGAATTCCTACGTGGCAAAAGGGACTCGCTCATGCCTACCATGCCAGCGCGCCAAAATCCATCGCCACACAAAAGCTCCTCTGGTCTCTTTTCCTCTTCCTTCGTCGCGTGTTGACGCCGTTCACGTCGATCTAGTAGGTCCTCTTCCAACAGTTTTGGCAGTCCGAGAGGTTTCGATGATGAAAGGTCCGTCAGACCGTAACTGACGGACTCCCATTTCGCTGGCGGACTGACGACTGAGGGAAATTTTGAAACACCGACGGAATAAGCGCCGACGGAAGCGATTTTCGGCCGTCACCCAAACCGTCACTCACCCCAAAAGCAAAGACGACCTTCGGCAAATAATGTCTCCGGCAGTCGTCAGCGAAACGGGAGTCCATCAGTGACGGACCTTCCATCATCGGTACTGATGGACTACCCACCACTGCTCTTCCTTACTCTCGTGGTTGCAATTATCTTCTCACCATGATCGATCAATGTACTCGTTGGCCATAGGCAGTGCCTGTCTCGGACTTCAGAGCTTCCACAGTCACTTGAACCTTCGTCTCAACATGGGTTGCTCGTTTTGGTGTTCTTTCAACGATCATGGCTGATCGTGGCAGCCAATTTGAATCCCACCAATGGGATGCACTCATAGCCGTGCTTGGTTCCTTTCGCCTTCGTACGACAAGATACTACCTCCAAAGCAACTCGGCCGTCGAACGTTTGCATCAGACGGTTAAGGTAAGCTTACGCTCCACCGATCCCAATATCACTTGGGTGGATAAGCTACCTTTGATTCTCTTGGGCATTCGTTCGTCCTTGAAAGAGGATTTGGCCTGCTCTGCAGCGGAACTAGTTTACGATATTTAATTTCGTCTTCCTGGTCAATTTTTTTTCTTCTGACCGATCTCTACCCATAGGTCAGCGCGATAATGTAAAAATGTAAAACGATAACCGATAAATCGATAACGATAACCTTATCATCGATAAATGGCGATAAATTTATCGCCCGATAAGGTGATAACCAATAAATCGATAAATCCAAAATTATAATACAATATTGATAATTGAATATATATATATATATATATATATATATATATATATATATATATATATATATATATATATATATATATATATATATATATATATATAGCGTTGTTTAATAATACAATAGTAAGAATATTTGAATACTGTTTCTTAGTTTCTTACTTGGTGAGGCTCTCCTTCATCTCCTCAAGGGTTTTGAGGATCCTCCCCCAAGCTAGGTCCTACCTATTTTCTGGCTTCAAAGCACGCGCGGCTTGCCCCTGTGCTAAACTGGAACCAAAAAAACTGAAATTATCGATTATCGCTAGTTTAGAACCAAAAGTATCGGCGATACCGATAAATCGATAACGCGCGGGGGGTGGGTATCACATAACCGATAACCCGATATCGTTATCGCGATGTACACGATTTTGTATGGGTAATGGTTGAGGTTAAGCCTGCACCCCAGAGTGCCTGCTAATCAGAGATCTTTCGTGCCGAATGAGATGTCAACTTGTTCCCATATCATGGCCCATCGCGATTCTACTCGCTTCTCATTGCAACCCGTTTATGAAGGACCCTTTCTTGTCATCTCTTGAAAGCCGAAATTCTATGTACTGCAGTTTGGCGCCAAGCAAGATACTGTTTCTTTGTATCGCTTGAAATCTGCCTTATTGATTGATCAAGTACTTATTTTCATCTTCTACTATATCTGATAATGGTCCAGTGATTCCCCTAACTCATCATCATCTAACCTCAAGCCCAATCTCCTCTACATCACCGATCTCTCCATCTCCTTCCCGATTGCTGCGGCCTCCTCTTTTGTTGCAGGAAACCTCGTCGTCAGAGCTGTCTAGCCAGAGACCATCCCTTCACCTCTTGTTACTCTGCAACCAGCATGCCAGGCTAAGAGCGTCATGCTATTGATAGACGCGATCTCGGAGAGGTCACCCAAACGGATCACCATCAATCCGTCCACTCTTGCTAGTCGCAGTGCCTCGCCCGCCTTTTGTGCAATTCCCAGTAATCGTAGCCAGCCCACCTGCGTCATCACACGATCTGGTCGCATTGTCAGAAGGGTAACTCATCTTGGGGGGATTATTGTAGCAGCTGGCATCTTTGCAAACTCCTACAAAGTTCGTAAAGAGGCAGTTGGCAATTTCCCGTCTGTGAAATTCAAGCATCTCGCCCAAAATCCATTTATGTTCGACCTTTGATACCAATACGATTTCCTCAAAATCAAAGTACGACTCCTCACAACCACCAACCAATCAAAACCTTTGTACATCCCAATTCGAAATTAACTAATCAGAATAGACTTTCGTGTTTTCCGTGTCCCAGCGCATTATAACGAAGACTTTTATTTCATTAGTGCTCAGATAAGTACGCAAAAATTAGCTCCCTAATTAAAATCATTGGTGTATACAAAGGTCTAACAATATTCAAAGTGTAATGCCTTTCTTTGAATAACAGTTACCCTGATTTTATAATTTTAAAAAGTCGTGGCAGTACTATACTATATTTCATATAATTCCCCCATATACATGTATATAGCTTAGGTTGTGGCTTAGCTTAGTTCGTGACTATATTTTATTTAAACCATATTTTATATCTTATTCACTATAATATCCACCTTATAGAGCTTATTCCTGTTAACATTATAATCATCGGCCATTTTCCTATATTTAATACATATATATATATATATATATATATATATATATATATATATATATATATATATATATATATATATATATATATATGTATATATTATTTCATTAAAATACACATTATATTCATTATCCGTGTTATTAGATTCAATCATTAGCCATATTCCATTATTTTTTGTTCAATAAATCTTGTTTAGTTTATGCGTCAGTGATTTTGAAAACTTCCGGGCTGAATTAGTTATCCTTTTCCGTTTTCTCTTTCAACTCATTTTATCCTTAAATTCATATAGCAAGGTTTAATGGCAGTTGTCTTGGCAAGTTTGTCATTAAACCAATTTTCACATAAGCTATACAATTCTTAAAGTTACTGGTTGATAAATATATTTCATGTTCCAAATCACTTTAACTTTTTAATATATATTATTTTGTCAGCTTTGGTTTAAAAATAATATCTTTCCATATAACTTTTGTTAAAAGAATTTTAGCAAATTACTATCTGAACCGCATTATATTATATTATATATCATTTTGAATCTATTTTTTTCTGAATTAAATTATGATATGGACATTTCATATAAATCAATTTCTAAAGAAAATATGATTGATTTAAATTGCTTTCAGTGGTGAAGCTTGTGTCTGGTATGAAAGATGGCGGTAGAAAAACTAGAGTTCTAACAAAATTTACATTAGCCTTTTAGAAGTCGTGAGTTGTTGGGATTTTCTCCTGAATTCACAGGTGAGGTGGATCTGTTGTAAGTAGAGAGAGGGGGCGCAGTAGCCAGTAGTGTGGGTAGATCAAAGGTGGGGACATTCAGGGCACGCAGTCTCTGTGCCAGGGCTTGGCAGTGTGAGTAGAAGAAGGGGGTTTAATGGAGTAGGAAGTGCTCCACTGTTTCCTCTATGTTCTGGCACCAAGGACAGAATGGGTCAGGGGAGAGGTTCATCCGGTGGAGGTGAGTGTTGAGGGATGTGTGGCCCAGTTGTAACCGGGTGAGGGCAATGTCCAGGATTTGCTATATCGTTCCCTCTGATGTTTAAGTGGGATGGCACCCACTGGAGGGTGATCGCCCAGCCGGCCAATCTGAGAGACAGTAGTAGTAGGTTCTGCAGGGTGTGAATGAGGGCGGTGGATGACCCTGGGCATGGGGAGAGTAGGAGTTGCAGAGACGACCGTGAAAATGGCGTGGTTTGTGTTGAGGTGGCTCAGGGCCTTTCGGATTGCAAATAGCTCTGCGGTCACTATGTCTATCTATGGGGGCAGCCGCCAGGTTTGGCAGATGGTGGAGCATGGGACGTAAATGGCAGCTACAGTGGAAGGGGGGGATGGAGAGTGGGAACCGTCAGTGTATACCTGGAGGTGGTGATGGTAGCGGGAGTGTTGGAGCTGAGCGAACAGAGCTGCAGCCATAGGGCCAGCTGAGTGCTTGGGAGGGAGGTTGGGTATGGTGAGAGCAAACATGGAAGTGAGGTCTGTCCAGGGGGGGGGGGGGAGTATATTTTTGCCGGCAGGGGTCAGAGCAGGCATAGCATGCTGTAGGCGTGCAGTGCTCGGACAAGTAGAGGCTGTGGTGCACCAGGAAGCCAGGTTGGGGCCTGTGGGTCTACTCCAGATGTGGAGATGGCTGCAAGGGGGTGAGGAGGTGGTAAGGTCTGGATGTGATGGTACTGGTGGCACAAGGCCTCTCGTCTCTGGAGGTGGGGAAGGAGGCCACATTCTGCATGGAGGGCTGAGATGGGGGAGGATCTCATTACACCCATGGCTATCCTCAGGGCCTAGTGCTGGATGATATCCAGTTTGCGGAGCACTGTGGGGACTGCAGAGCCATAGAGGCTGCTCCCGTAAGATAGTTTGGATCAGATGGCGGTAATTGTGTAGACGATGGCCGGATCCTAGGCCTAGCTTTTTTGGGCTACTATTCGTTGTTACTTTTTTAGAGATGAAATTGAAACTCAGGGTCATCGCAGTGTTATCCCTTTCGGCGAGCCGTACCCAACAATGAGCCGATGCTCAAAATAATCGCATCCGGCCATCGTCTACACAATTACCCAGATGGCTACCTGGTAATAGTGGAGGAGAAGGTCACGGCTGGCCCCCTATCCGACTCCTGCCACCCTTTTCATGACATTGAGATGCTTATTGCAGGAGATCCGTAGGTGTTCGATGTGGAGGCACCAGATGAGGCGGGGGCCATTGAACCAGAGGCCAAGGAGGAGATGGGACCTGATGTATGGAACAGGGTGTCCACTGATGGTGATGCTGGGTGGGGTTGTGACTTTCTTGAGGGTGAAACACATGGCTGCACTTTTGGGGGCGCTGATTGAAGGTCCCAAGCAATCATCCAGGCAGAGAGTGCATCGGCTGCTTCCTGGAGGTGTAGCTCAGCCAGATCTTGAGTGGCTGCTCTGCTGATTATCGAGATATCATCGGCATAGATAAGGAGGCAAGAGTGGTCTGGGATCCGTAGGTCAGAGAGGAGGATGTTGAACAGAAGGGGGTTGAGGATGGAGCCCTGCAGCTGCAGGACTCCTCTGTGCATGGGAGACTGTGGAGAGAGTGAAGAGCCGTGCAACACGGAAGGTCCCCCCGTACCGTCTTCCGTCTGCTCTCCCGTCTTATTTCCCCAGCCCAGGTCTCCCCACCCATTAGCGCACAACTTGCGCTCTGGGAAGGCCTCAGGCCTTGAAGAGCGCATTACAAAAGACTTATTATTTATTATTATTATTATCCATGCGAGGGGCGGACCAGTTATGCCCATCCTAGCCAACTTATATAAGATGCCTTCATGGAGTGTGGAGTCGAAGGCCCCCTCCAGGTCAATGAACAGGGTGGTCATTACCTCTCTCTTCCGGTAGGTGTCGCAGTTGTGGAATTCCATTTGCCCCAGCATGTCCATGGTGCTGTGGTGTGGATGGAATCCACACTGCTCTGGGGAAGGGAGTAGATTTTTGATCTCCAGCCACCAGAAGAGACAAGGAGCTTCCTGATGCAGGAGAGGAGTGCTATAGGGCGGTAATTTGCAGGTTGTGTAGGGTCTTTTCCAAGCTTGGGTATGGGGAGTAGGATGGAAGACTTCCAGCTTGATGGGAACGTGCCGGTTTGCCAGCTGGTGTTATATACAGAGAGGAAGGTCTGCTGTAGCTGGGGAGGTGCATGGGTGAGGAACTCATACGGTATGATATCAGGGCCAGGTGTCTTGCCTGTGGGGAGTGCCTCATGTTGCTCACCTGGGGTGAATGGCTGGGTGAGTTCGGGGATGCCAGTAGAAGAGAGGGAGGCTACAAGAAAATCTGCTGAGGTTGGGGGGAGCTGTAGGGGTGGGTGGTGGGTGACTTTGGATGCATAGTAGGTAGCAAAGGTGGAGGCTTTCTGGACATTGGTGTTGATGGCATGGTGCCAGCACTCAGGGGGGAGTGGAGTGTAGAAAGTCCCATATGCATTTTGTGGATGATGTTGTGGAGATGGTGGCACAGTGGGAACTCCGGGAATTTTGTTGGGCCCTGAGGATTGTTTGGGTGCAAGCAGTGTTGAGCCTTCAGTACTCGGCCCTAGTTGTGGTGTGGGGCATTTCCGCCAACGGTTCTATGCCTGTCTGTGAGATTTAACGGCTTGTTCACATTCCTCACTCCACCATGACTTGCCCGGACGGGTGGGTTTGTGTTGTGTTGAGAGATTGAAGGCTGACCTGCCAGCTGCTTCGAGGGTCATGGAGATATGAACTGGAGCTTCATCAAGTCCGTGGGGGGAGGTGTCGGGAGGGTCTGCTAGTGCAGCTTGATTGGCATCTCAGCCCATTGGGGAGAGTCTCCAGTGTGGTAGGCAGCCTGGGTTGGTTGTGGGAGTGATGTTGGTGACAGAGGCCAGGAGAGGAAGGTGGTCACTACCCATATACGGTCCAGCAGATAGAGTGAATGGCTGCAATGATGGATCTCCAATGAAGAAGTCAAGGACCCATGAGTCACCTGTATAGCCGTGATAATGTGTGGGCAGTCCAGGGGGGGAGAGGGGCGATAACTGAGGTGAGGAGAGGATGAGTTGGAATAATGCTCTTCCTGAGGTGTTGGTGAGGTGTATCGGAAGAGCAGGTTCCCAGACCCTGTGGTGGGCATTGAAGTCACCCATGAGGATGACAGTGGTTGGGAGGTGGGAGAGGTAATGGCATAGCTCCTGATAGGTGGCAGCTCCATCAGCATTGTAGCACACAGCCAGGGAGAGCCAACCCTGGTCTGTGGCGACCCTGACAGCGGTGATTTCAAGGTTGCCTTGGGGCCAGTGTGGGAGGTTGATAGGGGAGGAGACATACGTGTCTCGGAGCTCCAGGAGGATGCCTCCTCCCCATCCTAGTTGCCTGTCTTTCCGGAGAATTGTGTAGCCCAGCCGGTGGAAGGAGTGGTGGGGTGAGGCCAATTATAGAGGGGGAGGAGGTGGTAAGGTAGTGCTGGAATTCTGCGGTTTTCCTTAAAATGGACCTGGCATTCCATAGCAAGAGAGTGAGAGCCACTATGCGAGGAATGTGGTGAGGACATTGCAGAAGGTTGGCCACAGAGAGGAGATTATTTCAATTATTGATTTGCCTAGTTGGTGGAAGGTATATGCGTCCATGATGATGGAGAGAATCTGTCTGATCACTTGTTCCTTAGGTGTGGGGGATGGCAGGGGTTGATGATTGGGTGTGCTCGGAGGGGGAGTCTGAGGGGTTGGGCGGTTATTGGTGATAGATAGGGAAGGAGGAGGGTGGTGGACCTCTGCTGTGGCTACATTGGTGTTTGGTTCCTCCTGGTGTGTTGGGGGAGAGCGGTCCTTGGGTTGGGCATTTGGGGCAGAGGGATTAGAGGAGCGGCGGCGATGATGGCCTGGATGTGGAGGATCAGGGGAGTCTCATACTCTTCTGGGTCCTGTTGAGTTGCGAAGCTGTTATGGGTGACAACATTCGCATAGGTGAGCGAGGGTTGGACAGGGTTGGAGGATGCTGGGGCCCTAGGGGGTGGAGCGGCGCATGTTTGGGAGGGCTTAGGGAGAGGTAGGGCACAGAGTTGCTTATTGATCTGAGGGAGGGCTTGTTTTTCCTCTGTCAGCCGTACATATAGGTCATGGGCCCGCTTGTCATGGGGGCAGTTTGCTGATCTGGGGCTGTGGGGGCCACCGCACTGGAAGCAGTGGTAGGGTTTTGTGCAAGGGTTGCCAGTGTCGACATCCTTGTGAGGGCCGCTGCAGTGGGAGCAGTGTATGGAGGAGTGGCAGGTGTTGACTGAGTGGCCAATGCGCTGGCACACAGGGGACCGGGGAATGGGGAGGAGGTAGCTCCGTGTTGTATAGACCATATGGCCTATATACACTTTTGTTGGGATTGTGCCAGTCGCCTTGAGACGGAGCCATTTTCCAGTGGTGTAGTGGGGGTGGATCCACTCCAGATCTATGATTTGGTCTCCTTTGAGAGTCCTAAAAGGTGCCTGTTGATTTCCTCTAGGCTGGTATCTTCGGAGAGGGGTCCGACCTTGGTGTATTGATAGTGGGAAGTGCCCTTCCTCTCTGCTTGGTGGCAGGTGACTTCCCATTCCCCAAGGGTAAAGGCTGGTTGTAGCAGGAGTGGCACTTTATTTAGTGTGTGTTCCCACTGCTTCAACTAGGGATGAGCCGTTGCCGAGACAGTGAGTCTCACCTTGGATTACATACTTGTCCAGGGGAGAATCCTGTAGGGCGGAGGACACACGAGAGGGGTTAGCGAAAACTTGGGCGCCATTTTTTACTCGGAGGAGGAAGGAGATCATTCTCACTTCTTTTGCCTGTTGTAGGGGCTCATCGTTGGTCCTTTGGGCTTCCCCATTGGGCCGTGGGGGTGAGGTGGGTCCTCTTTTTGAGGCAGTATTGGGGGCTGGAAGAGGAGGGAAGGCAGAGGCCATGTCCTCGTCCATGGTGGGCAATGTTGTTCTCTTGAAAGACTCAAATAAAACGTGCTCTAGACCAAACTTCTTTACATTTCACGGATCTAGACTGTAGCTACTTTCAAATACTTTTATATTGTTAAAAACCGCAGTATTTTCTTGTACAACAAGTTCAGTTCATCTTTAAATTATGCTCCATGTGGTTTTTATATATGGCCTATATACACTTTTTCTGGCTCATAAGTTGTGTGAGTCAATCAATTAGTAGCCAGTATATATTATAATTGTTTACAGGATGTTCTAACATTTTTATTTAACCAAATGCGCATGAATATGCATGCACAGGGGAATGAAAGGTAAATATGTAGATTGTCGGCTCGGCTGAAAAAGTGTTTTTTGTCTGTTTATTTTTCGCTCACCCGTATCTGAATATTCATGCACATTTGAGTCCTATTTGAAATATACCCTGCACCATTTAAATGTATGAAATAAGGTTATAAAAATAGTAAAATGGGGACAAATAAAAATGACTCCAAAGGAGGATAATAAAAAGATATTAAGTGAAAAACAAAATAAAAATTCAATTTAGTCATTTCTGATGTCAGACCCCACCCCCACCCCCATTATAATTCGCAAAAAGAGTAAAGGCGAAGAATGATTTGGTTAAATCATTCACTTCTGTAAATGTTAGAACATTAGATAATTTTGTAGAGTATGGCCCGATCTGAGTGATAGCTTATTTTTGGGCTATTTTTTCTGAGCTGAAATCTATGTGGATGCAGTTTATGGTGATTTCTCATATACTGGGGGATTGTGCCCCACAGCCCCCCCAATGATTGAAATCTCAGGATCATCATAGGCCCATCCCCCCCAATGAGCCCTCCCTCAAAATAAGCTAGAATTGCATCCGTCCATATTCGCAACATTTACCGAACATTCTATAAATAATTAGGATTATATACTGGGAGGCTATGTCCCCAGACCCCCTCCAATTGATTGAAACTCAGGATCATCGTAGGGTGGTCTCCCATTGTGTTTACCCCCACACAAGCAGTCCCACTAAATGTACTCTAAAAACATGAAACATATTGGAACACAGATGAAATAGTTTATATCCCATTGTTCAAGCCGCCAATCTACATATTTACTGAATGAAACACGCACCAAAAAAATACACTTTTTCGGGCACGCCGCCGATCTTCATGTTTACCGGGACTGAGTTATCAAATACTATATTTGGTAATACTTCATTTTGGGAAGCATTCGGCAATTCCTGTGGGGGTCTTCTCTTTGAAGAGGGGCCCCCTGCATCTCCGAGTTAAGCCTGCAGAGCATATTCATTCAATGGAATTGCCGCAGACTCTGGTCCAACTGGGAGGAGCTGCGGAGGCTTGTCTCATCCTGTTCTAAGTTAGCTATTTTTCTGCAGGAAACCATGCTAGACACGTGCCCCCTGCCCACCCTCCAGGGTTATAAGTGTTTTACGACCACCACCACAGAATTGGGGCTTGGCTGGGGGATGCGCAGTTTACACCCGGCATAATGTCTCCATTCTTCTTTTCACTTTAGATACCTCCTTTCAGGCAGTGGCTGTGCAGCTTCACTTGGATAGGAGGTATACTGTTATTTCTGTGTACATTCCACCGTCAGCTGACTTTGACACAGGAGATTTCTGCTGCACCTGGGTACAGTTGCCAAGGCCCTTTCGCTTGCTTGGATATCTGAATGGCAGACATCCTCTCTGGGGAGACTACTCAATAAATCCATGGGACAAGTCCTTGCCGATCTGATCAAAGAGCTTGAGATAGGTGTTCTAAATGTGGATGAGTTTACGCATCACTGCCCCAGAGCCGCTTTATTTTCTTGCCTTGATCTATCTCTGTGCTCTCTGAAAGCACAGAGAGCAACATCATTGCTGCGGACCTGATTACTATTCTCAGAATGTTTGGCCATTTTGCATGCCAACCACTCCTGTAGTGGTTGGCTGAGTGTGAGATGGCCCTCAAACAGATGTGTTATGCCTACATGCGCTATAAGCCCTGCCCGAATGATTTCACTGTTGTGAATTCCAGCGGGCTAGATCTAATTTCTGATATATTTCCAACCCCCATCCCCATTGCTCTTCTTTGTGGGCATATGTGTATTCACTTAACAGGAAGACCTCTCTAACAGAGGTGTGGAAGCGAGTCAAAAGGATTCAGTGCAAGTTCTCGCAGGACCCCCTCCCATTCTCCAAGAGAATGGAATTGTAATCCTAGACTCCGCGTCTGTGGCGGAATCATTCGTGACTGCTTTTCCCGCCAGCATTCAATGCACATTGTGATGTCGCGGAAGGTCACTGATTGGATTATACCTCCAGCAGCGGAGAACACTTCATCAACAGGTTTACTGTGAGCGAGTTGCGTTCTGCTCTTGCTGTGTGCGCAGGCACTGCTTGTGGTCCAGATGATGTTCTGTATGCCATTCTTCGCCACCTGGGTGAGCGAGGCATGGCCTTTCTGGTAGCTTTGTTAAACAGGATCTGGGTAGAGGGTAACTCCCAGATTCCTGGTGAATTGCTACTGTTCTTGCTTTTCGCAAACCGGGGGAGAGATAATTCTACCCCGGCCAATTTCTCTAACCTCCTGCATGTGCAAGTTGATGGAGAAATTGGTAAATATTAGATTAGCTTTTTTTATGGACAGCGGAGGCCATTTGTGTTGTGTGTAGTGCGGCTTCCACAAGTTCCATTCCATGTTGGATGCTCTGCTTTGACTTGAAAATGCTGTATTCAAGGCCTTCCTTCGTAGAAAACACTTTGCCACAGTGTTTTTCGATCTGAAGGCTTATGATAGCGCATGGCGATACAGTATCATGGAGACCCTCCACATAATGGGGGTGAGTAGAGGCCTCCCAGTTTTTATATCTGAATTTTTGCGAGATCGCTGATTCTGTGTACGGGATGGGGGGGGGGGCCCTCTCTGGCATAGAGCAGGAAGAGGGTGTCTATCTTTCTGCTCCATTAGGTATTACCTTGGGGCTGCCACAAGATGTTCTTGCTACGCTCAATGTGGACAACCTTTCGATCTCTTTTGGCGCAGCCCAGATGCCAACTCTGGAGCGCATCTCTCGCTATGCAGAAGTGCACAGGTTTCGGTTTCTTTGGCTATGACTAAGGTGGTGCACTTGTGCTTCCATCCACGGCTCTACCCTGACCCAGATTTGTTTCTTAATGGGGGTGTGCTGGGAAGTGGTTGAATCGCACCATTTCCTTGGTCTTGTATTTGACTGAGGCCTCACCTGGGATGCTCATATTCACAGCCTTAGGGTCTCTTGTAATCGTGCCATGGATATTCTTGATCCTTATCAGTGCTTGGAGTTTGCGGAAGGTAGACTTGATCCACCACACCGGCCTTCGCTTGGCGACCGGTGCCTTCCGCACTTTCCCTATTGAGAGCCTGCTTGTTGCTGCTGGAGAGATGTCACTATCTATGCGCCATGCACAGTGCATTACTCGCCTGTACGCACGAGTGCAGCATCTGCAACTGATCTCGATGGTGCCTATGCTCCCGAGAGACGCAAGTCATACTCTAAGCACTTTGTGATTAGGGCTAGGAAACTCCTTTGAGATCTAGATATAGCTCTCGTGCAGGTGGCTCCCCTGGTTCTGCCCAGAAAGCCATCCTGGAGGGTACCACCATTGGCCATTTTTCGCCACGCCTCTGCTCCCAATGCTTGTACAGCATTGGGAGTATTGTGCTCAGCCTTTATTGTGCATATCTCGTGTTATGCTAGAACTGTGCCAGTGTATATGGTTGGCTCCAAGTCCGAAGAGGGGGTTGGTTTTCATGCTGTATCCCCTCTGTTTGAAGTCAGCATGGCTCTACCAGTCTTTCTTCATGACTGAGTTGGTGGCAATACACAACTCGGTATGGGAGATTTCGCGACGTGCACGGATCATGATTTATAGCGACTGGCAAAGTGACCTGAGTGCTCTCAGGGCATTGGAATCTCTGCGCCCTCTGGTTTTAGTGAGCCTGGTGGATGTCAAGATTATCTTCTGCTGGGTTCCTGGACATGTAGGAATTGTTGGGAATGAGAGCGCCAAAGGTTCTGCGAGGACTGGATGACCAGACCTGCATTTCGCTCTTCCACACACAGACTACATTGCAGGAATACAGGCAGCTCTTCGGACTGTTTAGCAAAGAAGATGCGATACGGTCCAGGGCAACTTAAAGTTGTGTGTCATAGCGCCGCGACTGTTCCCATGGACCTATCTCCCGATGCTGCAATGGCTTTAGGTTGCTTTCTGTCGTCTCTGAATTAGGCACACTCATGTGATGCATTACCATTTGATAGAACGCTCGCCTGCATCATCCCCCAGTCTGGGTGATCTTCACGCATGTTACCTGTCCCGGTACTGGGATGGGCCATGCACAGTGCATTACTCGCCTGTTCGCACAAGTGCAGCCTGTCCCTTGTACTCAGGATAGATTCATACACATTGACCTGTGAACTTTTAGAATTTTTGGAGGAGTCCAGCCTTCTCCGCCTTATTTAATATTTGACTATGGATCACATGCTTCTTCACTGGGGGAGGCCGGGCCTTCCCCCCATTGATGGAGCTTGCTTTATATTTTTTTCAATTTTTTTTTATTTTGCTTTTAACCCCTTCAATACGATGACACTACTGTAGGCATCATGCCATGCTATGTCATAATATGCGATGACGCCAAGGGGGGCATCATTGCTTTAATTCTTTCTGTTGGAATGTAGATAAATGCAACTCTTGTCAGAGGATTCTCTGATGGGTTCGTAATTCTGCTCGATGATGTGATGTCAGATTTCTTGACCAATCAGAAGCTTACACATTTTACTGAGGAGTGACAAGTAGGCTTCATTTCAGTTGTCAGCAGCGTCTTCTGAGAGGTGTGTGGTAGTTGAAACTTCATTGTTATTTGTTGTCAATTTGTGATTTAATACTAAATTATCATAAAAAAAATGTCAAGTGATATGGACAATGTTGTAGTGATTTTTCGGATTTCAGTGATGATAATTTTGATGACATACCCGAACCGAGAGAAATGGCTTGAGGGTGGAAATGAGTGATTGATGTGTTTACTGACGCAAGGCCTGAACCAGAGCCTCAATTGGTTCCTAATTTTAGTGGTATTAATCCAACAGCTAGCTTTTCAGACAACATGACTGCTTTAGAGTGTTTGGAAAAGTTTATTACCAATGATGTTATAAAACATATTGTTTCTTGTGTAAATGATAAAGCAAATTCTTTATTTGATGTGAATCCTCAAAGTAATCGAATTGTAAATATTATTCAGTGGAAAGACATAACTGAAAGTGACATTTTGACATTTCTTGCCCTTTATTTCTATACAGGAATATTCAAATTTAGCAACATGAATCAGTATTGGGCAAGAATGCCTTACAAAGCGGGCGTTCCTTTTTTCTCTGCCGCTCTCATGAGCAGGGACAGGTATATGCTAATTATAAAGTTCCTACAATTTAATAAAGTAAGTGAAGTGAAATGAAATGTACGTTCTACATGCTTGGATAATTTTTGTAAGAATATGACTCTAATTTCAATGAATAATGTGGATGCAGGCGAGCATATTTCAATTGATGAAGCTCTAGCTTTATGGAAAGGGTGGCTAGGCTTTCGGCACTTTATCAAAACCAAACGTGCTAGATTTAGCAACAATGTATTTGTTATGTGCAACAGTGAACAAAATTGGAGTGGCTACAATTATAACTGGAAAGTATACTACAGCAAAGACCATGAAAACAATCTTTCTTTGCTTGATGTTGATGGAATAAATGAACTTTCATCTAGTGAAAAGTTAGTTGTTCATCTTCTCGACTCTGTGCGTGAACTGGGACGTCATGTAATTGTGGATAACTAGTATACAAGCACTCGTTTGTCACACCTTTTGGAAACACAGAAAATAACAATGACTGCAACAATTCATGCAAACAGAGGAGTGCCAAAGGAGCTTGCTAATGAGAAACTTGAGCATTATGAGTCATCTTTTGTATGCAAAAGAAATGCTATGATAGTAAAGTGGGAAGACCAAACATCAGTGCATGTAATAACTACAAAGTATTGAGCTGGCTTTATTGAAAAAAATAAAACGTATTTTGGCGGAACCAGAAAAGTTTACAAAAACCTTTACACATTGAAAGGTATAACAAACTCATGGGAGGAGCTGATAAAGCAGAGCAACTTCTGGCACCCTTTAACCAAGTCATAAATCACTTGCATGGTTCAAGAAGCTAGGCCTACACTTCCTGATGCGTATTCTGCTAAGCAGTTTTCTCGTTTACAAAAATATTGTAAATGAAAAATTTACTTTCAAGAGATATATCATCATGATCGTAAGTCAAATCATGGAAATGCATAATCCAAGAGTAGTGGTTACTTGCGATAAATTTATTGCCAGCAATCCTCGTGCAGGTCACAAGCAAAAGTAAAAAAAAAACTTCACACTCTCGTTCCAATTGAACCATTGCCTGGTAGCTCACAAATGCATCTCAAATAGCGATGTCAAATGTGTTACCCAAAATGTACGGAAACAAGGAAGTGTTGCATTGGATGCCCAGAAAAACCAGGCCTATGTAGTGTCAAACACTTCAAAGAATGTCACAAAAAATAAACTTAGTAAGTAATTTTCAATATTTTCTTATTATATATATATATATATATATATATATATATATATATATATATATATATATATATATATATATATATGTACAGTTTATTACAAAATATATATATTTTATTTAAAACACCAAAAATCCGATGTTTTGAGGTGTGTCAATAAGATTGTTTTTCATTACCGGCAACACATTTCGCGAGTCGTACGGAAGGGGTTAATATAGCCTAGGATGAGTACGGCTACTTATGTCCTAGAAGGCAGTCGTCAGATGAGATATTAAAAAAACCAAAAAAAAAACCCACTTACCCTGGGGGTACATGTTCTTTTATTACAAATATTTATGGGTAAAAATAATAAAATTTTTTCCCAGAGTCTCCAGGTTTCTGGTCCCCATGTGACCAATGACTGTGATCTTCATAGATTCAATCCTTTTGGTTCTGAGCTCGGCAATAATCTTGATTATGATAGATTTGTAGCTTTAAAATCAGCCAATGATACACCAATAAGTAAGGCTGACATTTTCAATGTCTATGAAGACTTTGTTGCCAAATGTGGTGAACCTGCCCAAATGTGGCCTAGGAATGATGGCTGCCTTGTTTTGGGGTCCTCTTCATTTGATCAGCATAAAAAAAAAATCAAAGTACTAGATTCTCTTGCTTCCCTCAATATCTCCTCTTCAGCCCATCCTACCTTTAACACCTGCAAGGGGTTTATCAGGTCCAGGGAGCTTATTGAATATGATGTGGACTGGCTTGTTGCTAAACTGACTTATCAGAAGGTAGTTGGTGCATACCCCGTCAGTCATAATGTTAATGGCACCAGAGTTCGTTCCGCTACTATCATATTAACTTTAAATAGGTTTATCCTCCCTAAGAATATCAAGGCTGGTTATCTGTGTATTCCTGTGAAGCCCTACATAGAGAATCCCCATAGGTGCTTTCATTGTCAACGCATTGGACATGTCAGTAAGCACTGCACACAGGAAAGGGTATGTGTCAACTGTTCGTCTGATTTCCATGGAACACCATGCACTCATACCCTTTGTTGTGCTAACTGTGGTGGCAATCACCTAGCCACCTCTAAGCAGTGCACCTTTTTCTTGTATGAGAGAGAGGTTGTTGCTCTTTGGAATAAATTCTGAATTAGCATGAAGAATGCTAGAAGGAGAGCTAAAGAATTATACATACAACCAGGAATGAGTTTTGCGGATGCTCTTAGAGCAACTAGACCAGTCCGTAACAGACAGTAGAGACCATTCAGACCTTCACTTTTATGGCTGCAGAATATCCATCAAAAAGCCCCAATAGAATCTCTGCCTCAGACTGATGTTCCTCCTCCTTCTCCAATCATTAGGGAGGTTCCTGCTTCTCCTAAACCAAAGTACAAGAGGACTTGCCATCCCTCAGATTCCCCTCCATCAGCATCTAATCTGAATCTGCCTTGAGTCCATCAGTCATAACTAGCTAGCCTATTACATCCACAGCATCAGTAACTCCAGAAGAAGCTGAACAAATTTTTTCTGATCCAGCTTTGGCTGTGTCCCTTTTGGAAGAGGAGAAACAGCCTTCTGGGGTTTCTTCACCCACCCCAACTGACCCACCAACCACCTCTCAGAATGACTCAGTACCATCTCTCTCGACATTACTACCTACCAGTACAGAGGACCCAATATCTTTGGAGGCATCTTTGCTAACAAAAACCACCCTGTCATATTCACAACTGACAGATGGTTCTTTGCCATCTAATAAAAAAAGCCATCCCCCAAACATTCAAACTACCTATACCGCAAACATTAATTACACCCAAAAACCTTAAAACCCCAGTCACCTTCATCAGGTGCTAAGAAAAATTTAATTACCCTTAAACGATAAATGTTTCCAATTGTTCATTGTAATCTACAAGGGATTTTCTCCAAATGGGAAGAATTCAAACTCCTGCTTCATGATTACAACCCTTGCTGTATAGCATTACAGAAGACCAAATTAGGTATTCATCAATTACCCAGTATCCCCCACTATATGGGATATTTTAAGAATCCACCAGAACCAATTCATGGTTTGGCTATTTTTGTCTGTGAAGACTGTTCTCTCTTAGAAATCCCATTGAGAACAGACCTTCAAACATTGGTGATTCGTGTATATACCAATCGTTTATACAAGTCTGCTCACTGCACCTCCCTCCTGGTAAAAGAATAGTTGCTTCAGATTTAGCCTACAAATTAGCCAATCTCACCTCCCAACCCCATTCCTACTAGTTGGAGACTTTAATGCTAGACACCACCTTTGGGGAGACTATGATGACAAGCCCAAGGGAAATCTGATTGTGAGACTTATGGCAACCTTGGATGTGTCATTATTTAATGATGGCACTCCAACATCCTTCCATGTCCAGACTAACAGACTGTAGAGGAGATTACAGCTGGTCAGTAGATCCTGATCTGAGAGGAAGCGATCACTTCCCAGTTGTTCTGACCTCATGCCTGGGTGGCCCTCCTTCCCCACCGGGCAAATTGGCAAAGTTTAAATACCTTTCTAACCATTCTGGACACTTGCCTCAGGGCGCTATTGACATGGTCCTAAAGAACTTTCATGATCATGTCAACCAGGCGGCAAATTCTAACGTGCCCCTCTCCAAAACTGCTTCCTACAAGACCCATCTCCCTTTTTGGTCTGAGGAATGTAGCAAAGTGGTGACAGGGTGTAAGCTAGCTTGTCGTCGCTACCATCAAAACCCTACTGCCATCAATACGCATCCTCTGCCAGGCTTGTCGAATTTCCTTTGAATGGCACATCAACTTGATCAACCACCAAACTCCACCAGACAAAGTCTGGAAAACAGTGAAAAAGCTCATAGGCAGAGCAAGTGGTTTCTCTGCCCCAATATAGTTGAAGCCTGCAAGCTTTTGGGAGACTTGGCCAGAATTTCAAATGTCCTGGCAAAGACATTTGCTGACAATTATTCCTTAGAATTTCAACATGTCAGGAAATACAAGAGCAGTGCCTCTTGAAATAAATGGATCCCTGTATGGATAATCAAGGCTGGTTATCTGTGTATTCCTGTGAAGACCTACATAGAGAATCCTCGTAGTGCTCTTAAAAGATGTGGATCCACCGCACCTGGTTCTGATGGTATCTCTTATGATATGATCATGAATATGCATTCAACACTCCTTTCACATCTTCTCAATATATTTAACTATATTTGGATTAAGGGCTGTTTTCCTTCATAAACCAGGAAAGGAAGGGACACTTCTGACCCACTATCGCCCAATTGCCCTTACTTGTTCCCCATGCAAGCTTTTTGAAAGGATTGTGAATGCCAGGTTGGTATGGTTTCTGGCTTTTGTATACAACTTTGATCCAGTCTAAGCTGGATTATGGGTCACAAGTGTACTCTTCAGCCTCATCCTCAAACCTAGATAAGCTCAATTCTATCAAGAACCAGGGAGTGCATCTAGTTTTGGGAGCATTCAAGTCCTCCCCAGTATGGAGTCTCCATGCAGAGAGTGGGGTACTTCCACTATCCTTTCACCACCTTGATTTTAAACTGCAGTAACTTTTCAGGCTGTAACAGCTCCCCCACTCACCTGTATATGAGTGCACCTATAATATTCACTCGGTGGGCTCATATGACAGGTTTCCTTCGCTGACTCGCCCCTTTGCCCTGTGTATGACTGGAGATACAGGTCAACTGAGAGAATTATTTGTTATTCCATATCAGATCTCTATAAAGTACCCCCCATAGCTATTGCCACCTGTGAGTGCTTTCAAGGTGCTGGCAGGTGAACCGAAGTCCATGTTCTTGCCTTCGTTTCTATGAAGCCTCTTTTATGATCACTATTTATGCCACAAATCAAGCACTTTTATCTAGATAGATGGATCTAAATCCTCCGATGGGGTAGGAGCTTCTGCTATCTTGCCTTCTATCATGTGTCTGTGCGTCCAATACAGCCTCTATCTTCACAACTGAGCTTATCACGATACTGACTGCACTGTATACCATCGCTTCTTTATCACCAGGATCTTATACAATATTCTCTGATTCCCTCAGCAACAGAAACATGCATAGTTCTGCCAAGTACGAATGAGCTGATCCAGTTCAGCAGAGTACC
This sequence comes from Ceratothoa steindachneri, assembly GCA_963969495.1. Lineage (NCBI taxonomy): Eukaryota > Metazoa > Arthropoda > Malacostraca > Isopoda > Cymothoidae > Ceratothoa > Ceratothoa steindachneri. Next base: position 84,325,427 of record OZ018333.1, read on the forward strand.
AGTAATGCCAATGCTACAGAGTTTCTGGAGCATTACTGTGTGGTTTACCACATCAGAAGCTTTCAAGAAGTTGAATAAAATAATGTCCACTACTTTACCAGTGTCAAGTCCAGCTGAGGTGAAGTCATAGGTTAGCAACAGTTGGTCATCAGCTGTTCTACCATGCCGAAAGCCAAACTGGTCAGTGGAGAGTATGGTGTTTTGTTCAAGGTATGCATAGATATGTTTGGTCACAATCCTCTCTAAGGTCTTGCAACAAACTGAAGTTAGGCTTATTGGTCTGTAATTTAGGGGGGCAGAGCGGGATCCCCTTTTGAAGATTGGTATTACATCAGAGACCTTCCACAAGGCGGGGAGAGTGCCTTCTGTTAGGCTTGTAGAAAAGATTACAAATAAAGGGTAGGCCAGGGACGGGCAAGATCCAAAGAGTCTGGGGCATAGGTTGTCTGGCCCCATGCTTGAGTAGGGGTCGAGAGATGAGAGGTATTTAGACACGGCAGGTTAATATTCACATTGTCAAGTGTGCCCTGGAAGGTCTTTAAATACAGAAAAAAAACCTGTTCACAAAAATTTCAGCCATATCACCACAGTCTTTGACCATAGACCCATCAGGATGCGATAAGGGCCCCGCAGAGGGAGCTCCTACATTTTTGCCCCCCATGTATTAGTGAAAGGTTTTGGAGTTGTCTTTGAGCTTGTCAATAAGGGTCCTTTCATAGGATATCTGAGAATAGATGAAGTAGTTCTTTTATCGGTGGTTGATAAGGTTGTAGTTGGCCAAGGCTTGAACATATTCTTGGGAATGGCTCCCAAAGAACCTTCTGGCAGTCTTGAAGAGCTGCCAGGCTTTTGTTCTGTTTTTCTTTAGAGCAGCGGGAGGACCAAGTGGTGAGTTGGGACTGGACTGTGTAAAAAACAATGTAAGATTCCATCAAAGGTGTAAGGATCTCCAATAGTCTGGTGAACATTGCATATACTGAGAGATGACAGAACTCATAGTCACAGTCAACCTTTGAAATGTGGTCATCTATGATTTTGTATTTGGCTCTGGCCCAGGCTTTCTTTTTTGTGCTATTGCTGTCCCCTGGAGAAAAGTCAAAGACAAAATGGTAATTAAACTTTATAGAGACATGTCCACCTCCAGGAAGAGGACACAGAGACTCAACATTCCCTATTCTGTCAATTTCCGTGAACAGAATCAAGTCAAGGGTGTTGCCAGAGGGTGTGAAGGTAGGAAAATCAACTCATTGATGGAGGCCAATAGTGTTGAAGCAGTTTGTAAAGGCTAGAGTCAAGGGGACCCATGGTGCTGCCAACAAGACTTTTAACATGCCCCTCTTTCTTCCCTCCCCTATTACGTTCTTCCACCGCCCTTTATTTCCCCCTCTTCCTTCACCTATCTAGTGGTCCTTATCGATACCCGACCTCTGCTCATTTAATGGATTGATTCTGAATTGTTCTTTAATCAAGGTGGAAGAGGCTGGGCATCTCCACTGCCTTCATCTACTGAATGCCCAAGGAGAGACCCATCGTTGGCCCCTTTTCTCTGTGTGTAGGAGAACTCGGGCAGCCTCTTAGGTTTCTAAAGATAGTGTGGTGGATCTGTATCCATTCTTCAAGAGGACATACCAGACGTAACTGATTGTATAGTTGCAGTAGTGCCGGGCCCTTGTAGGCTTCCATGGTGGGGAGTCCCGAGGGAGAATTCAAAGTTTTTTCTTTTTGCAATGGCTAGCCATAAACCAAAAACCTCCCCTTCTCATAAGGGTTCTCGTGCCAAATGGTACTTAGCTCCCCTTTCAGCCTTCCCTCGCTCGTTGAACCCCTACTCCAACAAAGTAGACCCAGATCTAGATTATCCTTGCAAAAGTCGATGTGTTTGACGTCAATGAATCTTTTGAGTCCCGCTGTGGTGAACCCTGCCAGATGTGGTCAAGAGGTAGTGGTGATTTAGTCGAGGTGTCATCCCACTCTCAACACAACCTTGTGTGAAATCTATCTTTGATAGCTGAAATTCCAATAACTGTCTCGCCCCATCCATGTCTGAACTTTGTCAAAGGTGTCATCCGTTCAAATGAACTAAAGGACTACAACCCCACCCGCCTTCAGAGTAAACTTAGTACCCAACTTGTCACACACATTTTAATAACAATGAGTTCATGCACATTGACTGGTTGACTTATAGACTTTTGGGGGAAGGCCAGCCTTCTCCCCTTTATTTAACTAGTTGTTTTTTTTTTTGTTATTTTAGTAGGTGCACCTCTCCCCCAATGCCGTAGCTTGCTTCCTACTTATTGCCTTTTTTCCTTTTTTACTTTTATTGGTGTTTTTTTTGCATCTTTTTTTTAAATATTCCTAATATTTGGCAGTGTTGAATACGGTGGTTAATGCCTAAGTAAGCAGTTGCCAGATGAGCTCTTATAATTAAAAAAAAAAATTAAAAATCCCTGTAAATCAGTGAGAATGGTACCTATGGATTTAGTTGGACTTAATTTGAGTCTTTATATTTGTGAACTAGATGTGTAGTCTGTTGAAGTAGAGTTGGAGAAGATGAGTACTGGTATTTTTGTGGTGGTCTGTGCTTTTTAAGAGTTATTTAAGAATGTATGTATATTTGTTCTGAGTGTGGTTTGGCTTTGTCATACATGTAAAGCTGAGTAAGGATAACAGTATGGAGACTTTGTGAAGTTTGTTTGCTTGATGGCTAGCCAGCAAGTATCATGTCTATATTTACCCTCCAGATAGTTGGTAACCATCTTTTTGTATTATGCCTCTTGGTATTGTATATTTTATGTGTGAGGTTGTAGTGCAGGATGTCATTGAAAATTTTGTCGATGTCCATAGTTGCTAGTAGTATCCAATCTAGTGTTTGGTTGAAGGTACCATAGATTCTTTGTGTCAGGTCTTTAAGAAGATTGGTTGTTGAGTATATTGGTCTGAAACCATCTTGTGTATAAAATTAATTATAAGTCATCAAGGAGTTGATGATGGGTAAATGTTATAATAGTACAATTCTTGAGAGTTTTCACAGCGCAGCACTAGTCTATGGCTTTACCAACAATTTGAATTTCTTAAACAAAGTTCGTACTAGCTTATTTTAATAAATTGAAGGTTCTTTATCAACTATATTTAATTATCATTTATAATTATCAAACCTGTATATAAAGAAATTAGTATAACATTAATATAAATAACTAAAGAATCTTTAATATATTAAGTGTAGTTGGCAAGGGAATGTGTGGAGTGATCTAATTCATAATGTGCTTAATGACCTGGATAGGGTATAGAGGAACAGGAATGGATGATGGTGATCAAAACAAGGATTAGAGCTCATTTAACACAGCATCCTGTCCCAATGTCTGGTTGAACCAAGCAAGATGTTACTTCCACTCCTGCACATCCAACTTAATTTGATAAGAACTTTGTCAAGGCAATGGAGAGGAAAGGTAAAGGATTAGCTTTCCTCCATCAGAAATTTCCACAAGTCAGCGTGCAAAAACAGAAGGCAGGTCTATTTAGGCCTCAAATAAGGAAGCTCATCAAGGGCACAAGTTTTGGTCAAGGACTGAATCCTATTCAACTCTCAGTCCTGGTTATCCCTTAACCTATTAGATGCCCGAGGGTCTTTATACGATATAATTTAGTCCTACATAATTGCCCAAGGGCCTTTTGTGGTCTTTCACTTTTAGACTCGTATTTGCCCTGATTATTATGATAATTCATCATTTTTTTTTCAAACTCTTATGTTAGGGAGTAATCATCTAATTCAAATATATAAATCGCTTAGGTCAGTCCTTCTTTGTTTGTAAACCGAAATTTATGAATGAGCATAACCTGACTCGGTTCTAGGCCTCACTACAACATGGCTGTGAAAAGAGGCTGATTTATTAGTCACATCTGTATAAGCACACTGTTTTTGATGACTCTTCCTTTCTTTTTGGTTAAATACACTTATGTTTTTCATTATTTATCTAATTAAATTAGTATGTTATTGAAAGCACATAAACAAACAAGCCTATTTTGTCTGGAAAATACAGTTTTATAGGTCAAAAATAGACTCTAAGCAAATTTTCATGAAAGTTAAGATATAAAATAGTCTCCCATAAATAGCTCTACTGTTTTCTATAATTAGAAACAGGTTTTAAAGCGTAACTGATTTAAAAAGCTTAAACTAACCATGGATTTTGATGAAAATTTGTGGAAGAACTGAGAATTATCAATCATAATTATAAATAGGTTGAAGGTTATTAATAATTTTTTAATTATATCAATAGAATAATTCTTTTCAATTAAAATGATATATTATTTGATTTATATAAAATGATTTAAATATTTTATTTTAATTATTTTTGATAACGTATACCATTTGTAATTTTGCCTGAGGTAATTTCAAGCAAATTAGCTCAGCGACTAAAGGGTTAAGTCAGTCATTGCAAACTTCCTTGGCAACCATATAAGTACTCAGTATGAGAAGGCAGTTGAGTTAATGGAGAATTTCCATATAATTGGTGCGTGCATGTCAGTGAAAATGCACTTCTTCAATCCCACATGAATTAATTCCCCTCCTTCCCTAAGGGGCATGGCTATTTGCTTTCCTGGTTGCCGTATTGATTGCAGCACCCTATTGGGCCCTAGCTTAGTCTCTTCTCCTTCCTGACACCCTGTCTTCTTATCCTACCTCCTCACTTTTCCTAAAATCTTTCCCACAAATTTCTCTGGTTGGCCTCTAATTTCACAGGGTACACACTAACCAGCCTCTTCCAGCCAACCATCCTGGTTCAGGGCTGAGGGGGAAGGTGCTCACCCCTGAGCTCCGGTTTGGGGTGGTGGGTTTTTAACAACTTGCTTCACCCCTACCCACACCTTAATCACATTTCCTTTCTTCCCTTCACCTAATATCAATTTTATGCCTAGCCTAAGGTGGAGCCACCATGCTGATGCACTGCCAGGCTACTAGGCAGGAGGAATGGCCTCAAATGGTGATAACTGGTTTTGCAGCCCATGTTCACCCCTCACAGAGTGGGCTATTCCATGGGGTGATTAGTGTATGCGTCCCATGCTAAAAATAGGGTCACTGTCCCCACTGATGAGACTTAAGAGCAGCTCTTGGGCAGCTCCACATTTCATCAGGAGGTTCTCCCCTCCTCCTATGCTTTCTCAGGGGACTTTCCAAACTTCTACTGGTGTAGAGGACTCCCCTCACCCCATTCTAGGGAGGTGCCCTTGGCAGCTCCATCTCTTATACACCAGTACTCCCTCCTTTCCTTTCTCAGGAGACGGCCAAGAGAGCAGGCAGTTGGCCCATAATTGACCACTCCTGGTGGGGATAGATTGATAAGGCCAACTACCTTATGGGGGCAAGGGATGACAGGGTCCATCAGCCCATGCCCTCTAAAGTGCTGCTTCCATGCAGAACCTTAGAGGGGGTCACTGTACCTGACCCCCTCTCTTCTGAATGAATGCCAGTTCACTGGCATTAGAAGGTATAAAAGGAACCTCAAATGGGATCTGTGATATCTTGTGGAGAGGATGGCCACATGGAGGCCCCCTGAGATGTACATAGTCCCTGAGGTGACTCAGCCCCAAATGGTAGGATCTTAGATGGGTTCAAACCCAGGCTCAGTGCCAAGCACAGAGCCCTAGTCGGCCCCTATGGAAGCTCCTCCTCAGAATGCTCAGGTCCCTGAGGCCTGGTGCTTCTGTAACAACCAAGACCTTCTTCATTTCAGAGAAGGATCTTGCCGAGGCTGGTCCATCTAGCCTAGGGGCTCCTACCATTAGAGGAGATAAGTGGCTTCATTCCCTTTCCTCCTCTTCTAAGAAGAAAAAGCACAGAAAAAAAGACAATGAATACTCAGAGCTGCTCTCCTGCCCCTAAGACGGACCAAGCCAAAATTGGCACATCCGGCCTGGGTACTCCCCCAGGTGGGGATTCCCAGACAAAGATAGAAGTGCGTAGAGTAGAGCCTTGATTAGGTCCAGACACCTTATTCAGAGGTTACCCTGCATTTTTCATGCCACTACTGCGGAGATGCATACATGATAAGTCCAAATGTTGTGTGCCCAAGTGTGTTAATTTCAGAGAGCCACACCCCGCTTCCTCGAAGCATTGAAGCAATGTGGTACGTATCTGCCTGAGAAGGAAATCCTGGCCATTCAGGTCCAGGATCGTCTCTCATTGCACGAGGTTAAGGACTTGGTCCTGGCGGAGCCGGAACTGACAGGGATTTCCTATGCTGCAATGATATAAAATACTCTCTGTTCCTGGCCCATGCAGGCTTATGAGCACGGCCATTTGGAACCCTTCAGCCGGTTCTACCAACCCTGGGCACTCCCCTGGTAAAGCTGGCAGCACAAAGGGTTCATACCTAGTTCTGTCTAAACAAGGGCTCCCCCCCTTTCCCCAGCAAGTCCATTTCTGTAAGGCCAAATAGCTGCATGCTTCCACCAAGTCGTTAAACTGCCTGGAGGCAACACCCCTGAAGTTGGTCAGCAGACCATCTTCCGGGGTTCCTAAAGCTGCCCACCAAAAGAAGAACACTATTCGGCTGATACACACACTGAGTACTAGACTGGGTGATTCGAGCATAGTGGATCCTCCAAAGGAGGGACCCCACCTCTGAAGCCACCCTTCCTACCTAAGGGTTTGAGGTGGAGGGAGTAAAGGAATTGCATGGCGAGCCCAACCTCACTGTCAAGTCCTCAAAGTTTCCCTGAGCGCATTGTCTGGCCAAAAGCGCCAAGAGTTGCCTCCAGAAAGCGTACAGCAATTTCTGTGAGGGGCTTCTCTTCGAAGAGGACCCTGCTATATTTCCCCTGAGATTTTTTTCTCCCAGGGAAATGTCCTCAGTGACACGCTCTTTGCCTTGAGCACCAACGGCATCACCTTGGTGCTGCCTGAAGATGTTCTTGCTGCTCTCTATGTGGACAACCCTTTGATCTCTTTTGGCGTGGCCCAGATGCCAACTCTGGAGTGTTGACTCCAACAGGTATTGAACCACATATCTTGCTATGCCGAAGTGCACAGGCTTTGGTTTTCCTTGGCCAAGACTAAGGTGGTGCTCTTCTATTGCCATCCATGGCTCTACCCTGACCCATACTTGTTTTTAAGAGGGGTTTCCTTGCAAGTGGTGGACTCACACTGTTTCCTTGGCCTTATATTTGACAGATGCCTCACGGATGCAGCCTCTGAGTATCTTAAACATGTGATATAGATATTCTTCATTCTGTGATATTCAGTACCTGGGACCCTGATATGGCTACTGCCTTACTTTCTTATCTATTCTTTGTTTATTCGAAGCTGAACTACAGATGCAAGTTTCATTCAGCTACAACCAACTGCATATTGCAGAAAGTGGACTCTATCTACCACACTGGCCTTCGCCTGGCGACTGGTGCCTTTCGTATGTCTCCCATTGAATGCCTACTTGTCAATGCTATGGAGATGCCACTCGCTCTTTGCTGTGAATTATTTGCCTGTACACTTGAGCCCAGCGCCCCCCACCCAATGCTTCCAAACTTTTGGTATTGCATTGTGTAAGTAGCTGTAACTTTAAACCATTCTAACTTGTATTCTATATGTACTGAGGTCTAGGCCATGGGCAGCTGATCGCTTGAGGTTGTGGATGATTTCATCTGCTGTTTTGTGAAAGGTGTGGGGATAAATATATATATTTATAGCCTTAGGGTGTCTTGTACCGTAGCCATGGATATTTTTCCCTCTGTGTTGTTCTGCTAGGTTTACACTTCTATCTTCTACTGTTCCTTTGTTTGCTCAAAACTAGACTGTGGTTGTAAGATTTACTATTCTACATCTGACCATCTAATGTGGAAAGTGGATTTGATCCACCAGACACTCATCTATGCTTGCTGCCTTCCTGCATGTCCCTAATAGAGAACCTCCTTGTACAAATGCATAGTCCATGCCATAAAGTAGCAGCACCCTTTACCAACATGTGATTCTAGCATCTCCCTTAGTCACCACATCTTTTTTTTTCATGGCCAATGAGAAACCCTCAGCATATACCCTAAGCCTTTCTGTTGTTGAGCCTTCCCCCTGTTCTGTCTAAACATTCTTTTTTTGTATAACTATCCCCTTAATCTTCTCTCTGGGCTAGACCTAATAAGTTATCTCATGATGTGTCAGAAGAGAGGCTTGGGAACTTCGATAAACAATGCCCACAGGTCCCAAGGGCCAGGAATTTAGGGTTGCTTGGCAGTGGGGCATGATTAATTGGAAAATTAGTTTATGCCCAATAACCAATCTGCATATAATGGGCTGACCACCTCCCTGCAGCCCTTCTAGGCTGCATAAGTCTATACTTTCTATGGTGTGCGAGCTTTCCTGCCTTCTTAGCTACCAGGCCAACTAAAAGTCTCATCTTGGCTGTCCTGTCAAGGATTTGTATCTCTCTTGTTAAGGAATTCTACCTTGTTGGCCTGTATCTCTGGCTGCTCAGTTGGGAAATGTGGCCTTTGGTTGGAGACTGGTCCACTGGGTAACTTCTGGTCACTGCACAAACACTAACATTTCCACTCAAAGAGTAGCCACCAAAAGCCTGAAAACCCCAAATAGGATAGATTGGATAGCTGGATACCGGATATAGCCCACAACACTTTTCTTTTCAGTGATTTTTAAGCCCCCAATTTTTGTATATTGATAAGTTATATAATTCTTACCACATTTTGTAACTTTTCCTATTTTTAAATCCTTACCCATCATTGTTGTTGGCACAGATGAGTTGCTTAAGGACAGCAACACTGACTGGGGGAGGGGTGTGAAGATAATTACTTTCACCTTAAAGCTAAAAATGCAGTGTATGTTGTAAAATTATTGTTTTTAATATACTAAATAAACTTTAGCTTTAGTTCTTGCCATTATTTGGTTCCTGGGAAGAGGGAAAAAACTAGAAATGACAACATGACATTTTAATGCAAATAAAATTTCTAGTGTTATTCAATAATACAGTACCTCTAGATTGTAATTTCTGAAAAATCCTCACAATAAATTAATAATCTAGAGCAGTCAATCCTCTAATAACATCTACTTTAATAGCCTGTTTATTTTTTACTTTGCAGCTAGAGGTTGTTATGACCTTAGCATATTCTTTTGCAACTTCAGTCAAGCTCTAATTCCAAAGTTGATTTTGTGTTGTTTTGGTGATGAATGGCCACTAAAGTTATCACTATAAAAGCACTAAATTTAACATATTACAAAATTAACAAAAAACCAGCAATTTTTAGATACAACATGAGGGTAAAATTATACTTTACACAACACTGATGCCAATTGAATCAGCAATGTGTAAAAGCACCTAGCACAAATTTGTGATGACCAGATGATATTTTGGGGTTGAAACAGAAAATGACGAATATTGATATGCATAAAAACTGAAGTTTAAAGTAAATTGTCTTATGTTTCACCTTGTAGTGGGATACAATGTACCTTCCACACTTTCACTATGGTTGGGGACTCGAATGATGGGAAATAAAGTCCACTTCTGGCAGCAAAGGAGACAGATATGCAACCTCTACCTTATCTACTAAATTTATTTTCCCCAAAGAATTTATATTGAAAATGATAATATATACAATTAATATTTACAAAATATAAAAATAAATTGAGATACAAAATTGAGACATTGCTATCAGACCTGAGAAGACCAAAATATATATTAGAGATATAACAACCACATCAGCCTGACAAATGATGCTCCAATATGGGCTTCTTTAATACAAAAGAAATTATCGGACCCTCCTAATCCATGGAAGGGAGAGGAAAAGATGTCTTTCAAACCAAACTGGCTCTGACTTCTACACGAGTGTCTAGCAGTGTCTCCTTTACACAATTGATTGAGAAGCTGGTGGAACCAAATGGTCAGCAGTGGTGGTTCTCTAATTTACAAGTGGAAGTAGGCCAGCCAAATAGACCAAGAAAATCTGCTGCCAAATCCTAGGTCGGGATGCCAGATAATGATTGGCAACTGCGCAGCCTAAAGGTGGGCCGACCTCTTTGCAAGAATTGATCACTTTCTTTGTTAACAATTTTAGACCATTTGCAAAGTATTTCCTGCAACAAGAGAGAAAATTTTAAACAACATTCAAAAAATAATGAAACAAGTCCAGTGGCGTGTAGTCAATGGAAGCAAGGTAAGCAATGCTTCCCCTATTTAAGAAGAAAAGAAAAAGAAGTTACACCCCAACAATTAATATGATGGCAGAATCAATTTTATTCTCATATTTATGCTTGCCTATACTTGTATACACCATACGGTACTACTCACTTTCAATCAATTTGGTGTTAGACCGTGATGAGCCCAACTGCAATTGAAGAAATGCATCCTTTTCTCTTAATTTCAATAATAGTTATGCTTTTTGGTGCTTTGGAATGAATAGTTTAAAAGATGTTTTGCTTTTCTTAGCAATAATATACAGTCATTAGAGTTTAGTGATTTTTATCTAGATATTTCAACCATGTGTTAGAATTAAGAAAAAAATATCTTATTTGTATATGGAAAAGGAAGTAAATTTAGACCTACAGTCATCAACTTGCATCTGGCAATCCTGCTAAGTTGCCAGAATCTAGGAAAAAGCAACAAAATATCTCAGACACATTGACGTAACTATTATTATGCTCTGAAGCTTAAATAATTTTCTAGGTTATATTTAAATACTGGCTCTAGGAAAGAAAGTAGCTAAATAGCCAAAACTCTAGTATGGTTAAGCTCTTATATCTTAATAATTTTGTTAATATTTCCTGGATTCTGGCGGCTCTACCATAGTCATTAGTCACCCTTTGTATCTTTGAGATTAGTAGCCCTGAGGCAGTGTTTAGATAAGTATGGCGTATCGTTTATTCATTTTTAAGTGATAGACCCCTTTTAAACAAAATGGATGCAAATGAAGTTGGAAAAAAATGCTATTGCATTATTGAAAAATTGTTAAAAATGAAGTTCAGTGCAATTACTTATAAACTATTATTAAAACAGGTAGGCCTATGCCAAAACAGTGTTGCACTCACAAATACATTGTTGCACAATATGATAGAACACCTTTGTTATATGGTTGTGCATACTTACAGAAACTATTTGAAAATTTAAATAATGGTTTAAAAAATAATATTTAAATAAAGTGAATAGCTTACAGTTTTATAGTTATTTTTAATGAACAACATATTTACTTCAATTAACATATTTATTTGTGCAAAACTTGAATTGCTTCCTCATCTTCAAAAGTCACTGCACACCACAGAACATCTCTATACTACTAATTTCTATCTACCCTAATCTATGCCAACCCCCATTCCTAGCAAAACATTCGCACTCTTCTATCATAAACAAAGAAAAGTAGGGTAAAGGACAGACTAAGGGCAAAGTGGTGAAAAATCCATAGTGCATAAAATGGAGAGAGAGGCTCCCAAATGTACTGCCCATTCACACAGCAGCAATCCAATACAACATTAATAGTTTAAGAATGAGTTTCATAAATATTATAACTGAGTCATGACATTTAAAAGGTTCATATTTACTTTTTTGAAAAGTTCTTGGCTCGAATTCTCCATAACCACCTAAGTTAATAGGTACTATTCATCTTTTCTCATTCATGTCAATAAACATTCATTAATTTTAATATGGAAGTAATCTAAATCAATCTCATCCCAACCATCACCTTACAAGAAAACTATCTCCCCCAACCTCAAAATTTATCACAAGCCCAGTCCTAGCAATAGCTGAATAATAATAGCTTTGCTTTTCCTTCTCTAATTTACATCTTATTAAAACACATCCACTCTACCCTCTACTCACTGACACTTAAACATCCTCCCATCCAACGAGACTAAATGAGACACCATCAAGAATAGACCACTTAGAGAAATTACCACATATGTCAGAGAAAGCACCTATAGCACAACTAAGCTCCAGTCCCTCATCTATCATCCAAAAATACCTATATGTTAATTAACTAATGAGGCAATGAATAGAATTTTTGATTAAATTGAACCACCTTTCTTTAATTTGTTATAGGTTTTCTTCAGAAGTTACAAAAATGGAAGAAATGAAAAAGGAAGTTATTGAATATCCACTTAATTTTCATTTAGAAGATACAAATGTAAGCATGTCAGGATTTTCTTATTTATATTAGCATTCAACATCATTATTTAGTCTTTCAGTTAATATACTTTTACCTATATAATGATTAACTTGTAAATCATTACTTGTGTATAGTTAAAGTAAATTACCTATTCTTTTATATATAGGATATTTATAAAGAAACTGCCATCAAAGAAATGAAGGAAGAGCTGTCTGATTCAGATCATGAAAAAGAAGTAAGATTGATCACAGGTCAAGAACGAGCACTTGATGGTTCTAATGAATTCCTGTCAAAAGAATACCCTGTCAAAGAGGTAGTTACAATGAGTTGCTTATTATAATATTTATGTTCCCATGGTAGCTTAATCTCTCTACAACCTATTATTGGTTAAAAAAAAAGTTGAGGGTTAAATTTTATATTGTCCTTTATTGCATCCAATTCATGAGAATTTTTTTCAAATGCTGGCTTAGTGGTTAAAGGCACTGCTTTAACTGAGATTAAAGTGGTGCTTGATCCTCATTGTGATTGGTTCAATCATTACCCCTGTATGGATATTTTGTAATAAGGAAAATATTTTCCATTTTTCTCTTCACATAAGAATGAGTGGTCTAAGGCATCGCTTTAACTAAAATAAAACAGGCACTTGCTGCCTTAGTGTCTTTGATTTGATTGACATCCTGGCACATATTTTTTTTGTTTATTAGGAAAGAACATTTTTTATTAGAAAAATGGTTCTATCTATCTTGTTTCTTTGACACTGAGTGAGAGGGCATTAGTAGCTGGGGTCATCCGCTAGATCTTTTTATCTCTTTTACCCTTTGATGAGGTTGTCATTCCTTACTTAGTCAATCTCCCATCATGACATTTGACACCACTATTTACCTGTTATCAGCATGCACACTTCTGCTAGTTGCACATACTAATCATTACAATTTGATCCATCTCTCATTATTTTCATCAGAAAGTGAACATATCTAAATCTCCAAAGTAAACCATTAAAAACATGAATATAAATGTATGAAAATAACACAACAGTGATTTCTGGATGCTCTGTAAAAATTAAATTTTGTACTTCTTCAAGCAGGACTTTGGGGAGATTTCATTGAAGGAAGTTAGTGAAGAATTCATTCATAGAGAGATGACTTCTTCTGTTACTTTTGATGTATTGTGTGCAAAATCTGAAACCTCTCTACCAAACATTACTAGTGAGTTTTTGCAACAAGACCTCCACCAAGAAAAGGTAATCTTTGTTATTATTAGTTTCTTGCAGAATTTATTTGTATATTGGCAAACCTTATTTCATATTTTCTTCATGCCAATGTTATAACTCAAGACACTACTTAGAAAATCTCAGTGACTCATCTATTACTACTTGTAAAGTTCCTTTCAGCCTCATCTGAGTTCAGCCAATGCCTATCCATTTCATAACTCAATTCTGTAATATCTCTTCCCATGTGTATAAATTTGCATTTTTAAAGTTACTTTTAACTTCTCCTACTGAAGCTACCAATTTGGTCTCATCTGCAAAAATTGACATTGTTATTAACTGCTTTGCCAAGGTCATTTATATAGATTACAAAAAATAATGGACCTACAACTGATCCCTGAGGTACCTCACTGATAATATCCCTCCACTGTGACTTTACTCCACTTAACACTATCCTCTGTTTCCTATCTTTTAACCCATCAGCTATCCAATTCAATGCTCTTCAACACTTCACTCTTTTTAATTCATTAACCAGTCTCCTCTGTGAAATATTGTCAAAGGCTTTACTAAAATCTAAGTAAATTACTGGGGTTGCAGTCAGGGGAGCTGGGGGGCAACAAGACTGAGGACCCGTGTGGCAGGACATTGTTAAATAAGCGAGCCTATCTTCCTTGCTTTGTGTCCAGGAGCAGAGTCTTGATGGAAAATGCAAGGCATTCCCATGGCTACTCGGTCCATCCAAGGCTTGACCACAGCCTCCAGCACCTCAATGTAACTGTCAGCATTGACTTTGAGGCCCTGTGGGAAGATGTGAAGAGCCTTAATGTCTCCCTCACTCATGACCATGCCCCAAAGCATCAAAGAGGTTGAAATTTGCTGTGCATGACTGTAGACACATCTGATATGTCTTCAGGCAGCCAGCGATCATTCTGCTGGTTGTTGCCCTGTCCTACACAAAATCTTCCACAGAGAATAAAGGAGAAAGCTGTTGCTCTTGTGCTTGATTTCAAGGATGAGTGCTTGTGCATTCACTTTAGGCTTTCCTTGGTAGCCCTTATGAGAAGCTAGCACCTCTTGAGCCCATATGAGTAGTAGTCCAGGTCCTGGTACACTGCCTTGTACCAGGACCTTGTTCTCATACATCTTCTTGACAAGTTCCCCATGGATTGACCAGGGTCCTAAAATCATTATTAGATTACCCCCTCATTATCCTTCCCTCATACACTCAGGCATCTTGTTGGAGTTACTGGGAATGTTATTGCAGGCTCCTGAAATGTGCCGCCAAAGTTCATTTGATAACATTGATGGATTGTGTGAAAGATCTGAAAAGTTGTGACATTGGAGTGAGTGAGGACACAGTACAGAGCTATTGTGTTCTCAGCCATCGAGTGCCAAAAATCCAGATATTTCCCTCAGTAGTGGTAGTGTAAATCATTCCATTTGTTTATTTCCTGAAGATGGCCCACTATGGTCAAAATTGTCTCGGGGTAAAATATGTCTTTTGCAAATGTTATTTTTTTCCTCAAAGACCTAATCCAAATACTTGTAAGAAAAATAAAGATAATAAAAGTTAAAATTAATAACTGCCATTGCTGTGGACACTTAAACAGTGCATATATACAACATGGCCTCTTCCCTAATATATATTAATATATAATATATATATATATATATATATATATATATATATATATATATATAATATATATATATAATATATATATATATATATATATATATATATATATATATATATATATATATATATATATATATATATATATATATATATATATATATATATATATATATATATATATATATATATAATATATATATATAATATATATATATAATATATATATAATATATATATAATATATATATATATATATATATATATATATATATATATATATATATATATATATATATATATATATATATATATATATATATATATATATATATATATATATATATATAATATATATATAATATATATATAATATATATATAATATATATATAATATATATATTATATATATATTATATATATATATATATATATATATATATATATATATATATATATATATATATATATATATATATATATATATATATATATATATATATATATATATATCCCCCCTCCCTCTCTGGGATCTTTTCTTCAGAGGTTGTCCCCAGAGAGGCTCTGGCCTTCTCATGGTGAGGGGGGGTCAGCTCCTGGGCCCCTTAGGGGTCCCATGGTACTGCCAACAAGACATTTAACATACCCCTCTTTCTTCCATCCCCCCCCTATTACGTTCTTCCACTGCCCTTTATTTCTCCCTCTTCCTTCACCTATCTAGTGGACCTTATGGATACCCGACCTCTCCTCGTTTAATGGATTGATTCTGAATTGTTCTTTCATGAAGGTGAAAGATGCTGGGCATGTCCACTGCCTTCATCTACCGAATGCCCAAGGAGAAACCCAGTGTTGGCTCCTTTTCTCTGTGCATAGGAGAACTCGGGCAGCCTCTTAGGTTTCTAAAGATGGTGTGGTGGATCCATATCGATTCTCCAAGAGGACATACCGGATGTAACTGATTGTATAGTTGCTGTAGTGCCCGGGCCCTTGTAGGCCTCAATGATGGGGAGTCTGGAGGGAGAATGCAAAGTTTTTTTCTTTTTGCAATGGCTAGCTATAAACCAAAAACCTTCCCTTCTCGTAAGGGTTCTCGTGCCAGACGTCCCTTAGCTCCCCTACTCCAACAAAGTAGACCCAGATCTAGATTATCCTTGCTTTCTTGTCATGAATTCTTGTCATGATGTGTTCGACGTCAATGAATCTTTCGAGTCCCACTTTGGTGAACCCCGCCGGATGTGGTCAAGAGGTAGTGGTGATGTCATAGTCGAGGTGTCATCCCACTCTCAATGCAACTTTGTGCAAAATCTATCTAGCTGAAATTCCAATAACTGTCTAGCCCCATCCGCGTCTGAATTTTGTCAAAGGTGTCATCCGTTCAAACGAACTAAAGGACTACGACCCCACCTTCCTTCAGAGTAAGCTTAGTACTCAACGTGTCACACACATACACAGGGTAACTAAAACATTAGGGTCCACAAGAGTCCCAACCGCCACAATGATTTTACCATTCGAACGACACCCCGCTGTGCCAACTGCGGAGGTACCCATAGTGCTGCGTCAAAACTCTGCTCTATATTTTTATATGAAAACGAGGTGCTCACTTTGCGCGACTCCCTATGTCTAGATATAAGAGAGGCCCACCAGCGTGCTCAAGCACAAACCTCACCACTCAGCCGGCTCTTCTCTGATGTTTTACAGGACACTGGACAAAACCGACCATCATGCACGAGTTCTGACCAGCCTGAAGCACTTCATCCTATATCTACCATGGGCATCAGTCGGTTCTCCAAAACCCACAAAAAAAGCCCCAGTTACTGCTCCATCTAGGATCTCTTCCCCTGCAAAAGCAGGATCCTCAAAATCTGCTCTCCATCTCCCAAGCTCTTTGGGACGACCCTCAAATACAATATCGGCCTCAAAAGAGAAAAAGATATCCACAGTGGTATCTAATCGTCCCACATAATATCTTCCATTTTACACTGGAATTGCCAAGGCATTCTTCCAAAGTGGGAAGAACTCAAAATTCTTTTGACGACTATCCACCCCGCAGTTATTTGTTTTCAGGACAATATACTGGGTATATGGCCCTTTCTGTCGGTTTCTGGCTTTCTCACTTTCAACTCTGTTGCTCCTGCTGGAAGCTATTCTCATAGGGGGTGTCAATCATGGTATCTTCATCCCACCATGTTTCTCCCATCCCCCTACATACTACCCTCCAAGCTGTTGTTGTGAGGGTTTTTCTCACTAAGCTTTTTACCGTTTGCTCTATTTACCTACCCTCTTGTTTATCATTGTCAAGACCCGACCTTTTAGAACTTATAGACCAGTTGCCCTCTCCATTTTTATTACTAGGAGATTTTAACGCCCGTCACCCATACTGGGGTGACATCACTCAAAATGCCAAAGGCAGTGTTTTAGAGTCTCTTTTATTATCTGACCTTCTTTGTGTTTTAAATACTGGCGATTTTACCTCTTATCATGTCCAGACGGACTCTTTTAGATGTGTTCACCTGTCTATTTGTTCCCTGGATTGCTTCACAGAATTTTGATGGTCAATTCTTGACGATTTCCATGGGAGTGACCACTTCCCTATTGTCTTGTCGGCCCTTCAAGTTAGCCCTCATACAACCATGCCCCTTAAGTGGGACTTAGGTCATCAGATTGGGAAGGTTTCCGAGAGGCGTCCTTCACAAGTGCATCCTCGGGGACCTTCAATGGAGTGGATGCGGCAGTAGAATACTTTACATCGACTATCTACAATGCAACAACACAGACCATCCCACGGGAGTGACCCACCACAGGCCGCTCAACCGTGCCCTGCTGGACCTCGACATGTGCAACAGCTATCAAAAATTACAAGTTAGCCCATGCCCGATTCCGAAAGAACCCAACTTTGTGCAACAAGGTCAACCGAAACCGAGCTTGTGCGCTTTGCCAAAGAACCCTTCATCAGGCTCGCCAAAATTCATGGTGCTGTTACGTTTCATCAATTTCCTCTATGAAACCTACTGCTAAGATCTGGAAGAGGATTAATAAGATCAGGGGCCGTTATGCTGATCATCATACCCCTACACTCAACTTAGACGGTTCCTTGGAGAATGACAGCCTGGCAGTCAGCAATGCTTTAACGGACCATTTGCATTGCTGACCATTTCCGCATTGTCAGCAGTGTCAGCCGTTATGATAAGACTTTTCTATCCTACAAATCAAAGGAAGAGTCTCATTCTCTCAACTTCACAACAAAATCTAACTTTCCATATAACGCTCTATTCAGCATCCATGAGCTGCATAGTGCTTTGTCCCTTTGCTGATCTACTTTCCCTGGTCTTGACGAGATCCATTTTGATATGATTCGGCACTTACATCCACACTCTACTCTCTTCTTACTTGATTCGTACAAGCTTATATGGGTGAAGGGTATTTACCCCTCATCATGTAGCATTGAGATCATCCTTTCCTTTGTCAAACTGGGCAGGGACGGGCTGGATGCATATCACTACCGCCCTATAGCTCTCACCAGCTGTTTGAGTAAGTTGCTGGAAAAAATGGTATTGGAGCACCTAAACTGGTTCCTAGAAACCAATCACCTTCTCTTTCATTTCAATGTGGCTTCCGCAAAGGTCATAGTACCCTTGACCTACTAGTACGTTTCGAGCAATTGGTCTGGAAAGCTTTCTCATTAAAGCACCGAGTCCTGGCCATATTTTGTCAATATTGAGAAAGCCTACCACACAACATGGAGATAAGGCATCTTAAAGCAGTTATACGTCTGGGGGATGAGAGGTCTTTTACCTTCGTTTATTCAAAGTTGTTTAGCATCTCGATCCTTCAAGGTACGTGTTGGAGACGCATACTCTGACCTGCAACCCCAAGAGGAGGAAGTTCCCTAGGGCAGTGTTTTAAGTGTCTTATGTTTTATAATTGCCATCAATGATATTATTTTGTCTCTCCCAGAGGGTGTATCGGCAACTCTGTTTGTCCATCATCTAGCACTATAATGTTCCTCACCTCGCCTTCCATCGGCAGCACATCAGCTACTACTGGCGGTCGATGCTGTATCCAAAGAGCACAATTTAAGGCATTCCGCTTTTCCACGACCAAAACCAAGTCAATGTATTTCCACCGAGGCAGAGGGGTTCTTGTTCCGCCATCTATCTTTCTACAAGGCGAAGATATAGAGTTTGTCTCCGAGTTTCAGTTCCTTGGAGTAACTCTCTTTCCAAAGTTATCCTGGTTACCATACCTATGTCGACTTCGAACAGGCTGTCTGTGGGCTCTAGACATTTTAAAAGTCCTCTCAAACACTTGGTGGGGCAGCGACCGACAAACATTGTGGACATTATACACAGCCCTCGGCCAATCCAAATTGGATTTTGGCTGTCAAATTTACTCATCGGCTTCCCCTTCAGCCCTTAAAATGCTGAACCCCATTTGAAAACCTTTCTAGTGGAACCTTCCGTACTTTCCCTGTCAACAACCTTTACTGCGAGAGTGGGGTACTCCCTTTGCCCTACCATAGACTTCAAATCTGCATGCGATACCTCTGTCTAGTACAGCAAGCCCCTGTATCAGAGGTCTACAGATGCCTGTATGCTGCTGAATCAACGGCAGCATATGATAAGTTGCCATCTTTACCCCACCCCTTGAACCTTCGCATAGGAGATCATCTCTCTAACCTGGGTGCTCCAAGGGTCCTTACCCTTCCATCCTTACTGATCCCTAGTTGGCCTGCTCCTCTCCCCACAGTATGTACCAGCATGTCGAGCCTGGAGAAGGCCTCCATGGACCTTCGCATCATTAAGAGCCTGTTCTTAGAGCATTGGAGCTCACACAAACAATGCTGCCCACTATACACAGATGGCTCTAAGTCGGACGGTGGCATGGGTGCCGTAGCCATCTACCCAGGAGGAGAATTGCTAACTTTATCTTTGCCACCAGCAGCATCCATTTTTACCACTGAACTTTCAGCAATCCTTTTAGCCTTTAGACTCATCCAAATTTTACCTTTTAGTGATTTTGTCATTTTTTCTGACTGAAGAAGTGTTTTACAGTCAATTAGATCTTTTAATGCATCCCATCCCCTAGTCACAGAAATTTGCAACTGGTTTATCTAAAATTTATCCCGATATAGAATTAATTTTTGCTGGGTCCCTGGGCAATGAGAGGGCTGATCGGCCGGCCCGCTCAGCACATTCTATGTCTCCTGAGAACTCGGCTCTGCCTTTTAGGCACTACCTTCCTTCAATAAGAAAATATATTTTTCAAATGTGGCAGAATGAATGGGATGACTGTTCATCATCCAAACGATACAAAATAAAAAATTCTATTCACTCTTGGCCCTCGAGCCATCATAGAATGCTGTCGTTGGAGGTGGCCCTTTGCCGAGTTCGTATTGACCACACAAGACTTACTCACGGCCATCTTGTTTCGGGTGATGCTCAAATCAACCCTTGCTATCATTTTTTCGGTGTGGACCAATCAGTTACCTACCTTTTATTGGATTTCACCATTCTCCAGTTGTCCTATTTCCCGACCCTTTTAACTATCCCTCAACACACCCGTCTTTGATTGATATTGGCAGATGAATCTTTTAGCCCTTCGTTCTTTAAATTTTTGTCACCAAGTTGTCTCCTCCACCTTTTATAGATAATTTACCTCGTTTCATCCTAGCTGCCATACAGAATCCACTTGGATTGGGCAGCAACCCACTGGTTCCTTACCTTAAACCCTTATATATATATATATATATATATATATATATAATTTGTTTTTTGTATTTCTTTAAAAATAAAGTTCAAATTGGATCCCGTCTCATTGTCCCTTCAAACACCCAAGTGGCTCTACCTGATACAGCAGGCAGTGTGACTACAGGCAATCCGGAGCTTGCCACCACAAGATGATCCCAGAGGTGTCCCATCCCAGATGGGATGGCAGGTGCTTCCTCAGGACAAACTTTGGTGCACTACCAACACTGAAGCTAAATCCACCCCTGTGTACATTTCTCCTGACCTAACACTGTTAATCAAGGGACTTCTTCCCCCACCCTGTGACCCCTGTCAGGGCTTGAGAGAAATGTGTTCTCTCCCCACCCTCCTCTCCGAAAAAGAAAAAGAAATAAGAAGGCAAAGTAGAGTAGGGGTTCTTCTCTCTTTCTACTGCTACTCTGGGGCTTGTTCAGTCCGCTGCTATTTTGACAAATGGCCCGTTCGACCATGAGGCAACATCATTCAGGAAGACTCAAGAAGAATAACGTTACTAGTTTGCTTAGCGGAGCTTCGAATATTGAGAGTCCATGTGGCTGATGAACCTGCTGGCTTCATTTGCTTTCTAGTTATTTGGTCCACTGATGGCATTGTGTTGGCCAAAGGTCAGATCTTCCATCAGAGGATAACATTAGTTAAACTGACTAGTAGAGAGCCGAAGATCACCCATTTCTTAGAAGGGACCTTCTGACAAATGCGCCAGACCCTTCCCAGGCAGTTATTATTAGTCCCCTATGGGCTCTCATTGGCTCAACTGTGCAGTTGAAACCGCATTATCACACATTTAGTTGAAGATTGTTTTATGCTACAGAACTCGTGCATTATTCCTTAGAAAACCTAATTGAGGAACTGACAATCCATCATGTTTGACCATAATAGGCACACTGGCTGGTATCACTACTGCATTGAATCATATGTGTCTCGGCTGTGAAAGTGATATTACTGCCAAGGTTTCTGCCATACAAATTATTTTTATAGGCTTGCCAAGTCGTATCAACCCCAAATCTATGCTCTCTCCATAATGGTCACATATGACATCTTTGTCATGTAAACCCAAATGTATGAATTGCAGTAAGCCACACCCTGCTTCCTCCGAGCAATGTAGCTCATCTTCACACCCTCCTTCCCCAGAGCAATGTAGTTCATCTTCACACCCTGCTTCCTCAGAGCAATGTTGCTCATCTTCACACCCTGCTTCCTCAGAGCAATGTAGCTCATTTTCACACCCTGCTTCCTCAGAGCAATGTAGTTCATCTTCACACCCTGCTTCCTCAGAGCAATGTAGCTCATTTTTACACCCTGCTTCCTCAGAGCAATGTAGCTCATTTTTACACCCTGCTTCCTCAGAGCAATGTAGCTCATTTTTACACCCTGCTTCCTCAGAGCAATGTAGCTCATCTTTTTGACATCACAGTCTGGGCTCAACTGTGTTTTGCATAGTTCCTGGACATGTAAGTTTGTTAAGATTGAGCATTCTGATGAGGTGTAATGATAGACTGAGCCACCAGACATACCCTCTTCCCCATACTGACCTATAGCAGGGATCAGGACAACCAGAAGAAGATACTAGATGGCACCCATGAATTTGATGTTTCATGCTATTAGACCCCCCAAGCCCTCACCCTCACTCTCAATTTCATTGTGGTCCAGCACTAGCTTCTCTATATCATCACCCTCAACTTGCAAGCTCATGCTCTTGCCCATGGACACAATGTTATTAACAATATGATTATCATGTAATTTAACTGATGTCATAGCCTTAAAGCCCTGAAAATTTCTCTCTTCCACAAAATCTGGCCAGAGTTTCCTCCAAGCTGAGTTTAAGGTCTGCTAACTGGTTTCATCCAGGCTTTATCAATAAGGTTAATGCAGTGGAGTATATTCAGATGATTTTTCAAGTAATCTCTCAGGGTCAGATCAGTGTCATTGGTGACCTCAAAATACATTGTAAATAAGGCCTTCATAGTCATTTTCTTAAAATTTGGGGGCCAAGTATTTGAATTTTATTGCCATACTTGGCATCCATCATTTTCCAAGCCTGGCAGGTGTGCACGAATCTTGTCCATTATAAGGAGACATCTTAAAGGGCAGATTGTTTTCTGTAATATATTTTTGAATACCTGGTACAAAATCTTTATGCATCTATTGCATAAAAAAGAGCCTCTTCACCAAAACCTTACTGTTCCTCCTCCTCATTAGAGGCAGTTTCAGGTGCATTACATTATTTTTCTTAAACACTCGCCGATTTTATGAGTGATACACAAGAATGGGTTTCATTTTAAAATTTCTGCTTGCATTGCCGCACAACAAAAGATAAAGTATCTCCTTTATTGACTTGCACCCCCGCCATTTCCTTCTCCTCAGCTCTATAGGTCCTTTTCATCATCTCCCATAAGGGGCACAGCGATTTGCCTTCCTGGCAACCATGCGGATGGTTCTCAGCCCCCCATCCCGCTCAGCTTATCCTCTTCTCCTTCTTTCAGACAGCCTGTGTTTCTCCCCTACTTCCTCACTTCCCCTACAACCTCTCCCACAACTTTCTCTGGTCGGCTTTTATTTTCACAGTGTCGATGCTGACCTCAGCCAACTGTCCCGAATCATGGCTGAGGGGGTGGGGGACAGTGCTCCTTAACCCCTGAGCTCCAGTTTGGGATGATGGGTTTTTAACAACCTGCTTCATTCCCATCCATACCTTCCTTACATACTGTTTCCTTCTCACTTCACTATCTCTTTTTTTACGCTGTGCCCAAGGTGGAGCCGCCATGCCAAAGAGCTGCCAGGTCAGCAGGCAGGAGGGGTAGCCTAAAATGGTGGCACCTTGTAGAGGGGGCTACTGCGAGGGGTGATTAGCATCTGCATCCTGTAAAAAAAAAAAATAGTGGTCACTATGCCCAATGATAACAAAAACAAAAAATCTTCCCTCAATTTGCCCTCAGGCAGCTCCACTAAAGAAATGGAGGTTATACCCCCTGTGCTCTAGCAGGGGACCCTCCAAATCTCTTTAACTGGAGTGGAGGGTTACTCCTCCTTTACCTACGGGTGTAGGGGACTCCCCCTCACCCACTTGTCTAGAGGGGCTTTTGGGCGCCTCCCTCTTTCCAGTGGCAGCCCTTCCCCCCTTTTACTTTCCAAGGGGACTGCCAAGAAAGCCAGCAGGCAGCCCATAGCCGACGACTCCCCATTGAAGCAGATTTGTATGGCAAACCTCCTTAGGGGAGAGACAGAAGACAGGCCCCATCAGTCGGTTCCCTTAAAAGACCTGTTGGCTCAAATATTAAACTTGCATGGGTCAAGGCCTGTGCCTTGCCATACTCGACTAGTGAAACTGTTCTGAATGGGACCTGTGATGTTGTGGAAGGAGGGGGGCAAATGGAAGCCCCCACGAAATAGACATGGTCCAGGATGCAACCCAGCCTCAGACGGTAGGGCCTTCCATGGGGCCAAATCAGGGCTCAACACCAAACACCTAACTAGAGTCCGCCCCTTATGCAAGGTCCTCCTCAAACAGCTCGGGTCTCCAAGGCAGTACAAGGAGGGGAGGGATCTCCTCCTCCGGCTGGTGCCCTTGCGACCGCCAGGACCTTCAACATCTCAGATAAAGACCTTGCTGAGGCCAATCCATCCAGCTAAGGGGCTCCTGCCTACGGAGGAAAGAAGCGGGTTCATTCCCCACCCTCCTCTCCTAAAAATTTTAAAAACATGAAAAAGACTAAAAAGACCCGGGGATCCTCTACATCTGCAGGGGCTGCAAGGACGGATGGGTCTGCTGCCACTTAGGTAAGCGACCAGGCTAAGATGGCACATCCAGCCCCTCTCCCCCCCCCGGTGCAGAGACCCTGACCAAGACAAAAAGTGCTAGTGCGCAGAGCAGAGCCTCGATTACATTGGGGCCCCTCATTCAGCACCTCATTCGAGCCCGCTGGCTTCAAATGCTTCCTGGTTATTTGCCCCACTGACGGCAGCATGTTAGCTAAGGGCAACATGATCCATCAGAAGAGAGCTTTATCTAGTGTGATTGGTAGAGAGCCGAAGGTGACCCGTTTCTCGGACGGGAGCCTTTTGGAGAATGCGTCAAATTCCTCCAAGGCCTTTATGATTAGCGCCCTTCGAACAATTGATGGCACGCCTTTGAGTGTGATGCTGCACTCTACCATGAACTTCGTGAAAGGAGTAGTTTATGCGAGAGAACTCGTGGACTACTCCATAGAGGACATCACCTTAGAGCTGGCCGACCATGGGGCGGTCAAGGTCGAACGTGTAATGAGAAAACAGGGAGGGGCCTCGAGACCACACCCCCACACTCTTCATCACGTTCGACTGTGACAAGCTCCCTGATTCGGTGCGTGTCGGTTGGTATCGCTACCGCGTGATGCTATTACTCTCACCGCTTCGGACACACTAATCGCTCCTGTCGACGTGCAAAGTCGGATTTACCCGATCGTCTATCATTTCGCGAGGGTAAGGACTTGGTCCTGGCGCGCCAGGTGCTGCCCGGGACGTCCTATGCCTCAAGGTTGAAAAAGACCCTCTGCTCCTGGCCCCTCCGGGCCTACGAGTACGGTCATTTCCGCGGCCATTCGGAACCCTTCTGCGGGTTCTACCCACCCCGGGCGCTCCCTTGGTAAAGCTGGCGGTACAAAGGGTCCACAACCAGCCCTGGCTAAAACCAGGCTTCTCCCCATTTCCCCATCGTGATCGTTTCCCGCTAGGCGAAACGGCCACGCGCCTCCGCCTAGTCATTAAACTCACAGTAGGCAACACCCCTGAAGTTGGTCACCAGGCCTTCTTCGGGGGTTCCTAAAGCTGCCCCCCCCCCCCCCCGAAAGGAGGACAGCACCAAAAGAGCTTCTGCTCCTTAGCACACGCCTAGTGGTGGGCTGGGTGCTCCGAGACGGTGGACCCTCGAAAAGAGGGCCCCCTTCGCCTCGTAAGCCGGTCCTCCTGCTTAAGGTTTGGAGGTGGAGGGAGGAAAAGATTCGCTTGTTGAGCCCACCCTTCCCCAATGAGCCTTCGAAGGCGACAGCGCCTTCAGCGCATTGTTCGGCCAGCAGCGCCCGGAGTTCTGCCTCCGGGAAGCGTACGGCCATTCCAGTGAGGGGCTTCTCCTCGAAGAAGGCCCCCGCATCTCCTCCGAACTAGGCCTGGAGGGGATATTCCTTCAATGAAATTGCCGCGGACTCCGGGTCAACAGGGAGGAGCCTCGTCTCCTCCACTTTCCCGTTAGCTATCTTTTTGCAGGAGACCATGCTGGGTGCATGCCCCCTGCCCAACCTCTCGGTGTATAAGGGTTTTGCGATCCCACCTCTACATGATGGTGGTCGGGAGAGAGGATGTGCGAGTTACACCCTGCCTGATGTCTCTGTTCTTCTCTTCGCTTTAGATACCTCCTTTCAGGCAGTGTCTGTGCAGCTGCACCTTGAAGGAGGTATACTGTTATTTCCGCGTACATTCCACCGTCAGCAGACTTCGATGCGGGGACTTCCGGCCGCATCGTGTCACAGTTACCGATGCTCTTTCTCTTGCTTGGAGATCGAAACGGTAGACACCCCTTCTGGGGAGCCTACTCTATTAATCCCAGGGGACAAGTCCTTGCTGACCTGATCGACGAGCTTAAGATGGGTGTCCTAAATGTGGATGAATTTACGCATCTCTGCTCGAGCACCGCTTCATTTTCCTGCCTCGATCTATCTTTGTGCTCTCCGGATGTACAGCCTGATCTTGATTGGGTGGTCGATGACCTCATTGGTAGCGATCACTTTCCCATTCAAATATCATTTTCTGAGTTGCTGCCGCCCGAGAGCCCGCCCGTTGGTGCTGGGCGCGGGCGCAGTGGTCTGCATTTCAGGAAATGACTGAAATCTCTATCTCATTCGAGGAGTTTAGGTCTGTAGATGAGGCTGTTGAGTTCTTCTCCGGCAACCTCATCGCCGCGGACCTAACTATAATCATAGAAAGTCTGGCCGTTTTGTTCCTTGACCAGTCCCTTGGTCGTTAGCTGAGTGTGAGACGGCACTCAAGCAGAAGCGCTATGCCTACCTGCGCTATAAGCGTCGGCCGAACGATTTCATTGTCGGTGAATTTCGTCGGGCTAGAGCTAGTACTGGTATATTTCGAAGCACGCCCACCGCTCTTCTTAGGGGGCATACGTGTCCACTAAACGGGAAGACCCCTCTACTAGAGGTGTGGAAGCCAGTCAAAAGGATTCGGGTCAAGTTCTCGCAGGACCCCCCTCCTTTTCTCCAGAAGAATGCGACCGCTTTCTCCGCATTCTCTAGCCGGGATGCTGCTCCGCCAGCATTCAATGCACGTCGTGATGTCGCAGAAGGCCGCCAACTGGACTTCACCTTCAGAGGCGCAGAACCTTTCAATGACAGGTTTACTCTGAGTGACTTGTGTTCCGCTCTTGCTCTGTCCGCGTACACCGCACATGGTCCTGCGATGTCCCTTACGCCATACTTCGACACCTGGGTGAGCGAGGCATGGCCTTTCTGTTAGATTTGAACAACAAGATCTGATTGGAGGATCTCCTCCCGGATTCCTGGCGAATCGCTACTGTGCTCGCCTTTCGCAAATCGGGGAGAGATCACTCTACTCCTGCCGGTTTCCCCCCAATCTCTCTAACCTCTTGCGTGTGTAGGTTGAAGAAGAAATTGGTAAATGTTAGATTAGCCTTTTTTTTCTGGACAGCGGAGGCCATCTGTCTTCTGCACGGTGCGGCTTCCGCAAGTTACACTCCATTTCGGAACTACGCCTATGATACCACATAGTGATACGGTATCATGGAGACTCTCCACAAGATGGGGGCGAGGGGACGCCTCCTAATCTTTATATCTAAATTTTTGCGAGATCGTCGATTCCGCGTACGGGTGGGGGGAGCCCTCTCCGGCCCAAAGGAGCAGGAAGAGGGTGTCCCGCAGGAAAGTGTCCTCACTGTCACACTCTTTACCCTGAGAATCAATGGCATCTCGGTGCTGCCGGAAGATGTTCTCGCTACGCTTTACGTGGATGACCTTTCGATCTCTTTTGGCGCGGCCCAGATGCCAGCTCTGGAGCGTCGATTCCAATACGCATTGAACCACGTCTCTCGCTATGCCGAAGCGCACAGGTTTCCGTTTTTCTTGGCCAAGACTAAGGTGGTTCACTTCTGCCGCCATCCATGGCTCTACCCTGACCCAGACTTGTTTCTTAATGGGTTACGCCTGGAGGTGGTTGAATCGCACCGTTCCCTTGGTCTTTTATTTTACCGACACCTCACCTGGGAGGCTCATATTCGCAACCTTAGGGTCTTTTGTCCCCGCGCCATGGATATTTTCCTTTCCGTGACGTTCAGCGCTTGGGGTGCTGATAGGGCTACTTTTTTATCAATCCTTTTTTCGCTCGAAGCTCGACTACGGATGCGGTTTTATGCATCTGCAGTTGAGCATATATTGCGGAAGGTTGACTCGATCCAGTACACCGGTCTTCGCCTGGCGACTGGTGCCTTCTGCACTTCCCCCATTAAGAGCCTACTAGTCGATGCTGGGAAGATGCTACTCACTCTACGCCATGTACAGTGCATTATTCTCCTGTACGGGCGAGATTCCCGCCTCCATCATGCCCCAACAGCTTTCACTGCATCCGTAGCTGATTTTGATGGTGCCTATGCTGCTGAGAGGGTTAAGTATTCCCTATTAACCCTTTGACACTCAC
Organism: Ceratothoa steindachneri; assembly: GCA_963969495.1. Taxonomy (NCBI): domain Eukaryota; kingdom Metazoa; phylum Arthropoda; class Malacostraca; order Isopoda; family Cymothoidae; genus Ceratothoa; species Ceratothoa steindachneri. The sequence continues at coordinate 84,353,812 of OZ018333.1, forward strand.
TGGCACACCTGTGTGCCATAACCTTAACTCGCTGTATAAAATATTCTTCTATATTATTTTTAATTCATTCTATTGTATACATATAATTTCAGGTTTATATTATACATATTTAATGACTAATTGGGTCTTGAACCTAGTTGAGAGTGGGTATCTTTTTATATCTTTCGGTAAGTGTTAAAAAAGCGTTTTTGGGCCTACAATTTTGATATATAATAGTATAGCATCTCTACTTTGATTGAAAATGATTTTTAAAGAAATAAAGTAAATATTTAGTCCCAAGTTTTTAGTAATATATATACGGCACAAATATGTTCCATTGTCCTTAAGGGGTAATTTTCTATAAAAGAATTTTTAGTTACTAATATCATAATTATTATTACTATTTTGATTATTCTTATAAATGTGATTTTTATTATTTTTATTATTATTTTTATTCTTATTAATATTATTCAACATTATTATTATTAATTTTATTAATATTATTATATTCGTTTGCCAATACTTATTACTAAAATACATCGGTACTTTATTATTTTAAATAATATACAAATATAATTATTCCAAAGATATTACAAATTTATATTATTTTAGGACACAATTCCTAATACTTGTAGGCCTTTATCACAGATACAGGATGTCACGGTGAAGTAGACACATTGTTCTTTGAGGAAATGAAGTCCAACAATTATTATCCTGTGACCACAGTGATACTGAAGATGTAGCCTTATTTGATAAGGAAGATATGGATTTTATAGAACAAGATTTAGAAGATTCTCAAAATGAAGAGCTGACTGAAGGCATAAATGTAAGAATAGAACCTAACATTCCCATCCTGTGTTCACAAAAAAGCTCTGAATCCAGTAGTAGCCTACTTGACTCTACATCAAACATCAAGTGAGATTGCAACTTTTGGATGGAAGAGAGTAGCAAATGAAGGAACAATAATATCTGTCGAGAACTCTGACAATTTGGAAGCCTATGATTATGGTAAAGTGCTTATCAATTTGAGCAATGATCCAAATCTTATGAAATATTTAACAACGTAGCTGGGTTTGATCATTTTCTAAATCAAATTGTAATTCCTCAAACTATAATGTATAGTCAGCAAAAAGGACACGTATTTACAACTAACTTGGAAGAATTGAGAGCATTTTTTTAAATGAACATAGTAATGGGATACCATGTTTTGCCATCAATAAGAGATTATTGGTCAAGTGAAACAGATCTTGGCGTTCCATTTATATCCAATGTAATGCCTTTGAAGAGGTTCAAAGAAATTAGATCTTTATTACATTTTAACAACAATGAGCAAATGAAAGCACGAGATGATCCATTACACGATAGAGCTTACAAAGTCAGAACTGTATTAGATCATTTCAACCAAGCATTTCTATCTGCCATGAATCCAACTAAATGCCAATCAATTGATGAGCACATGATTAAATTCAAGAGTCATAATATACTAAGGCAGTATGTAAAAGGTAAACCAATCAAATTGGGTTTCAAAATGTGGTGCAGGTGTGATTCTAAATCAGGATATTTGTTCGAATTTGACCTCTATACTGGTAAAATAAATGAAAAAATAGAATGCGGGTCGGGTGAAGGAGTTGTTCTAAAATTTACAGAAAAAAATCAAAATATTAGTTGTAACATTTTTATAGATAACTTTTTCAATTCACCGGCGCTCCAGTTCATGTTATCCAAGAAAAATATAAATAGTGCAGGTACCGTACGAATGAACCGAAAAAATATTCCAAGATTAGAGGTACCTTCTGATAAAGAAATGTAAAGAGGAGATATCTCTTGTTTTGAATCAAATGACAATTTTGGGGTAAAGTGGATGGACAATAAAGCAGTGCATATGTTGTCAAATTTTATATCAACTATTCCTGTTTCAAAAGTATACCGTAGAAAGGAGGGAACTAGTGATAAAGAGGAGATTGAATGCCCTGCTGTTGTTATGCATTACAATACCCATATGGGTAGGGTCAATATAATGGACCAAAAGAAAATAACTTATCAGTTTGACCATAGGTCAAAAGTCAAATATTACCTAAGAGTAGTTTTCGATCTTGTTAATATTGCAATAAATAATGTCTTCATCGTGTTCTGCGAATTGGAAGGGACGTCAATTATTGAAAAAATTGATGCAAAGACATTCAGAAGAATTGTGGCTCATAGGTTGATTGGAAACTTCTCCAACAGAAAAAGAGCTCCACCATCAACCCCTGTTGCTCTCAACCCCCAAAATCAAAATACTATCTACAATCCCCAACACCAACACATTCAATGTGAAAATCTGATTCCAGACAATGTTGCAAAGTGTGCACTAAAAATCAAATTTATAGCAGAACCAATAATATCATGTGTTGAATGTGGTATCTACTTTTGTTATGTAAGTGGTAGAAATTACTTTGAAAAATATCATGAATAACTCTAAAGTGATACCTACGTACTTAATGTTGTATAAATATTATTTTTAATTTAAAATATTTCCATTCAATGAAGTTTTTTCTTGCATTATATATCTATTTTTAGATAAATAATTGAAATTCCTGAATAAATATCACATTTGAGAAAATAATATACATAAATATTTTAAATATGTTTTTAAATGTTTAATAAATCCTATTACATTATAATATTGTTTTCAATTCTTATAATATTAATAGAAAATACTGTTATAAACAGTAAAAGTAAAGATTCTTGTAAACAATAAATAATTACCCCTGAGGCTCAATGGTACACATATGTGCCATGCTCTATTTCCATATGTAAGAAATTATTTAATATTTTTTTGATAAAAATATCAACTACCACTCGTATACATCCAGACTATAACATTTTTCTAAAAAAAACAAAACTGCTGGTTTTCTTATGTGTATTAAAGGGTTAAAGTGTCTAACTTATTTTTATTCTTTTATTTGATACACAACCAGACATGCCAAAGTGTACAGAAATATTGTAGGAGTAGTTGTTTTCATATCATTCATAATATCAACCATTTGTATGTGCCTTTTCAGGCAAAGGCTAGGCCCACAACTGATTTTGTGGTTTGCATTAGCAAGGGCATAGCCAATAAAACAAATGCTCCAAATAAGACAAAGATTACTCTGCAACTAAGAACAGTTCCCAGTCGCCTTTTAATAGGCAGGGGTGCTAAGAATCCCTGGGGTGAATGCTCCTGCACTAGAACGAGGAGATGGAGGAATGGTACAACTGCACTGTAAATGTTGGGACAATGGTGGGGAGGAGCCGAGAGATAGTGGAGATGCTGGCTAGAAGATCGGTGGTTGTCAGTTGGGTACAAGAAGTAAGGTATAAGGGAGCAGGCTGCAGAGTTTTGAGGGAGATGCCAGTGAGAGATATAAGTTTTGGTGGTTTGGGGAAGTAGATGGAGCACCTGGAGTTGGGTGCTGGTGAGGAAGGAGTTGATGGAAGATGTGAGTGGAGAGACATACGTTAAGGATTATGAAGATTAAAATGGTTTGGGGAGAAAGAGTGGTGCATGTATTTTCCGGTTACACGCCACAAACTGGCAGAAATGGGTAGGAAAAAGAGGCATTCTGGGGAAGACTGGATGATGAGGTGACAGTGGTTGGAAGGAGTGATTTGTTATTCATCACTGGAGACCTGAATGGGCATGTTGGAGCCAATAGAGATGGTTTTGTGGAAGTTATGGGGATATATGGCCATGGAATGCGAGGCAGAGAGGATTCTTGAATTCTGTCAGTCAAGAGATTGTAAGATCATTAATACAATGTTCAAGAAGGATGAGAAGGGAGAGCAACACTGATTGGTTTTGTACTCATGAAGAGAGAGAGACCCATGACAGAAAGGGACTGTAAGGTCATCCTAGGAGAGGTTTGTTTGTTGCAACATAGGCTGCTGGTAGTGGTAACTCATGTGAAAAATATGCAGAGGAAAAAGAGGTTTAAGGGAAGCCAAAAGATCAAGGAGTGGAAGTTGAATGATGAGGAGAAAAGAGAAGAGTTTGTGGAGACCTTCAGGAGGAAGATAGCAGTAACACATGCAGAGGAGAGAGTATGGGAGACCTTGGAGAGGAGTGTGGGGGCAGCAGCAACGAATGAAGTCTGTGGAAAGAAAACTGGAATGGAGCTGTCCAGGAGGTGATCACTGAGAAGAAAAGTTTATAAATTATGGCAGAGGTTGGGAGGATCTTAGAAGGCAATACCAGAATAAGAAAAGAGAAACCAAGAGAGCAGTGGCTAGGGCTGAGTGAAGAGCATGGCGGAGAGTGTAGCAAAGATCTAGTGGGAGCAGGTGGAGCAGCAAAGCAGATAAGGAAACAGAGGCTGGATATAACTGGAGCAAAGTTCATACAGGATGAGCAGGGCAACACAGGTGGAAGAACAGCAAATAATGGAGAGATGGAGAAGGTATTTTCATTTATTATTGAATGAAACAAATGAGTTTAATGTGGAAGAGGGCAACATGATGGAGGGTCCAATAGAGTCCATATCAAAATAAGAGGTTGCAGCTGCCTTGAAATCGATGAAGAGGGACGAAGCGCTGGTCCGATAGGAATAACAAGTTATATGTTGGAGTGACTGGGAGGAGATGGACTTGATGAACTGACAAGAGTTTTTCAAGAGATAGTGAAGGAGGAGAGAAGCGCTGAAGATTGGAAGCTTAGTTTGACTGTTCCAATATATAAAGGAAAGGGGAATGCTCTAAGGTGCGAAAAATAAAGACGAATCAGGCGTCTTTAACATGGCATGAAAATATTTGAGAGGATGTTGTAGGGAAGATTGAAGAATTTCGCAAATGTCGATGGAAGACAGTTTGGTTTTGTTGCGGGACAGTCTACTAATGATGCATTATTTATTATGAGGCAGATCCAGGAAAAGTTTACACGAAAGAAAAGGAAACTGTACCACATTTTTGTGGATTTGGAGAAGGTTTTTGATAGAGTACCAAGAGAGGCGATAGTGTAGGTACAGAGTAGACAGGCAGTGTCAGAGAGGCTCATGTGTGTTATGCGCCCCAGCCGGCCCCAGCTTAGCCTCTTCTCCACCTTTCTGGCACCCTCTCTTCTTACCCTGCTTTCCCCCGTAAGGGGCGCGGCGATTTGCTATCCTGGCCGCCGTGCTGACGGGATCCAGCGTTCCGTCCGGCCCCAGCTTAGCCTCTCTTCCTTCCTTCAGATAGCCTGTATTTCTTCCCTATCTCGTCGCTTTTCATACAACCTCTCCCACAATTTTCTCTGGTCATCCTCTAATTTCACATGATAGATGCTGACCTTCTTTTCAAGCCAACCGTCCCGGATCGGGACTGAGGGGTAATGAGACAATGTTCGCTAACCCCTGAGCTCTGGTTCGGGATGGGGTTTTTTAACAACCTGCTTCATCCCGACCCATACCTTCCTCACATCCCCTTTTCCTCTCCTCTTCACAATCTATCTTTTTACGCCGTGTTCAAGGTGGAGCCGCCATGCCGATGGACTGCCAGGCCACCAGGAGGGAGGAGTGGTCCCAAATGGCGGCGCCTGGCTCTGCCAGGCCTGTAAGCACCTCTTGCAGTGCCGTCAACTGTGAGAGGTGATGAGCTATTGCGTCCCGCAGATAATTTAGGGTCACCATGATGCACAACCTAAAAAAAAACAACCCTCAACTTCCCCTTGCTCATCAACGGAGCCGCCCTCGGGCAGCTCCACCGAAAAAATGGAGGTCCCCCCCATCTTGTGCTTGTGTAGGGGACCCTCCATATTTCTTTAACCGGAGAGTAGGCTTACTCCTCTCCTACGCCTACGGGTGTTGGGGACTCCACTTCACACCCTTCTCTGGAGGTGCTTTCGGGCACTTCCCTGCTTCCAGTGGCAGTCCCCCCTTTTCTTTCCAAGGGTACTGCCAAGAAAGCCAGCAGGCAGCCCATAGCCAACCGCTTCCCATTGGAGCAGCTCGGTAGGGCAAACCCCCTTAGGGGGGAGAGGAAAGCCATGCCCCTTCGGTCACTTCCCTCAAAACACCTGCTGGCAAGAATTTTAAACCTTGCCGAGGTCAAGGCCTGTGCCTCCCCACACAAGACTGGTGACACTGCCAAGGGAACCTGCGATGTCCTTGGAGGGGATGGCCAACTGGAGGCCCCTCCTGTGATAGACATGGTCCTTGAGGAAACCAAGCCTCAGACGGTAGGGCCTTCCATAGGGGGGAATCCGGGCTCGGCGCCATAAACCAAAACCTGAATCCGCCCCTATGCAAGGTCCTCCTCAAATGGCTAGGGTTTCTGAGGCAGTACAAGGAGGGGAGGGATCTCCTCCGACCGGTGCCCCTGCGACCACCAGGACCTTTTCCATTTCGGAGAAGGACCTGGCTGAGGCCGGTCCATTTAGCCTAGGGGCTTCTGTCGGCAGAGGTGAGAACGAGTTCATTCCCCGCCTTCCTCTACAAAAAAGAAAAAGACTAAGAAGACTTGGAGCTCCTCTCCATCCGCGGGAACTGCCTGGAAGGATGAGTCTGCTGCCACTTTGGTAAGCGACCAAGCCAATATCGGCACATCCGGCTTCTCTGCCCCCCCGAGTGCGGAGCCCCTGACTATGACAAAGAATAAAAGTGGAGGGCGGGAGCATTGATGACATCGGGGCCCCTCATTCAGAGGTTACCTGGCGTTTTCGAGCCCGCTGGCTTCAAACGCTTCCTCGTTATTCGCTCTACTGATGGCACCATGTTGTCCAAGGGAAACATGATCCATCAGAGGAGAGGATTAGCTAGTGCAATTGGTAGAGAGCCGAAGGTGACCCGTTTCTCGGACGGGAACCTTCTGTCGAATCCCGCCGAGGCGGCCAAGATAAGTGCTCTTCGGACACTTCATGGCACCGCGGTGAGTGTGACGCTGCACTCTACCATGAACTTTGTGAAAGGAGTAGTTTATGCGAGGGAACTCGTTGACTACTCCATTGAGGACATCACCTTAGAGCTGGCCGATCATGGGGCGGTCAAGGTCGAACGTGTGATGAGAAAACAGGAAGGGGCCTTAAGACCCACCCCTACACTCTTCGTCACGTTCGACTGTGACAAGCTCCCTGAGTCGGTGCGTGCCGGTTAGTACCGCTACCGCGTGAAGGCATTCGTGCCACTTCCGCGGCGGTGCTATTACTGTCACCGCTTCGGCCATACGAATCGTCCTTGTAGACGTGCAAAGTTGGGGTCACCCGAAGTTTTGTAAATTGCTCCAAGGCCGCACACGATAAGTCCAAATCGTGTGTGGCCAAGTGTGTCAATTGCGGAGAGCCGCACCCTGCTTCTTCGAAGCAATGTGGTGCATATCTCCTTGAGAAAGAAATCCTGGCAGTTCAGGCCCAGGATCGATTCTCATTCCGCAAGGCTAAGGACTTGGTCCTGGCGCGCCCGGGTCTGCCTGGGACGTCATATGCCTCAATAGTAAAGAAAGGCACCCTCTGCTCCGTGCCCATCCAGGCCAAGGAGCACGGTTGTTTCCGCGCCCATTCGGAGCCCTTCTGTGGGCTGTACTCAACCCATCTCTCCACTGGTAAAGCTGGCGGCAAAAAGGGTTCATACCCGGCCCCGGCTAAATCCAAGGCTCACCCCTCTTCCCCCAGCGTGACCGTTTCCCGTAAGGCGACCCCGTAAGGGGCGCGGCGATTTGCCATCCTGGCCGCCGTGCTGACGGGACTCAGCACCCCGTCCGGCCCCAGCTTAGCCTCTCTTCCTTCCTTCAAAACACTTGTTTCCTCTCTTTTCACACAACCTCTCCCACAACCTCTCCCACAACTTTCTCTGGTCAGCCTCTAATTTCACAGGGTAGATGCTGACCTTCCTTTCAGCCAACCGTCCCGCATCGGGGCTGAGGGGTTGGGGGACAATGTTCCCTAACCCCTGAGCTCCGGTCTGGGTTGGCTGGTTTTTAACTACCTGCTTCATCCCCACCCATACCTTCCTCACATCCCTTTTCCTCTCGTCTTCAAAATCTATCATTTTTACGCCGTGTCTAAGGTGGAGCCACCATGCCGGTGGACTGCCAGGCCACCAGGCGGGAGGGGTGGTCCCAAATGGCGGCGCCTGGCTCTGCCGGGCCTGCAAGCACCTCTTGCAGTGCGGGCAACTGAGAGAGGTGGTGAGCTGTTGCGTCCCGTGTAAATAAGAGGGTCACCATGCCCAATGATGAGTATAAAAAAAAAACCCAACCCCCAACTTCCTCAAGAACAACGGAGCCGCCCTCGGGCAGCTCCACCAAAAAAATGGAGGTCCCTTCCCTTGTGCTTGTGCAGGGGACCCTCCATACTTCTTTAACCGGAGAGGAGGCTTACTCCTATCCTACGCTTACGGGTGTAGGGGACTACCCCTCACTCCCTTCTCTGGAGGTGCTTTCAGTCACCTCCCTATTTCCAGCGGCAGTCCCTCCTTTTCTTTCTAAGGGGACTGCCAAGAAAGCCAGCAGGCAGCCCATTGCCGACCGCCCCTCTTGTAAGCGGCTCGGTAGGGCGAACCCCCTTAGGGGGGGAGGGAAGCCAGGCCCCTTCGGTCGCTTCCCTCAAAAGACCTGCTGGCAAGGATATTAAACCTTGCCGGGGTTAAGGCTTGTGCCTCCCCACAAATGACTCTTGACGCTGCCAAGGGGACCTGCGATGTCCTGGGAGGCGATGGCCAACTGGAGGCCCCTCCTGTGATAGACATGGTCCTTGAGGAAACCCAGCCTCAGACGGTAGGGCCTTCCAAGGGGGGAAATCCGGGCTCGGCGCCAATCACCGAACCCGAGTCCGCCCCTATGCAAGGTCCCCCTCAAACGGCTGAGGGCTCCGAGGCAATACAAGGAGGGGAGGGATCTCCTCCGACAGGTGCCCCACGACTACCAGGAACTTCTCCATTTCGGAGAGGGACCTGGCTGAGGCCGGCCCATCTGGCATGGGGGCTTCTGCCGGCGGAGGTGAGAAGCGGGTTCATTCCCCGCCCTCCTCTCCAAAAAAGAAAAAGACTAGAAAGACAAAGAAGACTCGGGGCTCCTCTCCATCCGCGGGGGCTGCGGGGACGGATAGGTCTGCTGCCACTTTGGTAGGCGACCAAGCCAAGATCGGCACATCCAGCCCCTCTACCCCCCCGTGTGCGGAGCCCCTGACTAAGACCAAGAGTGCACAGGGCGGAGCCTCGATGACATCGGGGCCCCTCATTCAGAGGTTACCTGGCGTTTTCGAGCCCGCTGGCTTCAAACGCTTCCTCGTTATTCGCTCCACTGATGGCACCATGTTGTCCAAGGGCAACATGATCCATCAGAGGAGAGGATTAGCTAGTGCAATTGGTAGAGAGCCGAAGGTGACCCGTTTCTCGGGCGGGAGCCTTCTGGCGAATGCGGCGAATCCCGCCGAGGCGGCCAAGATAAGTTCTCTTCGGACACTTCATGGCACCTTTGTAAAAGGAGTAGTTTATGCGAGGGAACTCGTTGACTACTCCATTGAGGACATCACCCTAGAGCTGGCCGACCATGGGACGGTCAAGGTCGAACGTGTGATGAGAAAACAGGGAGGAGCCTCGAGACCCACCCATACACTCTTCGTCACGTTCGACTGTGACAAGCTCCCTGAGTCGGTGCGTGCCGGTTGGTACCGCTAACGCGTGAAGGCATTCGTGCCACTTCCGCGGCGCTGCTATTACTGTCACCGCTTCGGCCATACGAATCGCTCATGTAGACGTGCACCCTGCTTCTTCGAAGCAATGTGGTGCATATCTCCTTGAGAAAGAAATCCTGGCCGTTCAGGCCCAGGATAGACTCTCATTCCGCGAGGCTAAGGACTTGGTCCTGGCGCGCCCAGCTCTGCTTGGGACGTCATATGCCTCAGTAGCTAGAAAGGCACCCTCTGCTCTTTTCCCATCCAGGCCAACGAGCACGGTTGTTTCCGCGCCCATTCGGAGCCCTTCTGCGGGCTCTACACAACCCGGGCGCTTCCCTGGTAAAGCTGGCGGCAAAAAAGTGATCATACCCAGCCCCGGCTAAAACCAGGGCTCCCCCCTTTCCCCCAGCGTGACCGTTTCCCGCAAGGCGAAACGGCCACGCGCCTCCACCGAGTCGTTAGACTCACAGGAGGCAACACCCCTGAAGATGGTCGCTAGGCCATCTTCGGGGGTTCCTAAAGCTGTCCCCCGAAAGGAGGACAGCAACAAAAGAGCTTCGGCTCCTTCGCGCACGCCCCGAGGTGGAGCGAGTGGCTCGGAGACGGTGGTTCCTCGAAAAGAGGGCCCCCCCCGCCTCCGAAGCCGCAGCGCCCGCCTAAGGTTTCGAGGCGGAGGGAGGAAAAGACTCGCATGGCGAGCCCATCCTCCCCCAATAAGTCCTCGAAGGCGACAGCGCCTCCAGCGCTTTGTCCGGCCAACAGCGCCCGGGGTTCTGCCCCCGGGAAGCGTACGGCCATTCCCGTGAGGGTCTTCAGTTCGAGGAGGGCCCCCGCGTCTCCTCCGAGCTAGGCCTGGAGGGCATATTCCTTCAATGGAATTGCCGTGGACTCCGGGCCAACTGGGAGGAGCTGCGGAGGCTCGTCTCGTCCCGCTCCCCGTTAGATATCTTTTTGCAGGAGACCATGCTAGGCGCGTGCCCCCTGCCCGCCCTCCCGGGGTACAAGGGTCTTGCGAACCCACCACCGCGGGATGGCCGGGCTGGGGAATGCGCGGTTTACACCTGGCATGAGGTCTCCGTTCTTTCTTTCACTTTAGATACCTCCTTTCAGGCAGTGGCTGTGCAGCTTCACCTGGATAAGAGGTATACTATCATTTCTGCGTACATTCCACCGTCAGCTGACTTCGACGCGGGGGACTTCCGCCGCGCCGTGGCACGGTTGCCGAGGCCCTATCTCTTGCTTGGAGATCTGAACGGCAGGCATCCTATCTGGGGAGATTACTCCATAAATCCCAGGGGACAAGTCCTTGCCGATCTGATCGAAGAGCTTGAGATGGGTGTCCTAAACGTGGATGAGTTTACGCATCACTGTCCGAGAACCGCTTCATTTTCTTGCCTTGACCTATCTTTGTTCTCTTCGGATGCACAGCCTGATTTTGATTGGGGGGTGGTCGATGACCTCCATGGTAGTGATCACTTTCCCATTCAAATATCATTTTCAGGGCAACTGCCGCCTGAGAGACAACCTCGGTGGTGCTTGGCGCGGGCGCGGTGGCCTGCATTTCAGGAAATGACTGAATTCTCTATCTCAGTCGAGGAGTTTAGGTCGGTAGATGAGGCCGTTGAGTTCTTCTCCGGCAACCTCATCACCGTGGGCCTGACTACTATTCCTAGGACGTCTGGCCGTTTTGCACGCCGACCACTCCCATGGTGGTCGGCCGAGTGTGAGACGGCCCTCAAACAGAAGCGTTATGCCTAGATGCGCTATAAGCACCGCCCGAACGATTTCACTGTCGCTGAATTTCGTCGGGCTAGTGCTAGGTTCCGGTATATTTCGAAGCACGCCCGCCGCTCTTCTTGGCGGGCATACGTGTCTTCACTTAACGAGAAGACCCCTTTAGCTGAGGTGTGGAAGCGAGTCAAAAGGATTCGGGGCAAGTTCTCGCAGGACCCCCCTCCCGTTCTCCAGGAGAATGGGACCGCAATCTCGGACCCCGCGTCCGTGGCGGAATCCTTCGCGACCGCTTTTTCTGCATTCTCTAACCGTCATGCTGCTCCGCCAGCATTCAATGCACGTCGTGATGTCGCGGAAGGCCGCCGGCTGGAATTTACCTCCAGAGGCGGAGAACCCTTCAACTACAAGTTTACTGTAAGCGAGTTGCGTTCCGCTCTCGCTTCGTGCGCCGACACCGCCCATGGTCCGGACGATGTCCCGTACGCCATGCTTCGACATCTAGGTGAGCGAGGCATGGCCTTTCTGTTAGATTTGTTCCACAGGATCTGGGTGGAAGGTCTTCTCCCAGACTCCTGGCGAATCGCTACTGTGCTTGCCTTTCGCAAACCGGGGAGAGATCACTCTACTCCGGCCGGTTTCCGCCCAATCTCTCTAACCTCTTGCGTGTGCAAGTTGATGGAGAAATTGGTTAATGTTAGATTAGCCTTTTTCCTGGACAGCGGAGGCCATCTGTCTTCCGCACAGTGCGGCTTCCGCAAGTTCCACTCCACGTCGCATGCTCTGCTCCGACTGGAAAATGCCGTCTGCGAGGCCTTCCTTCGTAGACAGCACTACGCCACGGTGTTTTTCGATCTGGAGAAGGCCTATGATACCGCATGGTGATACGGTATCATGGAGACTCTCCACACGATGGGGGCGAGGGGACGCCTTGCAATTTTTATATTTTAATTTTTGCGAGATCGTCGATTCCGCGTACGGGTGGTGGGAGCCCTCTCCGGCCCAAAGGAGCAGGAAGAGGGTGTCCCGCAGGGAAGTGTCCTCAGTGTCACACTCTTTGCCCTGAGCATCAACGGCATCACCTCGGTGCTGCCGGAAGATGTTCTCGCTACGCTCTACGTGGACGACCTTTCGATCTCTTTTGGCGCGGCCCAGATGCCAACTCTGGAGCGTCGACTCCAAGAGGCATTGAACCGCGTCTCTCGCTATGCCGAAGCGCACAGGTTTCGGTTTTCTTTGGCCAAGACTAAGGTGGTGCACTTCTGCCGCCATCCACGGCTTGACCCCGACCCAGATTTGTTTCTTAATGGGGTGTGCCTAGATGTGGTTGAGTCGCACCCTTTCCTTGGTCTTGTATTCGACCGACGCCTCACCTGGGAGGCTCATATTCGCAGCCTTAGGGTCTCTTGTACCCGCGCCATGGACATTCTCCGTTCCGTGACGTTCAGCGCTTGGGGCGCTGATAGGGCTACTGCCTTACTTTTTTATCGATCCTTTGTTCGTTCGAAGCTCGACTACGGATGCGAGTTTTATGCATCTGCAGCCGAGCGTTTATTGCGGAAGGTGGATTCGATCCACCACACCGGCCTTCGCCTTGCGACCGGTGCCTTCCGCACTTCCCCCATTGAGAGCCTGTTGGTCGATGCTGGGGAGATGCCACTCGCTCTGCGCCGCGTGCAGTGTATCACTCGACTGTACGCGCGAGGCGGCGCCTCCCTCAGTCGCCAACAGCTCTCACTGCATCCGCAGCTGATCTCGATGGTGCTTATGCCGTCAAGAGACGCCAGTCATACCCTAAACCTTTTGGGTTTAGGGCCAGGAAACTCCTTCGAGAGGTAGATATCGCTCTCGGGCCGGTGGCGCCCCTGGTTTTGCCCAGGACGCCACCCTGGAGGGTACCACATTTGGCTATTTGTCGCCACGCCTCTGCTCCCAAAGCTTGTACGGCGCCAGGAGTATTGCGTTCGACCTTTTTGGAGCACACATCGTGTCACGCTGGAACCGTGCCAGTGTATACGGATGGCTCCAAGTCCCAAGAGGGGGTCGGCTTCCACGCCGTATCCCCTCTGTTTGAAGTCAGCGGGGCTCTACCAGGCGCTGCGTCTGTCTTCACGGCCGAGCTGGTGGCAATACACCACTCGGTACGGGAGATTACGCCACGTGCCCGGTTCGGAGACCGGATTGTGATCTATAGCGACTCACAAAGCGCCCTGAGTGCTCTCGGGGCATTGGAATCTCCGCATACCCTGGTTCGCGATATCCGTGACGCCACGGTTTTGGCGAGCTGGGCAGATTTCGAGATTATCTTCTGCTGAGTTCCTGGACATGTAGGAATTGCGGGGAATGAGGGCGCCAAAGAGTCCGCGAGGACTGCGACTGGACCAGCGTTTCGCTCTTTCTCACACCGACTACATGGCAGGAATACGGGCAGCTCTTCGGACTGCTTGGCAAAGAAGATGGGAGACGGTCGAAGGGAACTTAAAGTTGCGTGCCATTGCGCCGCGACTGTTCCCATGGACCTACCCCCCAATGCCGCGGCGGCTTCAGGTTGCTTTCTGTCGTCTTCGAATCGGACACACTCGTGTGACGCATCGCTACTTGATGGAGCGCTCGCATGCGCCCTATTGCGACGACTGCGTCGTCCCCCAGACTGTTCGGCATATTCTTGTCGAATGTTTCAGTCTGGGTGATCTTCGCGCACTTTTCCTGTCCCCGTACCGGGATGGGCGGGGTCGCTACCGCCTGTCCCTTGTACTCGGGACGAGTGCGTGCACCATGACTGGTGGACTTATTGACTTTTGGGGGGAGGCCGGCCTTCTTCCTTTCATTTAACCCGGTTTTATTGTTGTTGTTTTTGTTATCGTTTTTGTTATTGCTTTGTTATTGTTATTTCTTTTTATTGTTGTTTCCTGTTGAATTATTTTGAAGTAGCCTCGAACTAGGCTGTTTTTTTACGGCAACTTATGCCTTAGTCAGCAGTCGCCAGATAGCCCCTTAATCAAAAAAAAAAAAAAATCCCGTAAGGCGAAACGGCCACGCGCCTCCACCGAGTCGTTAGACTCACAGGAGGCATCACCTCTAAACTTGGTCGCTAGGCCATCTCCTGGGGTTCCTAAAGCTGTCCCCCGAAAGGAGGACAGCAACAAAGGAGCTTCGGCTCCTTTGCCCACGCCTAGTGGTGGAGCGATTCGCTCGAAAACGGTGGTTCCTCGAAAAGAGGGCCCCCCGCCTCCGAAGCCGCAACGCCCGCGTAAGGTTTCGAGGCGGAGGGAGGAAAAGACTCGCATGGCGAACCCAATCTCCCCCAATAAGTCCTCGAAGGCGACAGCGCCTCCAGCGCTTTGTCCGGCCAACAGCACCCGGGGTTCTGCCTCCGGTAAGCGTACTGCCATTCCCGTGAGGGTCAACTGTTCGAGGAGGGCCCCCGCGTCTCCTCCGAGCTAGGCCTGGAGGGCATATTCCTTCAATGGAATTGCCGTGGACCATGGACCACCTGGGAGAAGCTGCGGAGGCTCGTCTCGTCCCATTCCCCGTTAGCTATCTTTTTGCCGGAGACCATGCTTGGCGCCTGCCCCCTGCCCGCCCTCCTGGGGTACAAGGGTCTTGCGACCTCACCACCGCGGTTTACACCCGTCATGATGTCTCCGTTCTTCCTTTCTCTTTAGATACCTCCTTTCAGGCAGTGGCTGTGCAGCTGCACCTGGATAGGAGGTATACTATCATTTCTGCATACATTCGACCGTCAGCTGACTTCGACGCGGGGGACTTCCGCCGCGCAGTGGCACGGTTGCCGAGGCCCTTTCTCTTGCTTGGAGATCTCAACGGCAGGCATCCTCTCTTGGGAGATTAATTAATAAATCCCAAGGGACAAGTCCTTGCCGATCTGATCGAAGAGCTTGAGATGGGTGTCCTAAACGTGGATGAGTTTACGCATCACTGTCCGAGAACCGATTCATTTTCTTGCCTCGACCTATCTTTGTTCTCTTCGGATGCACAGCCTGATTTTGATTGGGGAGTGGTCGATGACCTTCATTGTACTGATTACTTTCCCATTTAATTATCATTTTCAGGGCAACTGCCGCCTGAGAGCCTACCTCGGCGGTCTTGGCGCGGGCGCGGTGGCCTGCATTTCAGGAAATGACTGAATTCTCTATCTCAGTCGAGGAGTTTAGGTCGGTAGATGAGGCCGTTGAGTTCTTCTCCGGCAACCTCATCGCCGTGGGCCTGACTACTATTCCTAGAACGTCTGGCTGTTTTGCACGCCGACCACTCTCATGGTGGTCGGCCGAGTATGAGACGGCCCTCAAACAGAAGCGTTATGCCTACATGCGCTATAAGCGCCGCCCAAACGATTTCACTGTCGGTGAAGTTCGTCGGGTTAGGGCTAGGTCCGGTATATTTCGAAGCACGCCCGCCGCTCTTCTTTTCGGCATACGTGTCTTAACTTAACGGGAAGACCCCCTTAGCAGGGGTGTGGAAGCGAGCCAAAAGGATTCGGGGCAAGTTCTCGCAGGACCCCCCTCCCGTTCTCCAGGAGAATGGGACCGCAATCTCGGACCCCGCGTCCGTGACGGAATCCTTCGCGACCGCTTTCTCCGCATTCTCTAGCCGGGATGCAGCTCCGCCAGCATTTAATGCACGTCGTCATCTCGCGGAAGGCAGCCGGTTGGCCTTACCTCCAGAGGCTGAGAAAATCACAACGACTAGTTTGCTGTGAGTGAGTTGCGCTCCTCTCTCGCTTCGTGCATGGACACCGTCCATGGTCCAGACGATGTCCCGTACGCCATGCTTCGACACCTGGGTGAGCCAGGCATGGCCTTTCTGTTAGATTTATTCAACCGGATCTGGGTGTGTGGAAGGTCTTCAGTCCAGATTCCTTGCGAATCGCTACTGTGCTCGCCTTTCGCAAGCCGGGGAGAGATCACTCTACTCCGACCGGTTTCCGCCCAATCTCTCTAACCTCTTGCGTGTGCAAGTTGATGGAGAAATTGGTAAATGTTTGACTAGCCTTTTTCCTGGACAGCGGAGGCCATCTGTTTTCTGCACAGTGCGGCTTCCGCAAGTTCCACTCCACGTCGGATGCTCTGCTCCGACTGGAAAATGCCGTCTGCGAGGCTTTCCTTCGTAGACAGCACTACACCACGGTGTTTTTCGATTTGGAGAAGGCCTATGATACCGCATAGCGATACGGTATCATGGAGTCTCTCCACACGATGGGGGCGAGGGGACGCCTCCCAGTCTTTATATCTGAATTTTTGCGAGATCGTCGATTCCGCGTACGGGTGGGGGGAGCTCTCTCCGGCCCAAAGGAGCAGGAAGAGGGTGTACCGCAGGGAAGTTTCCTCAGTGTTACACTCTTTGCCCTGAGCATCAACGGCATCACCTCAGTGCTCCTGGAAGATGTTCTCGCTACGCTCTACGTGGACGACCTTTCGATCTCTTTTGGCGCGGCCCAGATGCCAACTCTGGAGCGTCGACTCCAAGAGGCATTGAACCGCGTCTCTCGCTATGCCGAAGCGCATAGGTTTCGGTTTTCTTTGGCCAAGACTAAGGTGGGGCACTTCTGCTGCCATCCAAGGCTCCAACCCGACCTAGATTTTTTTCTTAATGGGGTGCGCCTGGATGTGGTTGAGTCGCACCGTTTCCTTGGTCTTGTATTCGACCGTCGCCTCACCTGGGAGGCTCATATTCGCAGCCTCAGAGTCTCTTGTACCCGCGCCATGAATATTCTCCGTTCCGTGACATTCAGCGCTTGGGGCGCTGATTAGTCTACTGCCCTACTTTTTTATCGATCCTTTGTTCGTTTGAAGCTCGACTACGGATGCGAATTTTATGCATCCGCAGCCGACCGTTTATTGCAGAAGGTAGATTCGATCCACCACACCGGCCTTCGCCTTGCGACCGGTGCATTCCGCATTTTCCCCATTGAGAGCCTTTTGGTCGATGCTGGGGAGATGCCACTCGCTCTGCGCCGCATGCAGTGCATCACTCGCCTGTACGCGCGAGCCGGGCGCCTCCCTCAGTCGCCAACAGCTTTCACTGCATCCGCAGCTGATCTCGATTGGGCCTATGCCGCCGACAGACGCCAGTCATACCCTAAGCCCTTTCGTTTTAGGGCCAGGAAACTCCTTGGAGAGCTAGATATGGCTCTCGGGCTGGTGGCGCCCCTGGTCCTGCCCAGGATGCCACCCTGGAGGGTACCACATTTGGCTATTTGTCGCTATGCCTCTGCTCCCAAAGCTTGTACGGCGCCAGGAGTATTGCGTTCGACCTTTTTGGAGCACTCCTCGTCTCACGCTGGAACCGTGCCAGTGTATACGGATGGCTCCAAGTCCGAAGAGGGGGTCGGCTTCCACGCCGTATCCCCTCTGTTTGAAGTCAGCGGGGCTCTACCAGGCGCTGCGTCTCTCTTCACGGCCGAACTGGTGGCAATACCCCACTCGGTCCGGGAGATTAAGCGACGTGCCCGGTTCGCAGACCGGATTGTGATCTATAGCGACTCAAAAAGCGCCCTTAGTGCTCTCGGGGCATTGGAATCTCCGCATTCCCTGGTTCGCGATATCCGTGACGCCACGGTTTTGGCGATCTGGGCAGATTTCGAGATTATCTTCTGCTGAGTTCCTGGACATGTAGGAATTGCGGGGAATGAGCGTGCCGATGAGGGCGCCAAAGAGTCCGCGAGGACTGCGACCGGACCAGCGTTTCGCTCTTCCTCACACCGACTACATGGCAGGAATACGGACAGCTCTTCGGACTGCTTGGCAAAGAAGATGGGAGACGGTCGAAGGGAACTTAAAGTTGCGTGCCATTGCGCCGCGACTGTTCCCATGGACCTATCCCCCAATGCCGCGACGACTTCAGGTCGCTTTCTGTCGTCTCCGAATCGGACACACTCGTGTGACGCATCGCTATTTGATAGAGCGCTCGCCTGTGCCCTATTGCGACAACTGCGTCGTCCCCTAGACTGTTCGGCATATTCTTGTCGAATGTCTCAGTCTGGGTGATCTTCGCGCACGTTTCCTGTCCCCGTACCGGGATGGGCGGTGTCGCTACCGCCTGTCCTTTGTACTCGGCACGAGTGCGTGCACATTGACTGGTGGACTTTTCTGGGCAATTGCCATCCTAGAGATCGTCCCGCTGGTGCTTGGCGCGGGCGCAGTGGTCCACTTTTCAGGAAATTACTGATTTTTCTGTCTCAATCGATGAGTTTAGGTCGATGGATGAGGCCGTTACTTCTTCTCCGGCAACCTCATCAGCGTCGGTAAATTTCGCCGAGCTAGAGCTAGGTTCCGGTATGTTTGGATGCACGCCCGCCTCTCATCCAGGCGGGCATACGTGTCTTCGCTCAACGGAAAGACCCCTCTAGCAGAGGTGTGGAAGCGAGTCAAAATGATTCGGACCAATTTTTCGCTAGAACCCCCTCCCGTTCTCCACGAGAATGGGACATCCATCTCGGAACCCGCGACCGTTTACTCCCCCAGCATTCAATGCGCGGCGTCATGTCGCGGAAAGCCGTCAACTGAACCTTACCTCTAGAGGCGGAGAACGCTTTAACCACAAGTTTACATTGAGTTAGTTGCCTTCCGCTCTCGCGTCGTGCGCGGATACCGCCCTTTTTCCGGACGATGTCCCTCACGCCATGCTTCGACACGTGGGTGAGTGAGGCATGACCTTTCTGTTAAATTTGTTCAACAGGATCTGGGTAGAGGATATCCTCCCAGATTCCTGGCGAATCGCTACTGTGCTCGCCTTTTGCAAACCGGGAAGAGATCACTCTACCCAGGCCGGTTTCCGCCCAATCTCTCTAACCTCCTGTGTATTCAAGTTGATGGAGAAATTGGTAAATGTTAGATTAGCCTTCTTTCTGGACAGCGGAGTCATCTGCCTTCTTCAGAGTGATGCTTCCGCAAGTTCCACTCCACCTCGGATGCTCTGCTCCAACTGGAAAATGCCGTCTACGAGGCCTTCCTTCCTAGAGTGCACAACGTCACGGTGTTTTTCCATGGTGATACGGTTTCTTGGATACTCTCGACACGATGGGTTCGAGGGAACCCCTCACAATCAGTGTTGTCGCGTTGTGATCTTAGTTCTTTTTAATTAATTTCATTGTGTCAGCTATAATTACCGCATTGTTTTTAATGTTTTCAATTAGTTAGTGTTGTGCTCTGCATTCACTGGTAGTCTCGCTTGCAAGTACCAAATTTTATTTGTAACTCATTGCTCATTTCGGCTTCAATATTAACTTCCTTTTCGCTCCATTGATTCATGTGTTGCCACGTGCTGCTCTTTGTCTTCCTTGCTGGCTAACCGTCCCCCCACTCCCACGCTTCACGTCTGCGAACCCGCCCCCGACACCTACGCCTCGCCTGGGCGAACCATCCCCAACTTTCTATCAGTCAAGTTATGGTTAAGTTTTCTCGTCTTCTGCGTTCTTTATATTTTTTGCCTTTGCTCCCTCCTTTCTCCCCCACTATGTATTATAGGGACTCACTCTCACTCAACTCTTTAAATTATCGTCTTTCGCCAGCCACATACGCGAAGATAAAGGGGGCTGGTATCCCCCGAACTCGCCTGACAATGAGGGGGCTGAGACTTTCGGCGTCCCTTAGGAATCTCTTTCGCCCTACCATTCATCCTTTACCCAACACCTCCAAATCTCCCCCTTCATCCTGTGTTCATCAGCAGGCGCTATCGGCGTCTCTTCTCAACATTAGGAGCCTGACCAATAAGTCAGAGTATGTCCATAACCTCGTTCGCATTGGGGTTTTCTTCCTTGGCCTTAAAGAAACCTGGCTCGATTCCGATTCTGGTTATGCACTGCCCTTATAACCACTCCGGATCATTCTTTCCTGCATGTTCCTCGGAACCACCGTGGAGGGGGGTTGTCCCGATTTCCAACTAATGTTTTACCTGAATCTTCTCCCCCTTCCCCACCCGAGCCCCATTTGAAGCTCTTATTGCTGTCTCACGTGCTGTGCCCGCTCTGAATATGGTGGTCTTTTATCGCCCTCCCAGCTCCTCTCCGGCCTTATTTCTCGAGGAGTTCAGTAACCTACTCTACGACCTATCCTCTACTGGTTCTCTCCTTATTCTTGGTGACTTCAATCTTCGTAGCCACAATGAGACTTTTCGTACATTCATTGACATCATCGACCTCTTCTCTCTTACACAACATGTGTCATCCCCAAACGCATACATGCTAATACCCTAGACTTAAGTCATCTCGAACCTCCATATCTCTAATCTAACAATAACACCTTTCTAATACGATTTCCGACCACTTCTTGGTCAGTTTTAAATTCTAAAGGGTCTTTCAACAAAGACGCTCGAGCTTTGTCAGGCGATAGTGGCCATGTTGTTAAAGCGACATCTGGCAGCCTCCCTGTGAACTGTTCAGTAGTACTTGGCAAGTCACGATGGAAGGTTATAGGGTTGAACAGCGTGTGCAAATCATCAAATGTTATCAAAATCAGTGCTCTGTTCGACAAACGTTCCGCACATTACGTGATTTCTATCATCTTCAGCGACGAGACCCATTTTTGGATGAATGGATTTGTGAACAAGCAAAATTGTCGGATTTGGGACGAAAACAATCCACATGAGATATACCAGCACCAATTGCATCTCAACAAAGTCCTGTTTGGTGCGGATTTTCGTCTAACGGAATCATCGGTCCGTATTTTTTTGAGAACGAAGATGGGATTACCATAACCGTCAACGGCGAGACCTACAGATCGATGATAAGCAACTTTTTGTGGCCTCAACTGGATTATATGACTTATATGGATACTGACGACATGTGGTTCCAACAGGACGGCGCTACGTGCCACACTGCGCACGCCACGATAGACATTTTGCACCAGCGATTTCAGGGCAGGGTCATCTCGCGCGGTGGCGACATCAACGGGCCACTGAGATCATGCGATTTAACGCCTTTAGACTACTTTGTTTGGGACTGCCTTAAATCGCAGGTCTATGTGAATAATCTGCAAACAGTTGATGTCCTCAAAGTCAACATAACGAACACCATCCAGTAAATTCAGCCAGATTTATGCGACAGTCATCGAAAATTGGGCCTCCCGAATACGTTCCACCAAGCGAATCCGCGGCGGACATTTGCACGACGTCATATTCCACACTTAATGCCATAAAATGTACTTTCAAATTTAAAATAAATTGAGTGTATATATCACACATAACTTGTTTTATTTACATTTAAAAATCAAGCCACCTTATTGAAAGACCCTTTATATTCCCTACCACCTACCTCCTCGCTCGTTCCGAGATCCTACTCCTTTCCGGCGACTATCGGCAATTGATACTACTACTCTCTTTAACGACGTTGTTTCCGCCCTACCTCCTATTGATACTACTGCTTCACCTGACCAAACCTTAAACTCTCTGCACCAATCATTACTCGCCTGCCTTGACGTGCACGCCTTTCTCCCCCCCCCTCCCTCAATTATCACTCCTTCAAACCGCCATCACCGCGCCCCTTGGTTCACCATGGAACTCCTTCGTTCAAGGAGGTCCTTACGTGCTCATGAACGAGCCCTTCGTAAAGCACGCTGCCGTGGGCAGAACACGACCTCCCTCTCACTTGTCTATCGCTTTGCTACTTCGACTTATTCTTCCAAATTAAAATCAGCGCACGAGGCTCATTCATGCAAACTTTTGTCTGAGCGCAAAAATGACCATCGGACTATCTTTTGTCTTTCCTCGCCTAGCCCCATTGCCCTCACTTCTCCCCCCCTCAACCCCTCTACTCGTTCTAAATTTTCCCTGATAAAGTTATTAACCTTCTCGCCGTACTACCCCCAGTCGTCTGAACAAGCCCATGCAGTTCCTGACTATACTCCATTGCCGCTTAACGTCCTCACTCGGGCCTCTGAGGAAGTAACTACCCTGATCTCACGCTCTAACAAATCTGGATTCCCTAAGGACGTCTTTCCACCCAAATTCTCCCTGCTCTCCTCCCACTGATTCTTCATCTCTTTAACACCACTTGCCACAGGGTTGGTTCCCTCTTCAAACATGCCTCAATTCGTCCTATTCTTAAAAAAACAACACATTAACCCCTCTGAACCATCTAGCTATCACCCTATCTCACAGCTTCAATTCCTCTCTAAGGTCCTCGAGAAAGTGGTTTTCTCTCGCCTTAATGACCATATTTCTAACTGCAATATCGATGAAATGTACCGGTCGAGGTTCAAAGTGAAGCACTGCTGAAACCGCTCTACTTACTTCCTCTTGGCTCCCTTCTTCGCGATGTGGGCCTGTCCTTCCACCTCTATGCTGATGACACTCAGATAAACCTTTCCTCATCCCCTGTGTCCTTCTCTCAATCAATTACCAAGCTCCTTTCATCCTACACCTCCATAAACGAATGGCTGTCTGCCAACTTTCTCAAACTTAACCACAATATAACTGAAGTTCTCCTTATTGGTACCGCTTCGATGGTGGAGAAATCTAAAGCTCTCTTTCCTTCCCTTAACCTTGGGAAAAATAATGTCGCCTCTGATACCGTCAATAATCTTGCTGTTATTTTCGACGAGCATCACTCATCAAAACTATGCTGCCCGGCTCTTCCTTCGCCGCCCCCAGTTCTCTCCTTCGATGCCTCTGTTACAGGAGCAACATTGGTTACCTATTCGCTTTCCGTACCCACTATAAAATTCTTCTCATCACCTACAAGCCCCTAAACCCCATGGCTCCACCTTATCGCTCGTCTGCCCTCTCTCGTCGTTAAACTCCTCGGGGACTCCGGTCTAACCTCGCTTCCCTCCTGAACACTCCTCGTTCTGTCCTCTGCTCGATTGGTGACCGTTCTTTCTCATTTTGTGCTCCTAGACTGGAATGCTCTTCCTGCCGAAGTCCAATCCTCTCCCTCCCTTGCTACTTTTAAACGTCTCATGAAGACTCATCTCTTAATAATTGCCTTCTCTCCCCTGTAAACTTTCTCTACACTCGCTACATAACCTGCGCTCTGGGATGGCTAACAGCCCTGAAGGGCCCATTATAAATACCTATTATTATATTATATCTGAATTTTTGGCAAGATCGTCGATTCTAGGTACAGTTAGAGGGAGTCATCTCCGGCCCAATGAAGCAGGAAGAGGGTGTTCCGCAGGGAAGTGTCCTCAGTGTCATACTATTTGCCTGAGCATCAACGGCATCACCTCGGTGATGCCAGAAGATGTTCTCGCTACGCTCTAGGTGGACGACCTTTCGATCTCTCTGGGCGCCTCCCAGATGCCATCTCAGGAGCGTGGACTCCAACAGGCATCGAACAGCGTCTCTCTCTATACCGAAGCGCACAGCCTTCGGTTTTCCTTGGTCAAGACTCAGTTGGTGAATTTCTGCCGCCATCCACGGCTCTCCCCTGATCTTGTTTTTTTTCTCAACAGGCTGCGCCTGGAAGTGGTGGACCCTCAGCGTTTCCTCGCTCTTGTATTTGACTAACGCCTCACCTGACTCTCATGTACCCGCGCCATGGATATTCTTCGTTCCGTGACGTTCAGCGCCTGGGGCGCTGAGAGGGCTACTGCCTTAATTTTTTATCGATTCTTTGTTCATTCGAAGCTCGTTTTATTGATCCGCAGCCGAGCATGCATTGCAGAAGGTGGACTCAATCCACCACACTTGCCTTCGCCTGGCGACCGGTGACTTACGCACTTCCCTCATTGAATGCCTACTTGTCGATGCTGGGGAGATGCCACCCGCTCTGCGCCGTGCACAGTGCATTATTCGCCTGTACGGGCGACCCCGGCCACTCCCTCAGTCGCCACCAGCTGTCACTGCATCCGCAGCTGAACTTGACGCTGCCTATGCCGCTGAGAAACGCCAGTAATACCATAAGCCCTTTGGGTTTAGGGCTAGGAAACTCCGTTGAGAGCTAAATATAGCTCTCGGGCTGGTGGCGCTCCTGGTTCTGCCCAGGATGCCAACCTGGGGGGTACCACCTTTCACTATTTGTAGCCACGCTTCTCTTCCCAAAGCTTCTACAGTTCCGGGAGTATTGCGTTCTGCCTTTTTGGAGCACACTTCATGTCACACTGGAACCTTGCCAATGTATACCGATGGCTCCTAGTCCCAAGAGGGGGTCGGTTTCCACGCCGTATCTCTGTTTGAAGTCATCGGGGCTCTGTCTGGCGCTGCGTCAATCTTCACAGCCGAGCTGGTTGCAATATACTACTCAGTACTGGAGATAACGCGACGTACCCGGTTCGGAGACCGCATTGTAATTTATAGCGACTCACAAAGCGCCCTAAGTGCTCTCGAGTCATTGGAATATCCAGATCCTCTGGTTCACGATATCCGTAACACCACGGTTTTGGTGAGCCGGGTGGATGTCGAGATTATTTTCTGTTGGGTTCTGGACATTTAGTAATTGCGAGGAATGAGCACGCCAAAGAGTCCGCTAGGACTGGGTGACTAGAGCACTATTTTGCTCTTCCTGACACCGTTTACATGGTAGCAATACGGACTACCGGTGGGCGGCTTGGTAAAGAAGATGGGAGACTATCGTGGGGAACTTAAATTTCCGTGTTATTGCGCCTCCAATGTCCCCATGGACTTACCACCCGATGCTGCGCCGGCTTCAGGTTGCTTTCTGTCGTCTCCGAATTTAACACATTCGCCTTTTGATGGAGTGCTCGACTGTGACGACTGCGTTGTCTCCCAGACTGTTCGACACATTCTTGTTGAATGTCCCAGTCTGGGTGAATTCGCGTCCGTTACGTGTCCCGGGACAAGTGGGCGTGCTACCGCTTGTCTCTTGTACTCGGGATTGGATCGTTCACACAGACTTGCAAAATATATGAATTTTTGGAGGAGGCTGGGCTCCTCCATTTTATTTCTCTTGTATGTCGCATGTTCATTCGCCGAGGGAAGGTGAGTCTACCCCCGACGCCGGAGCGTGTTTCCTTGTTGCTTTTGTTATTATTTTTTATTTGTTTTTTATTTTTTTCTTATTTTAGCTTGTCTTGCCTTTGTTCCTTTTTTGTATCTTATTTTTTAATATAGCTTAGTATTAGACTTCCGTTAATTACCGCGACTTTAGCCCTATGGTAACCGCCAACATAGTGCTCATGAATTAAAAAGAAGATCCTATGCTCCTTAGCTCAATCCATATTCATGGATCAAAGTTGTACCGCAATTTTGGATATCCCTTCCTAGGATATCCTCCATATAACAGTTGAATTATCACGTACTTTTTAAAATTTCCGCTCTATTTTTACTTCTCACAATTTTATTATTTATACTGATTCGTATCCCCTTGTTGGTGTCTGTTGCGGATTGCCTCAAGATATAAGATCACCTTTTGTTGATCATAATCAAGTGGTAGTCCTAAAGAATTATTCTGTGATGGGAGGGATCCTTACCATTTCTTCCTATTACAGGAATGTTCTTTTGTACACCAGATAGATTGTTAAATAATTAATTATTTCTTTACCAGGAAATGAAATTGCCTTTGTCCAGTAACCTTAAGGTTATTCCACAATTTAGTGGTATAATATCATCGCCATCTCGAGCTCTTGAGTATGACCTAAGATCTGAACGCTCAGGAGAATGCGCCGAAAACAACTCCATACCTTCCCAGTCGACACACTCAAATTCACATGCGCTGCATCACTCAGGAATGAATAAGAAAACCTTTAAATGTTGCTCCTGTCCTTATCAGACTGCACAGAGGGGAGCTTTAAGCAGACATTTAAGAACCCACACTGGCGAGAAGCCATTCAAATGCAGCCTTTGCCCTTATCAGGCTGCATCGAAAGTTCATCTTAAAAGCCACTCATATACTCACACTGGAGAGAAGCCATTCAAATGCGACATTTGCCCTTATCAAGCTGCAAAGAAAGGAGATGTTAGAAGACATTCAACGATTCACACTGGCGCAAAGCCTTTCAAATGTGATCTCTGCCCTTATCAGGCTGCCAGCAAAGAATATATTAAAAAACATTCATATACTCACACTAGCGAGAAGCCTTTCAAATGCAGCATTTGCCCTTATCAAGCTGCAAGGAAAAATCAGCTCAAAAAACATTTATATACTCACACTGGCGAGAAGCCTTTCAAATGCAGTTTCTGCTCTTATCAGGCTGCCAGAAAAGTAGATCTTAAAAAACATTCATATAATCACACTGGCGAAAAGCCTCTCAAATGTAGCCTCTGCCCTTATCAAGCCGCAACGAAATGGCAAATTAAAGTGCATATGCCGACTCACACTGGTGAAAAGCCTTTCAAATGCAGCATTTGCCCTTATCAGGCTGTAAACAAAGGACATGTTAGAATACATTCAATGACTCACACTGGTGAAAAGCCATTCAGATGTACCCTTTGCCCTTATCAGGCTGCAACAAAAGTGCAAGTTAAAAGACACGCACTTACTCACACAGGTGAGAAGCCTTTCAAGTGTAGCCTTTGCCCTTATCAGACTGCAACGAAATATTATCTTAAAAGCCATTCATACATTCACACTGGCGAGAAGCCTTTCAAATGCAGCATTTGCAAATATCAGGCCGCAACGAAAGATCATCTTAAAGGCCATTTATATACTCACTCTGGTGAGAAGCCTTTTAAATGCGACCTTTGTCCTTATCAGGCTCTAAGAAAAAATTCTATTAAGAAACATTTTATTATTCATACTGGTAAGAAGCCTTTCAAATGCGACCTTTGCCCTTATCAGTCTGCCAGACAGGAAGATATTAAGAAACATTCATATATTCACACTGGTGAGAAGCTTTTCAAATGCAGCCTTTGTCCTTATCAAGCTGCAAGGAAAGGTCAGCTTAAAAAACATTTATGTACTCACACTGGCGAGAAGCCTTTTAAATGCAGTCTCTGCTCTTATCAGTCTGCCAGAAAAGAAGATATTAAGAAACATTCATATAATCACACTGGAGAGAAGCCTCTCAAATGTAGCCTCTGCCCTTATCAAGCTGTAACGAAATGGAATATTAAGGTACATATGCGTACTCACACTTGCGAAAAGCCTTTTAAATGTGACCTTTGCCCTTATCAGTCTGCCAGAAAATATGATATTAAGAAACATTCCATTACTCACTGGTGAAAAGCCTTTTCCGTTATCAAGCTGCAAGGAAAGGTCAGCTTAACAGCCATTCATGTACTCACACAGGTGAACAGTCTTTTCCTTTATCAGGATCAGAGAAAGGACAATCTTGTGGCACATTTAAGAACCCACACTGGTTATAAATAAAATTTAAAGAGAGCAAAATGTTTCAATACGCTACAAGCGACGCCTGAACTATTGCATCGTGGGAGAATTCATCGACACTTCCGTATCGATCATCCGAGTGTGAGACGGCCCGCAAACAGAAGGATGCTGCCCAACTCTATTTTATTTGACTTTTTGGTGTTGGTTGCATTCTCTGGGGGAAGGCAGGCAGACGAAAAACACGGGAATGTCTTTTCTAAAGAAGTCTTGAAAAGAAGCTGCAGAGTTGACTAAACAGGGTGTCCCCCAACCTGGAGAATCTGGAAAAGTCAGGGAATTTTGATGCATCTACTGTAAACTTTTTAAAACAGGGTGTGTAACGGATACTTTTTTCAAGTGGTACTTTTGAATATGCTAGGGGAAAAAATCGCTTTCTTTTCTATTATTGCAAATTAACTTTTTAACAAGTTTTTTGGGACAAAATTTCAGAAAGATTTCCCATTGGCACCATTCCTTTATGAGGAACCTTTTTGTTTACTAAAATATATTGGCAAAAGAATTCTGAAAAAAAAGTATATGACGAAAATAGTAGTGCTTTACTAAAAGCTGATCTTTACGAAGTTGATAATCTTTTACATTTCAACGATATTGATTTGTCATTTACTACAAAAACGACTATTAGAAACTCCCCAAGACGACCAACTGATGAAGAAATAAAGTTGTTCAGAAAAGATTGCTTGATTTTCTTTCAGAATACCATCTTAAAAATAATAGAACGATCCCCTTGCGGTATAGTATAGTTAAAGGTTTCAGCTTCATTTCTCCGAAGGTCATGATGTCATCTAAAGTAAGCTGTCAAAGACTTGATTTATTGTTAGAAAACCTTATTAAAGTAAATCGCCTAACAGGAATAGAAGTAGATTCCATAAAAGAATCTCATTCTAGATTGATTGAAAATCCGTTAAAAAAATATGTTAAAATTATGACTTCGAAAAAGATTGATTAGATTCATTTTTCTCAACAATTTTTAAATCGCTTAACATTACAAATGATTATCAAGATTTTGTTAATATGATACTTACAATATTTTATAGCAATGCCTCAGTTGAGTGAGGATTTCCAATAAATAAATATTGCATGGACAGTAATTTACATGATCAGTCATTAGTTGCAAGAAGAATAATATGTGATGAAATCAGAGAGATGGATTGGGACCCATCTTTTTTTTTGAATAGACAAACGGTTATTATTAAGCTGTCGTAATGCTTGTGGATATTATAAGCATTACCTCGAGGAACAAAAGAGAAAGAATATGGAACAAAAAAAATGCAGCTGTGAATAAAAGAAAAGCAATGGAAGAAATAAGAGAATTTGAAGACAAAAAGGAAAATAATACAAGAAAAAGAAAGAGAAGTTCAAATCCTAGAGGACCAAATTCTAACCTGGAAAAGATATTTTTTGTGAATTATGATTTTCTGTATATAACTTGCATATTGTATAACGATGTATATATATTTTTTTACAGAGCATGAATCTGGTACCTTCATAAAATTTGTTATTGCTAAAAAATTTAATTTAGTTTTCTTATTTCTTTATTACTATTATATATTATTAGGACATTTTTTTTTGTACCAGGTTGGTGTGGGGTGTGTCCTGGTGGGCTTTATTTTATTTTTTATAATTTTAACAAGATTTTGATTCTTTACCAGAATTTTCTTTAGGTTAGGGAAAAGTCAGGGAATTTGAATTTCAGGGGACACCCTGCTAAAGAGGAAACTATGAGGGGCTCTAAGAACTTCGAATAAAAATATTGACCCTTAAACACAAAGGATCCAGGATATGTCATTGAAACCAATTTACATAAAGATGGTGCTGGTTTGCATCATTGTCACTACCGGGATGAATGGTAGTGTAAGCTACAGTCCTGTCCATTACACCATGACGTATATTGCTCGCAGGAGTGAATATTATTGTGCGCGGCTTTCCAGGCAGGCAGCCCTTATCTGGGTTTAGCCGCCATTTACGACTCTCGCCGGAATACGTTATGGGTATTCTTCGTGCTCCACAGACAAGGAGAAGCAAAATATACCTTACTAAACTCCCTTCTCAAACAACTAACCTGATGATGGATAAACTCCATGGGATCCACTTTAAAATTATCTCCTAATTTTCTTTTCCTGTCATCGTCTTGAACTCAAAATGGCAATTCAAGCCTACGCCATTTCCTTTTAAGAAACCCATTCTGATTTAAGCTTTAAGGAAGACAAAGTTTGTCAAATCTGGATTATCTATCATAGACTCGGTCGGTAACTATTATATTATAGGCAAATTTATCGGTGTCCTTTTACTTAATAGATTAGGACTTATATGGGATGGAAGGTGAGGGGAAGTAGATTTAGTGTCATGAAGAGCACCCACCCCTCCACCCTCACGGTGTTTCCAGAGGCTCACCGCAACAGTGATCCTGCCTTGTCGTTGGAGAGGGGGCTCCGAGAGGACTGCGAAGTGGAGTTTTACTCTACCTCTCTCCTCTACCTTTATTTATGGTCTCATTGATATGTTATTCATGATCTCCTCCTGACCCCTCTATCTCCTTCCCCCCTTTCGTGTCTCCAATTGTGTTTGAATGCCCCTGAATGTATGTGTGGTCGGTTGTAGTGTATGACTGAATAAATGTGTGGATGTTCTAAGTTTAAGTTCGGATGTGTGCAGTCTCGGTGCGCCGGTCCTGCTTCACTGGAGTGCGTCGTTCCGTGGTTGAACTACAGTGTTGGATGTAGTGGGTGCCCGGACCGCGTCTGCTTATCGCGATGGTCTTTGGGCGCTCGATCGGAAGATCCTCAAGGCAACCTTCCGTTTTTAAACGGACAGTGCTAGTTAGGAGTGCACGAGCCCTACCCTCTTCGGGGGGCGCATCGGGTGATGCCTCCTTTAAGTAGGTCCGCACCGCGCGACTTCTCCCCTAATTAATGTAGTATTGTATGAAGAAAATTAAACCAAAAACTACTTCGCAGAAGTCTTCTGCTGCTGGATCCCCTTCCAGTTTTCAATTTCTCTCGGCAGATCCGTTTTCCTCGGAGGTGGACCCTTACTTGAACTACCACCGCTTCTTTGGTCCTTTGAACTAAATCCGACCGTCCTCTATCGAAACTTAACTTAACGCCCGTGCTTGGTTCTTCTTGCACAGCACCTGTTCGTGAGGGACCCTCCGCCCACCTTAGTATCTCGACCGTGTTCTCTCACCGGTCTGAGTGATGGCAGTAATTCTTCAATGGAACTGTCGGGGGATTCTTTCCAAATGGGAAGAATTCTCCTCTTTAGTATCCAAATAGCACCTGTTATATGATTTCAGAAAACCAAATTCTGGAAATCTCCTTTCCCCAAGTTTCGTTATTTCGCTCTCTTGAACTCTCTACCGCCCCCTAGCGAGGTGCCTCGTGATGGTGTCTCGCACCTGGTGAGCACTGACTACTTTTGCATGCCTTCAACGCTGCGTACTACTACTCTTCAAGCAGTTGCACCCCGCAGGGCCAGATTAAGATGCCTCGGGGCCCTAGGCCATTCATTTTAGCAGGGCACCGTGAGTATGCGAACGAAAGCATCACAATGTCAGACATAAAAAAACAATATATTCAAGTACAAAAGCTGATAATTTCTTAAACTCCTGATATTATATACTCGTATAATTTGGCATAAACACAAGGAGGGTTATTGTCTGTATTAACATTTGAGATATATTAACCTTTTACTGGCTTTCATTTTGGCAAAGTCATTAATGATGTCCTAAAAATCAATTTCTTTTAATTCTGATTCAATGGTCGACAAGCTTAATGTTAATCAAGCTGGCTCTTCACTCTTTTTTTTAACACAAAAAAATTATCTTTCACTTTCAGAGTTAGCAGCGGGAAGTGTTAAATAAAGGTCGTAAACATTGTTAACATTTGGGTAACGTTTCTGAGATTCCAGCCTTTCTTAAATGGCTCATAGCAACTAGGAGTACATTGTTTTCTTGTAAACTTTCAACTTGCTTCATATATCCAGAGAAATGAACTATCTCTTATACAAAGGTGTGCTCCACATTTTTTCTTCCCGAGAAATTCTTCTGCAAATTCAAAGCAGCTTCCCTCAATTCTGAATCTGACATAGTAGTGATATTGAGCAGAAATCCAAACATATCTTGGAGTTTGCAGTAGATTTCTTTTCTCTTCAGTCATTCTGTTGTCAGTGAATCTGAAATGGATATCTAAGTCCTTGCCTTGAACTTCCGCTTTGGTGAACCACAACTTCACTGTCTGGTTGTTCAAAAAAGCGTTTCCTCCTTCTTGATCGCTGATGTTCAACCCTATAACTCCAGTCCTCAATAAGTAGCTTAGGTTCCTTTTCAAGCATTTCAAAGGCTGGATTACTGCGCAGTGAACTTACAAAATCCATTAAGCTTTCATGGAGAGGGAGAGAGATATTTTGCCATTACAATTTCTATTTTCTGGGGAGACTTGCTTGTGGTATTTAACCGTTCGAGTATACAGTCCCAAAATACACTAAGAATGACCACCTCAATATCTTCCATTTGACACCAAACTAGTGCATCACTTCTAGTAATAGCTGTTTGGGCTTCATCCTCTGCTAAGTGGATCAGTGTAGAATGTAATTCAACAAAGTTATCTTTCAAAGCATGTGTTGCTTCATGTCGTGCTGACCCCTTCTTTGTTGACAAATGGCTTTATAACATCTCGATGAATTGTTGATTTAAGTATATTCCACCGACGAGTTAAACAAGAGGAAAATTAAGAGAGATTGTAAAAATCAAAAGAACGAGACTGCATTCACACAACACACTGCAGCACAAGACCCAACAAGATCCAAAGGGTCTGCTGAGCAAGGAATATATTCCGCGATTTGGATGATCTGTTTAATTCGGGCCTGGAGTCCTTAGAATTTACCCGCCATGTTGCTTGTATTGTTATAACTCTGACCGCGACAATCCATAATTGATAAACTACGTTCATACAGTATATCAAGGGCCCTATTCATTATTGTTTCACCATTATGACCCGAAAGGGGAATGAATTCTAGAAATTTTTTACAGGATTACCATTGAATTCCACAAAGCAAACAAAGAAAGTCAGTTGATCCACATATGATACATCTGGTGTTGAATCCACACGAATTGCAGAGTACTTGGCAGTTGTCACAGCTGATATGATATTAGAGAGAACCTTTGGTCATCAACTCAATAAATTTATTACAAATTGTGGCCCTGTAATGGGCGCCGCGATTTGCCTTCCTGGCCACCGTGCTGACGGGACTCAGCTCCCCGTCCAGCCCCCCGTAAGGGACGCGGCGATTTGCCGAGCTGACGGGACTCAGCGGTGCGTCCGGCCCCAGCTTAGCCTCTTCTTTCAGACAGCCTGTATTTCTCCCCTATTTCCTCACTTTTCCTACAACCTCTTCCACAACTTTCTCTGGTCGGCCTCTATTTTCACCAGGGTATATGCTGACCTTCTCAGCCAACTATTCCTGATTGGGGCTGAGGGAAGAAGGAACAATGATCCCCAACCCCTGAGCTCTGGTTTGGGAGCTTCCCATTGAAGTGGCTTGGTAGGGCAAACCCACTTAGGGGGAAGAAAGAAGCCAGGCTCCATCGGTCGCTTCCCTCAAAAGACCAGCTGGCTAGAATATTAAACCTAGTGGGGGTCAAGGCCTGTGCCTCCCAAGACTCGACTCATGACACTGCGGGCAATAGGACCTGTTATGTCCTGGGGGAGAGGATGGACAACTGGAGGCACCCCGCGAGATAGACATAGTCCTTGAAGCAACCCAGCCTCAGACGGTAGGGCCTTCCAGGGGGGCGAATCCTGGCTCGGTGCCAAGCATCGAACTCGAGTCCGCCCCTATGCAAGGTCCTCCTCAAACGGCCCGGGTCTCCAAGGCAGTACAAGGAGAGGAGGGATCTTGTCTTCCGGCTGGTTACCCTATGACCCCCAGAACCTTGTCCATCTCTGAGAAGAACCTTGCCGAGGCCGGATCATCCCGCCTTGGGGAGAAGCGGGTTCATTCCGTTCCTTCCTCCTAAAGAGAGGAAAAACAAAAAAAAAAAAGACTAAGAAGACGGGGCTCCTCTCCATCCGAGAGGGTTGCAGTGATGAATGGGTCTGCTGCCACTTCGGTGAGCGACCAATCCACGATCGGCTCATCCGGCCCCTCTGCAACCCCGGATGCACAGCCCCTGACTAAGGAAAAAAGTGCTAGTGCGCAGAGCGGAGCCTCGATTACATCGGGGCTCCTCATTTAGAGATTAGGCGGAGTTTCCGAGGCGGCCATGATTAGTGCCCTTCGGACACTTGATGTGACGCCGCACTCTACCATGAACTTCGTGAAAGGAATAGTTTATGCTAGGGAACTCGTGGACTACTCCATAGAGGACATCACCTGGCCGACCATGGATCCGTCAAAGTCGAACGTGTGATGAGAAAACAGGTAGGGGCTTAGAGACCCAACCCTACACTCTTCTTCACGTTCAAATGTGACAAGCTCCTGAGTTGGTGCGTGCTCGTTGATATCGGTAACGCGTGAAGGTATTCATGCCACTGCCGCGGAGGTGCTATTCCTGCCACCGCTTCGGCCATACTAATCGCTCCTGTCGACGTGCAAAGTCGGGGTTACCCGAAACCTGTGTAAGTTTCTCCAAGGCGACACACGATAAGTCGTTTTGTACGCCAACCATTCCCGTGGTGGTCAGCCGAGTGTGACACGGCCGTCAAGCAGATGCGCTATAAACGCCGCCCAAACAATTTCACTTTCAGTGAATATCGTCGGGCTAGGGCTAGATCCCGGTATATTTCGAAGCACACCCACCGCTTGTCTTAGCGGGCATACGTGTCTTCACTTAACGGGAAGACCCCTCTAGAAGAGGTGTGAAAGCGAGTCAAAAGGATTCGGGGCAAGTTCTCGCATGACCCCCCTCCCCCTCCTCCCGTTCTACAGGAGAATAGAACCGCAATCTCAGCCCCCGCGCCCGTAGCGGAATCCTTTACGACCGCATTCTCTAGCCAGGATGCTGCTCCGCCAGCATTCAATGCACATCGTGCTGTCGCAGAAGGCCGCCGGCTGGCTTTACCTCCAGAGGCGGAGAACCCTTCAACGACAGGTTTACGCTGAGTGAGTTGCTTTCCGTTCCGCTCTTACTTCGTGCGCGGACACCGCTCATGGTCCGAACGATGTCCCATACGCAATGCTCCGACACCTGGGTGAGCGAGGCATGGCCTTTCTATTAGATTTGTTCAACAGCATCTGGGTGGAGGGTCTCTTCTCGGATTCTTGGCAATAGCTACTGTGCTCTCCTTTCGTAAACCGGGGAGACATCACTCTACTCCGGTCGGTTTCCGCTCAATCTCTCTAACCTACTGCGTGTTTAAGTTGATGGAGAAATCGGTGAATGTCAGATTAGCCTTTTTTCTGGACAGCGTAGGCCATCTGTCTTCTCATGGTTCGGCTTCCGCAAGTTCCACTCGATGTTGCATGCTCTGCTCCGACTGGAAAATGCCGTCTGCGAGACCTTTCGTCGATTCCGCGTACTGGTAAGGGGAGCCGTCTCCGGCCCAATGGAGCAGGAAGATGGTGTCCCGCAGGGAAGTCTCCTCAGTGTCACACTCTTATCCCTGAGCATTAACGGCATCACCTCGGTGCTTCTGAAAGATGTTGTCGCTACGCTCTACGTGGACGACCTTTCGATCTCTTTTGGCGCGGCCCAGATGGCAACTCTGGAGCGTCTACTCCACCAGTCATTGAACCGCGTCTCTCGCTATGCCGAAGCTCATAGGTTTCCGTTTTCCTTGGCCAAGACTAAGGTGGTGCACTTCTGCCGCCATCCACAGCTCCACCCTGACCCATACTTGTTTCTTAATGGGGTATGCTTGCAAGTGGTTGAATCGCACAGTTTCTTTGGTCTTGTATTTGACTGACGCCTCACCTGGGAGGCTCCTATTCGCAGCCTTAGGGTCTCTTATTCCCCCCCCCCCATGGATATTCCCCTTTCCGTGACATTCAGCGCTTGGGGCCCTGATAGGGCTACTACTGCCTTAATTTTTATCGATCCTTGTTCGCTCGAAGCTCGACTACGGATGCGAGTTTTTTTTCATCCACAACCGAGTGTTTATTG
The DNA here is from genome assembly GCA_963969495.1 of Ceratothoa steindachneri. Lineage (NCBI taxonomy): Eukaryota > Metazoa > Arthropoda > Malacostraca > Isopoda > Cymothoidae > Ceratothoa > Ceratothoa steindachneri. The sequence continues at coordinate 84,389,464 of OZ018333.1, forward strand.
CGGAAGGTGGACTCGATCCACGACACCGCACTTCGCCTGTCGACCGGTACCTTCCGCACTTTCCCCATTGAGAGCCTACTAGTCGATGCTGGGGAGATGCCACTCACTCTGCGCCGTGCACAGTGCATTATTCGCCTGTAGGCGCGAGCCTGGCGCCCGGCGCCTCCCCCAGTTGCCAACAGCTCTCACTGCATCCGCAGCTGATTTTGACGGTGACTAGCTCTCGGGCCGGTGGCGCCCCTGGTTCTGCCACGGACGCCACCCTGGAGAGTATCACATTTGGCTATTTGTCGCCACGCTTCTGCTCCCAAAGCTTCTACAGCGCCGGGAGTATTGCGTTCGACCTTTTGGGAGAACACCTCGTGTCACGATGGAATCGTGCCAGTGTTTACGGATGGCCCAAGTCCACAAAAGGAGTCGGCTTCCACGTCATATCTCCTCTGTTTGAAGTCAGCGGGGCCCTGTCAGGCCCTGCGTCTTTCTTCACGGTCGCGCTGATGGCAATACACCACTCTGTACGGGAGTTTACGCTACGTGCCCGCTTCGGAGACCAGATTGTGATCTATAGCGACTCACAAAGTGCCCTGAGTGTTCTCGGGGCATTGGAATTTCCCCATCCTCTGTTTCGCGATATCCGTGACGCTTCGGTTTTGCAAGCCTGGCTGATTTTCAAGATTATCTTCTGCTGGGTTCCTGGACATGTAGGAATTGCGGGTAATGAGGGAGCCAAAAAGTCCGCGATGCCTCTGCGACCGGACCAGCGTTTCGCTCTTTCTCACACCGACTACATGGCAGGAATATGGGCAGCTCTTCGGACTGCTTGGCAAAGAAGATGGGAGACGGTCGAAGGGAACTTAAATTTGCGTGCCATTGCGACAAGACTGTTCCCATGGACCTACCCCTGAATGCCGCGAAGGCTTCAGGTTGCTTTCTGTCGTCTTCGAATCGGACACACTCGTGTGACGCATCGCTATTTGATGGAGCTCTCGCTAGCGCCCTATTGTGATGACTGTGTCGTCTCACAGATTGTTCGGCATATTTTTGTCGAATATCCCAGTCCGTCCAAGTGATCTTCCCGCACGTTACCTGTCCCGGTACTGCGATTGGTGGGGTCGCTACTGCCTGTCCCTTGTACTCGGGACTGGTTCGTGTACACCGACCTGTGACTTTTTGGAGCCTGGCCTTCTCCTCCTTATTTAATATTTGACTATGGATCGCGTTCTTCCTCGCCCGGGGAGGGCGAGCCTTCCACCGTCGACGGAGCTCGCTTTATATTTTTTCAATGTTTTTTTTTTGGTATTTTTTTTTCTTTTTTGGATTTTGCCTTTAATATAGCCTAGATTTTGGCTAGGTTGAGTACAGCGACTTATGCCCTAGAAAGCAATCGCCAGATGGGATAAAAAATAAAAATGCAGCTCTTCTTAGTGTCTTCTTTCCCCGCGTGTGTACCCGTAATTAGGTACACGCATTTATTCAGGTGGACTTGTAGTCTTCTCTTTGTCTTCGAAGAAGAAGAGAGGACGGAAGCAGGGTAGAGTAGTATAGATCTTACAATTGTATTTTAGATCTTATTGTTCACACGGAGGTTTCTGAACATGTATAGAGTTCTGACTGCGGCCGAGGCTTTCGAAATTCGGTTAGTGACGTGTTTCTTGTACTCTGATGAAGTAATTTCATTCTGATTACATTGCACTCTGTGCTGTAGGGATAGCGTCTATCCCTAACTCTGACATCTGAAAGCAGTCACTTCCAATGGGAACTATCCTGAATTTCTCCAGGTATGTTCTTATTTTCCATTTGGCCTCGTAGTTATATAATGTTTCGATGTCTGTCGCCTTCATACGAGCTTGCATAACCGCGTTACGCAAATGCCTGTATTATCTGGCTGAAATCATCATTGTATTGAATGTTAAAGCAAGTGGGGTTCACGGGGGATGGGGCATCTGATGTGAATATCAAGTAGATAGAGGGGGCCACACACCTCTATTGCGGGAGGCCCGCATTGAGCGTAAACCTCGGTCCGTCCACGCTCCACAAACTGATATACGCCGCTTTCTCCATGACATAGTCACCCAAAGTTCTTTCTAAGGTAGGGCTACTTACCCTTACCAAATCGTGTGCATAAGAAGCAGGATTGAGGTGAGGAGGTAGAGGTCGGTTACCAGAAGAAAAGAATTGACCAGGCAGACCAAGTTGATTACCGTAAACTAGTTCCGCTGCAGAGCAGGCCAAACCTCTTTCAATGACGAGCGAATACCCAACAATCAAAGGTAGTTTGTTCACCCAAGTTATATTAGCTTGCCTTGAGTGTCCGATTCAAGCGTTCGACGGCCGAGTTGCTTTGAGGGTGGTAGCTTGTGGTATGAAGGCTAAAGGAACGAAGCACTGTCATGAGTGCAGCTCATTGGTGAGATTCAAATTGGCTCCCACAATCAGTCATGGTCGTTGAGGAAACAGCAAAACTAGCATTCCATTTTGAGACGAAGGTTCGAGTGAGTGTTGAAGATCTGATGTACAGAGAGTAACTGCCACTGGCCAACGAGTAAAACTATCGATCATGGTGAGAAGATAATTGCAACCACGAGAGTAAGGAAGAAGACCTACCAGATCGACGTGAAGGGCGTTAAAACGCAACGAATGAAGAAGAAAAGAGAGTAGAGGAGCTTTTGTGTGGCGATATACTTTGGCGCGCTTGCATGGCAGGCATGAGCGAGTCCATTTTGCCACATCGGTATTCATACCTGGCCAAACGAAGCGTTGGGCAACGACCTTGCATGTGGTATTGACACCAGGATGAGGGAGACCGTGAATTTGGTCGAAAATGTGCCGACGGTAAGCGAGAGGAATGAGAGGACGAGGACAGTCAGGTAATGAGTAGTCAACCAGGATGCGTCTGGAAGCACTCCAAAAAATTGAACTCACGAATGACGAGTTGAGAAGAGTGACGCAGCGTCGGCCAGGCTTGATCTTGTTCCTGGGCAAGCGCTATTGCCGCATGATCGATGGGTGCAATGCAGGAGAGTTGCGTGCCCGAAATCGCTGAAATGCGAGAGAGCGAATATCGTTCGTCAACTGCAGTGTGTACTGACCAAAGGCTTATGGTCAGTAAAAATGGTAAAGTCACGTCCTTCCAAGTATTCTCGGAAGTGACGGATTGCGAGGTATATTCCGAGGTGCTCTCGAGAGAACGTACTATACCTCTTTTGAGAGTCTTGAAGAAAGCAAGAGGTTGCCATTGGTCATCAACTTTCTGCTCCAATGTTTCACCTACGTAGGTTGAGGATGCGTCGGAGGCAACGCTGATGGGAGGCTCCTGGAGAAGGATGAGCCAATTCCGCAGCTCCGGCAATAGCCTCTCTGGTGCGAGAGAACGAATCGCACCCTTCTGCAGACCATTCAAGAGGAGAGTTCTTTGTGGTCTTGCTGAGTAGAGTGTTGATAGATTGCATGACTTTGGCACAATTAGGTATGAATCCGTGGTAGAAATTAACCATGCCACAGAAACGCCTAATTTGCTTGCGTGTTGTGGGCCGAGAAAAGTTGCGCCTAACGGTAACTTTATCTTCAAGTGAGCTACTCCCTGTACTTGAGACATGATGACCCAAGAAGGAGAGTTGAGGGACACCAAAAAGACACTTGTAAGTGTTGAGTACGATGCCGTACTCTTCAAGTCGAGCGAAAACCTGACGAAGGTGAGACAGATGCACCTCTAAAGACGAAGATGCTATCAGGAGGTCGTCTATGTAGCAGAAGACGAAAGGCAGACCTCTCAGAACCTGATCCATAAAACGTTGGAAGCTCTGACCACTGTTACGAAGACCATAAGGCATCCTGTTCATGCCGAAGGAACCGAATGACGTGGTGATAGCCGCCTTTAGGATGTCATCTGGATGAATAGGAATCTCGTTAAAAGCACGTACCTGATCCTGTCGAGAAAAGATCGAACAACTCAAAAGAGTAGAATTGATATCGGACAGATAGGGCGGAGGATATCTATCGGGTATAGTAGAAGCATTGAGCGCCTGTAATCACCTACAGCTCTTTACTCACCGGGGTAGAAATGGATACAATATGAAGCGGAGAGCGGCTAGCTATGCCAGCTTCCACCATGAAGGTGAACTCCTGCTCAATTAAGGCTTGTTTATCTGGGGCTAATCGACGAGGGCGAGGAAATACAGGCCCTCCAGTCGTCTCTATCCGGTGAACCACATTGTGTTTAATAGGCCTGTCTTTAGAGGATGGTATGCTAACTGCAGGAAATTCCTGTAGCAGGCGCTGAAACTGTGGATTGGCTGAAGGAAACTGGATAGAGAGAAGAGAACTCTGTTACGGGAAAAATGAACCCGAGACTGTGAGCATTGTAGTGCGATCGATAAGCTTGCGGTTACGAGAGTCGACCAAAAGGTCGTGGGCAGAGAGAAAATCTAGGCCCAGAATACGAACGTCGACCTCAGCAACAATAAAGGTCCATCGAAAAACTCTACGGAGGCCGATATCCAACTGAAGGATGCGCCTTCCATAAGTCATTATATCCGAGTAATTAGCGGCTTTAAGGACAAGATCAGAGGAGGAACAAGCTTCATCATCCAGTGACGCTGGAATAACACTACATTGAGCACCAGTGTCGACAAAATATGAAAAACCAGAGAGTGGGTCATAAATGCAAAATGGTGGATCGATCTGAGATTTGGGAACGGCAGAGGTGATAGACCCATTGATGACTTGCGTTCTCAGTTTAAATTAGTCGAAAAATTTGAATTAGAATGAGAAGAGTGAGTTGGAGGAATAGTTTGAGGAGAGTGAATAGATTGTTGAGGTAAAATTAGAGGAATAGCGTTAGATTGAGGAGGTACTGGTTGCAAATGTGTGCAGGGGTGTATACATTTTACGGCTTGTGCACCATATTTATTGTGGTACCAGCACTAATTAGTTGGTTGGATGAAAGTAACATTATGATTAGAAGGACGAGTTTGTGAAGAGCGAGCATTATTTGATTGAGAGTGAGATATGATGATGGGTAGTATTGGCAAGGCTGTGTGCAGTGTACAGCTTAGCTACATTATTTCTCATGGTACCAGCATAGACTCCTAGTTTGAGATTGAGAGAATTTAGGAGTAGGGGAATAGGCGAAATAATTAGCAGGGCAATGCTTCGCCTCATCTCTTATGCTGGAATGCCCTCGTTGGTTTCGTCTTCGAGAGGACGAACGATGCCTGTCGCTCCGTTCAGTCGCTCGGTCCCACACTGGCGTTTTAGTTTTTGCAGCTCTCCTTGGATCCTCTCCAAAGCGGCAGCCAAGTTCGGTGATGAATGTGAAAATGAAGCGTTACTTAGGTCCGGCCTATTGCTAGAAGGCGTCGTTGGTAACCGAACCTGCGAAATAGATGGATTAGGGGGAGGAATGGGACATCGCGGGACAGTTCCCCAGTTTACGTAAGGATTGATATATATTTCTGCTGCTTTGGCGATTTCATCCACGCTCTCATGCTCGCCAGTAATGATGAGGGGCCTAATGTGGTCAGGGATCCCACGCATTAAACTCTACGTTGAGAGCGAGTCAAAAAGCTCTGGCAAAGCGCCCTTCGCTTTGATTAATTCTTTAAGGTGTTCAAGGAAACGCGTGGGACTCCTATCACCCATTTGTGAGTATTTAGCAGTTCCCTTAAGTCTTCTATCTGGGATCTCCCAAATTCAAGCTTGAAAGCTTTCCTCAACTCCCCGCCCATGCACCATTTCTCCCCCTTTGTATCAAAATTCCCCGAAACAAAGCAAAGATATTTTGAAACTTTTTGTGTGATGCTTATTGTGTGCTCTTGATCGGTTAGGGCTTGATGTACCATTAGTACCTCACATATTTTGAACCACGTGATCGCATCGAAAGCGGGAAGATTGATTGATGTGTGGTTGTTGCCTCGGGCGCTGGCATCCTGGTTTATAGCTGCATGATCACTAACTGCCACAGGTGACGCACATGTGGTCGTAAAATTTGAGGAGGCCTCGCTCGCTAGCGTGGTCCAGGCAGTTGAGGTAAACGTCGTGGCTTGACTATTCATGGTTAAGGGATGTGTGCCTTTGAAACTCCTGGTTAAGAAAAAAAATTGAGGAGGTTGAAGTAAGATGAAAACAAACTTACAACCAAAAAGGAAAGAAGGACATTAGTCTTTAGACGAGCTGGAGTCAGTAAAAGAGAGACGGAGCCAGTGACAGAGAAGCGGCAGAGTCTGTAGTTGTCAAGCGTAAGCGTAATCTCACGTGGAAAGAATAATATATTTTTTACGTAACTAGACGTTAAACTATATTATACTAAATTGAAAAAAAAAACAAAAAAAACGAAAGGGTGTAGGGCACCAATTATAGCATTTGATGATTGGTTTAATGACAAACTTGCCTAGATAGCAGCCATTAAACCTTGCTATATGAATTTATCGATAAAAATGACTTGAAAGAGAAAACGTGATGGAGGATAACTAATTCAGCCGGGAAGGTTTCAAAATCACTGACTCATAAATTTAAAAAGATTTATTGAACAACAAATAATGGAATATGACTAATTTGATAATACAGTTAATGAATATAATGTGTATTTTATTGAAATAAAGTATATATATATATATTGAATATAGGGGAATGGCCGATGATTATAATGTTAAGAGGAATAAGCTATATAAGGTGGATATTATAGTGAATAAGATATAAAATATCGGGGAATTATATAAAATATAGTATAGTACTACCACGACGTTTTTGAAGTTGTAAATCAGGGGAACTGGAATTCAAAGGAATGAATTATACTTTGAATATTTTTAGACCTTTGTATACACTGATGATTATTAAGGGAGCTAATTCTTACTAACCTTGATGGAGCGCTGATGAGATAAAAATGTTAGTTGAAATACGCTGTGGACTCAGGAAAGTCTATTCTGATTGGTTAATTTCGAATTGGGTTATACAAAAGTTTTGATTGGTTGGTGGTTGGGAGGAGTGGTACTTTGATTTTGTAGTAACCATATTGGTATCAAAGGTCGTACAAAATTGGATTTTTGTGCGAGATGCATAATTTTTTCAGACGGGAAATTGCCAACTGCCTCTTTACGAACTTTGTAGGAGCTCGCAAAGATGTCAGCTTCTATACGGGTTAGCCATTCGAGGTAAAAAGGAGATAATTGGATTAGTACACCATGGAAATTAACTTGCGATTCTAGAGCTGCTGAGCACATACGACAGTTTCTTGTCAGCATATGTCAAGAAACACGCAAACAAAGGTAGTCGTCATACTTCCTACTTGTCCCATAGCATTTCTTGGGAAATCATTGGAATAATGACAGAAAAACTTATGTCCTCGATAACAGATGAAGTAAAACAGCCAAGTACTTCTAAATTTCTGTTGACTCGACACCTGATATTTCACAGATGGATCAACTTACCTTTACACTAAATACCTTATGCACTGCCTACTACAGGTCCAATTGAAAGGTTTTGCAGTTCATTCACGTACTAAGCCATAGTGGATGAGATCTTGCTTTAACTGTTCTTAATTTTCTTAGAAGAACATTTTAGTTGTCGACTGATGAGGACACTCCTATGACAACGTCACCAAAATATCAGGGAACCCAACTGATAATCAAAAAGGAGTGTAGTGAAGCTACTAAGTACATAGCATGTATGGCTCATTCCTTAAACTTGGTAGATAAGTGTGCTGCAGAAAACGGTCCTGCTACTGTGTCTTTGTTTGCTTTGATACAAAATATGTACTCCTTACTACTTGCATCTACTTATTGTTGGGGAAGACATCGTGATGTACTACAGACTAATAAAGAAAATAAGCTACAAGTTGTCAAAATACCTTCTGACACCCGTTGGCTAGCACGAGCAGATGCTGTAGCTGTTCTCAATAGAGCATACAAAGAAAATATCATTGTTCTAGGAGAGCTTTTCTTAGAGCAGAATCAGTTAGCGGAAACAAGAGCTGAAGCAAGTGGTCCATTGAAAGGTTTTTTTTTCTTAAATGAAATAGTGCTTCTCCTTAAAGCTTGGGATATGGTATTTAAAGATTTCAGAGTAACAATATCCAGTTGCAAAAAATCTGGGCTGTCCCTCAATGCAGCTGTCACATTGATAGAGTCTCTATTACAATTTGCTAAAGACTTGAGATTCCAAGTTGATGACTATGAAGCAAAAGCTATGGCTAAATGTAATCCCAGTGACATGACGAGTAATGATGCATTGTAGCGTGCGATAAGTACAGGCGAACTTTTTAAATGCTTTGTTTGAATGAGTTCTTGGTGACTCAGAATGGCCGAATGGTTTAAGGCTCTCTCTGACGTTAGGTTGTCCAGCGACGAGGAAAGTGCGTTCGAAATTAGTTTTTGCTACTTTTCTTTATTTATTTTTCTTTGCACCCCTTTCCTACACAAAGTTATCTACAATGGTGCCCAGACCCGGAAGGCCGGGGAGGAAGAACATTACTCCTCGAAATAACATTTTCCTGACGCCGTTCTCCTCAATCTTCAAAATACGCTCCGCTTCTAGGAGGGGACCTGTGTAGCGTGCGAGAAGTACAGGCGAGTGGCTTAAATGTTTTGTTTGAATGAGTCTTTTGGGGGACTCAGGATAGCCGAGTGGTTTAAGGCTCTCGCTAACGTTAGGCTGTCCAGCGACCCGGGAAGCGTGTTCGAAACTAGTTTTGCTACTTTTCCTTCTTTATTTTTCTTTGCGCCCCTTTCCTACTCTAAGCTATCTACAGCATACTACGCCGACATATAATGTATTAGGAAGCACAAGCATTACAATGATGAACTAGACTCGGCGGACGACGTTACGATGCCTTGCAACAACGCATTGTTACATACAGCGCCCTTCGAGAGAAATTTGGAGTTTTTTTATTAGAAATCTCAAACAAAACAAACACTGACATTAAATCATTAGCCAAAAAGTTGGTGTCTTCATATCCTAAGGACTTGAAGGCTGGGTTAGAGTAGGAGCTTTTGCAATTTGCATATGTTATTAAATCCTTTCCATTTCCAAGAGATTCACATGAAAGTGCTACTTCATCAGGTGGAACAAAGGCTACAAAAAAGTCCTGAACAAGATATGTATGAGATAATTCATAAACATGACATGTTAGAAACATTTTCCAATGTTGAAATCGTATTACGAATCTACCTTTGTATGTTTCTCACAAACTGCACTGGTGAGCGATCATTCTCCAATATGAAGCTAATCAAGAATTATCAAAGAAACACCATGTGGCAGGACCGTTTGTCTTCACTCACCCTCTTGAGCATGATAAATTAGGACAGCTTAATATAATGATGTCATCATATAGTTTGCAAGTAAGAAAGCTAGAAGATTTTTTTGAGTAAGGTATAATCAAGTAAACTGAAGGAATTCCCTGCAATAGATAAAATGCACTCATTGCATCATTTTTATTTTCCATTATTATTATTATTATCATTTATTTATATTGCAGTGTTAAGCTTCCAAAATACTAAATGTGTAATATTCAACTGTGAAACTATCATTTAGCTAATTAATTATCAATAGATTTTATATTGTTTAAAAATAAATTTTATTTTAACGACTTTCCTATTGATTTGAGTGCTTCGCGAGAGCACTGGGCCTAGGTCCCCGCTCAACCTAAAAGAAGAATCTACCAAGCGGTTTTGGTGTTTCCTGAAAACCATTTTCTCCATTTTAAAGGTTATGGACTGGCTAAAATGTATTTTGCTGCCATTTGCAGGCCGCTCTGGAGAATTTCCTATCTGAACGCCATCTAGTTGCTAATGCACTTCACCTATAAAAACAAAACCATTCCATCGCACAACTGCGATCTAAAACCTGACCTGCCTTGTCTTATTTGATACAAAGTCATCAATATCATCACCATATGAAATCTGCAGCGATTGTCTGATTAATGCTAATGACGCAGAGACCTGAGAGCCGTTCTTGGGTCACGGTTGACCTCAAGGAGGACTTGATTAACTTCAGCTTAAAACGAATCGCTTTTTCTCGTGGCTTTTTCCCCTGGCAATCACCAGTCTTTGGGGGCTGCCCATATCTAAATCTGCATCTTATAGTATATAGTTATTAATGAGATTTATTTTCGGTTAATAAATCAGCCTAAATAGCATTTCGAAAACCATTACCATAAATTTGTTTTATTAAGTTCGTCTGCTAGTTTTTAGGCTAAGACGAAAGCGAAATAAATTTCGAAATAATGAGCTAGGTTTTAAGAAAAGAAAGTAAACAAATATAAATATATTCATAGAATCAACGAATGTACAACGAGATAAGTTGGATTAGGTAGACAATATAAGAATGGTAAAATATGATTTACAGTAACAAGATGTGAAGAGAAATGAAGTACGTGAAATAAATATGAAATAATATGGTGACTATGGTGGACTGTGGATTAGGGGCTGTAATATGAGAAGTAAATAGAATTAGGACCTACTCTCATATAGCCGCTTGCAGAGAATTGTAAGAGAATGTCGAATTAAACTAAGTACGATTTGTTTGGAGGTAAATGACTAATTGTAGAAGGAAGGATTACCGACCTTTATGCGGAGAATGGCGAGAGTCGAATGGGCTATAGTCGTGTTTATTTTGGTTGAGCTAAGAGCGTGTGTTTGTTTGTTTGTGTAGTTTTAAGAGATGTTGTTTGAAACAATAGTACGTTAAATGAATTGACAAGTTAAGTAAAATAAATGAATTAATTAATTATTAAGTTGTACATAAAATATGATTTAATTTACAAAAGTAAAAGAATTGTATGATATGAATTTTATACATAATAAGTGATGATATATATATATATATATATATATATATATATATATATATATATATATATATATATTAAGTTTCCCAGGAGGATTTTATTATAGGAATGCCCAGAGGGCATTGCTATAGCCTGATTAAGAGAAAAGGAGAACAAATGATTTAAGAGAAGAAACTAAGAGAGACAGACATATGCACACACAGCACCCCGTAAGGGGCGTGGCGATTTGCCATCCTGGCTGTTGTGCTGACGGGATACAGCGCTCCGTCCGGCCCCAGCTTAGCCTCTCTTCCTTCCTTAAGATAGGCTGAATTTCTTCCCTACTTCGTCGCTTTTCATACAACTTCTCCCACAACTTTCTCTGGTCAGCCTCTAATTTCACAGGGTAGATGCTGACCTTCTCAGCCAACCTTCCCAAATCGGGGCTGAGGGGGGAAGGGACCATAATCCCTAACCCCGGAGCTCCGGTGTGGAGTGGTTGTTTTTTTAACAACCTGCTTCATCCCCACCCATACCTTCCTCACATCCCTTTTCCTTTCCTCTTCACAATCTATCTTTTTACACCGTGTCTAAGGTGGAGCTGCCATGACGATGGACTGCCAGGCCACCAGCCGGGAGGGGTGGTCTTGAATGGCGGCACCTGGCTCTGCCAGGCCTGTAAGCACCTCTAGCAGTGCGGACAACTGCAAGAGGTGATGAGCTATTGCTTCCTGTAGAACAAAGAGGGTCAGCATGCCCATGTCTGAAATTTATTAAAAAAAACCCCAAATCTCTCCCCAATTCCCCTTGCTAATCAACGGAGCCGCCCTCGGCAGCTCCACCGAAAAAAATGGAGGTCCCTCCCCCTCTGTGCTTGCGCAGGGGACCCTCCATATTTCTCTAACCGGAGAGACGCGGGTTAATGCCTGTTGGAGTCGACGCTCCAGAGTTGGCTTCTGGGCCCCGCGAAAAGAGATCGAAATGTCGTCCACGTAGAGCGTAGCGTAAACATCTTCCGGCAGCCCCGAGGTGATGCCGCTGATGCTCAGGGCAAAGAGTGTGACACTGAAGACACTTCCCTGCGGGACACCATCTTCCTGCTCCTTTGGGCCGGAGAGGGCTCTCCCCACCCGTACGCGGAATCGACGATCTCGCAAAAATTCAGATATAAAGATTGGGAGGCGTCCCCTCGCCCCCATCGTGTGGAGAGTCTCCATGATACCGTATCGCCATGCTGCAACATAGGCCTTCTCCAGATCGAAAAACACCGTGGCGTAGTGCTGTCTACTAAGGAAAGCCTAGCAGACGGCATTTTCCAGTCGGAGCAGAGCATCAGACGTGGAGTAGAATTTGCGGAAGCCGCACTGTGCAGAAGACAGATGACCTCCGCTGTCCAGGAAAGAGGCTAATCTAACATTTACCAATTTCTCCATCAACCTGCACGCGCAAGAGGTTAGAGAGATTGGGCGGAAACCGGCCAGAGTAGAGTAATCTCTCCCTGGTTTGCGAAAGGCGAGCACAGTAGCGATTCGCCAGGAATCTGGGAGGAGACGCTCCACCCTGATCCTGTTGAACAAATCTAAGAGAAACCCCATCCCTCGCTCACCCAGGTGTCGAAGCATGGCGTATGGGACATCGTCCGAACCATGGGCGTTGTCGGCCCACGAAGCAAGAGCAGAACGCAACTGACTCACAGTAAACCTGTCGTTGAAGGGTTCTCCGCCTCTGGAGGTAAAGTCCAGCCGGCGGCCTTCCGCGACACCATGACGTGCATTGAATGCTGGCGGAGCAGCATCACGGCTAGAGAATGCGGAGAAAGAGGTTAGGAAGGATTCCGCTACGGACCCGGGGTCCGAGATTGCGGTTCCATTCTCCTGGAGAACGGGAAGGGGGTCCTGAGAGAACTAACCCCGAATCCTCTTGACTCGCTTTCACACCTCTGCTAGAGGATCTACCCGTTAAGTGAAGACACGTATTCCCTCCAAGGAGAGCGACGGGCGTGGTTCAAAATATACCGGAACCTCCAACAGTACAATCGTTCTGGCGGCGCTTATAGCGCGTGTAGGCATAACTCTTCTGTTTGAGAACCGTCTCACACTCAGCGTGCAAAATGGCCAGACGTACTGGGAATAGTAGTCAAGCTTGCAGCGATGAGGTTGCCGGAGAAGAACTCAGCGGCCTCATCTACTGGCCTCATTTCCTGAAATGCAGGCCGCCGCGCCCGCGCCATGCACCACCGAGGTGGGCTCTCAAACGTCAGTTGCCCTGAAAATCAAATTTGAATGGGTAAGTGATAACTACCATGGAGGTCATCGACACCTCTTCAATCAAAATCAGGGCTGTGCATCTGAAGAGCACAAAGATAGGTCAATGCAAGAAAATGAAGCGGTTCTCGGTTAGTGGTGCGTAAACTCATCCACATTTAGGACACCTATCTCAAGCTCTTCGATCAGATCGGCAAGGACTTGTCTCAAGGCATTTATTTAGTAATCTTCCCAGAGAGGATGCCTGCCGTTCAGATCTCTAGGCCAGAGAAAGGGCCTCGGCAACCGTGCCACGACGCGGCGGAAGTCCCCCGCGTCGAAGTCAGCTGACGGTGGAATGTACGCAGAAATGATAGTATACCTCCTATCCAGGTGAAGCTGCACAGCCACTGCCTGAAAGGAGGTATCTAAAGTGAAAGAAAGAACGGAGACCTCATGCCGGTTGTAAACTTCGCATTCCCCAGCCCGGCCATCCCGCGGTGGTTGGGTCGCAAGACCCTTATACCCCGAGAGGGCGGGCAGGGGGCACGCGCCTATCATGGTCTCCTGCAGAAAAATAGCTAACGGAGAACGAGAAGAGACGAGCCTCCGCAGCTCCTACCAGTTAGCCCGGAGTCCACGTCAATTCCATTAAAGGAATATGCCCTCCAGGCCTAGCTCGGAGGAGACGCGGGGGCCTTCCTGGAACTGGAGACCCTCACGGGAATGGCCGTACGCTTCCCGGGCGCTGTTGGCCGGACAAAGCACTGAAGGCGCTGTCGCCTTCGATGACTTATTGGGGGAGGTTGGGCTCGCCATGCGAGTCTTTTCCTCCCTCCGCCTCGAAACCTTAGGCAGGCGTGGCGGCTTCAGAGACGGCGAGACCCTCTTTTCGAGGAACCACCGTCTTAGAGCAACTCGCTTCCCCTCTAGGCGTAAGCGAAGGAGCCGAAGCTCCTTTGTTGCTGTCCTCCTTTCGGGGGACAGCTTTAGGAACCCCGGAAGATGGCCTAGCGACCATCTTCAGGGGGTGTTGCCTCCTGTGAGTCTAACGTCTCGGTAGAGGCGAGTGGCCATTTCACCTTACGGGAAACGGTCACGCTAGAGAAAGAGGGGGGAGCCCTGTTTTAGCCGGGACTGGGGGTGAACCATTTTTGCCGCCAGCTTTACCAGGGGAGCGCCCTGGTTGAGTAGAGCCCGCAGAAGGGCTCCGAATTGGCGCGGAAACAACCGTGCTCGTTGGTCGTTGTGGGCCAGGAGCAGAGGGTGTCTTTCTAACTATTGAGGCATATGACGTCCCAGGCAGAGCCGGGCGCGCCAGGACCAAGTGCTTAGCCTCGCAGAATGAAAGTCGATCCTGGGCCTGAACGGCCAGGATTTCTTTCTCAAGGAGATATGCACCACATTACTTCGAAGAAGCGGGGTGCGGCTCTTCTCAATTGACACACTTGGCCACTCACGATTTGGACTTATCTTGTGCGACCTTGGAGCAATTTACACATACTTCGGGTGACCCCGACTTTGCACATCTACATGAGCGATTCGTATGGCCGAAGCGGTGACAGTAATAGCACCGCCGCAGCAGTGGGACGAATGCCTTCACGTGGTAGCGGTACCAACCGGCACGCACCGACTAAGGGAGCTTGTCACAGTTGAACGTGATGAAGAGTGTAGGGGTGGGTCTCGAGGCCCCTCCCTGTTTTCTCATCACACGTTCGACCTTGACCGCCCCATGGTGGGCCAGCTCTAAGGTGATGTCCTCTATGGAGTAGTCAATGAGTTCCCTCTCATAAACTACTCCTTTCGCAAAGTTTATGGTAGAGTGCGGCGCCACACTCACCGGGGTGCCATAAAGTGTCCGAATAGCACTTATCTTGGCCGCGTTGGCGGGATTCGCCTCATTCGCCAGAAGGCTCCCTTCAGAGAAACGGGTGTCCTTCGGCGCTCTACCAATTGCACTAGCTAGTCCTCTCCTCTGATGGATCATGTTGCCCTTTGCTAACATGGTGCCATCAGTAAGCGAATAACGAGGAAGCGTTTGAAGCCAGTGGGCTTGAAAACGCCAGGTAACCTCTGACTCAGGGGCCAATATGTTATCGAGGCTCCGCCCTGTGCACTTTTAGTCTTTGTCATACTCAGGGGCTCTGCCCAAGGGGAGGGGTGAGGCAGAGAGGCCGGATATGCCGATCTTAGCTTGGTCGATTACCGTATCAGTAGACCCATCCGTCCCCGCAGCCCCCCAGGATGGAGAGGAGCCCCGAGTCTTTTGTCTTTTTCCTATTCTTCTTCTTTTTAGGAGAGGAGGGCAGGGAATGAACCCGCTTATTCGCTCCGCCAGCAGGAGCCCCCAGACCACATGGACCTGCCTCAAGTAGGTCCTTCTCCGAAATGGAGAAGGTCCTGGTAGTTATAGGGGCACCGTTCGGAAGAGATCCCTCCCCTCCTTGTATTGCCTCAGAAACCCTAGCCGTTTGAGGAGGACCTTGCATAGGGGCGGATTCGGGTTTGGTGCTTTGCCCGAGCCCGGATTCCCCCCCCCCTCCTCCATGGAAGACCCTATCGTCTAAGGCTGGGTTGCCTCAAGGACCATGTCTACATCAGGGGGGCCTCCAGTTGACCATCCCCCTCCCTCAAGACATCGCAGGTCTCGTTGGCAGTATTGTCATTAGTCAGCTGGTGTGGGGAGGCACAGGCCTTGACCCCAGCTAGGTTCAATATTCTTGCCAGCAGGTCTTTTGAGGGAAGCGACCGAAGGGGCCTGGCTTCCCCCCCCTAAGGGGGTTTGTCGTACCGAGCTGCTTCCATGAGGGGCGATCGGCACTAGGCTTCCTGCTGGCTTTCTTGACAGTCCCCTTAGAAAGAAAACGAGGGACCGCCGCTGGAAATATGGAGGTGCCCGAAAGCACCTACAGAGAAGGGGTTGAGGTGAATTGAGACTTACTAATTTAAACAAATTAATATAAAGTAATATTTGACCTTAAGCTCACTTTAATACTGGACGCTAATTGACCTTCCAAAAAATACTCTAATTTCTTTACCTTTAAAACAACCACACGTGAATCTGGCTGGGGACTTATTTGTGGCTAGACGCGTGGACGCGTTCACAGCTACTCCAGCTCTTAAGCTAGCGCAGGGACCGGCTTGAAGCAACATGTGATTTAGGTGGGGGTGACGGATGGCGTTAAGCACGGTATCTTAGTCAGATGATTTCAACAACGGGACCGTGAAAGTATGCTTTTCCAATCTTCTGGTTGATCTTGGAATGATTCGCATTGACGAGCGCTGAGCAAACGAGTTAATCCTTTGACCCATGGGGAGTGTTTGAGGGGGTTCACTTTTGGGTATTCCTCAATGGCGAGGGCTATCTCTGGGTTTTGTTGTAAACCGGGATAGAAGGGTTTCTCTGACGAGTGATGGCGAGGTATGGCCAAGTGTAAGTGAATATGCGCACACAGGCTTTAAAGAAGGCGAAGCAAGGAGACAACTGTTATTGTTTCTAAGAGTGCGATTTAAGTAGATAGCGGCAGCTGCGTGACCAAGGAATATAACAAACACAATGATAAAAATAGATTTTTAATACACACGAACTAAAAGGGGACAATAATAATTAAGGATATATAAATGATACATAAATGAGACGGACTTAATCTCCGAACAATAATTAGATAACCGTGGTTAGGGAATGGTTATAATGGCAGATTAAGGGTAATCAATAATTTACTTCCTTTGAAACTCGAAGATAAGGTGGGGCAACTTGGGGAAGGTCTTGGTGACCTTGATTACTCACGGGTGGTAGCCACCGAACCCACAGCGGGTTGGGCTAATCTTCTCGAAGTTGCGTTTGCGAGATGCAGGTCTCCTGTCCTTAAGAGGTCACCGAACGAACTTCGAATGGGGGGAGGGTAACTTCTCCATATTCGGCTTGAGTGAGCTAATAGGCCTCTTGTTGTAAGAGGTCACCAGATGCGGGCCTCCTGTCCTCAGGAGGTCCCTGAACGAACTTCAAAGGAGGGGGGAGGATGACATCTCCACACTCGGCTTGAGCGAGCTAATGGGCCTCTTGTCGTAAGAGGTCACCAGATGAACTTTGGAGGACGGCCTCTCCAATCCTTGATCCGAAGATGGATGAGAAAGGCTGACCTTGCCTCACGAGACTCTTCTCCCAGACCCGAAGACACGGGTGTGATGTCCAGCTCTTCCGTGGCTTGCGACCGTCACCCACCCTTCTTGGGAGAGAGCTCGTTGAATTGCACTCCTTTTTGGGAAGTCGCGTCTAACCGAATCTGTCTGTTAGCCTGGAGTGGGTGCATATATACCGGGAGCTTTTCAAAACAGGGAGAGAGATTAAGACCTGCTTAACCTTCGTTATCGGGCGTGACGACTCGAGCGTCTCCTTACGGGGAAGTGCCAAAGGCCTGGATCAGCAGTCAGACGGGCGACAGTGGCGGGGCCATAAACGTGGTTCACGGCGAATCTACAAAGCAGTCTCCCGACCCAATGGGGAGGGGGGTAGTTGAGACGACCCATAGGAAGCTTCGGTGTGAATTTCACGAGAACCTGGCGGCGGGTCAAAAGAGAGAGAGGTTGGAAGAGGGGGGGGAGTAACAGCTCGCTGTCTCTCCAAAAATACTGTCTTAGGAGGTGGGGAAATAATATTATTTTTAGGAGATTCCTCCACAGAGATGATTGAACTTGTTTCTTAATACAAGTTAAACTAAATTTCGTTGTGACCATCAGGAACTGGATCAGCATGAGCTTCTTCTGTGTTCCTTCCGTTTGGTTGCCGGGCACTCTAGCCGGACATCCTCGTCTCGATCGCATACTCGATCTTGCACGAGACAGGATGCTAATTTTCGGTGTGACCACCAGGGACTGGCTTAGGATGAGCTTCTTCTATGTCCCTTTCGTCAAATTGAAAAGTGGCTCTGTTTAAGTTCATCCTGTCATTGTTTAAAATTTAATAAGGTTTTAAAACCCTGGGAATATAAACATCGTGTACTCTTTTAACCAAGGAAACATTATTCAAATAAAAACCACGAACTATTCCCAGAGATTATTAAAAATGCAAAATAGTTGAATTTTATGTTATGTCGCGTTTGTATTGATACAAACGTCTGTCTTCATCGACGTGGCGCTCCCTCTCCTCTCCTATCTCTTTCTCCTCTCCTTTCTCTCTCTCTCTCTCTCTCTCTCTCTCTCTCTCTCTCTCTCTCTTTATCATTCTCTCTCTCTCATTTTATCGCTCTCACTCTCTCTCATTCTTTCTCTCTCTCTCCCACGGTCATGGGAGCCGTGGACGAATGTGAGTTAAAAACCCGCAGACGTGTTGTGGTCGGGATGCACCCAAGAAGAGGTCCAACCCAGATAGCTCACTCAAGAAATGGTAGCCATGACGGAGTCGTGGGTAAAACTCTCAAGCCGAGATTTTAAAGGTGAATTCACGATTCTCGGTTACCAACTCTTCCAAAAAGGTAGGCCAGATAGAGAGGGTGGCGGTGTGATGTTTTTTGTCAAGGATACACTCAAATCGACGAACTGCAACATTGTATCAGACCACGAGCTACTAGGAATTGACCTAGATATAGGTCCTGCCAGATACAGGACCCTGGTGCTTTACAGACCCCGTGCCCAACTCGTTGAAAAGGACAGAGATCTGTACCGGCTACTAGGTGAAGTTGTTCAAGACAGTGTGTGTATCGCCATGTGTGATTTCAATACCCAAGTTGACTGGGAAACCAGAGAACCCTGTGGCGAAAACGCACTACTCATGGAGCTCGCGAACAACGAGTTCCTGACTCAATGGGTGAGAGAGCCGACGAGAGGTAATAATACCCTTAAGTTAACTTTCACCTCTGAGGATGACATCGTTGAGTATCTCTCTGTATGCGAAGAGCTCGGTGGCAGTGATCACCGAGTAGTCAGATTTATAGTCAAGGTCCCCAAGGTAGAGTCTACAACTAGTAAATTGAGGAAACTTAATTTGAGAAGAGCAGACTTTGCAGAGCTTCGTGCTGGATTGATTGATGCGAGGCTAGAAGGGTGAGAGGATGTTGAAGATTCGTGGAATAGATTCAAGAACTACGTTAATGAGACTTCAATCACGATTCATCCATTTGAAAAGCCTTCGTCGGTCTTCCGTTCAACCGAAGTGGTTTAATCGAAAAATTGGTCAACTGCTGAGGGAGAAGAGAACGGTGTACCGACAGTCAAAGATTTCTGGAGAATTTGAAGTGTACCGTAGGCTAGCTAAGAGGGTGAACTCCAGTATAAGGGCGGCAAAGCGTACCAGGGAGCTTCGAGTGGCGAGACCTTTCAAGGAAAATCCTAAGGAGTTATTTGGTTATGTAAACAGCCGTAAACCATCCATCGCACGATTGACCATTTAATCAATGATGATGGGGATTAAAGCACTCAGATGCAGAAAATGCTAACCACATGAACGACTACTTCTCTTTATTGTTTAATGAAGAGTGTGGTCCCATCCCCTAGCCAACGGATTCCTACTCGGGGAAAAAGCTGGAGGATATGGACTTCACTAAAGGAGAAATAGAAAGGAAGATCACTGACTTAATGACGAATAAGTCACCTGGCCCGAATGCGTTTCTACCTAAAGTGTTGAAAAAAGTGCGCGATCAAGTGTCACGACACCTGAGCACAATCTTCAACATGTCAATCTGGACCGAATGCGTTCAAAGATACTGTCGTGAAGCAGAGGTGACTCCTATCTTCAAGAAAGGTGACCCTAGCCAACCGTCGAACTACCGCTCTATCAGTCTGACTTCGATAGTCTGTAAACTCATGGAAAGCATGATGGTGGACAAAATGACGTCGCATTTAGAGTCAAACCTGCTACTGAGTAGTTCCCAGCACGGCTTCTGAAGACAACGGTCATGCCTGACGAACCTTATGGAATTCTTCTACTTCGTCTTCAGTGAACACGATCGGGACAAGGCGGTGGATGTGGTCTATTTAGACTTTCAGAAAGCCTTTGATAAAGTACCACACCGCCGCCTTCTCAAGAAAGTGCAAGCGCTGGGCATAGACGGAAAAGTAGCAAGCTGGATAGAGAACTGGCTAGGTGGCAGACGGCAACGGGTGGTGCTGAATGGACAGGCTTCTGAGTGGGTGCGCTTTACAACGGGGTGCCACAAGGTTCTGTCCTAGGACCACTACTATTCATCATCTACGTCAACGACATGGACGGTGACATGGTTGCCAAAATTTCTAAATTTTCCGACGATACCAAGCTTAGTATGAACGTTGCAAAGGATGGAAATACTGCCTGCCTGCAGGAAGATCTTCGGAAGCTTGGGGAGGGGTCGGACACGTGGAAAATGCCTTTTAACGTGAACAAATGCAAAGTGATGCATATCGGCCACAGAAACCCCCAATCTCATTATATCCTTAGGGACACTGCTCTTGAATCTAGCGACACTGAGAAGGACTTGGGTGTAACTATAACTAGTGATCGCAAGTTCTCAAGGCAGTATATTGAGGCGGAGAAGAAAGTACCCAGGATGCTAGGTTATATAAAGCGACAGTTTGGATATCGGAACAAGGAAATAGTACTCTGTTTGTACAATTCACTTGTCTGACCGCACCTGGAGTATGCCGTACAATTTTGGGGTCCTTCGTTTCGAAAGGACATCGCGAGATTGGAACGCGTGCAAGCCGGGGCAACTAAACTGATTCCCTCTATCAGACATAAAAGTTATGAAGATAGATTAAAAGAATTATATATGTTCTCGTTGGAAACCCGTAGACTGCGTGGTCAGCTCATCAAAATTTTCAAAATACTTCGAAGGTTCGACAATGTTGACTACAGTGATATTTTCAGCCTTAATGAGAGTAGAACAAGAAATCACAGCTTCAAACTTGAGCTGAAGCGTTACAATCGCGATCTGTGTGGGAAATCTTTTATGTAGAGTATCTGCGGTAGCTAAAACGCACTTCCGATGGAGGTTGTCAACAGCAGTTCTGTTGACCATTTCAAGACAAGAGTAGACAAAGTCTTCAAAAGTAGCCGTTTATGGAGGACGTAAGGCAATTGAGCGGGGTGTGCCCGCTCGACAGCTAGTCCAACGGTACCCTCATTGAATGGACCGTAAGGCTTTCTAGGGTACTTATTTTCCTTGTTACTCTCTCTCTCAGTAGAGGGAGAGGTGACGCCCCCTTGTCGCGGGAAGAGAGCTTGTGTGTAATTTTGACTTTTCGAACTATGTCGGCTGGGGTACCTCTCTTCTGAGTACCCCTGGTCGGGCTTCCCGTGTCGATTTGGTCGGAAAAGAGGTTCCAGACTAACTAAGTGCGTCCGTCCTTCCTTTTTCTACTCTATCCTTCTCCTTTTCCACTTTTATCCTATATCTTCCACTTATTATACAAAAAGAAAAGGAACACAAAAAACCCTACCTCTATCATGTCACTCACCCTTTTTTCCCTCTTTTTACATTTAAGGACCTGGCAGCTACCTCATGCTTCAGAAGAGAGGCTTTGGAACTTCTATAAACAACGCCAATCGACGCTCACTGGTTGCGAAAGTCTAGGACTAGAGGTGTCCTAGGCGTTAGGGCACGATGAATGGGATGAGGGTAATGCCTCGTTAACCCCTTCCCTGGCGCGTAATTATTGAGCATTCCTAGTAACCGGTGACGGGTGCCTCTGGTAGCATTGGTCCGAGGTGACGGCCCTTCGTTCCTAAGCTGGTTGCCAGGCCAATAAAAAGCTTTGGGTTGAGTCTCTTGTTGTGGCGGGATATCCATTGAACGCTACCCCGAGATCCTGGCCATCGTGAAGGGAATTTGTAGCAGTTTAGTACGGGGCGTGCTCCGTTGTTCACCTGGTGAGAAATCGATGGCCCTTCCGGGGACCGTCACTGCTGCTTGGTTGGGAGCCACGGCACGCCGGAGTTTGACGATTCAGTCGGATGAACAGCAGCACATGGAGCGTGCCTTCTGAAAGATCCGAAACGTCTCCGATGGATAGGCGGGAGCGACTCACGCGGGGCGAACTCAACCCCCCCCCCCCTGCCTTTTTATTGAGTGGTCACAAAGTATTCCGAGATATAAAGTGTTCAGCATGACTGGAAAGAAAGGACCAGGTGCGCTAAAATATACGTGCTCTACATGCCAAAAGGATAAGTGGTGCGTAGATTTCTCGGAGGGGTGTTTCTCAAAATGCCACCCTAGAAGTATCTGCACGGACTGCGTCCTTAGGGCAGAACTGCAGGATATTAAAGATCTGTTCAAATCTTCTGAGTAAAAATCTTAAGAATTGGAGAGGAAGCTGCAGAACCTAGAGTCTGAACACGTGCGCCAGCTTCGCCGTCTCCAGGACAGGATCGTCGAGTTGTCGTCAAGACTAAAGGTTCATTCGGCTACCGATGTGGGTGGATCCGCCGACGATACCCTCTCCCAAGAAGCGAACACTGCATCGGCAGTTCCACGCCAGCCTTCCAATGTCCCAGAGCTGGAGTCAGCTGCTGTAGGACTGGCTCAACGGGCGAAAAAGAAGAGAAAGAAGAAGAAAGGAAAGAAAAGGGAAGAGAAGGTATAAATAGAAGAAGAGAACACAGAAACAGAAGTTAAACTGGAGGAAGATAAGAAAATAAAGAAGATGAAAGAGGAAACAGAGAAGTCGCTTCCGAAAGGGAAGACTGTCCTCTGCGATGGTCGTCCTTATCTGTAATTTTCAATCAAAGGATCTGCAACCCATGCTAGCGGCACGCCTTCGCACCAATGTGTGAGTAAGCTGCCTCCCAGGACGCGGGAACCAACAGATAAGAGTAGGGGCTGAGAAATCTCAGATTTCTGAGAGTTCAGTCGTTGCCCTGATGGTAAGTGGCAACGACCTCTACCTCAGAGGAGGTAGGGTAGGCCCTACAGGCGAGATCCTTCAGACGGTCATGGGGACTGTGGATGACTGCTTGTTGAAAACCCACATATGCGTTGTGGTCGGGATGCTCCCGAGAAGAGGTCCAAGCATGATCGCTCACTCGAGGAACGTCGCACTGAACCGTCGACTAACAGATTTATGTACGGCGGAAAGGGTGTTTTTTGTCGACCCCTACCGCATCTTTTATGGTATGAATGACCTCTACCAAATGGATGGGGTGCACCTTTCCTTTAAAGGAAAAGTTTTTCTCTCCAACCTGATACAAGATGTCGTTGAGCGGACTCAAAGGACGGTCCGGCCTAGAGTTAGGGCGGACGTGCGCCAGTACGCCAAAGTCACCCCTGGAATGACCTTCGCGGAGGTCGCTAGAAAGGGTGCCACCACACCACCAAAAGAGAACAGAGAGACAAGTAAGACTGGAAACGAAAGAGCGTAGGGAGTCCTACAGTCGAGGACTCCATAAAAGTTCTGTTTAATGCGAGGTGTATCAGAAACAAGTTTCTTGAACTTCGTGGCCTCGTAGCAGCAGAAGAACCAAAGATGGTGGCCATTACAGAGTTGTGGATAAAAACATCAAACCGAAATTTTTGAGGGCGAATTCACGATTCCAGGTTACCGACTCTTCCTAAAAGATAGGCCTGACAGAGAGTTTGGCGGTATGATGTTTTTTGTCAAGGATACATTCAACTCGACAAAATGCAACATCGTATCCCACCACGAGATCCTAGGTGTAGACCTAGAAATAGGTCCTGCCAAATACAGGACCCTTGTGCTTTATAGACCTCCTGCCCAACTCGTTGAAAAGGACAGAGATCTGTACCAGCTACGAGGAGAACTTGTCGAAGACAGAGTGTGTATCGTCATGGGGGATTTCAACACACAAGTTGACTGGGAAACCAGAGAGCCCTGTGGGGAGAACGCGCTACTCTTGGAATTTGGGGACAAAGAGTTCCTGACTCAATGGGTGAGTGAGCCGACGAGACTCAACAATACCCTTAACTTGGTTTTCACCTCTGAGGATGATATCATTGAGGATCTCTCGGTAGGCGAAGAGCGCGGTGGCAGTGATCACCGACTAGTCAGATTTATAGTAAAGGTCTCCAAAGTAGAGTCTGCGACTAGTAAATCGGAGAAACTTGATTTGAGAAGAGCAGACTTTGCAGGTCTTCGTGCTGGCTTGACTGATGCGAGGCTAGAAGTGTGTGAGGATGTTGAAGATTCGTGGAATAGATTCAAAACTACTTTCATGAGTCTTTAATCACGTTTTATCCCGTCGAAAAGCCTTAGTCAGTCTTCCGTTCAACCAAAGTGGTTTAATCGAGAAATCAGTCAACTGCTAAGGGATAAGAGAACGGTATACCGGCAGTCAACTATTTCTGGAGACTTTGACGAGTACCGTAGGCTAGCTAGGAGGGTGAAGTCCAGCATAAGGGCGGCAAAGCGGTCTGATGAACTCCGATTGGCGAGACTGTAATGAGAATCCCAATGAGTTCTTTGGATATGTAAACAGCCGTAAACCAATCCGTCGAACGATGGACCCTTTGAAGAATGAGGAGGGGACATTTTACGCACTCAGATGCAGAAAATGCTAACCTTCTCAACGACTACTTCTCTTCATTGTTTACTGAAGAGTGTGGTCCCATCCCCCAACCGATGGATTCCTACTCAGGGAAAAGCTGGAGAATATGGACTTCACCGAAGTTGAAATAAAAAAGATCACTGACTTAATGACGAATAAGTCACCTGGCCCGGATGGGTTTCTACCTAAAGTGTTGAAAGAAATGCGCAATCAAGTGTTACGACACCTGAGCACAATCTTCAACATGTCAATCCGGACCGAATGCGTTCCTAGAGACTGGCGTGAAGCGGAGGTGACTCCTATCTTCAAGAAAGGTGACTCTAGCCAACCGTCGAACTACCGACCTATCAGTCTGACTTCGATAGTCGGTAAACTCATGGAAAGCATGATGGTGGACAAAATGACGTCGCATTTAGAGTCAAACCTGCTACTGAGTAGTTCCCAGCACGGCTTCCGGAGGCAACGGTCATGCCTGACGAACCTTGTGGAATTCTTCCACTTCGTCTTCAGTGAACACGATCGGGACAAGGCGGTGGATGTGGTATATTTAGACTTTCAGAAAGCCTTTGATAAAGTACCACACCGCCGCCTTCTCCGGAAAGTGCGAGCGCTGGGCATAGACGAAAAAGTAGCAGGCTGGATAGAGAACTGGCTAGGTGGCAGACGGCAACGGGTGGTGCTGAATGGACAGGCTTGTGAGTGGGTGCGCTTTACTAGCGGGGTGCCACAAGGTTTTGTCCTAGGACCACTGCTATTCATCATCTACATCAACGACATGGACGGTGACATGGTTGCCAAGATTTCTAAATTTGCCGACGATACCTAAGCTTGGTATGAACGTTGCAAAGGATGGAAATACTGCCTGCCTGCAGGAAGATCTTCGGAAGCTTGGGGAGGGGTCGGACACGTGGAAAATGCCTTCTAACGTGAACAAATGCAAAGTGATGCATATCGGCCACATAAACCCTCAATCTCATTATATCCTTAGGGACACTGCTCTTGAATCTACCGACACTGAGAAGGACTTGGGTGTAACTATAACTAGTGATCTCAAGTCTTCGAGGCAGTGTATTGAGGCGGAGAAGAAAGCCCAAAGGATGCTAGGTTATATAAAGCGACAGTTTGTATATCAGAACAAGGAAAAAGTACTCTGTTTGTATAATTCACTTGTCCGACCACACCTGGAGTATGCCGTACAATTTTGGAGTCCTCCATTTCGAAAGGAAATAGCGAGATTGGAACGCGTGCAAGCCAGGGCAACTAAACTGATTCCCTCTATCAGACATAAAAGTTATGAAGATAGATTAAGAGAGTTAGATCTGTTCTCTTTGGAAACCCGTAGTCTTCGTGGTCAGCTCATCGAACTTTTAAAAATACTTCGAAGGTTCGACACTGTTGACTACAGCGACATTTTCAGCCTTAATGAGAACAGAACAAGAAATCACGGCTTCAAACTTGAGCTGAAGCGTTATAACTGCGATCTGTGTTTGAAAATTTCCACGTACATTATCAGCAGTAGCTGGAATGCACTTCCGATATAGGTTGTCAACAGCAATTCTGTTGACCAGTTCAAGACAAGACTAGACAAATAATTGAAAAGTGGCCGTTTATGGAGGACGTAAGGCACTTGAGGGGGGATTTACCCTCTTGACAGCTAGTCCAAAGGTACCCTCATTGAATGGACCGTATGGTCTTCTAGGGTACTTATTTTCCTTGTTACTCCTTGTTACACTCTCTCTCTCTCTTTTTATTTCTCTTTTACAAATAATGAAGTGTCGCTGATTTGTGTTAAACTACATTTACGAGATTTTAAAATAAACATAAGCACTATTTACCGTCACCCAAATACTATCGTTAATGATGACTTGGATTTATATAGAATCTTACAAGAAACATTAGACAAGGAACAAACGCTATTACTGGGAGATTTTAATTTTCCTAATATCTGCTGGGACTTGAATATAGGGACTAGCCAACAAGCAAAGTTAATGACATTTCTTCGATAATAATATTTACACCAATGCGTAAGGGAGCCAACCAGAGGAAATAATATACTAGGCCTAGTTATTGCATCCCAGGAAAATTTAATATCAACTCTGGCCGTAGCGGAACATATAGGTTCATGTGACCATAAACTAATCCGCTTTGATCTAAATGCCAGATATTCAACTACCAATAATTATTCAAAAGTACCAGACTACAGTAAAGCTAACTTAGAGGGCCCCAGAGAAGCCATGGAAAATATTCACGAACAGCTGATAGAAATAGAAGATGTAAATCAACTTTGGAATAACTATTTTTAATAGAACAGGAAAACCATGTTCCTCTTCAGACAATAAATGGTAACGCGAATAGAGGCAAGCCGCTATGGTTTAATAATGCCATCATACGAGCAATTAGAGATAGAAACCGCCTCCACACATTATTAAAACACAATAGAAGCTATCAAGTTAACCAACAATATAACACTAGCAGAAGAAAGGTTAAAACACTTATAAGAACAACAAAACGTCAATACAAAATCGAGATAGCTAAAGCTAGCACACTAATCCCAAACACTTCTATACTTATATCAATAGAAATAGGCAAACGAGAAGCGGGATTGGCCCTTTGAAAAATCAGGGATGGGGGTGTAATTATTTCAGATGATATGATTATGGCTAATATCCTAAAAGAGTTTTTTAGTTCAGTCTTCACCTTATGATATACTAATAACGATAACAACGGGGATTTACCCGTCAGACACCCATCACTAAGGAGCCTGGAAGTAAATTCACAACTAGTAATTGATAAATTAAAGAAAATGAACTCGTACAAGACTCCTGGCCCTGATAAATTTTACCCGAAAATCTTAAAACATGTCCATAATGAGGTAGCAGAATCACTTGCTCTTATTTTTAACAAATCTCTCGAACATGGGGTCGTCCCTGACGATTATAGGGAAGCTAACGTCACACCTATCTTTAAGAAGGGATGTAAAAACCAAGCCGGTAATAACAGACCCATTAGCTTAACCTCAATAGTTGGAAAGTTGCTCGAAACGATCATTAGAGACAAACTAGTAGAGTTCCTCGAAAGCAATAACCTTATTCGAGATAGCCAGAATGGTTTTAGGTCTAAAAGATCGTGCTTAACAAACCTAATTGACTTTTACCATAATCTTTTCAACTTATATAACGATACTAAATCATTAGATATAATTTACCTGGATTTAAAAAGGCATTTGACAAAATTCCCCCCAGAAACTCATGAATAAAATGCGTACGCTAGGAATTAACGGTAATATATATGGGTGGATTAGTAGCTGGTTAAAAAACAGGAAGCAGAGAGTGATAATAAATGGCGTGGAATCTGACTGGGTATCTGTTACCAGCGGTGTTCCTCAGGGATCAGTCCTGGGACCTATTTTATTTACTATATACATCAATGACATAGACGTTGGAATAAATGTTATCATATCTAAATTTGCAGATGACACGAAAATAGGTAACTCAGTATTATGCGAAGAGGACAGGGCTAGTTTGCAAGCTGATATAAATAAAATCACCGAATGGTCAGAAAAATGGCAAATGCCATTTAATATCGACAAATGCCAAATCCTTCAGTGCGGAACAAAAAACAAAAAATACAACTATACAATGCAAGGCGGCTTAATAAACACAACCCCGCAAGTTAAAGATTTAGGAGTAATAATTACAGAAAACTTAAAAACATCAAACCAATGACAGCTGCTGCAAACAAAGCTAACGCTGCAATAGGATTTATAAAAAGAAACTTTACTTATAAAAGCAAGGATATAATTATGTCACTATATAAAGTATTGTCAGGCCCCATCTCGAATACGCTGTGCAGTTCTGGGCCCCTTACTTAATAAAAGACATATATAAATTAGAAGCTGTATAACACATATCGACAAAACTTATTCCGTCAGTACATAACAAACCTTACCACGAAAGGTTTAAAAAACTCAATCTATTTTCCGTCAGAAAACGAAGACTAAGCGGGCAGTTTATCGAGTGCTTCAAAATACTTAAAGGATTTAACAACGTTAATGCCAATAACTTGTTTCACGCTGACAGGGAAGTGTCCGACCCGTGGACATGATTCAAAGCTTCAGGGTAAAAGAGCCACTATGGATATAATAAAAAGCTTCTTCACTTACTCGATTTTTTATGAGTGGAATAATTTGCCAAACGAGGTAGCGGACAGCAGAACTATAGATTTATTTAAAATGAGATTAGATAAACACTTAGCGAATATTGGAATTGTTTAGCATAAGCTACAAAATAAAATAATATTACAAAAAATATAACTGTCTTTCAGGTGTATGTAAGTGGTTTTCATATTCATCTTATTTAATTACTATTCAATGCAAATTTACTTCAAGTACTGTCTTCTTACACCTGCAAGGTACTTTTCCGAAATTATTTCATGTACGGCTTTTGCCGGAGGGAGTGGAGAGTGGGGAGAACCTAAAACTTTTTTATCCTTTACTTCTACTATTCTATGGGTAAGTGGCAGTAGATTTAAGGCCAGATCACCTTAGTTTGGGCCGTAAGGCCCAGACTGTATATCTATGTGATCTGTATATCTATGTAGCTCTATGTCTCTCTCTCTCTCTCTCTCTCTCTCTCTCTCTCTCTCTCTCTCTCTCTCTCTCTCTCTCTCTCTCTCTCTCTATCTCTTTCTCTCTCTCTCTACAAAAAGATTTCCGGAAGATTGGGGAGTGGTTGGACATGTGGCAAATGCCTTTTAACGTGAACAAATGCAAAGTAATGCATACGGGCGACCGAAACCCTCAATCACGTTATATCCTTAAGGGCAATGCTCTCGAACACACTAATACCGAGAAGGACTTGGATGTAACAATCACTAGTGACCTCATATTCTCGAAACAGTGCATAGAGGCGGGGAAAAAGGCCCAAAGGATGTTAGGCTATGTAAAACGACAGTTTGGATATCGAAACAAGGAAATAGTACTCTGTTTGTACAATTCACTTGTCCGACCGCACCTGGAGTATGCCGTACAATTTTGGAGTCCTTCGTTTCGAAAGGATATCGCGAGATTGGAAAGTGTGCAAACCAGGGCAACCAAACTGATTCCCTCTATCTGTTCTCGTTGGAGACCAAGAGATTGTGTGGTCAGCTTATCGAATTGTTCAAAATACTTTGAGGCTTCGACATTGTAGAGTACAAGGATATTTTCCGGCTTAGCCAGAGCAGAACAAGAAACCTCGGCCACAAACTTGAACTGAAGCGTTACCAGCGTGATCTGTGTGGGAACTTTTTCACATATAGCATCTGCGTCACTTGAAACGCACTTTCATCGGAAGTTCTCAACAGCAATTATGTTGAACAGTTCAGGTCGAGACTAGGCAGAGTCTTGAAAAATAGCTGCTTGGAGACTTGAAGCGTGGCGCGAGTGCTCTTCTAGAGCGCCAATCTCACCCTTTAGAGGACCGCGCCTGATCAAGTGTTCACTCAAAGGTACCCACTTTGAATAGATCATAAGGTCTATTAGGATACCTCTTTTCCTTGTTACCCCTTGTTACACACACACTCTCTCTCTCTCTCTCTTTCTCTTTAAAATACTTCGAGGCTTCGATAATGTAGACTAAACGGATATTTTGCAACTTAGTGAGGGCAGAACGAGAAATCACGTCTACAAACCTGAACTGAAGCGTTACAACCGTGATCTGTGTGGTAAAATTTTCACATACAGCATCTGCGGTAGCTGGAACGCACTTCCAATGGAAGTTGTTAACAACAATTCTGTTGATCAGTTCAAGTCAAGAATGGACAAAGTCTTGAAAAGTGGCCGTTTGGGCATTTAAGTCATTGTGCAGAACTGTGCCTGCTCAACTGTTAGCCCAAAGGTACCCTCTTTGAATGGACCGTAAGGTTTCCTAGGGTACTTCTTTTCCTTGTAGCTCCTTGTAGCTCCTTGTATCTCTCTGAGCTATTCATCGCTTGTATCTTTCACAAATTTTACCCTCGTTTTTCGCTTTTCAGGGTATCTTAAATGGAAATTGATGAAGGGAGGAGGGTCTCCAACCCCTCAATAGTCCTCCTCCTTTACTGTCGTCCTTATTGTCCTGAAGGCAATTCCGATCGTCTTTACCTCCAAAATTCACTTCTTTTCTTGATTAAAAGCATTTATTCATTATATTGAAGGTGCCTCACGACGATTTGCTGCCTCGAACAGCAAATCGTTTGACCAGTTAATTCCGTGTCCAATCTTGGAATTGTGGACAGCTAAGGCATTATTCAGATGGGACACGGAATTAACTGGTCAAAAACTGATACTATAATCCATAGTAATGATTTTATAAAGAGAAATATCCTGGAATCATTTTTAATCTCCCACACAAAGGAGAGTAATCTCAACATTAGCCCAGGGCTGTTTTCGCTAGATCCAATTTTATAACTTTTTCTAAAATCCGACTTATCTGATAGCATTAAAATGGTGACTTCATAGGGAAACGTGCTTTGTATAAATACTGGGTGTCTTATTTTTCTTACCATTGAGTTTAAAAATGTCGAATAGACGAAGGTACTAACTCCAATCCGCTTTTTATTCAGTTTCCTTCCGTGATACATATTCATATTTATAGTTGTCACGCGCTAACTTTCGTGATATTTCCCATATATATATATATATATATATCTATATATATATATATATATATATATATATATATATATATATATATATATATATATATATATATATATATATATATATATATATCCCCTCTATCTATTAAAAATTTGGTGTCATGTAGAGGTGTATTTTATGGGTTAAAGAAACCTTGTCTTTTAAAAGACCCCCCCAGTCAATTGCTGATTTTCTTTTACCAAGGACATTCAGGTTATTCTAAGATAGTGGAACAAATCTTTCATTGTGCCATTATTTTTCTTTAATTTTTTGTATCCCCGGAGTCCGTAAATTTTAGTTTATTGTTTGGTGTCCGTTTCGAAGACGAGTCGCTCCTGAAATAATTTGTTTTTTTTCCCTAGCAGGATTACAAATTTTCAGACCCCTTTTATCATATAGGGTTAAATTTATAGGAAATATATTTGCCAATTTTCCGTAAAAGTTTGCGTTCGCAAGAGCCCCACGAACATAACTGTAAGTTCTTTTCGCGTGCCACGGTTAAGCGAGCAATTACGCTAAGAAGATTGTCTTCCTTTGAACGCTTCAAGAGCCAGAGAGAAGCTTTAGGTTTAACTGGCAAGGAATTAATTGCATACGTGTGCAAGAAGAGAGAAAAAAAGGAAAGGATATAAAAGGGAGAAAGAGAAAAGGGAGAGGTAAAAAGAGAAAGAGAACACAGAGAGAGAGAGAGAGAGAGAGAGAGAGAGAGAGAGAGAGAGAGAGAGAGAGAGAGAGAGAGAGAGAGAGAGAGAGAGAGAGAGAGAGAGAGAACAGGGAGAGAAAAACAAAGAGAGCAGCGAGAGATGGAAGTAAGGGAAGGAGTTTGGCAACACGAACGCGAGCTCAGTCACAACCAGCTTGAAACCCTTTCCGTCAGTGCAAGAACCGAAGCATCACAGTTCCCATCCATCAAGTTACCAGTATTCAAAGATGGTGAGGATTTTGGCGCACACCGCACGCATTTTGAAAACATGTTTGAGGTTAATCAATGGGACTTACAGGCCGATGGTGTCGCTAGATTTCTTCTCCTACTCAATACTCAGCTCCGTGAAATTTTTATTTCCCTTCCCGCCGAAGCAACTATGTATAGATTATTCGACCTTTAAAGCGGAACTCCTATCTGCCTTTAATATGAACCCCGAATTTTACGGGTCGAAGTTCCGCCACTCCAAAATCCAGCCTGGATAGATATTCCGTCAGTTTGGCATCATCCTGAAGAGGAACTTCAATTTCTAGTTAGATTCCGCCCAGGTTACCCGCAAATATGACTACCTTGTTGATTTCCCTACAGATCAGTTTTTGGCGGCGCTACCCCCGGAAATCCACGCATTCGTGAAAGATAGGCGATGCACTACTTTCAAAGAATGCATTGAAGAGGCGGATGTTTACGCAGCCACTCACAACCTCTACTCAAAGGCGACCCCCCATCCCCCACAAAAAAACCCACATCCTCCTTCCGCCCGAATTAAACTTCCTAAAATCACCTAGTTACGTGAAGATCCCCCCCCCTGCCCCAAACCGAAGAATATTTCCCCGTCTCAGCCGAGGGATATCAAACCCCTCATTACGCCTCCCCCTTCGTCGGCGTGCCCACGAAGACCCATTGTGTTTCGCTTGTGGTGCTGAGGGCCACACCAGACCGTACTGCCCTCAAAATTATCAATTCCGATCGGCTCTTTACCATCAAGTTCACCAAATTCGCGTTGCACCAACTTCTCCACCCTCTCCTCCGGAAGTCCCCGCGACATTCTCGTCTTCGGATACTCCCCCGGGACACCATATGAATTTCCCATTGAATAAGAACTAACCCGGCGAATTAAATTTTGAGCATGGATCCGTAAATGGATGCAGGGTGTTTACGTTAGTAAGGGAAACTGGTTGAACCTCTATTGTGGTGTCAGACGAACTGCTTCCCCTAGTAGGCCCTGATCATGACAAATACGCCGTGGTCCACGACTACCTTAGACGAGCAAACCGTTTCCCTGTCGTCAGATGCTACCTAGAGTGTGAATACTTTACTGGATGGGTCTAAGTAGCAGCGGCTCCGATTTAATTCCGTGCCGTGCTGATCGGCCAAAGCTGCCCGCGGACAAAAGGAGGTCTCTTACCTCATTAAGGAAGCCCTACTGTACCGTTCTTGTTCTGATGAGAGTAGCCCCGCAACTCATAATTTGTATATTCCCCGGATCACGCCCCCCAACTCCTCAAGCTTGCCCATGGTGGTCTATTGGATGGACATTTTAGTCATAATAAGACGACTCAAAGAATTTTTCCGATATTTCTTTTGGCCCGGGTAAACTAAAGATTTTACAGAGTTCTGTAATTCTTGCGATGTTTGCCAGAAGACGACGGCAAAAGGGCGTATACGACCAGCCCCACTCCAGAAAACCCCGATAATCTCTGAGCCCTTTTCAGACTGGCCGTTGATCTGATCGGCCCGATTCATCTCCCCCTCCAGTGAAGGACACGCTTACATCCTCACTCTTGTGGATTTCGCGACGCGATTCCAAGAAGCAATCCCCCTCAAGAGAATATATAGTGTGACCTGTGCGAAGGCCCTCATGTCTATTTTCTCCCGCGTCGGTATCCCAAAGGAGATCCTTTCCGACTGATGCCCACAATTCACCTTAGAATTGATAGAGAAGGTCGGCAAACTCCTTACCATCAAACCCCTCTTTACCTCCCCGCATCACCCCGCCGCGAACAGGATGTGCGATAAATTAAACGAAACCTTAAAATCCGTGTTAAAGAAACTGTGCTAAGCTCAGCTCCAAGAATGGCATAGGTATTTCCCCGTGGCTCTTTTTGTCTGTAAGGAAATCTCTCATCGAACCCCGGGATATGCCCCATTTGAGCTCCTCTATAGGAGGAATGCACGAGGCTACATGAGCATAGTAAACGAGCTATTCACCAACCCCCGGCTGGATGAAGGATTAAAGTCTTCCTATTCATATTTATTAGATCTCCACAATCGTTTAGAAGAGTGGGCGGGCATAGCGTATAAAAATGCTGATCTCAATCTCGAGAAGTACCGCACCTATTCTGACGTCAAGTCAAGAGACGATTTCGGCCCGGTGATGAAGTTTTGCTCCTTTTGCCCACTGATACAAACAAGCTCCTTAGTAATTGGAAAGGCCCCTTCCTCGTCCTCGAAGCTCGTAGCCCCGTGGAATATCTAATTAAAACCTCCTGTGGAGATAAGCTGTTCCACGTGAACATGTTAAAGTGGTATCACCGCCGCGCCTCTGTAAACAATGTAGTTACCCTTAATAAGGAGACAGCTATGGAAGCTTCTTACCCTTCCGACTCTCTTAACGCAGTTCAGGTTGTGTGCGTTGAGCAGGATAATGATTATTCTGTCCCCTCATTACCAGGACCCCCCAGAAGATTTTGCCCTTGATCTAGATATGGACCCCCCAACTTGTACCCTCTAGAAAGTTGCAATTGGTACAATTGTTGAACAAATTCCCGGCCCTAATTTCAAAGCCTTATCCCTTACCAATTCATTTACACCAGGCTTTTAACACTGAGGTGGAAAATCTTTCAAAATTGGAGATCATTGAACCCTCCAACTCCAACTACTGTTCCCCCATCGCCATGGTTCGGAACCTGACTAGTTTTTCCGTATGTGCGTCGATTTTCGGAAGCTTAATGTGCTGTCCATTTACGATGCCGAACCTATTCCCCTCATAGACCAAAATTTACAATTATTTGAAGGGTCTAAATTCATTTGCGAAATAAACCTTTGTAAAGCATATTATCAAGTTCCCCTTCAGCAAGGCATTCGAAAATTCCGGATGTATTTGTTAGGTAATGAGTTTATCGTAGAAACTAATCATCCTTCCCTGACCTACCTAAGAAACTCAAAGAGCCAAACTGGACGGCTAATGAGATGGAGCTTGCTCCTCCAAGAATATCAATTTAGGATAGTAGGAACCCTGTAGGGAATCCTCACAATTAAAATAGGAATTCTTAACCCTCTATAGTCTCCATTGTAAATAAATTATTTGTTGTAGACTCGGTGAACTCGCTTATAAAAAGCTCAATCGCGTAGCGGATGTGTTTTTTTTTACCGTTCACACTCATGTATCTTTTTTGTGTGTAAGTTTTGATCCCGTTCCACTACCATGGCCTATTTAACCCTTTATGCTATTTCCTTGGGCCTTTATGTCTGAAGGGCTAACTCTATTAACTACTATTATCGGCTCTATAATTTCCATGTCGATTAGACGGCTTAATATTGAAATCACCTTGTTACGGTTCTTCTAGGGCTAAGAGTTAATCCACAGTCACATTCGCACTGCCTCCCCCACCACGTGTCTCTGTTGTGAATGTGGATTAACTATGTCGTGGTATGACATTACATTATATCAATACCATATTATATCTTTCAGGGAGGGACCAATAACTTGAAAGCGAACCGACAAAAGGGACCAAAAACCACGAGCTCAGACGGGCTGAGTAGCGAGAGAGTGCAACGAGGTCAGGTAAATTAAGGACAATGGCGAAGCTCAAGGTTATTTAAAGAGGCATGTACGAAAATATAATTTTATTTACACAAAAATAATGAGAGAATTGATGGGTAAAATTACCTCAGAGAATTAACGGGCAAAATCACATCAGTAAATGAAAGGGGAAATTTAGTTAGAAATCAAGCTATGAAGTTAGAACTTAAGGTATTCCCGGAGGAGACTATTCAAATGGGGGGGGGGGGATTAACTCAATTGGGTTACTAAAAGGGGGAGAGGGGTTGGCTTACGAATGTCTTCTGCACTTGAGGTGAGGCCGCTCGGACTTCAAAGCAGGAGGTTGGAGTGATGACTGTTCTCCAAAAGCAAGGGGGGGGGGTTAACTTCCGGTCCAGGGGAGAGTATTTTGGCTTCCGGAAATGAGGAGGGCTTCGACAGGAGTTGATGAAAAAGTCGGGAAAATCACTCGGGGCGATCGTTCAGTAGAATTACCTCCTGGCTGGGGCTAATTCCAAATACACAAAATAGTCCAGCTGTCACTTTTCTTTGTTGCTAGCACTTGACTTGGAACCATGGGAAAATCTTCTGGGTTCTGGGTGAGACTTCTCAACTCTGTGTCTCCTCATGGGAGTCGAACACTATTTATGTCCGAGGCTCTCCCCGAGGAGGGTTAGCGGGAAACAGCTCTACTCTCGAATGGCCTCGAATCTTCTTGCAGAGGCCATTCTAGTCCGCGTAAAGGTGAATCGTGGGGGACGCGGTTCGAGGCTACCGCTTGTGGAAGAAAGGGGAGGGGGGGGGTTATGGTACTAATTTAGGCCGAACCTTCTGCAGCGCGTGGAAGTTCCGTCTGCTCAGTAGATTCCACGTCGAGTTCCCTCACAAACTATTAGCCTTAAATGTTTTCGCTCTAATGATAATCCTTTAAAATGTTTTTTTTCCCAAGCATTTCCATTCATATACACGACGTTGTTGTGTATATATCGTTTTAAGGATGCATATGTCTGTTATTAGTTGCCTATTGTTCTTTTTCTTGGTATTTTTCTGTCTTGTTTTTGTATTTTTCCATTGGTTTGTACTAATGTGATGGGCGTTCCCTTCGTATCTTTGTAACCTATATAAGGTTGTCTTCTCCATTTTCATGTCATTCTTTGAACATGAACTTGCAAATATAGTTCGAAAGTGCTTGGATTCACCTTTTCATTTTCCTGTGGATTAATTTTCATATATATATATATATATATATATATATATATATATATATATATATATATATATATATATATATACAAAGAAAGAGCAAATACAAGTTTTGCTGGTGATAACAACCACCACAGAGTTTTCGCCCT
This sequence comes from Ceratothoa steindachneri, assembly GCA_963969495.1. Classification (NCBI taxonomy): domain Eukaryota; kingdom Metazoa; phylum Arthropoda; class Malacostraca; order Isopoda; family Cymothoidae; genus Ceratothoa; species Ceratothoa steindachneri. The sequence continues at coordinate 84,426,412 of OZ018333.1, forward strand.
AATTATTTTCTGCCTTTCAAAACAATTTTGTATGTGACATAGATAATGAGCCTTTAAATTGTGAGCGGGTAAGAGGATGTGGTATAAAAAGTCCCTGGAGGTTCCTAGCTCAGGTAGATACTGGGTTTGATGGGGTAATGATTTGAGGGAAGTAGAGTCACTGTGCCTTGTAGCTTAACGGTATAGCATCTGACCGGCAATCAGCACACCCGGAAACGAGTCCCGGCCAGGAATTTCAAACTTTTTTCCCCTGACATTGTTTCTGTCTTATCGGTAAAGGATTGCCTTCATTGTGCCGCCCTCTGCTCTTTCTAATTATAGTGTTCTTCTAATGTCCCTTTCTCCTGTACTATATATATATATATATATATATATATATATATATATATATATATATATATATATATATATATATATATATATGAGAAACTCACAAAGTAGCACGTGAGTAGAGCAATAAATGCAAAAATCACACAGGAAAATGAAAGGCAGATTCCAAGTACTTTCGAATTTGTTCAGTTCATTCTCAAGGAATAACGAATTACTTAACAGAGTTGGTAAATATAAGAGACAACAGAGTGGTGCTATAGCGAAAGACACAGAATAGAGAAATAATATTAAAGACGGGATTAAATACCTGATACGAAGGGTAAAGGCATATAGATAAGGTAAATTTAATTGAGAAGCAGAGAATTTAGTTCAGTAAGAAATTTACCATTGAACTCGAACAAAATGGTGTCCGCCCGTTCTTTGATCTACTTATTCATAAGGCTCCATCTGGATTTAAATTTTCCGTCTATCGGAAGCCTACCAACGCAGGTTCTTATATTCATTCTTACTCAGGTCAGAATGATAAAGTCAAACGGTCTGTATTTATTTCAATGTTTCTCTGGGGGTTGCGGGTCACCAGCCCGGAATTCTTGGATCTTGAGATTTCTAAAATCTTTGAAATAGGTAACAATCTTTGCTACACTCAAAATATTTTGGCAGGGTGCCTAAATTTGGCGAAAAAATCGTTTTACAGAACTGAAATCCCTCTCGCATACAATTTTAAGAACTCTCTTTTTTACCGTTTTCTGACTCCTTTTCTTTGCTTTCCCACCTCTTGTAATTCGTTATTCGTTGCGATTGAACTGAACAAGTTCGAAAGTACTTGGAATCCAACTTTCATTTTCCTGTGCGATTTTTTGCATTTATTGCTCTTCTCACGCGCAACTTTATGAGTTTCTCATATTCATATATATATATATATATATATATATATATATATATATATATATATATATATATATATATATATATATATATATATATATATTATCAAAGAAATTCGAGGGTGGACATAAACCCCAAAATAACCAACCTTTCGAAATAGGGTCATACACACCCTTTAATGATAAGGGGATTCTATCTCCATACCCAATTTTTTTTTAACTCGTATTATAGGCAAATCGAAAGCCTAGGTTTTCGATTTGCCTATAATACGAGTTGATTATTAAAAATCGGGGTATGCGGGGGTGATTCCTTGGCATGTGGGAAATGAGATCGTAAGAAAAAACTTCCCTTCCCTACCATAAAAGCCAAACAAAAAGAGTAGTAATTAAATCGATGCTCAAAAAAGGAAGTGACTAATATTAAGGAAAGATCCAATCGTCGAAAGGGGATTTCTTAGATATTTGAGCCCATTTATATTCGCTTAATTCAGCGATATTTTTTGAGAGAGAAAAAGAGGGACCAAAATTGAGTACTAAAAGTACTCCCTAAATGAAATATATTAAAAACAAACTCGCCCCATCCCTTAAACATTCGAGGAAGCAACCTTAGTGTATGTTGTGGTTGATGGTTGTCTCTTTCTATCTCGAGAGATTCGCCAGTGTTGTGTGGATGCTCCACTTGAAACAGGACAACGAACCACTGCTTCCTCACACTCCTTATTGTCCCTGGTACCACACATCGGTCTCTCTCTCAAACTAGTAGACTCCTTAATATTATGGGCGTATTTGCCTCTGTCCGTTCCAGGCCGGAAAGTCCCAATTGTTCCCATCCTAGAAATCGCTCTAAGGGTTTCTGGTCCTTGGCCTAACTCCCCCTCCCGGGGTGTCTTCACAGTCTGTGTCCAGTGCCAAGGTATACCGGGAAGTGTCTACCTTCTACTAGGGCTGAAAGCTCCCTGGCTAGGGCGAGTACTAGGTACGGGGTGGTCTGGGCCGTCGACTCTGCTCACCTTCCTCCAGTACACACACAAGGTGGCTCCCAGGACCGATTGTGTGTACATGATCACATTGGGGAATTTTGATCCTAGGGAGACTTTTCTTTTCACCCCCCCAAGTCATTGGGGAGGGGGGGGGGCTCATAGTAGCTACCCTTCATGTGCCTTTTTTCCCTTATTCCGATAATATGCGGACATTCGAAGGCAATAATGTGACTGTGGATGGGAATCCGCCTCCAAGGACCTCTTCGCCCTCCCTAGGTGTCGGGGAGGAGGGGGTAACACGAGACACCCTTTAAGAGAATAGAGGGGCTTCCCTCTCCTCCATTCGATGCCGCAAAGGAAAGTGCCCTTGGCAATCTCTCGAGTTGCTCTCAGCCCCTGCTTTCACAGGGGCCTTTCCTACCCTCCTCTCCTAGGTCTAGGGTGGGGTGGAAGAACACCGACTATTAGTAGAAAAACCTGCATAAAATTCCATTTTGTCCCTGAGCGAGTGCAAACTGTGCCCAAAACAAGCTTCACAACATGTCCCACATATGGTATATTCAATAATCATCAACTCAGAAAATAAGTGTCATTTTTGGCACTTCAGAATTTGGGGGGACCTCGGTCGGTGTTTCCCTACCGCAGGAGAACACCTCCCGGGGTGTAGGGGAACATCGACCCTTATTTTTGAAGCTCATAAAACAAAAACTTTTTTGTTTTTTTGCCTGAAATCAACATATATAATAATCCTAGCCACCCCCCATCATTATTTAGTGATGAGATGAAAACATAACATAGAAAATTAACATTTATTTGACAAAACAAAATTAACTCTGGCAGACAAAAATATTTTTTTTAATTTTATGAAATTTTATGAATTATTAACAACTATTTGAACCAGAGAAGGAAGTTAAGACACCTTAAAGCATATTTGAGCAACTTATAGCCTAATTACATATAAATAAAGGGAATAGAGACATAAAACTATATACAAATAAATATCTTAGCCTGTAGGTTACTACAGGCTCAGAAGTGCATGTTGAAGGCAATCAGAGGGGAGTATACATTAACGAGGTTGACCAGCCTCTTGGTGGAACCGTTGTTGGTTACCAGGACTCCCTTACACTGTCCTAGCTCTACAGACGCTTCGTCCAAGGCGGTAGGGAAGGTAAAGGTGTCCTTGGAGAAAGCTGACTTTATGCGGAGGAAAGAAAGATTAAACTTCCCATCCTCCATGATGGCCAAGACCTGGGCAACATAGCACACCAATGTACATGCCCATGTTCCTTCCCTCTTCCAGCTTCAGCTCAACAAGAACAAAGTCCCCCACCTGAAAAAGAATTGAAAACTGAGATAAAACAAAACAAAAATAAATATATATGCCAGATTAAGCTAATCCTGATCATGAATTATGATAATTGATAAATTTTGGCTGCAAAAATATAAAGTCCTTCACCTCTGGTGCCTTCTCAGCAAACGGGTATGACAATTCTGTCCAAGTGTCCTCGTCCTCAACCTCATCTGAGTACTCTGAGGAGTCATAGACCTGCATAGGAACATCATCAACGTCTTCCTCCTCACTATCTTGCTCTACAGGGACAGATTTCCTGCGCCTTGCACACTTTTTCTTCTCTCATAATGCCTTCTTTTTCTCCTCTATCTTCTTCCTCTTATCTGCCTTCATCCTCAGATCTGTGATGGCTTCCTCATTCTCAGTCAGAATGCAGGCCCTTACCCTCTTACGTCCCCTTCCATAAGGACGAGGAGCAGACTTGGGGAACGGCCTGACACACTCTGGGAAAGCAAGGTTTGAGCTGCTAGGGCCTCGGGTGGCAGGGCCAGCAGTGCTAGGGCCCGGGAGGGCAGGGTCAGCAGTGCTAGGGCCTAGGGCGGCAGTGTCAGCAGTGATAGGGCCCGGGATCGCAGGGTCAGCAGTGCTAGGGGTCGGGATGGCAGAGTCAACAGGGCTAGGGCCTGGGGTGGCAGGGTCAGTAGTGCTAGGGCCTGAGGTGGCAGAGTCCCCATAGGAGCAGGGTTCCACCATCACAGCAGGGAACAGGTCATCATCTGGATGCATGGAGACGGATCAGGAAGGTCTACTTCTGAGTTATGACCTTCAGTTAGTCCTTCCTCTCCACCAGAAGAACCTGGAGTAACTTCTACTGTAAATTCACAGGTGGTGCCGGTCGCTCTGTTACCTGTGCTCCTACAAACGCATCTGAGAAGATGTTGCAATTTATAGGCCAGATACCAGTCAACCTGAAACCACGGAGAATTTTGGAGGGGGTACTGGCTTTAGTTCAAGCCTCAGAGGCAAACCTTGGTAACTAGTGCACTGTTATGTGCTTGTTAGGATGCATTAGAGAGTGGTCGTTCAGCAGGTCACGCAGAAACGTCTTGAAGGGACCAAACACACTCACATCCAATGGCTGCAGTTTGTCTGTCGTATGCGGAGGCAAGGTACCAATCACGATATCATGCTTGATCGCAAACTACACAACATGAATGTTCATGTGACATTCAGCATTGTCCATGATAAGAAAAATCTTGTTCTCTACAGAAGAACCAAACTTCTCATGAAGATGCTGAAGTGTCTGAACGAAACATTCACCGTTCATCCAGCCATAAGGATGCAATATGCCTTTGGAACCGAAGATCGTGTTCCTCATGAAAGCTGGGTTCCATCTGCATCTGGGAATTAAAAACACCGGAGGGATGGACTGCTCCACAGCATTTATAATACCCACAAACGTCATGGTGTCCCCTCTTTCCCGAGTTACCTGCGTGGCTACTGGCTGACCCCTCGCACACACAACCTTAACAGGCTTCATAACTGTGGACAAAGAACTCTCATCTAAATTGTATATACGGTCCGGAGTGAATTTGTACTTCTCTATAGCTAATCTGTAAGCCTTAAAGAAGGTTTCCACATTAACTTTGTTGAAGGTTATAATCGTGGCAATTGACATGCCTTCTGGAGACTTCAACACAAGGTTTGGATGACGGTCCATGAACGAGTAGTACCAGTCTCGCATTGCCATTCTGTCCTTCTCCCAGGTATCAGGGATGGTCTGGCTCCCACAAGCCTTGTCTTACTGGTATACTATCCTTCGCACCTCGTTCATGGGCAGTCCATAGAACATCTTGGCAGCTTGGATGGTATATTCCACTCTATGCAGCTCCTGTTGTGGGGTGAAAACCCTATTAGTATGGGGCTGCACAAGCATATAAGTGACGCCGTCAGACAACTTCTTGGACCGATTGAAGGCATCCTGTAACAAAAGAAATGAATTAAGACTTATAAGGCCCTTGCTAAAAAAATGAAAAAAATAAAATATATAAATCTAGGCTACAAAATAAAGTAAAAAAAAAGAAATATGGTTCCGAAAATGCTGGCAGACTTGCCTCTTAAAATAGGAAATGTTAAACAAGTCTGGAAACACAGCTTGAAGAAATGAATTTCAGACCTTTGATGTAGCCTAAATGGGATGAATGAATTTTTAAACTTACAACAAGAGTTGTTTTCTTGACCCCGAATATCTCAGCGGCCGCTTTGATGCTGCAATCGGTTGCAACCCGGTGCTTGAATGCAGCCTCCAGGTTGGTGCGGTCGAGCTGCTTGTCACTTTTCCTGACATACTTGCGAGGCATGATGATCAGGCTTCCAAAAAGGCAGTAGGCTAGATCTGAAAGAGTTAATGACATTAGACATATGAATAGGTAAAGTTGAAACCCCCCCAAAACAAATTTCCTGTTTTTAATTTAAGAATTATTAGTCTTGTGTATTTCATATTAGCAATTAGCTATATATTACAGTATTTAAACCCTTATTAGTATTTTAAATCATTTTTTTCAAAAATCGTAGAGATGTGTGGATACACCGACCGCGCCATGCCTCGAATACATCCGAAGGTAAAAATCTTGTTTGCAAATTGAATATTAATCCGAGAGGCATTTTAATAACCTAAGTCACTTACATAATAGTTATTTCATGTGGTTATAGCATAATGACATTGCTATCGCATAATAATTCACTCAAAATCACCTTCAACTTTACACTAAAAAAATATAATGTTCCACTTTATTTAATTGCACTAGTTGACCACCACCATTTATGTTCATGCTAATATACATAATCAGTCACTTTTTGTTATGTTTTTCCAATTATTTCAAAATTTCACGCATTGGTATTCCCCCACATGTTGGAGGTCGATGTTCTCCCGCACCACTATTTGTTTTCACAACAATGCCATAGTAGCCACTTCGAAAGGACGCACTTCATTTCACTCGATAACATGTCAATATGGCTAAATATTGTAATGAAACATAATTCAAAACAATCACGCCATATTCACCGACGTGAGACACTATATTAGACCGTGAAAAATAACAACAGACATCCGAAAAATCAATTTTCTTACCTGGTAAACACAGACGTCGCGAGGGCGGAAACTTGTTGCTTGCGTGTTGTTCACTGAGGATGGGTGCTGTGTTGGTGGTGAGTGGCCGCGAGCAATTTTAAATAGTTATCGTATCAGAGCATTCGGTCAGTATATCCCCTCCTCACCCTATGGGTACGGTGGATCCCCACCTCACCCTGCTCTGTGGAGGAGCCCTCGGGCGACTCCATCTACCTACTAGCGGAAGTCCCTCTTTCACTAAAACAGGAGACCGCCAAAGAGAGCAAGCAGGCGGCCCAAAATTGACCGCTCCCATTGGGACTGACTCGATAGGGCCAACCCCTTAGTGAAGCAAGGGATAGGCCCAAGGTCCTGCCCCTACACCCCAGTATCTACAGTTTACAGGGGGTCGGCGTGCCTGCCTCCCCGTCTTTCCCGATAGATGTCGGTTTGCCGGCCAGAGACGACAACAAAAAGTATGTTGAATGGGATTCCTGATGCCCTGGATGATAGACACATGGAGCCTTCCCCCTTCCTGTGATGTACATGGTCCCGGAGGTCACCTAGCCCTATAGGAGAGGATCTTCCATGGGGCCCCGATGACTAGGAAGAAGAGGGACTTGCTCCCACGGCTGGCTCCCCTTTGACAGAGAGGACCTTCTCCATCTCGGAGAAGGATCTTGGTGAGGTCGTGCCATGGGGCCTAGAGGCCCCTTCCTCAGCTGGGGAGAAGCGGGATCATTCGAGATTTGGGTACTTGATACAATGTTTATTATTCTTAGTGAAGCACCAAGTCTAGACAAAGCAGAAGCAGCAATCTGTCGCATGGTTTGTAGGCTCTCGTCACACATGGAATGGAAAACAAAATTATGAAGCGTTAACAAAAGCGAATTTTATCAAAAGTTGTTTATGTACCTAGGTTACAATTACACTTAGGTAATTTACAGTACACAAATGACTAAGTTACGTAGTTTTATGAAATCATAAACTTACCAGCGCAACTCCAAAAGGTATTTTTGACTCCGAATCCTTCGTCCAATGTCGCAGTCTTTTAATGCATACAGTGCAGGCTTTATATGGAACCCATGATTTATCTTGATCCCCCGATTCTATGCCAAAATAAGCTAAGTAAGCTCTTTACACGAAGTCTGTTATATTTCCTCGTTGATGTGGAAGTGTAAAATTTCCACATATGTAGCACAATGAATCAGGAGAGTTTGTGCATATGAACTTTCTAGCGCTTGAGGACATATTACTTGATTGTTTTGTCAATTTGTAAACGTATTTCAATTCTTTATTTTCAAAATCTGAAATATAAAAACAAACATTAGTTTAAATAGGTACTAATAGATAATTATACTGTGCAACTGCAAAAAGACTTAGCAAGTATTAAGAAAATATCCTTTTTATAAATATTATGAAAGAGGAAGTGTGTTGAACAAATTCAGGAGCTGATAGAGTAAAACGGAGTAAATATTCGTGCTCAGCGCACCCAAATTACGTATAATTAACTGTCAAATCTAAGTCAATAAACAAAAGGTTGAAACCTGTTCCCCAGTGTTATCTTTCATCCACACTCAACCGCCACTCTGCCACACACATATCCAACAAAGGACATTCAACATACTTATTCCCCTTTACTTCAAGCTCCCCATTGCTCGCATGTGCGTGTATACCCTGACCCCCCACCAGGATGCCTCGTTATATTGAGTAAATAGTACCGATACAGGAAATATGAAAATATATATTTATAGGTTTAGGTGAAGTTTGATGAGTGAGCTTAGTATCTCTAGGCAGTGCTATTGGGGAAAGTTTGTTATCTCTTTCCTGATTTCTCTCCTGTATGTCTTCTTTATCACTTAAGGGGAAGAATAGCCCCCTTCCACATTAAGAGTGCAGCTAATAAAGACCTGGGTCTCCACCTATTTCATGAGTCAAGGTCGTCATATTTAGTCTCCTCCCACGAGGCGGCGCAACTCGCATCACGCTGGTGCTATTCTTGTTCCCCCATCACAGAAGTTAAATAGTGGGTGAGAGAGAGGATTCAATAGTGAAAATGCCAAAAATCTTCACCCATTCTAAATTGATGGGATTTGTTTTGTTTTATGTGTTTGGGAGCGGCCGTTTCCTGAGTGGTCCAATTCTGCTTGAGAACCACCTTCGGCCATAATTGGTCACCACCCCATTGTCTCCTCCTCACCTTTGGCACTTTGACCTCGTCCTTGAAGAGAAAATGACAAGGAGCATTGGAGACCTGTCTGATTTAATCATGGAAGGAATCTTCTTGTTAGAACCTTCCTTCTTAAAAATGTTCAGCTTGTTAACAAACGCTGGAATGACCTGATTCGAGGCTCTTCTCTGGAACTCTATCAGGTACGCTCGTTTGGGACTATGAGATAATGGGTACCCACTTCATCCAAAAGGTCCTTGAGAAGTGTCGCAATTTGGAACAGTTTGTGATAATTTTGTTACATCGTTTGACTCTCACAAAAGTGTGCCTACCTCGATTGCAATCAGTATTTTCCTCCTACACAAATTTGAAGATGGAGAACAGTATTATAAGTATTATTAAAAGCTCCCCACTGCTTCGACGTGTTAAGATGGAAGGGAAAATGACGCAAGAATTGATCGATGATATTTCCGAGCTGAGGGAATTATCCTCCATCTATCTAAAGAATTTTTATTATAAAGAAAAAAATATCTATAACTCCACTGTTCAAAAAGTCTTCCAAGCTGGAATTAAGGTTGAGGGCAGTAAAACCCTCCTGAGTCACTACTCTGTAGGGGTGCGAAAATGTATGAGAGAAAATTCCTTCCCACTCGATAATATAAATGGCCGATAAACTTACCAACAATGAGACGGACTAAGGCCAGTCGAGTGGCTAGAGCAGGGGTCCGGTAACCTTTTTGGTTGTTAACCCCAAATAATTTCTAGTAAAATGAATTTACCCTAACTTTGAAGTACTCTGGGGGGACAAACCAATTTACTTATAAAAATCATGGATAATAAAGACACAAAAAAATTTATATTGGGATAATGTTTAAATTTTTATTTTATCTATCATTAGGAAATAAAAGTCCGTCTTTTTTGGCATGGAAATAGCGTACAAGAAAAAATGGTAGGTAATTATATATTTATAAACAGAAATAAAACAGTCACTTTTTAGCATTACATGGCACACAAGCAAAATTATTGACTATGTCACTATCATGTATTCAAAATTCGTACAAAAACAAAATAGGAAAATGTTATTGAATCCACTATTATAGGGAAAAAATGTTTACTCTTTCTGTCATGAGAATGGTACACAAATAAAACTAATGAAAAAATTATTGAAAACTTGAATATATCAGCTCCCTCAGGCTTTGGAAAAATGATACTGTTTCATCTTTCATACAACAATTTCAATATCAGGGATTTTTGATGCCACTACTACTTTGATGCTGTCTTCAGGATCCAATCAGTTTCTGAATTTTGTTTTTAGATTTACAAGGGTAGAAAAACCTTGTTCGCAAAGGTAGGTTGTTGCAAAAGGTAGCAGCATTTTAGTTTCTTCCAAAGGTGCAGTTTTATAAGCCTTTGCAGCTTTGACATCCAAAAACTTGAGAGGTCATCCTTGGTCTCAAATTCCATACTTGTTTCACTGTTGGAACGCAGTTCAATAAGCTCTTCTGCCAATCCTTCAGGCTCTTCAGACAAATCAGCCAGTTCACATTTGAAAGGATTTACAACCCAGCTGACAGTATGTGAATCAAGCTCTGGAAAGTAGTCACAGAACCTATTCCTAAGTTTGGTCAGGTGCCTTGTGACTGATTCCTTCATGTCACTAAGACTGCAGTCCTCACATTCTTCCAAAAACTTTGCCAGGTTTGGAAAGACAGCAATCTTATTGGCATTTACTTTATGGTTCCAATACTAAAGTTTTGATACAAATGCTGAATATTTTTCTCTTGCTAAGATGAGATTGATTTTCATTCCTTTGTTCAGCGCATTTACATGCCCCAAAATGTCAGCTAAGTATGCAAAAAGAGCTAGCCAGGTTGATTTTCTGAACTTCTCTGCAAGTGTGTGTTTTTGATGTCAGAAATATTTCAAGTTCGGTTTTAAGAGCCCACACTCTATTCAGCACATTTCCACGTGAAAGCCACCTCACTTCCGTATGGAAAAGAAGGGTTGAATATTTAGCCTCTCCACCCTCACATAAATTACGAAACATCCTCGTGTTTAGTGCATGTCCTTTTAAAACATTGGCAATCTTAATTAGATCATTCAACAAAGTTTCCACTTCTGGTTCCAAATCCTTCACAACTAATGCCTGGCGATGTATCATACAATGGATGGCCTGAATATTTGGATTCTGTTGGTTGGCCAAAACCACAAAACCAGTGACGTGACCAAGCATGGCAGGAGCTCCATCAACTGATACTACAATACAATCTTTCCACTTTAAATCAACTCTTTGTTTTTTGAAGTATGCATCAACCTTATTGAACACATTAATACCACGTGTTCTCAACTCAAGAGGAGAACATAGCAACATTTCTTCTTCAAATTCCTCATAACCCTTGTATCGGACGAAAACCATCAGCTGCGAATTGCTACTGACATCTGTAGTCTCATCAAGTTGAATGGCAAACTCTTTACTCTTTTTTACTGAAGAAATCACTTGTTCTCTCACATTTTTTGCCAAGATGGAAATTCTTTCTTTAATAACTCTTGCAGACAAAGGCACTGCATTCAGTTGTTTAGCTACTTTCTGCCCACACATTATTTCTGTCATTTTCACAGCCACCGGTTTGATTAAGTCTTTACCAATAGTATGTGGTTTCTTGTTTCAAGCAACCAACCATGCCACTTCAAAACTAGCTATTGCTACTGAACGTTAGTCAAACTTTGCACTCTTGTTATTTTCCAATCTCTGTCTTTTGACTGTTTTTTTTTCCAGATTCTCAAAGTATTCCCGTGGTTTGCAAGACAGACGTGAACGAACCTTGTCCAAGTGTTTCCTCAGTTGATTCCTTTTGAAAGACTCGGCAGTCAGTACTTTCATACAGACGACACATTGAGGTTTTATTTGTCCTCTATTTCTGTGAAGCCATAATTAAGGAACTCTGCCTGATATGTCCTTTTCCTTGCTGATGCCATCTAAAAATGAAAGACAAATCTATCACTTTTTTAAGGTCTTTTGACTTCTATTTTTGAAAAATAAAAAATTATTTAGTGACGAATTCAAAAGTTTAAATTAAAACTTTAAAATAAAATAACATAAAATCAAACTACAACTCACAACCATAAAAAATCAAACAATAAGACTTAAAAAGAGTGAGCATTACATCTGTAGGGGCTGCATGAAATCTTAAATAGAGTTAAACTCGTTAAAAAATGATTTAATATAAAATAATTCATTAAAATAAAAATAAATAAATAAATGAAAAATATAATAGTTACCCCTAAAAAAGTGAGAAATGGCAACTAAACAGCTGATGGAACAATTAGGCTCCCTTACAAATAAACTAAAATATCCTAAAGTCTAGACTAATCTTATATTTATATATTTAACTTTTGTTGAATTTTAAGCACAAAAGTCTATACAAAAACGTAAATATTATAGATTATATCATAACTCACCTTATGTAAATAATTACTATATCACTTGATCAGCTCTACTAATTAATCAACTACTCTGAAAGAGGCATGTTGAAAACATGGCAAAATGCCACTTAATTAGGAGAAATGTTGAGAGATTTTACCGAAAAAAATAAGAAAGGCTCCTCGATGCATTCTTTTTCTCCAACTTTCATATTCGTTTCCCTCACTTAGCACATCCATTACCCCCCAATTTTTCTAAATTACCCCATTTGGGGTAATTTACCCCTGTTCCCCGACCACTGGGCTAGAGCATTGGAAATCAAATCCAGCGGTAGAGCGTTCGAAACTCAAGAGTCCAAAAACTTTTATGAAAATCTCTCAAGAAAGACAACGAAGATTAAGGACCAACCCAACCAGAGTACGGAAGTCAAGGAAAATGGAAGAAAAATGTTTGAAGGGCCAACTTGAAGAAAAAGGAAATTCAGTCAAAAACAAGAAGAAAATGGATTCGAGGAAGCCAACCTGCATCAAGAAAATCAAATGAAGAGCAAGACGAACAAGAATTATGAAGAATTAATATAATAAGAATCAATAAACAAAAATTATAATAAGGAAGGCCCCCCCTTCCCCCCCCCATAACTGGTGACCCTCAACGGCAGAACAATCTTCTGATCTTCGTTACAACTGCACCTGCCTCCTTCTAACACGATAATATAAATGGCCGATAAACTTACCAACAAATACACGGACTAAGGCCAGTCGTGTGGCTAGAGTATTGCCATTTAAATCAAGAGGTACCGCGTTCGAAACTCAATAGTCCAAAAACTTTTAGGAAGACCACTCAAGGAAGAAAACGGAAGAAAACGCTTGAAGGACTAACTCAACAAGAAGCACAAAGAAATCAGCAACTCAAGATAAATGGAAGAAAATGAAGATGCATCAAGAAAGAAAACCAAGATTAAGGACCAACCAACTTAAGGAAAATGGAAAGAAAAACGTTCGAAGGGCCAACTTAAAGAAAAAGGAATTTCGGTCAAGATGAAGAAGATTCGAGAAAATCAAATGAAGAGCAAGATGACTATTAATCAATAAATAAAAATTATAATAAGGATATGGACCCCCATCCCCCCACCCACCCCCATAACTTCCCTACCTGAAAGTGTCTCGTCTGGATGACTAGGATCGAGGATGTCGACGTTTTGCCCATATCAAGATGCACCGCATTGTCCGAGCTGAATTTAAACTGTTACCTCCTTACTGATAGCTTATTAAAAGTGATCCAGAAGATGTCACCCTTGACATTTCTCATCTTAGAAAATTGCTATTTTTCATTAGATGCTCTCGGGCAATTCCTTGAAGACGGTTAGTTCCCTAAATTGAAGACTCGATCTCGTTTACTTAATGAATTTTAAATACTCGATCATTGATGCCATATCACACAAATGCCAAAATCTAGAGGCTTTTGAGCTGTCATGTTGCAACCCTTCTTCAGTTCAGGGATTTCGTCGCTTACTGAGACGTTGTGGTCGCATACGAGTACTTAACAAGGTTCTCACAGGAAGAAATATAAAAAAAGCTGACTTTTACCCGACCATTAAATTGATAATTTTCTACTATTATGAAATAATAATAAGGGTATAGTAAAGTTTAAAGAATATGTACTATATTTTGCGTAAAATGTGTATATAGAATGCAGGAAAATAGCTGTTACATAATTATAGTGGAAAACATAAAAATATGAAAAAAAGATTACCAGACTTTTTTTTAATTTGTACAAACATGACTTTTTTTTCATATTTTTTTCTATTTAATAGTTTTTACGCACAGTCCTGATTTAGGCTCAGTGTGCTAAAAGAAAGAAGGAAAAGAGACTAAGCTGGGGCCAGACGTGGCGCTGAGTCCCGTCAGCACGGCGACTTTTTTTTAATAAAAAACTGACTTTACCCGACCTGTGTGAACCCTACTTAAGCTTTATGTTCAACTAAGATTCATCTCCTCTTATTAGTGACCTTCAAATTATCTTCCGGGATCGACCTATCTTGAGTTGATTCAAATTTTGCGGAGAAATTCATCAATTCCCACCCTAATTATAAATGCCACGAATATATTGAATATACATTAAAATATGGTGAAAGGTACTACCTCTATGTAAGACACCTCAAATATCCCCACTCGAGCCCCGTCCTGGTAGATGATGGTGGTTGCCTCTATAAAATCATGCCTGGTTACCAACGTGGGTGGTGGCTCTAAATGGGCTTCTAAATGATGCTTCACACCTTATCATTTCAGGGATGAAAATCTTCCATGGGAGCAAATAATACATTTTTCTCTCCTTAATTTCTGTTCTTTTGACTTCTCCCGCCCATTACCATCATTTTACCCCGTTTACAGGTCATGGCTACTGTCAAGGTTTAGTCGCCTTTCCTTCCCAGAAGAGATGATTAGCGCAGCAGCCCTCCACCCCGATACGTGTTCAAGAATTCCCCGCAGGTACACCAAGCCCCTTCCCCTTAGCTACGCAAGAGGATCTTAGGCAATCCTTGTAGACTAAATAGTGTGCCTTCCAGGACTCACACCCAAGTTTGCCTTGCTGCTCCCATGATCTTCAAGAAGCCCGCCTCCTACAGATTTGTTCAAAACCTCCTGTCTTCAGCACACTTCAAGAACTCCCCCCCCCCTCCCACCTTGTGGTCGGTCGTAGGAATCTTACAGAGCGCTTCATCTCCTTCCTCCATGTCGGGGGCGAGGGGTCCCTTAGGTGCCAAGGATAATTAAAACTGTTCTTTTTTCTCAATCCATCATTTTATTACTTTTTATTTGTAAAATTACGAAGTGAAAGAAGAAAAAAGAGTGATGAGAGATGATCAAAAGAAGGACAAGTAAAAATTGACAAGGGTAAACAAATCACTATGGGAGGTCAGTAGCGATCCTAAGGATAGCAAAGCTGAGACCCGAATGAGTTCTTCCGAATCGAGTAGTCACCCCAGAGGTGGTGGATACCATTCAAATCCCCAAGTATAATATATGGCATCGATAACCATGCCACGACAGAATTCCCCGCAATGAAGTCGACTGACGGTGTGAATGTAACCTGAATCTGGGTACATAATACCTCTGATCCAGGTGTAGTGTAACTGCACTGCCACAGCCTCAAAGGAGGTATTTATCGGAAATAGAAGATCGGAGACATCTTGGCGGGTCTAAATGGCGCATCCTTCTTCCCGTGGTGCAAAACCCCTGTGAGGGTGGGCAGGGCTCACGCACCTAGCATGGTCACCTGCAAAAAGATAGCTAACGAGAGAAGAGGCTCCGCAGCTATTCCAAGTTGGCCTGGAGTCCGCGGCAATACCCAGGAGCGCAAGGACCAAGTGCTTAGCATCGCATAATGAGAGACGATCCGCATCCTGAATAGCCAAGATTTCATTCACCAGATGAGAGCAAAGTCTTCATTTGAAAGACTACTCGCCTGTCTGATTACACAAATGGCTGTTAAGCTGACCTTTCTTTGAAGCTTGATAAGGGCAAAGACTGCATTTGAAAGTTTTCTTACCAGTGTGAGAAATGGAATGTTTCTTAATATCAAATTTTCTTGCAGCCTGATAAGGGCAAATGTCGCATTTGAAAGGTTTCTCGCCAGTGTGAGTATATGAATGGTATTTAAGCTGAGATTTCGTTGCGGCCTGATAAGGGCAAAGGTCGCATTTGAAAGTTTTCTCACCTGTGTGAGAAATGGAATGTTTCTTAATATCAGATTTTGTTGCAGCCTGATAAGGGCAAATGTCACATTTGAAAGGCTTCTCACCAGTGTGCGTATATGAATGGTTTTTAAGCTGAGATTTCGTTGCGGCCTGATAAGGGCAAAAGCTGCATTTGAAAGGCCTTTCGCCAGTGTGGGTGCGCATATGCAGCTTAATACGAGCATTTCTTGGAGCCTGATAAGGGCAAAGGTCGCATTTGAAAGGCTTCTCACCAGTGTGAGTGCGCATATGCACCTTAATTTCCTTTTTTCTTGCAGCCTGATAAGGGCAAAAGTCACATTTGAAAGGCTTCTCACCAGTGTGAGTACGCATATGCACCTTAATTCCCTTTTTTCTTGCAGCCTGATAAGGGCAAAGGTCGCATTTGATAGGCCTTTCGCCAGTGTGAGTGCGCATATGCAGCTTAATATCAGCTTTTCTTGCAGCCTGATAAGGGCAAAGGTCGCATTTGATAGGTTTCTCGCCAGTGTGCGTATATGAATGGTTTTTGAGCTGAGCTTTCGTTGCGGCCTGATAAGGGCAAAGGCTGCATTTGAAAGGCCTTTCGCCAGTGTGAGTGCGCATATGCAGCTTAATATGATCACTTCTTGCAGCCTGATAAGGGCAAAGGTCGCATTTGAAAGGTTTCTCACCAGTGTGCGTATATGAATGTTTTTTAAGCTGAAGTTTCGTTGCGGCATGATAAGGGCAAATGCTGCATTTGATATGCCTTTCGCCAGTGTGAATGCGCATATGCAGCTTAATATCAGCATTTCTTGCAGCCTGATAAGGGAAAAGGTCGCATTTGATACGTTTCTCGCCAGTGTGCGTATATGAATGGTTTTTAAGCTGAGCTTTGGTTGCGGCCTGATAAGGGCAAAGACTGCATTTAAAAGGTCTTTCGCCAGTGTGAGTGCGCATATGCAGCTTAATATGATTACTTCTTGTAGCCTGATAAGGGCAAAGGTCGCATTTGAAAGGCTTTTCGCCAGAGTGAGTATATGAATGGCTTTTAAGTTGATCTTTCCTTGTAGTTTGATAATGGCATACACTGCATTTGAATGGCTTCTCCTCAGGGTGGGATCTTAAATGTATGCTTAAAGCTCCCTTCTGTGCAGTCTGATAAGGACAGGAGGAGCATTTATAGGTTTTATTATTCATTCTTGCATGATACAGCGCATGTGAATTTGTGTGTGTCGACTGGGAGAGTTTAGAGTTGTTTTCGGTGCATTCTCCTGGGCTTTCAGATCTTGATGATATACCATTAGTCCAATTTGTTCCAAACTTAAGGGTTCGAGGTGGTGATATCATACCACTAACTTGTGGAATAACCTTAAGGTTACTCGATGAACACAATGTCATCTCCTGAAAAGGAAACAATAGGTTATTTTACAATCTCTGGATCACAATCTTTCTGGTGTACAAGAGAATATTACTGCAATAACAAGAAAGGGTAGGAACTCAAGCCATCCCAAATTCATTCTTTAGGACTCCCATCTGACAATGACCTCAATAAAAAGTGATCTTATATCTTGAGGCATTCCGCATCTGTATGGATTCAGTAAGAGGTGAATGGGATCTTTTTTAATTCAGGAGCACTATGTGGCGATTGCCACAGAGGACATTATTGATTTTTTCAACTTAAAGAGACCATCTCGCGGGTGGCCACTAGGGCAAAAGTTGCAGTATTTAACGGAAAGCCTAATACTAGGCTATATTAAGAAAATAACAGGGGCAAGACACAGGCTAAATAAATAACAAAAAAGAAAAACAAAGGAACGCGCTCCAGGGTCGGTGATAGGCCCGCCTCCACCCCGGCGCAGTAACATGCGGCCTACATTAGATAGTAAAATAAAATGGAGGCCAGCCTCATTCAAAAAGTAGTATAGGCTGCGCAAGTCTGTGTGCACGAACCAGTCCTGATTACAAGGGACAACGGGTAGCAACCGCGCTCGTCCAAGTGCCGGGACAGGTAACGTGCGCAATCACTCAGACGGGGACATTAATTAAGAATGTGCCAAACAGTCTGTGGACAACGAAGTCATGACAATAAGCCAGCGGCGAACGCTCATTCAAATGACGGTCCGTCCCACGAGTGTGTCAAATTCGGAAACGACAGAAAGCAATCTTAAGCCGACTCGGAATTGGGTGGTAGGGTCCATGGAAACAGTCGTGGTGATATGGCACGCAACTTGAAATTCCCCCCAACCGTCTCCCATCTTCTTCGCCAAACAGCACGTATTCCGGCCAGGTAATCGGTGTGGGGAAGAGCGAAAAGCTGGTTTGGTCGCTCAATCGTCGCGGACTGTCTGGCGTTCTCATTCCCCGCAATTCCTATATGTCCAGAATCCAGCAGAAGATAATCTCAACATCCCTCATGTCCGCCAAAACCTGATGTTACAGATATTTTGAACCATGGGATGCGGAGATTCCAATGCCCCGTGAGCACTCAGGGCGCTTTGTGAGTAGCTATAAGTCACAATCCAGTCTCTGAACCGGACACGCCGCCTTATATCCCGCACCGAGCGGTGTATTGCAACCAGCTCGGCAGTAAGGAGAGATGCAGCGGCTGGCTGAGCCACACCGACATCAAAAAGAGGGGATACAGCGTGGAAGCCGACTCCCTCTTGCGACTTAGAGCCATCTCTATACACTGGCACGGTTCCAACGTGACACGAAGTGTGCTCCAAACAGGTCGCTGTAGAAGCATTGGGAGCAGAGGTGTAACGACAAATTTCCAAAGATGGCACCATACAGGGTGTATCGTAAGCAGAACCAGGTACGCCACCGGCCCGAGAGCTATACCTGGCTCTCTAAGGAGTTTTCTAGCCCTAAACCCTAAGGGCTTAGGGTATGACTGGCGTCTCTCGGCGGCATAGGCACCGACGAAATCAGCTGCGGATGCAGTGAGAGCTGTTGGCGACTGAGGGGGGGGCACTCGGCTCACACGTACAAGCGATGTATGCACTGTGCACGGCACAGAGCGAGTGGCATCTCTCCAGCATCGACAAGTAGGTTCTCAATAGGAGAAGTGTGGAGGACACCGGTCGCCAGGCGAAGGCCGGTGTGGCGTATCGAGTCCACCTTCCGCAATACATGATCTGCTGCGGATGCATAAAACTCTCATCCGTAGTTGAGCTTCGAACGAAGAAAGGATCGAAAAAAACGTAAGGCAGTAGCCCTATCAGCGCCCTAAGCGCTGAACATCACGGAGCGAAGAATATCGATGGCGTGGGTACAAGAGACCCTAAGGAAGCGAATATGAGCCTCCCAATTAAGGCGTCGGTCAAAAACAAGACCAAAGAAACGGTGAGAGTCCACCACTTCCAGGCGTACCCCATTTGATTAATAAGTCTGGGTCAGGGTGAAGTCGTGGATGGCGGCAGAAGTGCAACACCGTATTCTTAGCAAAAGAAAACCGAAGGCTAAGCGCTTCGCTTCGGAATAGTGAGAGACGCTGTTCAATGCCTTTTGGAGTCGACGCTCCAGAGTTGGCTTCTGGGCCGCGCCAAAAGAGATCGAAAGGTCGCCCATGTAGAGCGTAGCGAGAAAATCATCCAGCAGCACCGAGGTGATGCTGTTGATGCTCAGGGCAAAGAGTGTGACACTAGGGACACCCTCTCCCTGCTAAATTTGGCCGGAGAGGGCTACCCACCACCAGTAGGCGTAATCGATGATCTCACAACAATTCAGATATAAGGTTTGGGATGCGTCCCCTCGCCCCCATCGTGTGGAGTATCTATGATTCCGTATCGCCATGCGGTATAATAAGCACTCTCCAGATCGATAAACACCCTGACATAATGCTGTCTACGAAGGAAGGTCTCGCAGACGGCAGTTTTCAGTAGGAGCAGAACCCCGCCGTGGATTGGAACTTGTGGAAGCTGCACTGTGCAGAAGACAGATGGCCTCCGCTGTCTAGAAAAAAGGCTAATCTAACATTTACCAATTTCTCCATCAACTTGCACACGCAGAAAGTTAGAGAAATTGGGCGGAAACCGACCGGGGTAGAGTGATCTCTTCCCCGTTTGCGAAAAGCGAGCACTGTAGCGATTCGCCAGGAATCTATGATGATACATTTTACCCAGATCCAGTTGAATAAATCTACCCGAAAGAAAATGCCTTGCTCACCCAGGGGTTGAAGCATGGCGTACAGGACATCGTCCGGACCAGGGGCGGTGTCAGCGAACGAAGCAAGAGCGGAACGCAACTCACTCAGAGTAAACCTGTCGTTGAAGCTTTCTCCACCTGTGGAGATAAAGTCCAGTCGGCGACCTTCAGTGAGATCACGAAGCGCAGTGAATGCTGGAATGAGCAGCATCCCGGCTAGAGAATGTGGAGAAAGCGGTTGCGAAGTATTCCGCCACGGATGCGTAGTCTGACATTGCGGTCCCATTCTCCTGAAGAACGGGAGGGAGGTGCTGCGAGAACTTGCCCCGAATCTTTTTAACTCTCTTCCAAACCTCAGCTAGAGGGGTCTTTCCCGTTAGGTGAAGACACGTATGCCCGCCAAGAAGAGCGGCGGGCGTGCTTCTAAATATATCCGAACATAGCCCCAGCTCGACGAAATTCACTGACAGTCAAATCGTTCGGGCGGTCTCACTCTCTGCTGACCACCACGCGAGTGGTCAGCGTGCAAAACGGCTAGACGTTCTAGGAATAGTAGTTAGGCGCACGGGGATGAGGTTGCTGGAGCATTAAACGGCCTCACCTACCGACCTAAATACCTCGACTGCGACAGAGAAATCAGTCATTTCCTGAGATGCGGACCACCGCGCCCGCGCCAAGCAACACCGGGGCGTGCTCTCGGGCGGCAGCGGCCCAGAAAATAATATTTGAATGGGAAAGTGAGTACCTAATGGAGGTTATTGACCACCCCAAAGCCAAACTAGGCAGTGCATCCGGAGAGCACAAAGATAGATCGAGTCAGGAAAATGAAGCGGTTCTCGGGCAGTGATGGGTAAACTCATCCACATTTAGGACACCTATCTCCAGCTCGTCGATCAGGTGGGCAAGGACTTGATCCCGGGGATTAATAGAGTAGTTTCCCCAGATGGGGTTGTCTCCTATATAAATATCCGAGTAAGAGAAACGGCATTGAAGGAAGTCCCCCGCGTCGAAGTCGGCTGACCGTGGAATGTACGCGGAAGTAACAGTATACCTCCTATCCAGGTGCAGATGCACAGCTACTGCCTGAAAGGCAGTATCGAAAGCGAAGAGAAGAACGGAGACATCATCCTGGGTGTAATTCGCACATCCTCCCGCCCGGCCCCCATCTTGTGGTCGTGGGGTCGAAACCATTATGCTCCGGGAGGGTGGGCAGGGGGCACGCACCCAGCATAGTCTCCTTCAAAAAGATAGCTAATGGGGAACGGGGCGAGAGGAGCCTTCGCAACTACTCCCAGTTGGCCCTGAGTCCGCGGGAATTGCATTGAAGGAATATGCCATCCAGGCCTATCTCAGAGATGCGTGGGCCATCTTCGACCATCACAGGAATGGCCGTACGATCCCGGAGGCAGAACTTCGGGCGCTGTTGGACGGACAATGCGCTGTCCCGTTTGAGACTTATCGGGAGGCTGGGTTCGCCATGCGTCCTTTCCTCCCACCGCCTCGAAACCTTGGGCGAGCGGGGATCAGAATATAGAGGGTCAATCGCCTCCGAGCCACCCAGGTTACCACTGGGTGTAGTGCTGTCCTTTCGGGGTCCAGCTTTAGGAACCCTGGAAGATGGCGTCACGACCCTATTCAAGGGTGTTGCCTCCTGCGAGTCTAACGACTCGGTGGAGGCGCACGGCCGTTTCGCCTTACAGAAAATGGTCATACTGTGGGAATGGATGGGAGCCCTGGTTTTAGCCGGGGCTAGGTGTGAACCCGTTTTCCCGCCAGCTTTAGCAGGGAAGGTCCCTTGGTGGGTAGACCCGCAGAAGGGTTCCGAATAGGCGCGGAAACGATCGTGCTCGTAGGCCTAGAGGGATCAGGAGCATAAGGTCTCTTTTTTAACATTGAGGCATAGGACGTCCCGGGTAGCGCTGGACGCGCCAGGACCAAGTCTTTAGATTCGCAAAATAAGAAAAGATCCTGGGCCTGAACGGCCAGGATTTCCTTTCCAAGGATACACACACGTATTGCTTCGAAAATGCGTGGTGCGGCTCTCCGCAATTGACACACACGAATTTGCACATCTAAAGGGGCGATTAGTATGGCCGAAGCATTGACAATAATAGTACATCTGCTGCAGTGGCACGAATGCCTTCACGCGGTAGCGATACAACCAACATGCACCGACTCAGTGAGTTCGTCATAGTCGAACGTGACGAAGAGTGTAGGGGTGGGTCTCGAGGCCACTCTCTGTTCTCATCAAACATTTAACCTTAACCGCTCTATGATCGGCCAGCTCTAAGGTGATGTCATCTATTGAGTAGTCCACAAGTTCCCTCGCATAAACTACTCCTTTCATGAAGTTCATGGTAGAGTGCGGCGTCACACTGACGGGCATGCCATGAAGTGTCTAAAGGGCACTAATCGTGGCCGTCTCGGAGGGGTTCAACGCATTCACCAGAAGGCTACCGTTCGAGAAACTGGTCACCTTCGGCTCTCTACCAATCACACTAGCTAGAGCTCTCCTCTGATAGATAATGTTACCCTTAGCCAACATGCTGCCATCGGTGGAGCGAATAACGAGGAAACGCTTGGAGCCAGCGGGCTCGAAAACGCCAGTAGCCTCTGAATGAGGGGCCCCGACGTAATCGAGGTTCTGCTCTGTGCAGTTCTGTTCTTAGTCAGGAGAGCAACGGGGCCGGACGTGCCGATCTTTTCTTGGTCACTTACCGAAACGGCAGCGGGCCCGTCCGTCCCCGCGTCCCCCAAGCCTTGTTCCTTTTCTTTTTAATAGAGGGCGGGGAATGAACCTGCTTCTTCCATCCGCGGGTAGGAGCCCTCAGGCCGGAAGGACCGGCTTCAGCAAGACCCTTCTCCGAGAGGAAGGGCCTGGCTTTCACACAGCACCAGCCGGAGGAGGAGAAACTTCCTCTCCTTGTACAGTCTTTGTGACCCGAGACATCTGAGGAGGACCTTGCATAGAGGCGGACTTGGGTTCAGTGCCTGGCACCGGGCACAGGTTCGATCCCATGAAAAGTCCTACCATCTGGGGTTGGGTCACCTCAGGGACCAAGTCCATCTTAGCGAGGCTTCCATGTGCCCCCCCCGCCCACCGAGACATCACAGATCCCATTTGAGGTTCTTCTTTTCCCTTCTAATGCCGGTAAAACGGCATTCGTCGAGGAAGAGAGGGGGCAGGTACACTGACTGCCTGCAGAACATTGAGGGGCAAGGGCCGATGGGTACTGCCATCCCCCCTCCCATAATGGGGTTGGCCCTATCGAGCCGCTCACACCGGGAGCGGTCAATTATGGGCCGCCTGCCTGCTTTTTTGGCCATTCCCTTGGAAAGCAGAGTATGGACTGCCGATGGAAAAAATGAGTCGCACTCCAGAGAGGGGTGAGGAGATCCCCTACACCCGTATGCATAGGAGAGGAGTAAACTTCCCGTCGGAGACGTTTGGAGAGTTCCCTGTCAAAACACAGGGGGAGGGGGGACCTGCATTTTTCCGGTGGAGCTGCCCGCCTCGGGCTCCGACGATATTACTGGCGAAGTGGATACGATTTGTTTTGTTTTTTTCCTCATTATCGGGCACGGCAACCTTATAGTTTTTAAGGGACGCATACGCTAATCACCCCACGCAGTGGCCGGCTCTGCGAGGGGTGAACACGAGGCCGGCAGAACCAGATGCTGCCATGTGAGGCTGCTCCTCCTGCAACATGACCTGGTACCCCATCGGCACTGAGTAAAAATGACTAGGCAGTGAAAGGAGAAGGAAAGGGTACGTGATGAAGGTGTGCGTGGGTATAAAGCAGAGAGTTAAAAACCCACCACCCTAAACCGCAGCTCAGGCTCAGAGGTGAGGGAGCGTTGTCCCCTCCCCGGCAGCCCCGTTCCGTGAAGGTTGGGTGAGAGAAAGCTGGTCGGTATCTACCCTGTGAAATTAGAGGCTGACCAGAAAATGTTGTAGGAGAGGTTGTATGAAAAGTGAGTAAGCAGGGTAAGTTGACAAGGGTGTCAGAAAAGAGAAGAGGCTAAACTGGGGCGGGACGGGGCGTTAAGTCCGGTAAGCAGGGCAAATTGCTGCGCCCTTTACGAGATTAATGAAGTGAAAGTGGACTCATCCATCCCAAAAGCCCCTCTGGGTGGAGAAGAACCCATATTGGTCTTCCTTTTCCTTACCCCCTCCTCTCCACCCATGGAAGGGTCAACAAGGCTGAACAAACCATCTTCAGCCATATCCTCCCCAATGGGGAAGTTCATGGCTGACAAGGGAACACCAGCTGGGAGAGAAGGTCTCTCCTCAACTCATGGGTCCTTCTGAGCCACTGCTTGCAAATGGCTGAACTTTGGCTTGGTTCATCCCCAAATCTGGTCCAAGTTATTGCATAGTAAATCCATATTGTGTAGTGTCAAGTGTGTGAATTGTGGCCATGTGCACCCGGCTTCCTTGAAGCAATGTAGCTCGTATCTTTTCAACAAGGAGGTCCTACCCATTAAGGATGTGAACCAACCATCTTTTCTTGAGCCTAAGGACTTGGTTCGGTCACATCGATCGCTACCCGTTTCTTATGCATCAATTTTCAAAATAGGCACCCTCTACTCCTGGTCCCTCCGGTCCTACACAGAGAGTTGCTTCCCCACCCATTAATAATCATTCAGGAAGATTTTAACCCTCTTCCCTAGTATATCTAGACTCTAGTGGCACAAAAGGTTGACACCCAGCTTCGAATAAAACCAGTATCCTCCACACTCCCCTCATATTGCTGTTTCCCATTAGGCAAAATGGTCATGTGCCTCCACCACTCACAGGAGGCAAACACACTGAAGGTGGTTGTAAGAGTCTTCAGGAACTCATAAAGGTGTCACACTTACGACAGCACAAGAGTAGCTTCAGATTCCCCACTCCCAACCAAGCAAGGACCAGAAAGAGACAAAGATTTGCATGGCGAGCCAAAACCTTCCCGTATAAGTGTTCATAGACGATAGTGCCTTTGATGGCCCAAATCTCTCTGCTTTCTACATCAGGGAATCCTCCATATCTCCAAGCTAAGCATGGATGGCATATTCTTTCAATGGGATTGGGCAGACTGGGAAGAACTGTGGAGCCTTGTCTACTCTCATTACCTGTTAAATGGCTGTGCACAGGAAACGGTTCTTACTATAAGGATTTTGCAGCCCTACCCACAAAGAATTGGGGCCAGCCAAGAGGATGCACAATTTACACCTGTCATGATGTTGTCTAACTTCTTCTATTCGCTCTAAATATCTCTTTTTAGAGTGCTGCAGTGCAGCTACATCAGGGATTGATATACTGCTATCACTACAAACATTCCACATCAACCAACTTTGATGTGGGCGACTTATAAAGCATCATAGCACAGTTGCCAAGGACCTTTTTCCTTCTCAATGACTTGAATGATAGGCACTGTAGCGGGCCACGATTCTAGACTAAACTCCCAATCGATCCAACCTGCATCCTACACCAAATTGGCTGTGAAAACCTGAGGGAGAATGAAACGATTGGATATACAGTCCGGTATTCACACAAAAAAATAAAAATAATATTTACAAGAGATATGGGGTAAATAAATTTACAATGGCGAAATATACACAATCAAATATAAATCAACCCTATGTGTGTTTTACAAGTTCGCCCAACAGCTGGTACATTTTTTTTTTTTTAAGAGCTCATCTGGCGACTGCCTACTAGGGCATTAATCACCATATTAAAACTGGCCTAGTTCTAGGCTACTTTAAAATAAAATTAGAGAGAAAAAAGAAACACCCCAAAAAGTGGGAAAGGAAGCAAGCTGGTGCGTCAGGAAGAGGTCCCCCCGGAGCAGGAGTGTGAAACCAAAGGAAAAAAAACGAAAAAAAAAACAAATGCAAAAAACAAAAAAAACAACAAAAAAAACCTTGCTTAAATAATAAGGAGAAGGCCGGCTTCCCCCAAGAAGTCAACAAGTTCACAAGTCAATGTGTACGAATCTGTCCCGAGCACAAGGGACAGGAGGTAGCGACCCCAACCATCCCGGCACCGGGACAGGTATCGTGCGCGAAGATCACCCAGACTGGGACATTCGACAAGAATGTGCCGAACAGTCTGGGGGACGACGCAGTCGTTGCAATAGGGCGCAGGCGAGCGCTCCATCAAATAGCGATGCCTCACACGAGTGTGTCCGATTCGGAGACGACAGAAAGCAACCTGAAGCCGCCGCGGCATTGGGGGATAGGTCCATGGGAACAGTCGCGGCACAATGGCACGCAACTTTAAGTTCCCTTCGACCGTCTCCCATCTTCTTTGCCAAGCAGTCCGAAGAGCTGCCCGTATTCCTTCCAAGTAGTCGGTGTGAGGAAAAGCGAAACGTTGGTCCGGTCGCAGAGTCCTCGCGGACTCTTTGGCGCCCTCATCGGCGCGCTCATTCCCCGCAATTCCTACATGCCCAGGAACCCAGCAGAAGATAATCTCGACATCCACCCGGCTCGTCAAAACCGTAGCGTCACGGATATCGCGAACCAGAGGATGCGGAGATTCCAATGCCCTGAGAGCACTCAGGGCGCTTTGTGAGTCGCTATAGATCACAATCCAGTCTCCGAACCGGGCACGTAGCGTAATCTCCCGTACCGAGTGGTGTATTGCCACAAGCTCGACCGTGAAGACAGACGCAGAGCCTGGTAGAGCCACGTTGACTTCAAACAGAGAGGATACGGCGTGGAAGCCGACCCCCCTCTTCGGACTTGGAGCCATCCGTATACAATGGCACGGGTCCAGCGTGACACGATGTGTGCTCCAAAAAGGTCGAACGCAATACTCCCGGCGCAGTACAAGCTTTGGGAGCAGAGGCGTGACGACAAATAGCCAAATGTGGTACCCTCCAGGGTGGCGTCCTGGGCAGAACTAGGGGCGCCACCAGCCCGAGAGCTATATCTAGCTCTCGAAGGAGTTTCCTGGCCCTAAACCCGAAGGGCTAAGGGGAGGACTGGCGTCTCTCGGCGGCATAGGCACCATCGAGATCAGCTGCGGATGCAGTGAGAGCTGTTGGCGACTGAGGGAGACGCCGGGCTCGCGCATACAGGCGAGCGATGCACTGCACGCGGCGCAGAGCGAGTGGCATCTCCCCAGCATCGACCAACAGGCTCTCAATGGGGGAAGTGCGGAAGGAACCGGTCGCAAGGCGAAGGCCAGTGTGGTGGATCGAATCCACCTTCCGCAATAAACGCTCGGCTGCGGATGCATAAAACTCGCATCCGTAGTCGAGCTTCGAGCGAACAAAGGATCGATAAAAAAGTAAGGCGGTAGCCCTATCAGCGCCCCAAGCGCTGAACGTCACGGAACGGAGAATGTCCATGGCGGGGGTACAAGAGACCCTAAGGCTGCGAATATGAGCCTCCCAGGTGAGGCGTCGGTCGAATACAAGACCAAGGAAACGGTGCGACTCAACCACATCCAGGCGCACCCCATTAAGAAACAAATCTGGGTCGGGGTGAAGCCGTGGATTGCAGCAGAAGTGCACCACTTTAGTGTTGGCCAAAGAAAACCGAAACCTGTGCGCTTCGGCATAGCGAGAGACGCGGTTCAATGCCTCTTGGAGTCGACGCTCTAGAGTTGGCATCTGGGCCGCGCCAAAAGAGATCGAAAGGTCGTCCACGTAGAGCGTAGCGAGAACATCTTCCGGCAGCACCGAGGTGATGCCGTTGATGCTCAGGGCAAAGAGTGTGACACTGAGGAAACTTCCCAGCCGGACACCCTATTCTTGCTCCTTTGGGCCGGAGAGGGCTTTCCCCACCCGTACGCGGAATCGACGATCTCGCAAAAATTCAGATATAAACATTGGGAGGCGTCCCCTCGCCCCCATCGTGTGGAGAGTCTCCATGATACCGTATCGCCATGCGGTATCATAGGCCTTCTCCAGATCAAAAAACACCGTGGCGTAGTGCTGTCTACGAAGGAAAGCCTCGCAGACGGCATTTTCCAGTCGGAGCAGAGCATCCGACGTGGAATGGAACTTACGGAAGCCGCACTGTGCAGAAGACAGATGGCCTCCGCTGTCCAGTAAATAGGCTAATCTAACATTCACCAATTTCTCCATCAACTTGCACACGCAAGAGGTTAGAGAGATTGGGCGGAAAACGGTCGGAGTAGAGTGATCTCTCCCCGGCTTGCGAAAGGCGAGCACAGTAGCGATTCGCCAGGAGTCTGGGAGAAGACCTTCCACCCAGATCCTGTTGAACAAATCTAACAGAAAGGCCATGCCTCGCTCACCCAGGTGTCGAAGCATGGCGTACGGGAAATCGTCCGGACCATGGGCGGTGTCCGCGCACGAAGCGAGAGCGGAACGCAACTCACTCACAGTAAACTTGTCGTTGAAGGGTTCTACGCCTCTGGAGGTAAAGTCCAGCCGGCGGCCTTCCGCGACATCACGACGTGCATTGAATGCTGGCGGAGCAGCATCACGGATAGAGAATGCGGTAAAAGGGGTCGCTAAGGATTCCGCCACGGACGCGGGGTCCGAGATTGAGGTCCCATTCTCCTGGAGAACGGGAGGGGGGTCCTGCGAGAACTTGCCCAGAATCCTTTTGACTCGCTTTCACACCTCAGCTAAAGGGGTCTACCCGTTAAGTGAAGACACGTATTCCCTCCAAGAAGAGCGCCGGGCGTGCTTCGAAATATACCGGAACCTAGCCCTAGCCCGACGAAATTCAGCGACAAGTTAAATCGTTCGGGCGGCGCTTATAGCGCATGTAGTCATAACGCTTCTGTTTGAGGGCCGTCTCACACTCGGCCGACCACCATGGGAGTGGTCGGCGTGCAAAAAAGCCAGACGTTCTAGGAATAGTAGTCAGGCCCACGGCGATGAGGTTGCCGGAGAAAACTCAACGGCCTCATCTACCGACCTAAACTCCTCGACTGAGATAGAGAATTCAGTCATTTCCTGAAATGCAGGCCACCGCGCCCGCGCCAAGCACCACCGAGGTGGTCTCTCAGGCGGCAGTTGCCCAGAAAATGATATTTGAATGGAAAAGTGATCACTACCATGGAGGTCATCGACCACCTCCCAATCAAAATCAGGCTGTGCATCCGAAGAGCACAAAGATAGGTCGAGGCAAGAAAATGAAGCGGTTCTCGGACAGTGATGCGTAAACTCATCCACGTTTAGGACACCCATCTCAAGCTCTTCGATCAGATCGGCAAGGACTGGTTCCCTGGGATTTATGGAGTAATCTCCCCAGAGAGGATGCCTGCCGTTCAGATCTCCAAGAGATAGGGCCTCGGCAAACGTGCCACGACGCGGCGGAAGTCACCCGCGTCGAAGTCAGCTGACGGTGGAATGTACGCAGAAATGATAGTATACCTCCTATCCAGGTGCAGCTGCACAGCCACTGCCTGAAAGGAGGTATCTAAAGAGAAAGGAAGAACGGAGACATCATGTCGGGTGTAAACCGCGCATCCCCCAGCCCGGCCATCCCGCGGTGGTGGGGTCGCAAGACCCTTATAACCCGGAAGGGCGGGCAGGGGGCACGCGCCTAGCATGGTCTCTTGCAAAACGATAGCTAACGGGGAACGGGATGAGACGAGCCTCCGCAGCTCCTCCCAGTTAGGCACGGAGTCCACGGCAATTCCATTGAAGGAATATGCCCTCCAGGCCTAGCTCGGAGGAGACGCGGGGGACCTCCTCAAACTGAAGACCCTCACGGGAATGGCCGTACTCTTCCTGGGGGCAGAACCCCGGGCGCTGTTGGCCGGACAAAGCGCTGGAGGCGCTGTCGCCTTCGAGGACTTATTGGGGGAGGTTGGGTTCGCCATGCGAGTCTTTTCCTCCCTCCACCTCGAAACCTTACGCGGGCGTTGCGGCTTCGGAGGCGGGGGGCCCTCTTTTCGAGGAACCACCGTTTCCGACCCACTCCCTCCACCATTAGGCGTGGGCGAAGGGGCCGAAGCTCCTTTGTTGCTGTCCTCCTTTCGGGGAACAGCTTTAGGAACCCCGGAAGATGGCCTAGCGACCATCTTCAGGGGTGTTGCCTCCTGTGAGTCTAACGACTCGGTGGAGGCGCGTGGCCGTTTTGCCTTACGGGAAACGGTCACGCTGGGGAAAGAAGGGGAAGCCCTGGTATTAGCCGGGGCAGGGTATGAACCCTTTTTGCGGCCAGCTTTACCAGGGGAGCGCCCGGGTTGGGTAGAGCCCGCAGAAGGGCTCCGAATGGGCGACGAAACAACCGTGCTCGTTGGCCTGGATGGGTCAGGAGCAGAGGGTGCTTTTCTAACTATTGAGGCATATGACTTCCAGGGCAGAGCCGGGCGCGCCAGGACCAAGTCCTTAGCCTCGCGGAATGAGAGTCGATCCTGGGCCTGAACGGCCAGGATTTCTTTCTCAAGGAGATATGCACCACATTGCTTCGAAGATGCGGAGTGCAGCTCTGCGCAATTGACACATTTGGCCACACGACTTATCGTGTGCGGCCTTGAAGCAATTTACAGAAACTTCGGGTGACCCCGAGTTTGCATGTCTACATGAACGATTCGTATGGTCGAAGCGGTGACAGTAATAGCACCGTCGCGGCAGTGGCACGAATGCTTTTACGCGGTAGCGGTTCTAACCGGCACGCACCGACTCAGGGAGCTTCTCACAGCGAACGTGACAAAGAGTGTAGGGGGTGTCTCGAGGCCCCTCCCTGTTTTCTCATCAAACGTTCGACTTGACCGCCTCATGGTCGGCCAGCTCTAAGGTGATGTCCTCAATGGAGTAGTCAACGAGTTCCCTCGCATAAACTACTCCTTTCACAAAGTTCATGGTAGAGTGCAGCGTCACACTCACCGGGGTGCCATCAAGTGTCCGAAGAGCACTTATCTTGGCCGCCTCGCCAGAAAACTCCAGTCCGAGAAACGGGTCACCTTCGGCTCTCTACCATTACACTAGCTAATGCTCTCGTCTGATGGATCATGTTGCCCTTGGCCAACATGCTACCATCAGTGGATCGAATAACGAGGAAGCGTTTGAAGCCAGCAGGCTCGAAAACGCCAGGTAACCTCTGAATGAGGGGCCCCGATGTTATCGAGGCTCCGCCGTGCGCTCTTTTCGTCTTAGTCATAGTCAGGGGCTCCGCACCCGGGGGGGCAGAGGGGCCGGATGTGCCGATCTTGGCTTGGTCGCTTACCAAAGTGGCAGCAGACCCATCCGTCCCCGCAGCCCACACGGATGGAGAGGAGCCCCGGATCTTCTTAGTCTTTTTATTATTTTTTTCTTTTTAGGAAAGGAGGGCGGGAAATGAACTCGCTTTTCCCCTCCGCCGGCAGAAGCCCCTAGGCCAGATGGACCGGCCTGAGCCAGGTCCTTCTCCGAGATGGAGAAGGTCCTGGTAGTTGCAGGGGCACCGATTGGAGTAAAACCCTTCCCTCCTTCTACTGCCTTGGAAACCCGGGCCGTTTGAGGAGGACCTTGCATAGGGGCGGATTCGGGTTCAGTGCTTGGTGCCAAGCCCAGATTCCCTCCCATGGAAGGCCCTACCGTCTGAGGCTGGGTTGCCTTAAGGACCATGTCTATCTCAAGAGGGGCCTTTAGTTGGCCATCGCAGGTCCCGTTGGCAGCGTCACTAGTCATGTGTGGGGAGGCACAGGCCTTGACCCCGGCAAATTTCAATATTCTAGCCAGCAGGTCTTTTGAGGGAAGCGACCGAAGGGGCCTGGCTTCCCTCTCCCCCCTAAAGGGGTTTGCCCTACCGAGCCGCTTCACTGGGGAGCGGTCGGCTATGAGCTGCCTGCCGGCTTTCTTGGCAGTCCCCTTGAAAAGAAAAGGAGGGACTGCCGCTGGAAAAAGGGAGGTGCCCGAAAGCACCTCCAGAAAAGGGGGTGAGGGGGAGTCACCTACACCCGTAGGCGAAGGAGAGGAGTAAGCCTCCCCTCCGGTTAGAAAAATATGGAGGGTCCCCTGCGCCGGCACAAGGTGAGGGACCTCCATTTTTTCGATGGAACAGGGTATGGTGACCTTCATTTTATTATGGGATGCAATAGCTCATCACCCCTCGCAGTAGCCCGCTCTGTAAGGGGTGCGTACAGGCCTGGCAGAGCCAGGTGCAGCTATTCAGGACCACCTCTCCCACCTGGTGGCCTGGCAGTCCCTCGGCATGGCGGCTTCACCTTGGACACGGCGTAAAAATATAGATTGTGAAGTGAGAAGCAAAGGGCATATGAGGAAGGTAATGGGTGGGGATTAAGCAGGTTGTTAAAAACCAACCATCCCAGACCGGAGCTCAGGGAACATTGTCCCCTCCCCGCTCAGCCCCGATCCGGGACGGTTGGCTGAGAAAAAGGTCAGCATCTACCCTGTGAAATTAGAGGCTGACCAGAGAAAGTTGTGGGAGAGGTTGTAGGGAAAGTGATTAAGTAGGGGAGAAATACAGGCTATTTGAAGGAAGGAAGAGAGGCTAAGCCTCCCCGCTCAGCCCCGATCCGGGACGGTTGGCTGAGAAAGAGGTCAGCATCTACCCTGTGAAATTAGAGACTGACCAGAGAAAGTTGTGGGAGAGGTTGTAGGGGAAGTGATTAAGTAGGGGAGAAATACAGGCTATTTGAAGGAACGAAGAGAGGCTAAGCTGGGGCCGGATGGAGCACTGGATCCCGTCAGCACGGCGGCCAGGATGGCAAATCGCCGCGCCCCTTACAGGGTTTCCCGCTTCAAACTTTCCACTCACAAATTGCACTCTCAACCTAATCCGACACTTTTCACTCGAATGTCCTTCCATCGCACAATAGTTACATACATTCCTCTGTTCATGACACATCCTCGCATAATGACCAGCCTTTCCTCAGTTACCACAAGCATACTTCATACTTCCCCCAGCAGTCGCTCCAACATTCAACTTTGGACAATCTCTTCAAATGTCCCCTCTCTTTACATTCAAAACATTCTTTTACACTTTCTTGACAGTCCCTTACCATATGCCCCTTCTTACCACACCCAAAACATGCGCCAGAAGTCCATCTACATTACACCAACATATGCCATATGCCCCTTCCACACCTACAACATTCCACCATCTTTTATCACACCATTCGGTCTCTCATTCACTGGGACATACCTCTGTTGCTCCCTCATATTCCCATTCACACGCTTATCAGTCATCTGTCCCCTTCCATTTGCCCATCCAGTCTGCCAGCCCAGGAAGCTCGACATCACCCCAGCTGGTGCAACCCTAAGGGCATCTTGATAACTGACAAACTGCTGCGGTGTAGGCAAGCTCCTGGGCTTCCAACCACCAACATTCACACTATACCATCCATCTTCATCCAAATCACTCTCTTCATCAAATCGCCCATCTTCCAGCAGTTCCAACACATCCTCCCACACCAACCATTCACCTCTCACCCTCTCCTTTCTCTTCCCATTCAACCATTCACTCACATTTTGCGGGAAGGTGTCCAGGAACTTCCTCAACAGTTGTTTACACTCATTCACTACATCCTCACCATACCTCTTTCTTGCCATACCTCAAGCCTATGTGCATACATATTCACACTTTCACTCTTTCCCTTATGATCTTTCTCAAATTCATTCACCCTTACATTCGTTTCATTTGCCCAATCAATCGCTTCTTCACCACCTCATACCTTGGCTCACCCACACTTGTATTCATGCGGAAAAACTCTAGCACCTTCCCTTCCAAGCACTCTCTCAATACATTCACCCAATATCCCTTATTATCTGGGTACTTGAGCTAGTAATAGCACTCAAATTTCCCAAAGAATTCATCCACACTCTTCCCGCCATGCAATCTAAACTTATCAAACTTTGGCCCTTCCCTTATCAAAATTCCCTTTCCCACATTCACCTCACTTTCACTGGGGCTACTCTCACTTTCGCTCATACCAATCACACCATCACTCTCTCTTTCATCCGAGTCCACACTCTTCCCTCTCACCTTCCCATCCTTCCCCTTTGACCCAGTCTTTCTTCCTCTCTTCCATTCTCCGTCCTTCCTATCATTCAGTGTATCCTTCCTAGACTCACATACACTTCCCTTCATCCCATTCATCTTATCCCCTTCAGTCGGAGCAGGGGTCAGGGTTGAGGGTCCTGGGGCTGGTCCTGACCCCTTCATCATGTCATATAGGTCCTGCATCCTTTGGTTGACCTGTTTTGTCTCTCATCCATCTCTACCTTCATCCGATCAGTCTTTTCAGTCATACCCACCATATAACTCCTCAATACATCAATCATGCCCCTTAACATCATACATTCCTCCTCTTTCTGTCTCAGCTCCAGCCTCAGTCTCACAATTTCATTATGGAGGCCCTGTTCGACAGAAGCCATCATCCAAGTTAATAACAAACAACAGAAGAAGGAAAAAACAATCACTACGTCCAATCCGATGATGGACTGCAATCCAATCCTAACAATGCTCCCAGTTTCGAGATCTCACAGTCCAAATTCAGGCACCAAATGTAGCGGGCCTCAAATCTACACTAAACTCCCAATCAATCTAACCCACTTCCTACACTAAATTGTCTGTGAAAACCTGAGGGAGAATGAAACGATTGGATATACAGTCCTGTATTCACACAAAAAAATAAAAATAATATTTACAAGAGATATGGGGTAAATAAATTTATAATGGCGAAATATACACAATCAAATATAAATCAATCCTATGTGCGAATACTACCTCGCAATATTTACAATCAAAGAGATAACTTAGCAAACAAAATAATACAGAATTGTACAATATGAAATTGTACCAAGGAGGTCTAACAACTACACTGGAATCCAACAAAAAAGAAAGGCCTCTTGTGCTACCTCCCGGAGAAAAGTCTTGCCAGCTACCATTCGAGTGGGCACAATTGTTGCCTAGGTCTTACCCCCCAAAAAAGCTGGCGCCTCTGAGCTCGGGATTTTATACAGCAACCCGGTCATGCTTTCAAGGCTATAAAAGCCCTCCTTTCAAATGGGATGTATAATAACTTTGTATAATGTACCTCCAATCCTATGATCTCTGACACTCTTTACAAATTGTAGGATTATCCTATTGAAATTTAATAGAGTGGCTTTTCACAAAATAACAAACAAGTAATTAGCTGAGGAAGAGAAAAACAAATATTCTAAACAAAACATTGTGGTGGAGCGAATGTGTGTGTGTAAAAGGGCCATTCTCCCACCCCTTTTCTCAGTACCCTCTCCCTCCCTCTGTAAGAATGTGTGTGTGAGTGGGAATGAGGTTTTTTATATTTTCTCTTTGTATATATATGTATTTGATTTCATGTATTAAAATTGTTTTCTCTTTCTCAGATTGTACTTTGCTTAAATAATCTTTTATCAAAATTGTACTTTGCTTAAAATAATCTTTTATCAAAATTGTACTTTGTTTAAAATAATCTTTTATCAAAAGATTATACTTTGAAAGAGTAGTTTTTAGAGTTAAATATTTGGAGAATTGTTGATGCTGAGGATTGTTTGGATATACATTTAGAGAGAGTGGAAGCTTGGACAGACTGCAAGAAGGGTTCTCTAGATGAGTGCTCCGCCCAGCCCTGAGACGGAGGGCTTTCATACCTCGCTAACCACCTGGACCACCATACCCGCCTTCGTTGACAATCCTGCCTCCTTCTAAGTTAGCCTACTACCACCCACCTCCAGCACACAAGTGATAGCGCGTGCCCCTTTTCGTTCGGTTGTTGTGTTTTTTTATGTTTTGTGTAGATATATAAGTAAATTTGTTGTATTCGCCTGTTATAAAATTCTCTTTTGGTATCGTATTTGGATTGGGGAAATTTGGCCTCATTTTGAAGTATGCACACTTCCCTTGTAAATATAAAATTGCTGTAAATATAACTGTATTCTTTTGTAAGTAAAGGGACTGTATATACAATCCGTTTCATTCTCCCTCGATTTCTCACGTCCGGACAGTGTAGGAAGTGGGTTGGATCGATTGGGATTAGAGATATATTTTTTGGCCTGCTACAACATGAAATCCAATATATATATATATATATATAAAGAAAAACATATCGCATTCACACACACATTCTTACATAGGGAGGGAGAGAGTATTGGAAAAGGGGTGGGAGAATAGCCTTACAATCACTCTCATATTTGTTCCACCACAGCACCCCTTTTGGGGGAACTACACAATCCTAAGAGTCAGTTGCTTGTCAACCTGAGTGATGAGCTTGAGATGTTTTAAATATGGATGAGTTTTGAAACACTGCTTGAGAACTGGTTCATTTTCCTGTCTTAATCTGTCCCTGTGCTTTCTTGATGCAGAGACTGATTTTGCTGGGAGCTGGTCGATGACCTCCATGGTAGAAATCACTTTCCCATTCAACTATCATTTTTAGGGCTGCTGCTGCTGCCTGAAAAACTGTCTCCATGGAGTTTTGATTGGTCACAGTGGTCCACATTTCAGGAAATTACTGAATTCTCTGTCCCAGTCAGGTTTAGGTGAGGGGATGAGGGTGTTGAGTTCTTGTCTGGCAACATCATTAACTGTGGTTGGTCACTTTGCACACTGTCCACCTCAAAATGCAAAGATGACAGAAAACAATCTTAAGTCATTGTGGTATTAGTGGATAAGTCCAAGGAAATAGTTATGGCACATAAATTTAAGTTTCCTTTGGTTATCTTCTATTTTCTAGCCAGGCAGCCCATGGGCTGATATGATTCCTATGATGTACAAGGTGCAGAATCTATTTGCAATTTTCAACTACTTATTTTATGTATATTTTTGCAACCTTCTTTATAGGTCTTTTACTTCTTAAAAACAACCACATTTTTGCTTTATTTTTTTCCAGAATAATTGACTAAAATTTTGAATCCTCACCAATTTATGGAAGAAACATGTAGTCCTTATTGTAATCAGCATCAAAAGGATAAACAAGGAGATTTCAGATTTCCTCAATGTCAGTAGGATGGTGGAAAAGGTAAAAAAGGAGCTAGAGGATTCAAGATTCAACTACATGGCCACCAGAATGCTAGAATAATTTACTGAAATCCAGATCATCAAAAATGATCCCAGAAAGTTGATGCATGCTATTGCAAGGGAGAAAAAGTGTGAATGAAAAGCTCATCAGGCTGGTGGTGCATGAAGATATCCAGAACCTGACATTTGACCTCCCAACTTGCCTGACTTCTATGTATGGGGTGCAATGGAACAAGAGACTAATAAATTCAGCTGCAACACCAGGGAACAAGTCACAGCAATAAAGATTTCAGCCTAGTACTACCTTACTTAAAAATCCATGAAAACCAAACTTTCCAAATACAAACAAACAAAAAATGCAAAAAGGAACATGGAGAACAGAGACAAGAAGACCAGGGGCCAATAGTAGGAGCCCCACTCATATAGATGCGAGAAGTACTGTCTACAGAGCACTCCATGAAAAGGACATTCAAGCAAGCATGATAAGCCTATAAACTCTACTGTTATTATTTATTACTATGACATGGCAATCTTGAGTGATAACATTATGTGAAAAAAATATTAAATAAAGTTTGCCATTACACAAATGGTTGTTAAGAAAGTAAAAATAACAAAGATTACCTTTTCTTGGGGGAGGTCTTGTTGCAAAGACTCACTGGTAGTGTTCGGTAGAGTGTTTTCAGATTTTGCACACACATCAAAAGTAACAGAAGAACTCATCTCACTATGAAGAAATTCTTCACTAACTTCTTCCTTCAATGAAATCTCCCCAAAGTCCTGCTTGAAGGAGTACAAAGTTAATTCTTACAGAGCATCCATAAATCTCTCTTGTGTTCTTTTCATACATTTATATTCATGTTTTTAATGTCTTACTTTGGAGATTTAGATATGTTTATTATTATTATTATTATATTAGGTGTGTTATCACTGTAGACACCATAAAGTGATTCAACAGTGAATCTCGAGTAGAATTATGTGGCTAAAATTTCAAGAATATAAGAAGCAATCTGGAGTATAAAAAGGGTACACGAAAATAAAATATATCTATTATAGTGAGATCAGAAGCTTTCAGTAAAGAGGCATAAAAATAAAATTTAAGTCATATTTAAAATCATAAATTTCTAATAAAAGTATAAATATCTAACTAAATAGCAATATAATAGTAATTTGATAAAAGCAACGCATTATAGGTCTCAAAGGAGACCTATGTCTGTTAAGTATCGATACAGGAGGCCATGTGGATTACTGTATATGTTCCCCAATAATAATTCCAGTCTGTAAAAACCTGGACCAAAATATTGTTGACGATATTCCAGATATGATGGGCACTCGAACAGGATATGGTATATAGTCAAATTGACTAAACAGTCATCACATAAGGGGCGATGGTGTCATAGCTGTGTGTCAGTTTTATGTGGCCAATGCACAATCTACAAAGAGTGATCCCCCAGAACCTATTTGATGATAGTGCGGAAACCAGTGGCAAAATAGAACTGCTGACTCATCGATTTTTTTTTAAGGCCAACGTTTTGCCAAGTCTGCTTCCATCAGGCAGTCTCAGCTTTCATGATGTAACATTTAAAGTCACTCTACCAAGAGGTTGCACAATGGCAAGCCAATGTGTCCACTGCTTCATTACCTGGCTTACCCACATGTGCAGGGACCCAACATAGACAAACTAGATATTGTAGACTATATATTCTGCATTGTATTAAATGAACCAGCGGAATCCTAGTAGAATATTGCTGGATAGCCATTATAGCACTTCTAGAGTCAGTATAAATAGTGACAGGTTGGTCATTATGAAGTGATGCAGCATAATTAAGGCTATATATAATAAATGGCATAGAGTTCTGCCATAAATACGGTAGCATGAGACTGAATGCGTCGTGTATATGTGAAATTCAAATGTTTATATGCAAATGCCACTCCGTCTTCAACTTTGGATCCATCTGTGTATATTATAAAACACCTATTATGTGCAACACTATGTCTAGTGAAAAATGTGCGAAGTATGTTGGGGGAAACTGCAGTCTTTTGGATATTATTTAATTCTTTACAAGTCTTCAAGTTTGTTAATGACCAGAAGGGATACATGGGAGGTGATACTGTCATAATGTGTGCAAATGAGATTCCCCACAGACTCTTCAATACTTTCATCAGTTGAAAGAAACAAGTATAACTAGGATTGGGGATGTGTACATCCTCTTCGCTAGACTCATCTTCATCATCCATCAGTGCTATGCATTCATGGAGAGGGTGGGTCGGATAACACTTGATTTGTAGATATGTATTGAGTAGCTTTATATTTTGGTATGTTTCCATTGGTTTAATCCCTGATTCAGCATTAGGACTATTTAATGGGGATGATCGGAAAGCTCCAGTTGCAGTCTGGATGACTGCATTATGTATTGGTGTTATTCTGTTTAATTCTGTATGAGAAGCCGATGAGTATGCTTCACAACCATAGTCTACTTGAGGCTTCAGAAGCATGATGTAGAGCCACAGCAGCGATGGCCGATCTGCTTCCCAGCTTCAATGTGAGATAAGATTGAGGAGAGTTAGGGTTTTATGCATTTAACTTTCAGATGGGTAATATGTGGTTTCCAAGTTAATTTATCATCAATGTACATCCCAAGAAATTTGTAGACCGGGACATTAGTGATTGGTCTACCATATAGGAATAAGTTTGCTGCCATTCTAGGGCATCCTCACTTCCTGCAGATGTGCATAGATGCAGTTTTCACGGTAGAAAAGGTAAAACCAGTCTTATTACTCCTCAAGGTTACGTAGAGCAACCTGAAGACGACATTCAAGTAGATGGGGGATTGTACCAGATGCATATATTGCCAAGTCATCAACATACAAAGTTGATGCAATACTGTTGGGAAGAGACCTAGTAATTCCATTAATTTCCAAAATGATACAGATACAAGACAAAAGACTGCCTTGTGGGACTCCCTGGGTTAACAAATTAGGGTTGGAGGTGGTGCGGCCAATTTGTACTTGGATACTTTTATTATTTAAGAAGTTCTGAATGAAGAAGGGCAGATTTCCTCTGAACCCCAAATCATATATTGTCTGAAGAACACCTCTCCTCCATGCGGTATCGTAGGCTTTCTATAAATCATAGAATATTAGGCCTACTATGGTATGAAAACGAGAGTTGAAGGCTGCTATGATATCTGTCTGCAATTGAATCAGGTGGTCTGTGGTATTGTGTCCACAATGGAAATCTGATTGCATTGGGGTTAAATGGCCTTCCTGTTCAAGGACAGTCATAAATCTACTGTTAACCATTTTTTCCATCAACTTAACCATTTTCTACATCAACTTACACCCCAGCTCTGTGGGTAAATTTCCTCTGTATTATTCTGTTATATGCTCCCAAAAGCAATTCTCTTTGGGATGGGTGAGCATGTTTGATGAAGGTACATGTTACACCATCAGGGCCAGGACTACTGTCATGCATCATTGATAAAGCAGATGCGAATTCACAATAAGTGAAAAGTAGATTGTAATGTTTTTGAGCAAGAGTTCATGAATGGAAGGAAAGTGGAGTGGAGCTCAACAGTTTCTGTATGTCATTTAAAGACATCAAAGTAATTATGATCACCAGATATATTGCTAAAATGAAGTATTTTGGCACAGCGGGCATGATTACCTATGAGGTTTCCATCAGGAGAACGTAGTACTGGAGTAGGAGTTGAAGTAAATTTACCAGATATTTTGCTAATATGTTTTTATATTTGATGCAATGACAATCGGGACGTAATTAAAGTCACATAATTTTTCCATGATTGCTGCTAGCTTCCTTAAAAACTTGACGACAATGTGCTTTGGCTCTAGTATAGTTTATTTTAATTTGCACCGAGTGGTTCCTTTTCATAGCCCTCTGCTCTTAGGCAAGCACGACGTGCTTGTTTATATTTATTTGTAAACCAGGGCACTGGAGTTCATCCTTTCAATCCCAACTTTAGAGGGATTGCTTGTGTAGCAGCTGAAATGAAGATTGTAACTATAGTATCCATCAGGACATTTATATCGAGAATATCCTCTGCTTTCAGGACTGTATATGTTGCAGCAAAAAATTTATTCCAATCAGCTTTTTCAATATTATAGCGATGAGGGCTGTCAGCTATGTTTGCAGGGTCTGTGAGCTTCAATTTAATCGGGTAATGATCCCTACCATGCAACGAGGAGATAAAGGAGTATTCAAAATTAAGAATACTATCTACTGAACAGAAAGCCAATGTCTATCATTGAAGAAGTATTGGTTTGTATGTGGAAGTGAATGGGAGTATTATCATTTAAGAGTGAAATCGGGAGTGTAGTCGGTAGTTGTTCAAATGATCGTCCATGATTATTATAAGTCATTTCACCCCATAAGGAGCATTTTGCATTCATATCTCCAAGAAGGAGAAAAGGTGCTGGTAATTGGTTTATTAGGTGTTCAATGTCAGTTGTAGCAACATTGACAAGTGGTAAGTAGAATGAACAGATAGTATAGGTCTTATTTAGATGAACTTGTACTGCTACTGTTTGAAGAGTAGTATTCAGCACTAGTGGAGCGAATGACAATCTGTTATGCACCAAGTTCATGACCATCATTATGCATCAGAGCCGAAATAACCAACTTGTAACTAGATGGCGGATGAATTCACAGATCTGTAATACGTGTTTCTTATAGACAAATACAGGCTGGTCAAGTTTCTTGTATAAGCAGTTTTAAGTCTTGAAACCTGGTACAAAATGATCCCAGGTTCCATTGCAGAATGGTAGATGGAGAGAAGTCTGAAGGCATTATTTTGGTAGGTAGGAGAACCTACCTTTCTGGGAGCAGGATGGAAGTTGAGTCTCTTGAGTGCCAATAACTGGGATCTATTGCACATTACTTTCTAGTAGACGAGGTGTAACATGATATTTTTGGGGGTTGTGGTGGTTGTTGTAGGTGAAGTAAGGAGACGTTTTTGTTTGTTTTTTACTATGAATAGTACAAGTTTCCAGTTGAGGGCAGTCTCAGAAGTCTCACTAGACCGGGTTTTTTTTTTGTGTTTCCAGTCTTGAAGTTACATGCTGTTGTGTTCTAGGCGAGCTTGGGTCTGTGACTGTCTTAGGTTGCTGTTGTTCTTTAGGTGGAATAGAGGTAGTCTTTTGCAGTCGCGTTTGAGTGTGAGGGTCATCAGACTTACGCAGATGGTCTTTTAAGAGCTTTTCTGTTTGTTCTGCTTTCTTCAAAATAGGAGATGCATCCATTTTATTTGCAAACTTGTACTATTTCGAGGAGATCTGCTAGTTTTCACAAGAGGAGTAGGTCCTGTTTCACGCTCCACATCTGCATCCATGATAACATCAGAGTGCTGATGCAATCTCTGTGGCATGGATGTTGAAGGAGTATGTGCAGTGGTTATGTTGTAGGAAGATTAGGTGTGGTCCTTGCTGAGGCAAATGTACTGTTAATTGCGACAGTGCTCTCTTGGGCAGGAGAAGATTATAAAGGCTCATAGATCGGGTGTTGGTCTAAGATTTTTTGGAGAGCTACAAAATGAGGAATTCGCTCTCTCATCTGTAGGTCCAAGACATCTTTCTCACAATTGTATTTTGGACATTGGCTATCATTACTGTAGTGAGATCCTTTACAATGGAAGCAGACACCTTACTTGTGCATGCATCCTTGCGATGACCACCACTACATCAGGCACATGTGTCTACCTCTCTACGACAATGTTTTGCTACATGGCCAAAGCGCTGACATTTGTAATACTGGTGCGGCGGTAGTGGTAATGGTCCACCTCGACCAGCACCCAGCAAGTGACATGAAGCACTGGTGGACAGGAGGAGAGGTTAAAAGGATATAAGTGTCAGTTGGTACTAATTGTCGATCTCGTCTCAGTTGTACTCTATGGACATCTGTGACACCTTGGTCCTTCGGATTTTAATGTATTTCCTCCTCTGATGACTGCTGTAGTGTAGGGGTGCGAATTACACCCTTAACAGTGTTATATTGGCAGTGTGCAGTAACAGTAATTTGCTTTTATGCTAGAGACTTTAATGATCTGATCTTGGTGGCCTGCACACTAGTTTGGGCCTCCACCAGTAGAGAACTTTTTGTAGCCTTGACAATTTTTAATGTCTGGCCAACTTTAGACTGGATGTCTTGATCCAGTTTAATGTTATTTACATCTGTAGCTAACTCTAATCCAGA
The DNA here is from genome assembly GCA_963969495.1 of Ceratothoa steindachneri. Lineage (NCBI taxonomy): Eukaryota > Metazoa > Arthropoda > Malacostraca > Isopoda > Cymothoidae > Ceratothoa > Ceratothoa steindachneri. The sequence goes on from OZ018333.1 coordinate 84,469,547, forward strand.
AAATTGGATGAGGAAGTATTTCTCAAAGTATTGAGTTAGAGCCTTGACTGCACAACTAAAATCAAAAGTAGCTTGCAGTTGATGCTGTCTCTGCTGTCCCTTTCTACGCCTCACTACTGGAATCCAAGGATTCTCAGCTGTGGACCTACCTAGTGTCTTTGGTAGTAGTGGGTGGAGCCACTGCCTCAGCATTAGATTGTCACTTGGGAACCTCCTTAAAACCTTCAGTCATTTTCATTTATAGTTTCAACATGGTCATCTGTATTGTTCTCGTCTGTGAAAACCATGGTAGTGCATTTAGTTTCAGTAGGTTCTGCTGCGAGATTCTGCATAGAAGTGCATAGTATGAACTTTTTAGGTTTGTCAGCAGCAAGACCAGATAAGTGAGGAGAAACCACCTCATCTGGCTTGTCTGCTGTAGCTCCACTATTATTAATAGCAGGAGTTGAAGGAGCATCTAAATCAAAATCCTTAAGATGGTCCAGGTTAGTCATAGACTCAGTCCCTGTGCCAGAGAGATCAGGTTTTTTAAGATTTTCATTGGTGGGCATGGGGACCCTGTTATGAATGCAGAACTAAACGCTAATCACCCCCTGCAGTAGCCCACTCTGCAAAGGAAGAATAAGAGGCAGGCGAAGCTGGCTGCCACTATTTGAGGCCACACCTCCCACCCAGTAGCAAGGCAGCCCATCAGCATGGTGGCTCTACCTTGGGCTCAGCGTAAAATTAATAGGCTAGAGAAATGAAGAAAAGGCATGCGAGGAAAATGAAGGTGGGGGAAGAAGCAGGTAGTTAAAACTCACTGCCCCAAACTGGATCTCAGGGGTGAGGGGACAATGTCCCCTTCCCCCTGAGCCCCGATCTGGGATGGTTGAGTGAGAGAAAGCTGGTCGGCATCTACCCTATGAAATTAGAGGCTGGCAAGAGAAAGTTGTGTGAGAGATTTTAGGGAAAGTGAGGATGCAGGGTGTCAGAAAGAATGATAAGAGGCTAAGCTGGGGCCGAATTGGGTGCTGAGTCCTGTTAGCATGGTGGCCTGGAAGGTAAATCAACGCGCTCCTTACAGGGGATTTAGATATATTCACTTTCATGTGAAAATAATGAGAAATGGATCAGATTGTAAGATTAGTGTGTGCAATAGGGTTATAACTTTTTTACTTTTTTTTATCAAAAATTATTTCCTGTAGCACGAATGAATGAACTTTTGCCTATTAATGACAAAAATTACTTTTATTCCATTGAAATATTGAAAAAGGTCATGCACAAACCACTTTGAAATGTAATATAGGCCATTTTAGCATTTTAGATGTGTTAAAAATATTTATATTAAGTATATAAGTCATCAAACAGACTTGTGCAATAATTTATGTACTATAGAATTGTATAGAATTTTCCAGAAAAACATCACGTCATCACTTGGGCGATTTCTGTAGAGTTCCAGAATTTTCTTCAGCCATTTCGCATGCGGTATATAAGTGAGATGTTTAAAGTGGGTAGTTACTAGTTCAGTTTTAACAGTGTTGATATTATTATTGCCTTATTATGATTGTTGTGCATTCTCAGGTGTTTATTGTAAAGAGATCCTGGTATTATTTGGTAAGCTACATTTAACTCTCTCACTAATTATATAATATAATAGCATATAATATTTTATTAGTGTCTGCCTTTTCTCTTTTTTTTATAATTGTAATTTGCTTGTTTTTTTAATAAAATATATAAAAGCTCAATAAGTTTCTTTAATTTGTTACCTATTTAATATTTAGTTTTTTCTATTTTAGTTGCTGAGTACAAAACATGTCGTTCAAGAAGAGCATTTTTAACACAGAGAAGAACAAGAAAACCTGGACAAATAACTTAGTCCAGTTTCAAGCATCATCAAGAAGAGGCAGTTTATGAAGCACCCTTAAGTAAACAGAGTCGCATGCCCCTGAAAATCCACGTCGTTGGATGCTTCAAATTTCTTGAATCCACTGCCAAAGAACGGAGGGAGAGGATTGGTCTAATTGTTGTGGAGCTAAAAGCCCTATAGAGCAAAACATTGAATTTCCTGCATGTATCTGATCAAGCTATTTGTGCAAAACTAGAAAACCTTCTGAAAGACTATGAGTACTGCAGAAAGAAACAAAACTTTAATTCTTTGAATGAACTGTTTGATGTGACCAAGGTGAAAGGCAACTGGTTGTGCAAAGATGAGAACCTCTATAAACAGCAAATTTTGACCAAAGGTCAGGTTGGTTATTCCACTGGTAAACCTGCTAGTGCCAAGACCATCCACCCATACAAGCAAAAGAAGGCAATGGAAGCGACTGTGTCCCCACTTTCCAGCTCAGCACCACCCGATTGTTCCAAAACTAGCATGCATTCATCCAATAACAGCGAAGACCGTTCTTGGGAGGATGAGGATGCAGCATCAATGAGGAAAAGGAAGCATAACCCAACAGGCTTATTAGCAAGACTCCTTGCTACAAGCTCAAATCTGTCATCCCACAGAGCAGCAAAGGTATGTCACCAGCTTTCTGGAGAGGGTATTGAAATCCCAACCCCATGTCAGTCAGCAATCTACACAAGAGCTGCTCAGGTGAAGAAGCACTTGGTGAGCATGCTTCATCTAGAAAAGTGGAGCTTACACTTTGACGGCAAACGCATTGAGGACTTTGAATATCAGGTCGTGGTCCTCAAGAATGAAGCGAAAGAAATAAAGTTGGCTGCACTCAAATTGAAGGATGGGAAAGCTGTAACAATTGCACAAGGGCTCCAGGGTGTGTTAGCGGAGTTCAACCTGTAGGGATCAATTGTTATGCTTGTCACCAACACAACAAGCGTGAATACCGGCAAAATGACAGGCATTGTTGTTCGACTGCAGCAAATGTTCAAAGATAAAGGTCACCCCAAACCCAAGTTCATCAGTTGCCAGCACCATGTCCTGGATCAGATTCTTGGCATTGTCATGGACGATGAGCTCCATGGGTTGACTAAATCACCAAGCATAGAGTACTTCTTTGTGCAGGATTTGATGAGCAATTATGATAAATTGAAAGCAGCCTTCAGCAATGGTAAAACTGAGATTAAGGAAACAGGCAGCTAGAGAGACAACATGAAATTACTCTATCACCTCATGTGTGTCTTCCATCACTTCACTGAAATTAATGAGGTCCCCTTTGTAAAGTTTTAAAAGATCCCAAACATCAGCAATGCACGTTGGAACTCTCGTGCCATTCTAGCCCTTCTTGTGTTCATTCTGATGCCTGACACCTGGAGCAGGCTGCGTAAAATCTGTTCATTCATTTTTACTCATGGGCTGACCATTAGTTCAGCAGCCACTTGTTCTGCGGTGAAGATTTTTATGAACTATTTGCAGCTCTGAATGAATACCCAACAGGTCTCAAATGCTTGAAAACCCACTGGAAAACAGATGAATCTCCAATCAATATTGCCTGAAGCAACCAGTGCTGTGAGGGTGCAGTCAAAGTTATGCAAGACTTGCACGGGTCCTGCCGCAACAAGGGAAACCTCTCACTGAGATTCATCCTGTCCAATGACATTATTGTAACTAATTTACTTCCTTGCGTGTTTGATAACCCGATATAATTTTATATATATGTGACTCATAAGCTTGTGTTCAATCTTGTATATGCTGCTAATGACTTCAAAAACTGGACAAAAAAGCTGACAAATAAAATTTTTAAAATCATTTTGTGCATGAGGTTTTTTTATCAAATCACCTTGAAAGTAAGATTTTATATAATCTTTAATTAAATCTCATCAAATTATGACAGAAGGATATGAGGTTGCACAAAAGTCATCACTCTAGTGTGCAATTAGCAGAAGTATGCATGCTGATAACAGCTAAATAGTGGTGTCAAATATGATGAGGGAAGATTGATTAAATAAGGAATGACAACCTCAGCAAGGGATAAAACAGATAAAAAGATCTAGCAGATAACCCCAGATACTAATGCCCTCCCACTTGATGTCATACTGTAAATAAACAAAATAAATAGAATCATTTTTCTACTGAAAAATGTTTGTTCCTAATACACAGAAAAAAATGTGTGCCAGGATGAGGATTAAACCACACACAATGAGGCTGTAGTAGTGTGTTGGTGTCCGCCTCCCCTCCCCTGTCTCTAATCCCTTTCTCCTTTTTAAGGTTGTTTGGAATGAGGAGGAAACAGCAAAGTCACTCGGGGTTGGGGGACTCGATAGATTTCTATCATGTTTCCCCATTCATCTGTCTTCCTCCACAGGCGATATTTGAAATAGAAATGAGATTAGTCTGAATTTAAAGTGATTGACTATTCAATGAGTTTAACAGTGAACTTAAATTAGTAAAGTGTCCATTGGAATGTAGTTAGAAGCTGAATAGTTATTCAGGTGAGTCTTAGTGTGAATGGGTGGGTGTGTATGAATGTCAGTGTGAGAATGTTTTCAGTGTGAAAGCGATTGGGTGATTAAAAATGCCTTCTCCTTTCTTCTTGGTGCCGGCTTGCCTAGCGTGTTCTGGCTTGGTGAGGTAGCAGCAGCCAATCTTGACCCTCGTGTGGCAGTAAGGGGACGTTTTTTTCGAAGTGTGAGTCTCGAGACTGCCTCCAATTCGACTACGCATCGATTGGAGCCAGACCCTCCCACTTTCCGCATTCCCATCCTTGAGGCTGGAGCTGGACTGCCAGACCAACAGGAAGGAAGACCCTGAAGAACCCCCCCACACTTCCCTCTGAAAGCGGGCCTGCCTCCCTTTTTCATTCCCCTTCCCCTTAATACGGGTAATAGCACTCCAGGATACATTTTGGACAGACTCGTATCTTTGCATTGGGCAATTGTTTGTGAAGCCTTTTTTGTGATTGCAGTTGTTGGCCAAGGTATTTTGTAAGGCCACCTAAAAATATATATTTTTTGTTTAGAAATAGTAAATATTTTGGTGATTGGGTAAATTTGCATTTTTTTTGTTTACTGGGGTTGTGGTTGATCACCATTATTCTTTTTATGTTTAATAAAATTAGAAAATAGACTCTCTCTCTCCTCAATACCCTCTCCTTGAACCACCAAGTGGACCTTGTTGGGGCGGCAGGAAGAATTGGTGAGGAAGTCGTGACCATGCCACCACATATTTTTGCCGCCCAAATAAGGACTGCCCGGTGGTTTGATGAAGGAGAGGAGTGAGAGCCCATGTTTTTTTTTGTCCCTGATGGAAGAGGAACAGATTGAGCCATGGAGTTGGAGATTAGAAGACTAAATGAGTTAGTGTGGCAGAAAGACAGAGAAAATGCGCAGTTGAGAGAAGAGAATGATAGTTTGAAGAGGAAAATGAGAGATGGAAGTGAGAATGGAAGAGAGAATTAAAGACAGTGAGGTATGAATGGAGGAAAGATTAATGCAAATGCTGAATGATAGAATGGGAGAATCAGGTGTAATTGGTGGGGGTGTGGCCTCGACTCCACTTGGAATGGAAATGATGGATAAAAAGTCATTGACAGATGTAAAGGAACCCCTGCAAGTGACTAGGCACTAAAAAAAGAAGACCCAAAAGACTAGAGCCCAGACTGACAGGAACAGACCCAACTGTTAGCATTGACTCCTTGTATTTCAGCTCGAATGAAGTCATGAGTGAAAGTGTGAAAGAAGTGAGAGTGAAAGTGATGCTGAGGTTCATCAGAGTATATTGATCAGAGAAGTGCCAAAGTTAAGTAAGTTTAGAGTGGAAGGGAAAAAAAAATGTGAAAGTGTTTTTGAAAGCGTATCAAAGTTATTGTAAGGAAAATTTGGAGAGAATAATAGGTTTTGGGTGAAAGAGTAGTGCGAGTTTCTGGATAAGCATATAAAAATTTTTGACCAGATGATTAGGAGTGTGAGTGAGCCTAAGTGGAAGGTTATGAAAGCGAGAACGATAGAGCAATGCAAGAGGATGAAGACAAGTCTGAAATATAAGAAAACAAAAGGGTTTGAGGAAGCGAGAATGGGGAAGAATGAGGATGTGAATTGATATGCGCATCGCTTAGAGTCCTTGGCGCAAATGAGATTTGGAGATGATGGAATAATGGGAATAAGGTGGTGATGAAAAAGTTTTTAAATACGGTTCCAAATGAAGTGGGTGAGTATTTGACGTATATAAGAGGAAAGAGAAGATGAGATGGGCTAGTGATTTTTTTTTTTTTTTTTGATTAAGGGGCTATCTGGCGACGATGGGCTAGTGAGAGATTGCTATGGAATGATATACTGGAGATGTTAGAGGACCGTGAACTTGAGGATTATGGAAGGGAGGAGGCCTAGATTCACACTGTGCGCAACTCAAGTAGAAGTAATTTGCCCCAATTCCGGTCATAATGGGACGCGTTGACAGAGAACCCGATCGAGGTAATGATGAGATTTTTTGGAAAATTATTATAGGCAGAATGAAGAGCAGAGTGTGTATGTATGTTAGCCACGAACCAAGAGAGAATAAAAGTAGGAGTGAGTTCGGAATGGTTGGGGTAGGGTTCAGAATGGTCAGAATAGTAGTTGCACGAATGGTAGGAATGACACTAGATCTAGAGTGAATGAGCCTAGGTGTCTGAGGTGCAAGAAAGTTGGGCACATGAGGGCTAACTGTCGCTGGTCACAAGGAAGTTGCTTTGGCTGTGGGAAAATGGAGCATATGATAAAAGATTGTAGTCGTGCGAGGGAAAAAGCATGTTATGGATCTGGAAGAATGGGCCACTTGGCATGAGATTGCAGGGAAGGTTGTCGAGTGAATATGAGTGGACCTGGAGTGTGGTAATTGTGGGCAGATAGGGCATTATGCCAGGATGTGTGCCAATCCAAGAACTTTCCTGTGGTAAATGTGGAATGGTAGGTCGTGCAACAAGGTTGTGTAGGACTGGTGAAAGGCGCATGAACAAAAGAATCTATGGGAATGATGTAAGTAATCAAGATGATATGACTCAGGGAAACTAAGGAATGAGAGGGTTCCTTCTGGGGAATTCTCTAGAATGCAAGTGATGAATGTGAGAGAAGGATTGTCAAATTGTAAATTTAGTGAATTGGGGTCAGAGAGTGAATAGGTGTATGTGTGTTAAAATTAAGTGTGGAGAATGAGAAGAAAGTGCATTGATTGATACAGGATGTAAGGTGAATGTGGTGTACTATGAAGCATTTGGAGGAATGAAAGTAAGTGAAGTTAAGGATTGTGGATATCATTTGACTAGATTAGGTGAACAGGATGTGCCGATTGTTGCAAGGTTTCGATTGCAGGTGTCCGGATGAATGAAAATGAATTTTGTGTAGTAGAAGGTGCAAACAAGAAGTATGACATGCTATTAGGTTATAAGTTTTTGAAAGCAAATGGTATCATGATTCACCCTGATTTATAGATGATTGAATGTAAGAAGAATGGAAGTATGAAGTGTCAATGGTATGTAGATCCAGATAGAAGTGTGAGAGTGAACATCATGACAGGTCTGGAGGTATATACGATTGAGTGTAATAGTCAAGCAGAATGAAACATTGAGTGTAAGGATTGGATGGAATTCTGATGTTGAGATAAGTGAGAATGATAGGAATATTTATGTCTTGGATGGTAGTGCTGCAAACTATCGATTGAGGAGAGTGGTGCATGTGTTTGATGGTATAATTGATATGAAAGATCCGTGTGACTACATACAAGTTTGGCCTGATCTGTGAAGGAAGAGTCTTAGAGAAGTGCAAGTGGGAGATAAATTGGGTGTGTTAAATACAGTGGTGAATATGGAGAATGATACACATGTGGTGAATGCGTGTTTTCCGTGAGCATAATGTCGAATGTTTGGAAGTGTGAAGATTTGATTGAGCAAGTGAAATTGGAAGAACAGTTGAGTGAATGTGAGAAGCAAAATGTTTACACGATGTTGTGGAATAGGAGAGATGCCTTGAGTCAAGGGGATGAGGACTTTGGCAACACTCGCTTGCCTGAGTTCAAAATAATTTTAATCAACGATACACCAATTTATCAAAGGCCTCGTCATTTCCCTTCCCCCGTGTCTCAAGAGATTGAGGAACAGTGTGAGGAATTAGGAAGAATTGGTGTAATTGAGCCGAGTGTGAGTGCTTGGAATAGCCCGATTGTACCTGTACAAAAGCCAGATGGATATTTGTAACTGTGTATTGACTATAGAAGAGTGAATGAACAAACATTGAAGGACAAGTTTCCTATGAGTGTGGTGTATGAGTGTGTATACAGTATGTATGGAATGAAAGTATTTTCTAAGATGGATCTGGTTTGAGGTTACTACCAGATGCCTGTGGATGAAGAGAGTAGGCCTATTACGGCGTTCTCCACCTCAAAGCACCATTATCAGTTCAGAAACCTGAGCTTTGGGTTGGCGAATACCCGGGCTGCTTTTCAGCGTGCTATGAATGTTGAGTTGAGTGGTTTTCTATGTAAGAATGTACAAGTGTTTTTGGATGATTTTTTGGTGATGAGTGAGAATATGGAAGAACATATGACCTTGGTGAATGATGTTTTAAGAAAGTTGGAAGAGGTTTGGGTGAAAATGAAGTTGTCTAAATGTGTGTGGTTCGCTAGTGAAGTTGAGTTTTTGGGACATAAGGTGAGTGCAGTTGCTTTGCATAAATCTGAGAAGTTTGTGGCAAAGGTTAGGAATTTCCCTAAGGTTACCACAGAGAGAGAGTTGCATGGATTTCTTGGTTTAGTTGAGTTTGGAAGAAAGTTTATGAAAGATTATTCAGGTGTGATGAAACAGTTGAGTGTATAGAACTGGGAAAAAGAAGAGTACTGTGATTAAGTGGAATGACTCTATGAATGCAGCGTTTGAAAAGTTAAAAGTGGAGGTTGCAAAAGATGTAAAACTTTCGTATCCAGCATATGGAACAAATGCAGGAATGCTTGAAGTGTATACGGATGCAAGTGGTCATTCGATGGGTAGATGTTTGATGCAAGAACAAGTTGTGAATGGGGTTGAAAGAAAGCGAGTAATTGCGTATGTTTCCAAGGCATTTAGTGTGGCAGAGCGTGCATATTCAACGATTGAAAGAGTTGGCTGCATTAAGATTCTGTCTCAAGTCATTACGACCATTTCTGTATGGAGTACGGTTTGTAGTGAGAACACATCATCACCTAGTAGTGTATTTTCAGGGTATGAGGCTAGATGATAGTAGGCTTGCAAAGACGATGGAAGATTTGAGTGATTTTGATTTTGTGGTTGAGTATTTGCCAGGTGAAAGGAATGTGATTGCTGATTTGATGTCAAGTTTGCCATGTAGTTTGAATGAATATTTGACAGCAGGTGTAGTTGTTGGAAGAAAATGTAGAGGTGGAGGTGATTCTATGTTCGAAAGTGTATTGTATGGTTTATAAGACTTGATGAAAGATGGATTGCTTGAGAAGGTGCCAGAAAGTGTGAATGCATTACGAAAGGTGGTTATGGAAGAAGCGTGTAAAAGACCAGAGCAATTGGGAATGGAAAATTCAAGTAGGTTAAGGAAAGAGTTGAGAAGTATGTGTATGCCAGGAGTGATGATGTTTCAGGAAGTGTTAGTGATAGTGAGTAAGCTGTTTTATGTGAGAGTATATGTGCATTATAGTGTGGAGAAGCCAGTAATATATTGTGGTAAAGGTGTAGACAGAGTGAATGGGTGTAAGTTGCATCTGCAATGTTTGAGTGTACATTATAATTGGTTGATTGAGAAGAATTATGTAAGAAGAGAGATTGATTACATTTGTGAAGGAATTGTTCCCGTTAGTGAAGATGAAGGTTTAGCTCCTGCAGAAGTGTTTGTTGAATGGACAGAAGTGTTGAATGTAATGTGAAAGCATGGATTTGAAGAGAGAGTGCAAGTTACCTTGACTATGAATGGGAAGAGGTATTGAGGAATGATTGAGACAGGTGCGCAAATTTCCTTGGTGAATGCAAAAGTTGTGCGTGATGTTCATAATATAAGTTGGAATGTTTCTAGGAAAGGTGTGACAGTTTTGATAAGTGGACTCGGAAGTGGATGTATTATGGCATGGGAGGAAGTGAGTTTGTCTGTAAGCACAGGGAAGTTGAATGACATACTGCATGAAATTGTTGTGTTAAGTGAGAATGAGTTACCATATTGTTTTCTGTTTGGGATTGATTTTCTGCATAAGAATAGGATTTCAGTGGATGTATGTAATGAATGTTTAGTGAAAGATGGTGTAAGATTTGGGAATTTGCAGTGAGCTTGTAGGCTCAACTGGATTTGTAGGAGTGGCAGGTGTCGATTTGAGTGAAGAGCTGTTGACTGCTGAAGATATAGAGAGCATGCAAGAGTCATGTTCGATGGTGCGTGAATTGAAAGATAGTGTGATGATCAGTGTTCCTGTGAATGAATGGAGTTGCATATTAAGAGAGTTTAGAAGGTTTGCTGGAAAGTTTTTAGTGTGCAAGGGTTTAGTGTATTTTGTACAATTTATAGATAGATGATGAGGATGTATATATTCCGGTGTTTTCCGTGTGTGGCACGATTGGAATGGTGAAGATTGTGCATGATAGGTTTGGACATATAGGTAAGAATAAATTGTGGGAATGTATGAAAGGATGTATATTTAGTCCCTTTTTGAGAAAGATTTGTGTGGATATGGCGACTATGTGTGAAGTGTACCAGAAGAGAAAGTATCAGAGAGTGTATGTTGCCCCACCCATATTAAAGTTGAGTGAGAATGAAACCCTTTGAAATGGTAGTGATTGATTGTCTCTCTTTTCCAAGGACTGAAAGTGGGTATGTAGGGATGATTGTGATGGTGGATCATAAGAGCAAATTTGCGTATGCTGCACCTGTGACAAATAAATCTTCATTGAATGTTGCTAGAGAAGTGAGTGAAAAAAAAAATAATACCTTCCCTGAAGCACCTTGAATATGAAGATAAACTGAGGGTATTAAATATGTTCTCACTTGAAAGAAGATGTGTGAAGGGAGATATAATTGAGCTTTTTAAAATCTGTTCTGGGATACATAAGTTGGATTAAAGCAAGTTATTTGAGTTGGAAGGTAGTATTAGGATTAGGTGTCACCACTTAAAAATTAAAAAATAGAGGTGCAGGTTGGATGTTAGAAAATACTTTCTCACCAATAGAGTGGTAGATTACTGCAATAATTTGCCACCTGAGACAGTAGACAGTCCAAACTTCAATGTTTTCAAGCGCAGATTGGATGATTGTATGGAGAGGGAGGGCTAATTATTTGGGGGAGGGGGGGTATTCTGGACTCATTCCTGTGGATGCATTTTTTTATTATTCTATATTATGAGTGAATGGATTTTGATGAGCCTTGATAGTCAAGCTTTTTGTTTTTGATGCATTAGTTAAATTTCTAAAACCCATCTTAAAAAAGACAGAAAAAGAAAAGTATAAAATGGAAATATGAACAAGAAACAGAGTTTTTCAAACAACAATGGTAGGATGAGTTTGTTTTTACTGTTAAGTATAATAATTATGTGTCTCAGTTGTCAAACTACCATGAGCCACTTTAAAGCATCACCATGAATCTATTCATAAAAAAAATTCCATCTAAATTTCCTCCTATATCAGAACTGCAAAAAATTAAGATAATATTGAGATCTAATTTAGTAACAACAAAATAAGCTATTTTCTCCCTGTAGGCAAAATGATTTAACTACTAAAACCAGTTTTGTTATAGCTTGGAATATTGCTCAAAATAGACTTCCTTACAGTCATAGGGAATTAATAAAAGAGAATATTAATAATGTGATTGAAATTCTTGCACCATAGAACTCAAAACATAAACAGGAAATAGAACAAATCGCTATCTCTCCCCACATTACATAGATGTATTTCTTAAATACGAGGGGTGGTCAATAAGTTTTGCAATTTGGATATAAGGAAACGAGATATGAGGAAAAGTGTTTTATTATTTTTCAATATAACTACCCTCAACTTCAATGCACTTGCGCCACTTGTCCCTGAGGCTGCGAATTCCCGACAACCAGAAATCTCCCGACTGCTGTTCAATCCACTCCTGGACAGTGAGTTAGACATCTTCATCGTCCCCAAACCGGCGTTCATGCAGTGCAGCCTTGAGCTGATGGAATAAAAAGTAGTTGCTAGTGGCCAGATCTAGACTGTAGGGGAGATGGTTTAGCTCCTTGAATCCGCACTCGCGCAGGGCAACTTGTGCAACTCGGGCCTGGTGGACTTTGATGACATTGAAGTCGATCATGGGGCGTAAGGTTTCTAGGGACCCAACCGGCAGAGACCTTGGTCATGGCCAAATTGTCTTGGATGATGTTGATAACACTTCCATGTGATATTCCAAGTTCTCGCTCGATTTCTTCGACCTTCACTCGTCGATTTTCGAGGATCCTCCTCTCCACACAGGACACATTGTCCTCATTGGTCACATCTGATGGGCATCCTGGACGGGGGTCATCTTCAAGGGACTACTCACAGGTATGGTGGAACTCCCTATTCCAGCGGGCAATGGTTGCATAGGAAGGGGCGGTGTCGGTGTATACTGCAACCATGCGTTCATGGATCTCTTTTGCATTCTTGCCTTCCTTGGTCAAAAATTTGATCACTGCGCGGTGCTCAACCTTCTCCATTGTTGAAAGATTTGTGACTGACGATCTGCAATCAGCTACTGCTTCTTAAATAGAAGAGGCAGGAGCGTGCGGCTGCAGGTCCTGACTTGTCCTAACACCCCCCAAAACAGCCATCCACTTTACTCTGTTTTGCCCTACTGATTTGCAAAACTTATTGACCACCACTCGTAAGTTCTGTTGTCACTGGCTCACTAGTGAATGATCTGAAAAGCTGTGTGGTTTTCAGTTTAGCACTTGATCAATCTAGTGACATTCAAGATTTCCCTCAAGTGTCTATATAATTACAACAGATGGAGCACCACTCATGCTAAGTCACAAGACTGGCCTAGTTGAGCAATTAACACAAGATCCCAACTATCTTGTTCAATGTATCATCTATCTTGAGCATTTAGTAATTAAAAACTTTAAGTTCAACAATGTTATGAATTGAGTTTTAGAAATTGTGAATTTCATTCAGTCAAGTGTCAAAACACTGTGAATTCAAATTTTATTTGGGAGCTGGAGCTTCAAGAAAAGCCAGATTACCTTTCATTCTACTGTATTGTAAGATGGTTGCCAACTACCAATCTTTTGAATAAGTTTATTAACCTTTCTCAGCCAATTATTGCCTTCATGAAAGAAAAAAGAAAGAATTACCCACAACCAGAAGATCACAAATGGATACAAGATCCAATGTTCTTTACAGATGTAATGCAACACCTCCAATATTTAAATCTTGTACTATAAGGGAGGAACAAAGTTATTACAGATCTGGTCCAATCAGTTTCAAAGAGATATGGCTAAGAAAAATTTGACTACTTTTCCTACATTAAATCAAGATTAGCAGCTTTTCTGAACATTAAAATTCAAAAGAGTAAATTAAGACAATACAAATGAATCCTAGACACTTTTTATCATGATTTTGATAACAGATTTGAGAAACTAAAATGGCTGAAACCATGCTTTGAATTACTTTTCAATCCGTTTGCAATCCATGTAATCAATGATAGCTTTCCTGCTTCTCCACCCTTTGTCTTGGATGCTACTTCAATAGAAACAGAGCTTATTGATTTGCAAGAAGATTGCCTTGAAACTAATGCACAAAAGCTCATATCTAATCGACTTTTGGATACAAATCCCAGAAGTCAAGTATCCTAATCTTCAGAAATTTGGCTTCTGGCTTCTTTCAGTTTTCGGAAAAACTTACAGCTATGAGTCTCTCTTCTCTGTTATTAAATTTATCAAGTCAAAACAGAGTGCTATTCTAACTAACAGCCACCTTTCTGAGCTTTCCAGAACAGCCTTAACATAGATCCAGCAAGATTTTAAACTAGAAAAATGAAATCTCACCAAAAGTCTTCAAAGAGCAAAGATAAAATGTTTTAAATCAGTGAGTAGGACTTCAATAAATATTTTATTTTACATCATACAAATTTAAAATAACAATTTTGTTTTGGAACATTCAGAGATGTATGAATCAGCAAAGACTAAACAAGTTTTGGTAATAGTGAGTAAGGTTTTTATGAGGTACTAGTATTTTTTAACACTTTTAAATGCAATTTTAAAGAAATAATTTATGCAGCTCTTGAACTTTCTAGAGTCTGCAGACAGCCCGTTCAAAGATGGCATAAGTATGGTAACCAGGATAGCTTAGGATCAATAGTTAAACCCAGAAACGAAAACTGGGAGACGAACTGTAAGTATATCTACACCTTGTAGGGAGATATATGGCAGAAGAAGAGCCCATCTACCGAGTGGAAATACATTGCCTTAATTAGGCTAGTGGAAAAGTGGAATCCCCCTAATTGTGCACTTTTCAAGGCTGTATTGACTGTCAGTAGGGTTGCCACTGCTGGATTTTTTCACCAAGATCTGGGTTAACATGTTATATCTGGGTCGCTGGGTTATTATTTTGGTAATAAAGTATAATCTGGGGTTTTTGTACTTTCAATAAGAAAGACCATCAGAATTATTCACTATTTGTTTAATATTGTAATATCAGCTATAACATCAATTTCTAAATAAAAAATTACTAGAAGAGTGTACAGTTCACATAAATGCATTTGAGTCAAGTTGCAAACTGGTTCATAACCTGTACAGAACATGTTCCCATGCCACTGTGTTGTTATAGACTTGTTAATGAGTGGGAGACTAAATTTATCTATTTGTCACTTCTCATTTATTTAGCAGTGTGGCTTAATTTATTAGTTAATAATTGGTGTGTTCCCAACTTAACATTTTTATTTAATTATAGGAGTATAAATTTGATTTTCTTTTAATAATTTTTATATTTTATTGTTTTATCTGGGAAGTAGCAGCTAAAATTAGTGATGGTACTGCGTCAGAAAATTTTTAATATTGTGTACAAGGAAATAAACATATAGAAAGAAAATTTATAAACTTGATAAAACCCAAAACAGAACAAAATCAAGCACTTTTTAATTACTAATAGTCTAAATTGTTAGGGTTCAAGCTTGATGCATTCCTTTAAAAATGAAATCCATTCTTGTTGTTGATTAATTATTTTCTCCTTGATCTCTAGATGACTACAGAGGAATTTTTTCTCCATTAAAAGCACTGGAGGACCTACAATAGAATACTTTTAGTTCTCTTTCAAGTCTTTCTTTGTTAATCATGGGATATGCTTCAGTGGTTAGTACTCTCTCTTCTGTAGACAATTCTATCTTAAAACTAGTGAAACTTTTCTTGTTGAACAATTTAGCAGCTACTAAGTGCTTAGTGGAAGAATATCTGTCCATTATATCAACACATATACAGTCACACACTTCCTTAGCTTTTGCCATGAGTGCCTTTAAAGGATTCTCACAGTACTTTGAATTTTTTATTTCTAAAATAGCAGTTTTGGTTGTAAATTATTTCAACAAGAGGCATAATCTGATGACAAAGCTTGAAATAAAATATAAAACTATAATCATTCAGGTATTTTAAAATTACTCTTCCTTCTGCAATGGTTTGATCTGCATTCGAGGAAGAATGAATTTCAGTAAGGCTGTTTCTTAAAGGTTGCAAATTTTCATGAACTCAGTTTACAGTCCATCTGTGGAAGTTCCACCTTGTAAAGGATGGATGTGGAATGCTGACATCCATAGGCTTATTGAGAATGGACACGCGGTGATCTTGAGAAGAATGTTGGAATAGCTAAAAATAATAGAGAAAAATATTCTTGCATTTCGTGTAATACTTGCTGCATTTCTCATTATTAAATTAAGTTGATGTGCATAACAGTGAATGAAATGTTATGCATTTTTGCCTTTCATGACATTTGCACCATCGAATGTCTAAGCTATCAGTTTTGGGCCATTTCCTTGAAGGATTATATCTAATTGTTCTAGAATATGTTTTGATATGCCATCAGCAGTTTGATTTTCTGGAATAAAGAATCTCCCAAAACGTTCAAATATTTCTCCATTCAATAAGCAGTGTGCAGAACAATGACCATCTGAGTGTGTTCAGAAACATCAGTTATGTCATCAGCCATGACAGCTACAAAGGAAGCTTTTCTAATTTCTGTCCTTATCTCCTCATGGTATATTTTTAGCAGGAAGATAAGTATTTTATTCTGAATATTCTTAGAAACACCTTTGAGGACTGCACTAGTTTCTAAGTGATTCTTCAAATCTGATTTTAACTTAGATGCAAAATTAATTAAATAGTCTTTTTCATCATGTGCACATAAGGGAGTTTCAAAGTTTCCACAAAAGAAAATAGTCTATTATTTTGGATGAAATTTCATGTTTTTTTTCTAACCTTTATCTTATGTTCATTGATTGAAAGTCTGTATGCCCCTCTAAGTCTCCATAATATTTATGGTATCTAAAAGTTACAGTGAAACGACATTATCAACATGCTGCTTTGACTTCTCTTGCTTTTCTGTTTTTTCTTTCTTTTTGTTTGTATTTCTAAAACCATGCTTTCCAAACAGCAAAGGGGGAAAGCAAAACTGTGCATCTTTTACTTCACAGTAGCAAAGCCAACATTTTCATTGGTACCATTACGAATTAAAGCTATGAATATATTTCTTGTTGTTGCTTATGCCTGGATGAAATATTTGGACATTAGGTGTTGAACAGCCTCTTTTCTTAACTGCAACTTTCTTACAGAGAGACAGCTATGTAAACTTAAGCTGTTGAAGTTCATTTACAATCATAAAACTTATTTCTTGGGGATGCAAGGAGTCCATGGTTAAATTTTATGTAAAATAAAAGAACCCCCAAAATATCAATTAAATTCTACACTTTATCACATTCAATATAAACATGTTTTAATTAGCACAACATACGCAGAGTCAAAAAGAAAAACTACCCTCCACTAGCACATCAGGGTCGGCACTGCATGATCTAAGTGCTCTCCCTAGTGTGCAGCTTCCTATCTTGGACATGTGAGCATGTGTACAACAGCTAAACACCTCGTCGCTGGAACTGTGAAGCACACAGTTCAATAGAAGGATTTTTGTACTTTTTTCATAAACTTGGGGATGGCTACTGATTTTAAGCTTAAAGATTATATAATGCACAAGTATAAATTTTTTTTAAAGAAATAAGGACTTATTATATTAAATGTTATTGATAATATAGTGTAAATAGGTAGTGCTGCAGTTCTGGAGTGCCTATACACAAGTCGCCACTGCACAACGAAATTCACTGACAGTGAAATCGTTCAGGCAGCATTTAGAGCTCATGTAGGAATAATGCTTCTATTTAAGGGCCGCTTCTAGAATGACCAGACACTCTAGGGATAGTGGTTAGGCTAATGGCTATGAAGTTGCCAGAGAACTCAACAGCCTCATCTACCGACCTAAACTCCTCAACTGAGACAGAGAAATCAGTCATTTCCTGAAATGAGGACGACCACGCCTGCACTAAGCACCACTAAGGCGGACTCTAAGGAGGCAGCGGCTGAGAAAATGATATTTGAATGGGAAAGTGATCACTACCATGGAGATCATCGATTATTCCCTACAAAATATCAGGATGTGCATCCAGAGAGCACAAAAATAGATTGAGATAGGAAAATGAAGCATAAACTCATCTACATTGAGGACACCTATCTGCATCTCATCGATCAGTTTGACAAGGACCTGACCCCTAGGAATGATCGAGTAAACTACCCAAAGGGGGTGTCTACCATTCAGATCCCCGTGCCACAATGCACCAAAAGTCCCCAGTGTTGAAGATGTATTATGGTGGAATGTAGGCAGAAATTACAGTATACCTCCTATCCAGGTGCAGCTGCATAGCTACTGTCTGAAAGGAGGTGTCTATAAAGCAAAGATAAGAGCAAAGAGACCATGCCGGGTGTAAATGCTGAATCCAGGAGCCTGGATCCAGCCTGTCGTGGCAGGGTTGTGAAACCCTTATACCCCTTGAGGGTGGGCAGGGGGCATGCACCCAGCATGGTCTCCTGCAAAAAATATAGCTAAGGGAAAAACGGAGGAGATGAGACTCCACACCTACTACCCTTTTGCCCAGAGTCCAAGGCAATTCCACTGAAGAGATATGCCCTCCAGGCTTAGCTTGGAGGAAATGGGGGGCCCTCATTGAAGAGAAGACCCTCACAGGAATGGCCGTGTGCTTCCCAGAGGCAGAACTCTACGCGCTGTTGGGCAAACAAAGTGCTGACACCTTTGAGGACTCATCGGGGAAGGTTAGGTTCATCATGTGAATCTTTTCCTCCCTCTGCCTGAAATTTTAGTCAGGCGGGGTCCTTCCTTTGGAGGATAAATCACGGAAGAGCATAGGGAGTTCTACATTAGGGGACTCCCTGAAAGTTCTTCTGTTCAATGCGAGGTCAATCAGGAATAAGTTTCTTGAGCTCCGTGGCCTCGTAGCAACAGAGGAACCTGAGATGGTGGCCATAACGGAGTCGTCGATAAAAACCTCAAGCCGAGATTTTGAAGATGAATTCATGATTCCCGGCAATCAGCTCTTCCTAAAAGATAGGCCAGACAGAGAGGGTGACGGTGTGATGTTGTATGTCAAGGATACTCTCAACTCGACGGATTGTAACATCGTATCAGACCATGGGTGATTTCAACACACAAGTTGACTGGGAAACCAGAGAACCCTGTGGCGAGAATGCCCTACTCCTGGAGTTTGCGAACAATGAGTTCCTGACTCAATGGGTGAGAGAGCCAACGAGAGGAGACAATATCCTCGACTTGGTTTTCACCTCTGAGGATGACATCGTTGAGGACTTCTCTATTGGCGAAGAGCTCGGTGGCAGTGACCACCGACTAATTAGATTTGTAGTCAAAGTCCCGAAGGCAGAGCCTGCAACTAGTAAATCGAGGAAACTCAATTTGAAAAGAGCAGTCTTTGCAGGTCTTTGTGCTGGACTGACTGACGCAAGACTAGAAGTGTGCGATGTTGTTGAAGACTCGTGGAATAGTTTCAAAACCACATTCATGAGTCTTCAATCGCATTTCATCCACTGAAATGTCCCCGTCGGTCTTCTGTTCAACCTAAGTGGTTTAATCGAGAAATCGGCCAACTGCTTAGGAGAAGAGAACTGTGTACCGGCAATCGAAGGTCTCGGGTGACTTTGACGAATACCGGAGGCTAGCCAGGAGAGTGAAGTCCAGCATAAGGGCGGCTAAGCGGTCTGAGGAACTCTGAGTGGCGAGACTCTGTAAAGAGAATCCCAAGGAGTTTTTTGGATATGTGAACAGCCATAAACCAATCCGTTGAACGATTGGCCCTTTGAGAAATGAGGAGGGGGGCATTGAAGCACTTAGATGCAGAAAATGCTAACCTCCTCAACGACTACTTCTCTTCAGTGTTTACTGAAGAGTGTGGTCCGATCCCTCAGCCAATGGATTCCTACTCAGGGAAAAAACTGGAGGATATGGACTTCACCGAAGGGAAAATAAAAAAGAAGATCAGTGACCTAATGACGAATAAGTAACCTGGCCCGGATGGGTTTCTACCTAAAGTGTTGAAAGAAGTGCACGATCAAGTGTCAAGACACCTGAGCGCAATCTTCAACATGTCAATCCGGACTGAATGCGTTCCTAGAGACTGGCGTGAAGTGGAGGTGACTCCTATCTTCAAGAAAGGAGACCATAGCCAACCGTCAAACTACCGACCTATCAGTCTGACTTCGATAGTCGGTAAACTCATGGAAAGCATGATGGTGGACAAAATGACGTCGTATTTAGAGTCAAACCTGCTACTGAGGAGTTCCCAGCACGGCTCCCGAAGGCAACGGTCATGCCTGATGAACCTTGTGGAATTCTTCCATTTCGTGTTCAGTGAGGACGATCGGGACAAGCAGGTGGATGTGGTGTACTTAGACTTTCAGAAAGCCTTTGATAAGGTACCACACCGCCGCCTTCTCCGGAAAGTGCGAGCGCTGGGCATAGACGGAAAAGTAGCCAGCTGGATCAAGAACTGGCTAAGTGGCAGACGGCAACGGGTGGTGGTGAATGGACAGGCTTCTGAGTGGGTGCCCATTACTAGCGGGGTGCCTCAAGGTTCTGTCTTGGGACCACCACTATTCATCATCTACGTCAACGACATGGACGGTGACATGGTTGCCAAGATTTCAAAATTTACCGACGATACCAAGCTTAGTATGAACGTTGCAAAGGATGGAAATACTGCCCGCCTGCAGGAAGATCTTGGGAATATTGGGAAGTGGTCGGACACGTGGCAAATGCCTTTTAACGTGAACAAATGCAAAGTGATGCATATCGGCCACAGAAACCCCCAATCTCAGTATATCCTTAAGGGCACTGCTCTTGAATCGAGTGACACTGAGAAGGACTTGGGTGTAACTATCACTAGCGACCTCAAGTTCTCGAAGCAGTGCATCGAGGCAGAGAACAAAGCCCAAAGGATGTTAGGATACATAAAGTGCCAGTTTGGATACCGTAACAAGGAGATAGTACTTTGTCTGTACAACTCCCTCGTTCGGCCGCACCTGGAGTATGCCGTACAATTTTGGAGTCCTTCGTTTTGAAAGGATATCGCAAGGTTGGAATGCATGTAACCCAGGGTAACCAAACTGATTCCCTCTATCAGACATAAAAGTTATGAGGATAGACTAAGGGAATTAAATCTGTTCTCGCTGGAAACCCGTAGACTGTGTGGTCCGCTCATCAAAGTTTTTAAAATACTTCAAGGGTTCGACAATGTTAACTACCGGGATATTTTCACACTGAGTGACAACAGAACGTGCAATCACGGCTTCAAACTTGAACTGAAGCGTTACAACCGCAATCTGTGTGGAAATTTTTTCACTTACAGTATCTGCGGTAAGTGGAACGTACTTCCAGTGGAAGTTGTCAACAGTGAATCTGTTGACCAGTTCAAGTCAAGACTAGACAAATTCTTGAAAAGTGGCTGTTTAGGGACGCAAAACAATTGAGCAGCCATGTGCTTGCTCGATTGCTAGTCCAAAGGTACCCTCTTTGAATGGACCGTAAGGTCTCCTAGGGTACTTCCTTTCCTTGTTAAGTCACCCAGCCTAGTACTCAGTGAGGTCATAGGAGCCAAACCTCCTTTTGGGAGGCATCTTTAGAATCACAGGAAGATGGCCTCACAACCAACTTCATGGGTGTTGCGTCTCATGAGTCTAACAACTCGGTAGAGGTGCACAGCAGTTTGCCGTCCTCCTTTTGGGAGGCAGCTTTAGAAACACAGAAAAATGGCCTCACAACCAACTTGATGGGTGTTGCCTCTAGTGAGTCTAACAACTCGGTGGAGGAGCACAGCAGTTTGCCTTATGGGAAACTCCCGCTTGGGAAAGTAGGGGAAGCCCTGGTTTTAGCCTTAGATGGATGTGAATCCTTTATGCTGCCAGCTCTACCAGGAAAGCCCCCAGGTTGGGTAGAATGTGCAGAAGGGTTCTGAATCAATCAGATTTTCTTTAAAGTTGATTAATATAAAGTGTTCATATCATATTTTAATTCAGGAAAAAAATCCCATAGAAATGATATATAATACAATATTATGACTCCAATTAACAATGTGGCTCCCAGGATGACAGCAAATCTATTTTTCATCATAACATTATAACAGGCAAATTTCTAATTTTGATGTATAGCATTTTACATATTTTTTTAAAAATAGACATACAGATTTCTAACAAAGTGACAAAAATTTTTGAGAGTGGGCATTTTCTTGAAATTAGAATATTGATAAATAATTAAATTTGGGAAAATGCCCACCCTCTATTTTTGTGGGGGCTTTGTTTTAAATATTTTGACTTTTAAAAAATATGCAAATGCTATATAATGTATATCTTTGATATACACTATTTAGCACTTTCACTAATTAAGATAGGGAAATTTCTAATTATGATATGATGAAAAGTAGATTGGCCACCATCCAGGAAGCCACATAGTTAACTGGAATCTGAATTAAAATATGATATATGTAGATACTTTATATATATATATATATATATATATATATATATATATATATATTAATCAATTATAAAGAAAATATGATTGATTTAAATAGCATTCAGGCATGAGGGTTATGTCTGAAGTCAAGTGGTGGTATAAAAACTAGAGGCGTAACAGCATCTGGCCATCATTTTCAAATTTGGATAATACAAGTTTATTTAAAAATAGCAGTATGTGCAACCCCTGTAATTAAAGGATTTACAAGTCCCTTGGTGCTCACTGTGAGGTGATTGCACTGCCATAATTAAAGAGAGGTAGGTACTGGTACGAGGCTCCCATTTCAAAATCATCTTAAATATGATATATAATATGATGCAATTCCAATACTCTAACAAAATCATAAAATAAAAAGCACTTTTGGGGGAATTTACACAGGGGAGAAAATATTCTATGAATTAAAAAACTTACTTGTTTTCAAGTACAAATATATATCAATTATCCAAAAAATAAAGGGCAGTATTTTCTGAAATTTAATATATATATATATATATATATATATATATATATATATATATATATATATATATATATATATATATATATATATATATATATATATATATAGTTTGCAGGGGGAAGGAATTAAAAAACCCTAAATTTTTCTTTCATCCTACACCCCTCATGCTTTCTGCACCAGTCTTCGTTTAACATCTGTTCACAACAGGTTAGTGTTTTTACCATAAAATGTTTTCCAGTGTTAGTTATCATTTTTTAGCATCTTTTCAGTCTCGCTTCTACAAGGTAAGAGGTGCAATGGTGGATAGCCATTTTGCTCTATCCAGAGCCATCTCTCTTCTCAGATTATGCTTTGTCAAATCCTCTTTTATGTTCTTTCTCCAAGTTTTCTTAGGCTAACCAGGTAGTGTTATCTACATTTATTATTGTTAAATTTCATTATCTATTGAATTATCTAACTTTGAAACATTTCTTTAGCCTGTACAACTCTACATTTCCCACTCCCCACACATATTAAAAGTCTGACCTATCTACTACAACCCCCCAAATTTTTTTGTTTAAATTATAACGAATCATATTAGTTTTTCATAAATTTTTCTAAATTTTTCCAGTACCATAAGATGGGTGAAACATTTACCCAAAATGTTGTACAATCAAGTAAACTAGATGAACTTCATGTTTTTCATCAGGAAGAGCTGCCCTATTCCTGCCATGTAATCCTCGGTTTGAGGAACAATGAAATGCTGGTCTGGTCGCCCAGTCATTACAGACTCTTTGGCACCCTCATTCCCTGCAATTCCTACATGTCCAGGAACCCAACAGAAGATAATCTCGACATCTGCCCGGCTCACTAAAACCGTGGAGTCACAGATATCATGAACCAGGAGATGCGGAGATTCCAATGTCCCATATCTCCCATACTGAGAGGTATATTGCAACAGCTCAGCTGGGAAGACAGACTAAGCGCCTGGCAGAGCACCACTGACTGCAAATAGAGGGAATATGGAATGGAATCTGGAATATGGAATCTGACCCCCTCTTGGGACTTGGAGCCATCCGTATACACTGGCAGGGTTTCAGCATGATACGAAGTGTGCTCTAAAAAGGCTGAACAAGCAATACTCCCAGGGCTGTAGAAGCTTTGGGAGCAGAGCCGTGGTGGCAAATGGTCAAAGGGTGGTGTCCTGAACAGAACTTAGGGTATGACTGGCGTCTCCTGGCAGGTATAGGCACCATCAAGATCAGCTGCAAATGCAGTGAGAGCTGTTAGCGACTGAGGGAGGTGCCGGGCTCACACATACAGGTGAGTTATGCAGTGTGCACAGTGCAAAGCGAGTGACATCTCCCCAGCCTCGACAAGTAGGCTCTCAATGGGTTGTCTGGTCAGATATTTGGAGTGGATAACCGGTGATGAGGATAGGGCTGAATGTACTAGACAGAATATATATATATATATATATATATTGTGTTAGGGTTATTTCTTTGTACTTCGTGTGTGGGTTGTGGGATATTGAGCCTTAGTAAGTATTGGTCAGAGTCGGGTTATCGTTTGCTTGGTGATCAATTCGTTGTGGAAGAATCCTAAAGCTTGTGCAGATTGACTAAAGGAAAGGTAACTATAGTTTTCCCTATTTATTATTGTTATAATTTGTGTGTATAGCGTGGACAGGTAAAATAATATTATCAGTTGGTGCTCCTTATGCTTTCTGAACAGCATAGATACGTCTTGGAATTGATTCATACAGCTTCCTAGTTTAGACACGATGTTGCAGGGTAACATCTAACTTGTCACTCAAGACGCAATACAAATGGTCAATAATCTTAAGATCTGGAGATTGTGGGGGCCACTCCATGTGTTGTGGCTCATTCCTATTCGCTTCATACCAATTCTTAACCACATGAGCAGTATGTACTGGGGCAATGTCATCTTGAAACACTCACCCGCCATCAGGGAATAATGTCTGGACCATGGGATGGACTTGATCTTCCAAAGTATTCACATATTCGTTGCTGTTGATCCTACCATGCAAGGAAATGTCCTCCGTGATTCACTGTAGGGAGAAGGCAGTCAGGATTAAAAGTTTTCCTGGGCTGTCTCCACACATAAACTTGCCCCGCAGTGGGAAAGAGAGAAAAACTAGAGGCAAGGGAGAATATTACTTGCTACCATTTGTCTGTTGACCAGCCATTGTGATCTATACACCGGTTCAGCCTTTTCTAAATGTTTTGATGCGAAAGCAGAGGTTTTTAGATGGGGACTCTTCCATGATATCCAGCTTTATTGAGTCACTTTAGGGACAAGTGTCTGGGGATTTTCATCAAAAGGCGTTTCAACACTTGTCGGTCTCTTTCAGAGAGCTTTGAAGTCTGCCGGAATTACTCTTCCTGTTGGAGATTTTGCCCTGTTTCTTAAATTCTGTCATGGCCCTTAATATGATAGCTCTTGAAAAACCAAGGAGTTTAGCTGTTCTGGTGACGGAAGCTCCTGCAATTTGAGCTCTAACACTTTGCTCTTTTTAAACCAAAGTGAGGTCATGCATCTTAACATCTATACTACAATAGGGCGGGCCATACTCTAGAATTTTATGAAACTGGTGATGAGGGGTATTCAAATGATGAATATTGGTGAAAAGAACATACTTTTGGCAGAAAAGTTAAATTCTGATTGATCTAACCTCCATCAATTTGAAGTTGAAATATTGTTAGTTCTGGGCCATTTACTATATTTTAGTTACCCATAAAAGATCAAATTTACCATTTTCTATTATCAATACATTTATGTAGTCCGAAAGATATTTGTCTAATAAAATGTAAAAATGTATTAGAGACACATGAAAAGTAGAAAACCTGTTAAAAATGACCCTTAATTTTGTTTGGTCTAACTCCAAAATTGCAAGTAGCCAGTACTCATTACTCAGTGGAAGGCAATATTCCAGTAGTGTTGCCAGTTCTGGTAACTATTGTAACTGGTAACTGTTTATAGAACATTTACATTTTATTTGAATGGTAGTAAAGGCTGTGGATCATTTTAGAATAACATAGGTATAATTATTTGATAGAGATTATTTCTTAATCTAAGTGCCATCTTTTCATTTGCAGATATACCTGCAATTAGTGTGACAATGGCGTAAATCAAGACAAGGTCTAAATCAAGTTCTCATCTGACTAATTTTGTTGGGACTGGGCAAGAGCTGATGGCATCTGAGTTAGCAACAATAAGAGATATTTTGAGGTACGGCATCTACCTGAGGGAGCAAAGTGAAGATGACTGGAGAAATTATGAAGTGGACCAGCTAGTAAAAGACATGTATCAGGGCTTGATTAATCAGTGGACCAAAGCTAATGCTCTCTTCAAACCCCACCTGTTGTAAATCAAAAGGTCACAATAATATCAAAGCTTAAGGAGGTGTGGAAGGAGGAAGTAAAAGTTTTCCTTAGTAAAGGAAAAATTCAAGTAAAAGAGAGGTTCATTTCAAAACTAGATACGTTATTTGATATATAGACATGCAAATGTCAAATTTCCAATTGTGGGGAAGTAGGTTGTAATGGCTGTGAGACTGAAGCCCACATTAACTGCTGTTGTGGTAAAGAGAAAAAAAAAAACCTACTAGGGAACTGGCCTTTATTAAAGGACAAAAGGAGAAGGTTGGAAGTAAAGGTACCTTTCAAATTGGAGGTCCTGATATTCCAGAGCATAATAGACAATTAAGAGCTTCATAAATCAAAGAAAAAGAAAGGATAGCAGAAAGAAAGAGAAAAGGTAAGGAGGAAAGTGCTGTTTTAGCAGGAAAAGCAGCAAGAAAAGAAATCAAGCATGTTGGGGCAGAAGGTGAAGATCTGGAGGCAGAAAATTCTGATGGTGACAACAGTTTGGGTGATGAAGTAACTTTTGAAGCTGTCCAAGAGCCAGAATCTTCCACCAGGAATAGAAAGAATTATGATGAAATTCCAAATATTGCTCTTGCTAGTACAATAAGGTATGGTATCAGATTGAGACCAACTGCAGCTATAGCAAAAGCAGCTTTAATAGATGCTGGATTCATTACTGAGGAAGATACAAGTAAGGTAATTGATAAGAATAAAGTTAAAAGAGCAGAGGAAAAGCTAATAAAAGTTATTGAACATGAGTTTGAGGAAAACTTAAGGAAGGATGGAGGAATTTCTTGTGTTCTCTTTAAAAGAGGCAGACGGAAGTGAAAAATTGTTTCAAGCAAAAACAAAAGAGCAATACACTGTCATCAGTGAGCCTGGGAGCAATTACCTCTTCCACTTTGTCCCAGAAAAGTCTACAAAAGAAGAATAACATGTAAAGAAGATCGCTAAGGCTATGTTTGGATGGCTGAGGGAAAGAGGTTTGGATAAAAGCTTAATAGCCATTGGAGGAGACTCCATGAATATAAACACAGGTGTAAATGCTGGAGTAATGTGAAAAATGGAGCTGCCTTTGAGCAGAAAGCTTGTTTGGTTGGTCTGTAACTTGCACACTGGGGAACTCCCTCTCCATCATGTAATTATCAACCTGGATGGCCCAACACTATCTGACAACAGATATTCCAGACCAATAGGAAAGCTCCTTGACTCTGTTACAGACTTGGATATCAACTCAAATTTCCCTCAAATATCTTTAGGTCCTCCTCTTACCAAGATACCTCAGGAAGTGGTGCAAGATCTTTTCACTGATCAACACTACAGCTATAGAATTGTATCGGCAATCAGAGATAGAGTGCTTCCTACAGGGCATTCTCTATTGGAAATAGGACCAGTAAATCACCGTCGCTAGTTGACCACAGCTAACAGACTTCTTCGGCTGTAGGTGTCAAAGCATGAGCTTAAAGGAAAAGCCTTTAAGAATCTACCTCTGATTGTTGAGTTCAGCATTGGTGTATATTACTCATGCTGGTTTAATGTTAAGATTAAGCACTCTTGAACTGAGGGACCTAGGCACATTCTTTATCAACTTCACTGCCTTAAGTCTCAGAAGAAGGTGTTGGATATTGTTTTGCCAACTGTTAAGAGATCAGCTTGGTATGCATGCATACAGTGGAACTATCCTCCAAACCCTCCTATGCTCTGAAGATCAGGTGGAGAGAACTGAAGGGGTGAAAAGAATCCAGACCATCAGGGGAGTGGGGGACCCACATACTCAACTGGGAGACTCCTTTGTAAGGCTTAGATGGACACCAGACATCAATTGTGATGCTGCCAGGATTGGAGATCTGATCAATTGGTCAGAGGATGTCTCTGAGCCACCTCTCACTTGGTCTTTAAGTACTTTTGAATTGAAAAACTTCATTGACTCTCCTATGAAAGTTCCTGACTGGCCTTGTCACACACAGAACATTGAGAGGGTTATAAGAATGGTGATTGAGGCTTTTTCCAAGTATTTCTTACATGAAAAGCGAGATGGGGGAAACAGGGCACAAGAGACAAGTAGACATCTGATGTCCAGGAATGAGTCAAAGCAAGATTGGTGTACTCTGAAGTTTAACTTTTGAATATGACCCAAAGTGACCCATGCAGCTATATGTGGAGCTTTGCATACACTTTTCTCACTCAATAAACATGTAAATTTGAGATTACTTTGGGTTTGTGTGTACAGAGGTTAAATAAAAATAGGTTACATAAGCTTGTGATGAAAGGGAAAAATTTACTTCTATTTAAATGGAAATTGATGTAGGTAGGAGCAATTGTATAACAAAATGAAGTTCTCTTTCAAAATCTACCCTGGAAAATCTATCTTTTAAGCACCACTTATTAGAGGATTTAATGAAAATATATGGTTGCCCCAAAGTATGACCCGCCCTAATACCACAAACTGAAAAAGAAATACAAATCATCTTTAAAGTTTATAAATAAGACTGTCTATCTACAATAAAAACAAAACATTCACAATGAAATTTCAATGGCTATTCATAATATAATGGCTCATTGAAATATTTGTGTTAAATTTCTACTGTTCCAATCATTTGTCCAACCCCTATATATAGATAGACCTTATTTAATAAGGAGCTTTCTTTTAATCTTGATCGAAAGTCCTTCATCCCATTTGCTCGTGTTCTAGTTTTTGCTTTGATATAAAGGATAATGATACATCACATTAAGTTTTAATCTATCCAAACTTTTGAGTTCTTATATTATTAAATAAACACTTTTACTATATAATTATATAAAGGAAAAAAAACTAATCAAAATTTACTTTAGTTAATACAAAAAGAACCCTCAAATTTTACTATCTAACATCACCATTTGCCATTCTGTAACTTCCTCTCCTTTTAAGTGTTTGTAGATTTTCACAGGTTTCTCATCTTTTTCACTTCCCATCTGTTTCTCCTTCTATTCCATATAAGTCCAAATGGAGAAAATAACCTCTCTATCGCAGCTGAACTAGCTGGACATGAATGCATGGACCCTAAAAATGAATAAAATCCATCTGGCAATTTCTTCTCATTTGTTTTTTCTTCTGCTTCATATTCACCATATGTCACCACTTGTTTGAAGAAAGGCTGGATTTAACTGACTCAGAAAATATGTTGGGTGGGAAAATTTGACTATCCTTGAGCTGAAATTCCTACAATCCAACTGCAAAATCAGGATGGATTTCATGAGCCAATTCTCAGCTTGTTCTTCAGCTTCCATCTCCAGATTTTCTCCTGGAATTTTAAATATAGCAAATTAAAACTGTGGCATTCAGGTATTGCCAACATTCTACTTTCAGTTTCAGGAAGTAAAATTTGCTTTTAGCATGTAATTTGCAATATTAATTTAGCAGAATTACAACTTCTTACCTAAGTAAAGGAACAGTCATGTAAGCAAATTAATTAACATGTTTCATGGCTTTCTTGAACATATCCTTGATAGTTTGATGATCCTGCTGCAAATCAGGATTATTCATTTAATGATTCCCAGATATGGACAGCATCTGCAAGCCTTGTTCTGTTAGCTTGGAGCTGGGTTAAAAACAAAAGTAACACAAATTATGTACTGTATGTAATGGTACTGATTGATTTTATTGATATTTAATTATATTATGATTATTGACAGACTGACAGTGCTATTGTTATTTTTATTATTACTAATGTTAATATCATACCTTGTCTAGAGCAGTTTCAAAGTGTTTTAGCTGGGTCAGGAGGAGATGCTGAACTTACTGATATATGCCAACATTGTCAATAATTTAGCTGTTTGTAGGGAAGCTCTGATCTTGTTGCCCATATATCCCCCCCCCCCCTAAACAATAAAAGTAAAAAAACACCACTTAAAACCAAATGTTTTTTTTTTCTAAAGTGATTTTTGAAACCCTGCTGCCCAGCCCCCATCCTATGGTAGCAGGGTCCCAAAACCCTTATATCCTGGGAGGAGGGGAAGAAGGAATGTGCCCAGCATGAACTCTGGCATAAAGATAGCTAAGGGAAAATGAAATGAGACGAGCCTCCACAGCTCCTCACAGTTGGTCAGGAGTTCATGGAAGGGACATGGCTCAACACACCAAACTTTCATTTGCCCACCTAAGTGTGTTGGCTCTAGTGAGTCACTCTTGGTCGATTTGGGGCTGTCTGTCTATGCTCTTGGCAGTTGCCTGTGATGAAATAGGGAGGAATGCAATTCATTGAAAGATGGAGTCATCCATGGACGACTTCACAGAAGGAGGTGGGGGGGAAACTCCCACACCAGGAACCCTAGGAGATGATTAAACCTCCTCTCGAGTAGATGGTTGTAGAGGCCCCTGAAAAAGCAAAGGGAGCCATCATAACAGAGAGGGACCTACCTGTATACACTGCCACTCAACCAAGGATCATAAAAGGACAAAAGTGCATTGGGCAGCCAGAACCCCTGTGGGTAGGAGAGCAAGTGTGGAATGGGGTAGGAGGGTATGTAATAAAGAGAAGTAGAGATAGGCGGGTCCACTAACCAGTAGGGTAGATGATGACCTAATATTATCATACCCTGGTTAAAATGACCCCAGGATGGCATGCAGTCCACCAAGGCACCATAGCTACTGAACCAAACTCTGTAAAGATAGAAACACTCAACCTGGTGCAAAGTGAGAGGAGAAAAGGTACGAGTGGATAACAATAATGATAATAATAAATAACACTTATGATAAATAATCTTAAATAATAATAACTTATACTGATAATAATTAATACTAATCATAAAAAATGATAATATATAATAATAACACTGGTCTGCGATTTTTTCAAGGTTTAACAAACAATAACTGATTTAGGCCAATTTTTCATGCTGAATCCAAAAATTAGATCAAGTTTTTGAAATTTAAGCACAGGCCAGAAATTCCTATAATCAGATCTATTTGTAAGCGAATGTACACATAGTAATAAAATTTGAACTGGTTTATACACAGAAGGTTTGCAGAATGTTCTAGATGGTGGAATCAGGTTTGGTAACTAACCTCAAAGAGGTCAAGGTCACCATGCACAGACTGTAGGGGCAAACAAATGACAAAGTCAAGGTAGGTCAATAGAAAAGGTGTGATGAAAAGGGTAAAGAAACAAATGTAATAGTGAAAAAGGTGCATAAAAGAAGTGGAGGAATCCACCAGCTTCCCCAGACCTGGATCCAGAGGTTTAGGTTCCTTCTGCAGTCAGGTCAATCCTTGCAGGAAATGAAGCTAGGAGATACAATAGAAATAGATGGGTTGTGTTTCTCCAGCTTTCAGTTGTAGCTCAGGGTTTATCCTCGAGCTTCGCCATCCACCTTCTTGCGGGTAGACAAAGAATTGAGGGGATAGTCATAGAAGGAAAAATAGGTAGTGAGAGAGACAAAGGGGCAAATGCACCAGTGTCCTCAGGCCTCTTCAAAGGGCTCAAATCAATCAAGAAAGTGGGGTCTCCCCTATTTGCACTCAGGCCTGGTGGACATACTACTAATCCTCCAGGTACCAGGTGTAGTATATTTTAGTGCTTATCGGGAGTCTGTGCTAAGTGTATGTCTATACCCCCTAGGAGCCCCACTCTAGGAGCTTCTTAAAATGAGTGCAGATCAGTGGTAAATTGCTTACCATTAAAAAAACAAAGATGAAAATAAGAAATTTTACCACTATAATATAAATTGTAATTACCTTTTCTTGGATGGAGTCTTGTGGTCCATCAACATCGGGAAAAGAACTCAGCTCTGTATGAAGGAATTCTTCACTAACTTCTTCCTTCAATGAAATCTCTCCAAAGTCCTGTTTAAAGAAGTACAAAATTAAATTCCACACAATGCAACCAGGATACGAGGTAATAACCAATGTGACAAATATTATTCATGTCACTAATGGATGTTGATCTATGGAAATCAGTTTCTGCTCTTTTCATATTTTAAATTCATGTTATTAATAGCTTATTTTGGAGAAATAATATGATCATTTTCATGTGAAAAGAATGAGTGATCTATCGGATTGCAAAGATTAGTGTGTGCAACTATCAGAAGTGTGCATATTGCTAATGGCTAAATATCAGTGTCAAAAGTAATATGTGGAGACTTGATTCAAGTAGAAGAAAGTTCTCATAACCAATGTTAATTTGAGGAACTGGATGACATTTTTGGTTGAATGGCAGAAAATCCAAATAGCTATAGTTGAGGGTGGAGTGGATGAATTATTTGTATGGAGTGGTGAGAGGTTCCTTATGATGTCCAAATTTAATATGTGATAGTGCTTTGAGGACATTGATTTTCTTGTGGTCTTGTTTGTAATAATTGCTGTGTGGGTTTTGAATGGAATGTGGGTGTCTAGTGTGAGTTTATTGGCAGGTGTGCATTTAGTCTGATTTTGGGTGTTTTTTGATTAATGGTAGCGTAGTGTGAAAGGCAATACTGTTGATTTGTTTGCTGAGGCAGTCATGCAGTTTTGTGTTAGCCAGTGTGTCACTATGGGTGTTGATTAATGAGTGGTTGTGGGATGTCATGTGGGAATAGGGGAATGCTTGGACTTTGGATGAGTATGCTATTGATATTTTTATGGATTTGTCTGTGTTGTGAGGAAGCTAATGTTTAAGTAGTGTTTCATGAGAATGTTACAGTTGTCCAGGAGTTGCCATTTGATTATTTCTTGTAAGTAATGACTTGTGTGTGAGAGCTGGGTAAGTACATGTGTGAATTTTCTTTATGCTTCTCCAGAGTTGTGTGTTTTGTGGTCAATTGTGTTGACATATTGTTTGTTTCTTTTTGTTGTTTATTTAGTGATTAGGTTGGTGATGTGAGTGTTCAGTAATTAGATGTGTTATGATTCATGTGAAGGGGCCCTGTTTTATTATGGAATGTTTCTCTGTTTTATGCCCTCTGCTATTTACTTTGTGAAATTGGGATTACTGTTTTTCTCTGGCCATGAGGAATGAATTTAGCTTGCAAGCGTGATGGTATTGGTAATGTAGTGTAGTGCTTTGTCTAGCAGGGCTAGTTATTTAAGGTGAAATTGGGAAATTTATCTTCAATGCATTGGGTCTAGTTTCTTCGGAAATCTAATTATTTCTTTGGCATACGATTTTTAAAATCTTTTATTTACTATTTTTAGATATTTTAAAGCTTTTGGGGGATGCTTTATATTCAGATACACTAATTAATATTTTTCAATTTAATGTTTTTATATCATTGCTAAATCACCTCAGGCTCTTCCTTCAAACATCTTGTACTTTTTAATATATCAGGCTGGAATGAAGGCAATGTCCAATTTTCTTGAATAAAGTTTTAGATAGTATTTATTTAAGCAATGCATTTTGTTATCTTTTATGAATGCTACAATGAATAATTTATACCTTTTTCTATCTGATTATAGAAATATTGTTCATAATCTTCTCCAGTATGAACGCCTATATACCCTCATCTAAAGATCCCATTAGTCATGTTTTACTCTGAATTTCATAAAGGTGTCAATGCGAGGACAGTGGCAAAAAGTAGGGATTTTAGTCTAAAAGATGGACCAAAAGAACTTGATTAGAAACAGTTAGAAACTGTTATCACAGCAAATCCTGCAACAACTCCAAGGGAAATTGCAGAACAATTTAATGTAACTTAGACGACTGTCCTGCAGCAACTGAAAATGATTGAAAAATGGGTTCAGTAAATCTGCGACAGTGTGTTACATGTGTGAGTCATTGCTCTCATGACATTTACGGGCAGGCTTGTTACTGGTGATGAGAAGTGGATACTTTATCATAAAGTTAATGCAGCTGTTCATGGATCAGTTGAAGAAGCAGAATAAAGTGGGATATTGAAGAAATTGTCGATTATGAACTGTTAGACGATAAAAAAAATCAATGTTAATCTAAACTACAATCAATATCATTGTTTGAAAGCTGCTTTGGATCAATGGTGACCATCCTTAGTAAAAAGAAGGCTTGTGATCCTCCATCACTATAATGCCCATCCTCAAATAACCAAAGATCTTTAGGAGGAGCTTGGCGGGGAAGTATTGCTTCAACCTACATCTTCTCCTGACTTTGCTCCTACTAAGATCAAATAACCAAAGATCTTTTGGAGGAGCTTGGTGGGGAAGTATTGATTCAACCTCCTCCATCTTCTCCTGACATTGCTCCTACTGATTATGATCAAATAACCAAAGATCTTTAGGAGGAGCTTGGTGGGGAAGTATTGCTTCAACCTCCATCTTCTCTTGACTATGCTCCTACTGATTATGATCAAATAACCAAAGATCTTTTGGAGAAGCTTGGAGGGGAAGTATTGCTTCAACCTCCTCTATCTTTTCCTGACTTTGCCCTTACTAATTATGATCAAATAACCAAAGATCTTTAGGAGGAGCTTGGTGGGCAAGTATTGCTATAACCTCCTCCATCTTCTCCTGACTTTGCTCCTACTGATTATGATCAAATAACCAAAGATCTTTAGGAGGAGATTGGTAGGGAAGAATTCTTCTACCTCCATCTTCTCCTGATTTTGCTCCTACTGATTATGATCAAATAACCAAAGATCTTTAGGAGGAGCTTGGAGGGGAAGTATTGCTTCAACCTCCTCTATCTTTTCCCGACTTTGCTCCTATTGAAAATGATCAAATAACCAAAGATCTTTAGGAGGAGCTTGATGGGGAAGTACTGCTTCAACCTTCATCTTCTCCTGACTTTGCTCCTACTGATTACAACAACAAGGAGTAACAACAAGGAAAGAAGGTACCCTAGGAGACCTTACGGTCCATTCAAAGAGGGTACCTTTGGACTAGCAATCGAGCGGGCACAAGGCTGCTCAATTGTTTTGCGTCCCTAAACGGCCACTTTTCAAGACCTTCCTCTAGTCTTGACTTGAACTGGTCAACAGATTCACTGTTGACAACTTCCACTGGAAGTGCGTTCCACATACCGCAGATACTGTAAGTGAAAAAATTTCCACACAGATTGCGGTTGAAATGCTTCAGTTCAAGTTTGAAGCCGTGATTGCGCGTTCTGTTCTCACTCAGTGTGAAAATATCCCGGTAGTCAACATTGTCGAACCCTCAAAGTATTTTGAAAACTTCGATGAGCTGACCACGCAGTCTACGGGTTTCCAACGAGAACAGATCTAATTCCCTTAGTCTATCCTCATAACTTTTATGTCAGATAGAGGGAATCAGCTTGGTTGCCCTGGCTTGTACGGGTTCCAATCTCGCGATGTCCTTTCGCAATGAAGGACTCCAAAATTGTACGGCATACTCCACGTGCGGTCGGACAAGTGAGTTGTACAGGCACAGTACAATCTCCTGGTTCTGATAACCAAACTGGCGCTTAATATAGCCTAGCATCCTTTGGGCCTTTTTCTCCGCCTCAATGCACTGTTTCGAGAACTTGAGGTCACTAGTGATTGTTACACCCAAGTCCTTCTCAGTGTCACTCGATTCAAGAGCAGTGCCCTTAAGGATATACTGAGATTGGGGGTTTCTGTGGCCGATATGCATCACTTTGCATTTCCCCACGTTAAAAGGCATTTGCCACGTGTCCGACCACTCCCCAATCTTCCCAAGATCTTCCTGCAGGCGGGCAGTATTTCCATCCTTTGCAACATTCATACCAAGCTTGGTATCGTTGGCAAATTTGGAAATCTTGGCAACCATGTCACCGTCCATGTCGTTGACGTAGATGATGAATAGTAGTGGTCCCAGGACAGAACCTTGAGGCACCCCGCTAGTAACGGGCACCCACTCAGAAGACTGTCCATTTACCACCACCCGTTGCCGTCTGCCACTTAGCAAGTTCTCGATCCAGCGGGCTACCTTTCCGTCTATGCCAAGCGCTCGCACTTTCCGGAGAAGGCGGCGGTGTGGTACCTTATCAAAGGCTTTCTGAAAGTCTAGGTAGACCCCATCCACCGCCTTGTCCCGATCGTGCTCATTGAAAATGAAGTGGAAGAATTCTACAAGGTTCGTCAGGCATGACCGTTGCCTTCGGAAGCCGTGCTGGGAACTCCTCAGTAGCAGGTTTGACTCTAAATACGACGTCACTTTGTCCACCATGATGCTTTCCATGAGTTTACCGACTATCGAAGTCAGACAGATAGGTCGGTAGTTCGACGGTTGGTTACGATCTCCTTTCTTGAAGATTGGAGTCACCTCCACTTCACGCCAGTCTCTAGGAACGCATTTGGTCCGGATTGACATGTTGAAGATTGCGCTCAGGTGTCGTGACACTTGATCACGCACTTCTTTCAACACTTTAGGTAGAAACCCATCCGGGCCAGGTGACTTATTCGTCATTAGGTCACTGATCTTCTTTTTTATTTCAACTTCGGTGAAGTCCATATTCTCCAGCTTTTCCCTGAGTAGGAATCCATCGGTTGGGGGATGGGACCACATTCTTCAGTAAACACTGAAGAGAAGTAGTCGTTGAGGAGGTTAGCATTTTCTGCATCTGAATGCTTTAATGTCCCCTCCTCGTTCCTCAAAGGGCCAATCGTTCGACGGATTGGTTTACGGCTGTTTACATATCCAAAGAACTCCTTGGGATTCTCTTTACAGAGTCTCGCCACTCAGAGTTCCACAGACCGCTTAGCCGCTCTTATGCTGGACTTCTCTCCTGGCTAGCCTCTGGTATTCGTCAAAGTCACCCGAGATCTTCGATTGCCGGTACATAGTTGTCTTCTCCCTAAGCAGTTGGCCGATTTCTCAATTAAACCACTTAGGTTGAACAGAAGACAGACGGGGGCATTTTAGAGGAATGAAACACAATTGAAGACTCATGAATGTGGTTTTGAAACTATTCCACGAGTCTTCAACGGCATCGCACACTTCTAGCCTCACGTCAGTCAGTCTAGCTCGAAGGCTTGCAAAGTCTGCTCTTCTCAAGTCAAGTTTCTTTGATTGACTGGCAACAGACCTTACCTTCGGGATCTTGACGCTATCTGGAGAAGATCTTTAGGAGGAGCTTAGAGGGGAATTAGTTCTTCAACCTTCTCCTGACTTTGCTCCTACTATTTATAATCAAATAACCAAAGAGCTTTTGGAGGAGCTTGGTGGGGAAGTACTGCTTCAACCTCCATCTTCTCCTGACTTTGCTCCTACTGAATATGACCAAATAACCAAAGATCTTTAGGAGGAGCTTGGTGGGGAAGTACTGCTTCAACATCCATCTTTTCCTGAATTCGCTCCTACTGATTATGATCAAATAACCAAAGATCTTTTGGAGGAGCTTGGGGGGGAATTAGTGCTTCAACTTCTCCATCTTCTCCTGACTTTGCTCCTACTGATTATGATCAAATAACCAAAGATCTTTTGGAGGAGCTTGGTGGGCAAGTATTGCTTCAACCTCCTCCATCTTCTCCTGACTTTGTTCCTACTGATTATGATCGAATAACCAAAGATCTTTAGGCGGAGCTGGGTGGGGAAGTATTGCTTCAACCTCCTCCATCTTCTCCTGACTTTGCTCCTACTGATTATGATCAAATAACCAAAGATCTTTAGGAAGAGCTTGGAGGGGAATTAGTGCTTCAACCTCCTACATCTTCTCCTGACATTGCTCCTACTGATTATGATCAAATAACCAAAGATCTTTAGGAGGAGCTTGGTGGGGAAGTACTGCTTCAACCTCCATCTTCTCCTGACTTTGCTCCTACTGATTATGATCAAATAACCAAAGATCTTTAGGAGGAGCTTGGTGGGGAAGTACTGCTTCAACCTCCTCCATCTCCTCCTGTCTTTGATTCTACTGATTATGATCAAATAACCAAAGATCTTTAGGAGGAGCTTGGTAGGGAAGAATGCTTCAACCTCCATCTTCTCCTGATTTTGCTCCTACTGATTATGATCAAATAACCAAAGATCTTTAGGAGGAGCTTGGTAGGGAAGAATGCTTCAACCTCCATCTTCTCCTGATTTTGCTCCTACTGATTATGATCAAATAACCAAAGATCTTTAGGAGGAGCTTGGTGGGGAAGTATTGCTTCAACCTCCTCCATCTTCTCCTGTCTTTGCTCCTACTGATTATGATCAAATAACCAAAGAACTTTAGGAGGAGCTTGGTGGGGAAGTATCGCTTCAACCTCCTCCATCTCCTCCTGTCTTTGCTCCTACTGATTATGATCAAATAACCAAAGAACTTTAGGAGGAGCTTGGTGGGGAATACTGCTTCAACCTCCTCCATCTCCTCCTGTCTTTGCTTCTACTGATTATGTTCAAATAACCAAAGATCTTTAGGAGGAGCTTGGTAGGGAAGAATGCTTCAACCTCCATCTTCTCCTGATTTTGCTCCTACTGATTATGATCAAATAACCAAAGATCTTTAGGAGGAGCTTGGTGGGGAAGTATTGCTTCAACCTCCTCCATCTTCTCCTGTCTTTGCTCCTACTGATTATGATCAAATAACCAAAGATCTTTAGGACGAGCTTGGTGGGTAAGTATTAGAGATGTGCCGAGTACTCGGCATCGGCTAGAATCAGCCAAATTTGTGAGAATCAGCATCGGCATCGGCAAAATTTGGCCGATTCTTCGTCAAAATGTTAGCTTTTTATACAGTTTTGGTGGCTGAATTGGGCCAGACAACATACTTTGTATTACTATTACTACAGCTTTATTAAATAACACCTTAATTGTTTAATTCTGGTCAGATTATAGTATATGCTTTCAGGGATGCTTGAATGAAAGTACCAAGCTACAGTGATATAATTACTAAAAAGTTTAAAAAAATACTCAACCATATGATTTTTCTAATAAATGTGGTTTCAATGATTAGTATTTTGTCTTTGGAATTTTGAGTCATATATAGCGGTTCACCTACTCAGGGACGTTTTATGGTGTTCCTTATCCATGGACATTGTCCATTTATCATGATATACTGGCCCCGTGTCAAAATGTATAAAGAAACTAAAAGAGATGAAAACAGTGGATCCGAATGGCTTCAATCCGAAATGAGATAAAGAACTAACTAATAAAAAGAAAAGTGTAAATATACTAACAAAATGTTTAAAAAAACGAAGTAAAAAGTAAAAGGAA
Source organism: Ceratothoa steindachneri (assembly GCA_963969495.1). Classification (NCBI taxonomy): domain Eukaryota; kingdom Metazoa; phylum Arthropoda; class Malacostraca; order Isopoda; family Cymothoidae; genus Ceratothoa; species Ceratothoa steindachneri. The sequence goes on from OZ018333.1 coordinate 84,508,373, forward strand.
AGCAGTGGGTTGGGAAAAATAAAAACAAAAATGCTAAAGAAAGTTTAAAAAAAGCCACTAAAATAAAAGAACTTTGGCCAATAGCTATATCAAATATCTCATATATAAGAAATGTGAAAAAAAGAAATAATAATAATAAGAGGGGTCAAAAATTAAAATTGAAACAAATGGCGTTTGGGAGGTGCCATTATTGCAATAGTTAATATATATATATATATATATATATATATATATATATATATATATATATATATATATATATATATATATATATATATATATATATATAATGAATGCTACACTAGCAACTTGTTTTTGTGTGTGTACGACTGACTACAGGATGGCGGCCACGCCTCCTCCCTCCCCCTCCGGCTCTACCCTAACGGTGCAGCAAGAATGAAAGCGCACATGCAGCTACAACCAACCCTCAATTTACCGTAATCGGATCAAGCACTATGTTTGCAAAGCCAGCAGCGAAGAATCAAAACACTAACTCACACAGAGAGGGGAGAAGCTGAAATTGTAACTTCCAGAAAGTGGCCATAGCCCTAAATACATCGGTGAAGAGACGCCTGTTTTAACCAAGAATGAAGTTAATCACGCTGCATAAGCAGTATTGACAACCCGAGATGCACAATTTGCTAATTAAAATGGGTACAGATGCTATTTTTAATTTACGTAGTTTATATTAGGGATTTGAAGAGGCCTAAATTTCACCTCTAAAGTTGTTAATACGAAAAACCAAGTCAGCAAAAAGTTCCCCCTCGAGCTAACGCCGAAGTAAAAACAAAAAGCCAGGCAAGTCATTTGTCTTCAAATAAGGTTGAAGACAAATGGCTATATATATAGAAAGGCAAAGCAAAAAGTAGGAATTCAGACAGAGTTAGCCCCAGAGAAACATTCTGTGTTCCCATGTTCATTATAACCCAGTTACGAACCCGAAAAGATAGCCATTTTTGAAGCCGACCGTTCCCAAGAGTACCCAGAAGAGACTAGTAAAACGATAAATTCTACCGAGGAAGGAAGACAATTTCTTGTTCTCAACGAGAGTATTATTCAACCAGAAGAAGGATTCCTTAATCTAAAGGAATACCTATCGGGAGCCGTAGATAAGTGAATCGACCGGAAACCTCAGAATTTCCACCTACGAACGCGCAATAACCAACGCCTACCTTTTTGGCTGGAGAGAATCTACACCAGTCAGCTGGGATCTGCCTACCATAAGCCCCAAAACGCACCGAGACAATGATGTCATGCACAGCCAGCCAACTCTCAAACAAAATAGCGGTAACTCAAACATTTTTTTAGTATTTTGTGGAATCTATCCACAGTTCGCTATGTTGAGCGATTACTGAATTCGTTAAAATGAACGGTGGCCAAAATTTATCTGGGTAGCCCATTGTAATATTCCTTTAGTAAGCCAGTAAATTGAATTTTTTTTTCAAAGATTAACATTTGCGTATTTAACGGAGTGTAAATTAATTATTTTGAGTCAAGCCTTATATTAATTAGCGAGTTAATTTTTTAAAACTATTTTTTTGTTTTGATTGATTAGTTTGTTGTAAAATAAACTACTATTTTTGGTTAATGTTTCCATCTATCGCTTGAAGGAAAGTTTTGGCAATATTAGTAGTCATAATTCGAGATTCTACCTTAGTTTGTGATATTAATCCCTTGAAGCGCTAATAACTGCCATAATCGAGTACATATGAGGTGCAAGGCACCATCTTTTAACCTCAGCATCGGTCAAAATATATATATATATATATATATATAACTACTACATAATAAATTAATGTCAGATTTTAGAGGTTTATAAACGCCCCCCCATCCCCAACAAAAAATTAGTTAGTCATTTTGCCCCTTGTTGAATAAGAACAAATTATCACCAAATCGTCCAAGGATAGATAAACATAATAGGAAGATAAATTTGGGTTAGAATTTTTGTGTGCGGCTAATTGAAGGTATTCAACCCATCAGGGGGTGAAAAAGGAAGTTTTGTTTTGGTGCCGATTGCTAACCTAGTTAATTTAAAGAGAGAGGTTAGGGTAGGTTAGGTTAAGCAGAGAGCTAAGTGTTTAGTGGTGGTATAAGTTCCGTTTGCTTAAGGAGGCCCCTTATCAATTAGTTGAAAATGTTACCGCACCCCTCCTGTAGGAAACATCCCCTTCGTCAGCGCCTTATGCATTCCCCTCAGATCCACCAGAGTGCCTGGTGAATTGCATAATAGATATGAGATCACCCAGAAGAGTAAAATTCGAGTCTGAGGCGCTAAATGATCATTCCTTGAAGAACTCTTAACTGGTCTAATGCCAAAAAATATTAATCATAATTATTAAAAAGACTTCCTTGCCTATGCGCGAGATGAACAATGTTATGTCAATACGTTAGTAATGCCATTATCGATTGTTGATGGAAATAAAAAAATTTGCAATGCTCGGCCTATGCGCTCTTAATACGAGGGGCAGTCAATAAGTTTTGCGAATCGGTAAGGCAAAACAGAGGAAGGGGGATTGCTGTTTGTGGAGGTGGGTGTTAGGACAAGTTATGACAAGTCAGGACCTGCAGCCGCACGCTCCTGCCTCGTCTATTTAAGAAGCAGTAGCTGATCGCAGATCGTCAGTCACAAATTTTTCAACAATGAAAAAGGTTGAGCACCGCGGAGTGATCAAATTTTTGACCAAGGAAGGCAAGAATGGAAAAGAGATCCATGAACGCATGGTTGCAGTATACACCCACACCGCCCCTTCCTATGCAACCATTGCTCGCTGGAATAGGGAGTTCTGCCATGGTCGTGAGTCCCTTGAAGATGACCGCCGTCCAGGACGCACATCAGACGTGACCAACGAGGACAATGTGTCCCATGTGGAGAGGATGATCCTCGAAAATCAATGGGTGAAGGTCGAAGAAATCGAGCGATAACTTGGAATATCACATGGAAGTGTTATCAACATTATCCACAACAATTTTGCCATGGCCAAGGACTCTGGCGTTGGGTCCCTAGAAACCTCACGCACCATGATCGAATTCAACGTCGTCAAAGTTCGGAGGAGCTGCTGCTCCTGTACAACCAAGACCTGGCTGGTTTCGAGTCACGCATAGTGACAGGTGATGAAACGTGGGTCCATCACTGGGATCCCGAGACCAAGATCGAAAGCATGGCCTGGAAGCACAGGGGCTCTCCGATAACCATCAAGTTCCAAACCCAACCCTCAGCCGGGAAGATCATGGCCACCATCTTCTCGGATTCTGAGGGAGTGTTGATGGTGGACTATGCGCCTCATAGAAGGACCATCACAGGCCAATATTACGCCGAGGAACTGGCTGGGTTGAAGAAGTGCATCCGTCAGAAGCGGCGCGGCAAGTTGACACGCGGTGTCCTGCTCCTCCACGACAATGCCTCTGTCCACACAGCCAGAGTTGCACAAGCTTCCTTGCGCAAGTGCGGATTCGAGGAGCTCAACCATTCCCCCTACAGACCAGATCTGGCCCCCAGCGACTACTTTTTATTCCGCCAGCTCAAGGCTGCACTGCGTGGACACTGGTTGGGGGACGATGAAGATGTCCAGCTCGCCTTCCAGGAGTGGATTGAACAGCAGTCGGGAGATTTCTGGTTGTCGGAAATTCGAAGCCTCAGGGACAAGTGGCGCAAGTGCATTGAAGTCGAGGGTAGTTATATTACAAAATAATAAAACACTTTTCCTCATACCTCATTTCCTTATATCCGAATTGCAAAACTTTTGACCGCTCCTCGTACTCGTAACAGGCCCTTATCTTGAGAGCGACTCAAGAACAAACAACGTGCCCAATACCTAGGATGCTTGCGTCTTAATTGCACTGGACAGAATGAATTGAATAATATCACGGAATTAAGCACTGAATTAATCACTTGTAATACTCGAGGTTATGAGCTCGGGATGGAAATTCTAGTTAACGATTAAACTGGTGAAGTTAGGGGAGGGGATAATTCACTTTAACGATACCTTTGGGTTCGTAAGTATTTGGAGAATGAGGGTGAATGTCTTCTTCTTCTGACGATGTTCGCACTTAGCCTGGTCGTTCGAGGTTACCGAATGTGGGGGGGGGGGGGTAATCCTAGACCGGTGTCTTGATATAATGTTCCTAGGCCGGACCGCGAAGACGAGTCAAGCTGTGACTCAAATCGGAATTCTTCTCCTCGAATTGTCTGTTCCGATTATTGGCACCTGGAGTGGGTAGCCAAAAATGATCACCTAGCTGCGTCTAGGGTAATCCGCAGAGTGAGGTCCTGTGTAACCTCTGACTCTGAAGGGGGAAAGGGTGTGTGAGAAGTTTAGCACCTACAAGTACCCTGATGGCAACAACAAATTCCCCGAAGTTTCTCCCTTGCAATGGGTGAACTGTTTCCTTTGTAGGACTAGTTTCACATACAACATAGGTCCAAGATCTTCTGCGCAACTCCAGGGAAAATTTCCTCTTTTATTTTCCTCAAGAGCTAAAATCGAGAGAGAGCACCGGATTCTCATCAAATTCTTAGCGTTGCATGAAAAGATCTTTTGTCTGCCACTGGGCATGCCAAACATTCATACCTCGGCACCATCCAAGCTTTCCTAGTCTCAAGCCACAGCTTTATGATGGCGCGAAGAAACTCAGGCATTTGTCGGCTGGCAGGTGTCTTTTGAGGCAGACATTTTCCTGTGTGGACGGCCGCGAATTTGGTTATTTCAAAGGCGCAAAAAGGGGTGAAAGGGATTCGATGTGAAAAGCTGAATTTGGAATAAGGTGGGGGGGGGGGGACACGCAGCTGTGTCGGCGTATTTATGTATGTACCAATGCATGGAGGTATTTAGACTTCTACAGGTATATAGACTATTCCTAATATGAAAGGAAATGAAATAAATTCTGTAAAGATCCATATTCCTTTTGTATCCTAAAACCTTCCATCAAAAGCTATAAAATTCCATAAACACAATGGCTATTGAAGAGTAAAAAAAAAAACAACTAAAAAATACTCCATGGCATTGTCTATAGGCTTCCAACAGCCTAACGGTTGAGTAATATAGTTATGGAAACATTATAAAGTAATACACTAAAAAAAAATATTAGGCAGAATCGGCATCAGCATCGGTATCGGCAACGGCATCTGCAAAAATTTTGGAATTGGCACAACTCTATTAAGTATTGCTTCAACCTCCTCCATCTTCTCCTGACTTTGCTCCTACTGATTATGATCAAATAACCAAAGATTTTTAGGAGAACATTGGTCGCAATTATTGCTTCAACCTCCATCATCTCCTGACTTTGCTCCTACTGATTATGATCAAATAACCAAAGATCTTTAGGAGGAGCTTGGTGGGGAAGTATAGCTTCAACCTCCTTCTTCTTGATATCAACCTCTAAGACCATTTGGATGGTCTTAGAGGTTGATATCAAGAGGTTAAAAATGAGTTGGATTTATATTTTGGATCAAAACAAAGAATTTTACAAGTGTGGGTGGCATTTATAAACTTGTTTACAGAAGGAATCACATTTTAGAAAGCTATGAAAGTTATGTTTATGATGAAATATTTCTATAGTCATAAAGTTTTGTTCATTTTTAATATATTCCTTAAAATCAGACATTACTTTTATTGCACCTGATACTTTAATATAGTTTTAATTTGAATATTTTTTTATATTATTATCTATACCAGTATCAATGATGTGCATGCAGTAAATTAATGGAGTTATTTCCTCTTGAAACTGATAGAAGTCTTATACATATAATTTGCTAAGAATTTTACAGAAAAACAAAGTTAGAACTGATAATTGTGATCACTTTAATCAAAATTATTGCTAACATTCAGATTAATTGATCTTTTTATTTGTAAAATTATGAAATCTACAGCCTATTTGATGTAAATTGATTTAGGTTGAAAGTGCACCCAAGAACTAATGACACATATGTAGGTTACTTGACATTGGACATACTCAGTGAGTTTATCTTTATGTGGAGAACAAACATATATTTTTTTTCTAAGAATGTCACCTGAAATGAAAAAATACACAATATCCACATCCCTCTGTGTTTAGAGAACCATGGAAGAGATTGATATTTTTTTAATTACCTGAGGAACCTCAATTACAAAGTGAAACACAAGTATGATGAGGCTGAGAATAAGGATCAAGTTACAGCCAAATGACAATATGACAAATGTTTGCTTCTCTGTTATCGCCATGAATGAAATTTGTCATCAGTGTCAATCAGAAGACCTTGAGGACCCTGGTCAGTCCAGGGTACCAAAGAAAGCCATAAAGTGAAGGCACAAGTACTCATCATCAAAATCAAGAAGGAAAATAGCAACAGCCTCCTTCATTTATTCTTTGAGAACGATTTTGTGTAGGACAGGGAGATAAATCAGCAGAATGATCGCTGAATGCATGAAGACACAGCAAAATTTCCACTTCTTTGAAAATAAAAAAATATTTTAAGAGCTCATCTGGCGACTGCCTACATGGGCATTAGTCGCCATATTAAAACTGGCCTAGTTCTAGGTACTTTAAAATAAAATTAAAGAAACGGAAAAAAAACTCAAAAGGGAGAAAGGAAGCAAGCTCCTGCATCGGGAGGAGCTCCCCCCGGCGCAGGAACGTGCAACCTAAAGGAAAAAAAAACAAAAATAACAAACCCTGCTTAAATAATAGGCAGAAGGCCGGCCTCCCCCCAAAAGTCAACAAGTCCACCAGTCAATGTGCACGCACTCATCCCGAGTACAAGCGACAGGCGGTAGCGACCCCGCCCATCCCGGTACCGGGACAGGTGTCATGCGCGAATATCACCCAGAGTGGGACATTTGACAAGAATGTGGCGAACAGTCTGGGGGACGACGCAGTCGTTGCAATAGGGCGCAGGCGAGCGCTCCATCAAATAGCGATGCGTCACGCGAGTGTGCCCGGCTCGCCAAAACCGTGGCGTCACGGATATCGCGAACCAGAGGATGCGGAGATTCCAATGCCCCGAGAGCACTCAGGGCGCTCTGTGAGTCGCTATAGATCACAATCCGGTCTCCGAACCGGGCACGTCGCGTAATCTCCAGTACCGAGTGGTGTATTGCCACCAGCTCGGCCGTGAATACAGACGCAGCGCCTGGTAGAGCCCCGCTGACTTCAAACAGAGGGGATACGGCGTGGAAGCCGACCCCCTCTTGGGACTTGGAGCCATCCGTATACACTGGCACGGTTCCAGCGTGAAATGATGTGTGCTCCAAAAAGGTCGAACGCAATACTCCCGGCGCAGTACAAGCTTTGGGAGCAGAAGTGTGGCGACAAATAGCCAAATGTGGTACCCTCCAGGGTGGCGTCCTGGGCAGAAATAGAGGCGCCACCGGCCCGAGAGCTATATCTACCTCTCAAAGGAGTTTCCTGGCCCTAAACCCAAAGGGCTTAAGGTATGACTGGCGTCTCTCGGCGGCATAGGCACCATCGAGATCAGCTGCGGATGCAGTGAGAGCTGTTGGCGACTGAGGGAGGCGCCGGTCGCAAGGCGAAGGCCGGTGTGGTGGATCGAATCCACCTTCCGCAATAAATGCTCGGCTGCGGATGTATAAAACTCGCATCCGTAGTCGAGCTTCGAGTGAACAAAGGATCGATAAAAAAGTAAGGCAGTAGCCCTATAAGCGCGCCAAGCGCTGAACGTTACGGAACGGAGAATGTCCATGGCGCGGGTACAAGAGACCCTAAGGCTGCGAATATGAGCCTCCCAGGTGAGGCGTCGGTCGAATACAAGACCAAGGAAACGGTGCGAATCAACCACATCCAGGGGCACCCCACTAAGAAACAAATCTGGGTCGGGGTGAAGCCGTGGATGGCGGCAGAAGTAAACCACATTAGTCTTGCTTGGCCAAAGAAAACCGAAACCTGTGCGCTTCGGCATAGCGAGAGACGCGGTTCAATGCCTGTTGGAGTCGACGCTCCAGGGTTGGCATCTGGGCCGCGCCAAAAGAGATCGAAAGGTCGTCCACGTAGAGCATAGCGAGAACATCTTCCGGCAGCACCGAGGTGATGCCGTTGATGCTCAGGGCAAAGAGTGTGACACTGAGGACACTTCCAGGCGGGACACCCTCTTCCTGCTCCTTTGGGCCGGAGAGGGCTTCGAAACCACCCGTACGCGGAATCGAAAATCTCGCAAAAATTCAGATATAAACATTGGGAGGCGTCCCCTCGCCCCCATCGTGTGGAGAGTCTCCATGATACTGTATCACCATGCGGTATCATTGGCCTTCTCCAGATCAAAACAAGACCGTGGCGTAGTGCTGTCTACGAAGGAAAGCCTCGCAGACGGCATTTTCCAGTCGGAGCAGAGCATCCGACGTGGAGTGGAACTTGCGGAAACCGCACTGTGCAGAAGATAGATGGCCTCCGCTGTCCAGGAAAAAGGCTAATCTAACATTTACCAATTTCTCCATCAACTTGCACACGCAAGAGGTTAGAGAGATTGGGCGGAAACCGGTCGGAGTAGAGTGATCTCTCCCCGGTTTGCCAAAGGCGAGCACAGTAGCGATTCGCTAGGAGTCTGGGAGAAGACCCTCCACCCAGATCTTGTTGAACAAATCTAACAGAAAGGCCATGCCTCGCTCACCCAGGTGTCGAAGCATGGCGTACGGGACATCGTCCGGACCATGGGCGGGGTCCGCGCACGAAGCGAGAGCGGAACGCAACTCACTCACAGTAAACTTGTCGTTGAAGGCTTCTCCGCCTCTAAAGGTAAAGTCCAGCCGGCGGCCTTCCGCGACATCATGACGTGCATTGAATGCTGGAGGAGCAGCATCCCGGCTAGAGAATGCGGAAAAAGCGGTCGCTAAGGAATCCGCCACGGACGTGGGGTCCGAGATTGCGGTGTCATTCTCCTAGAGAACGGGAGGGGGGGTCCTGCGAGAACTTGCCCCAAATCCTTGACTCGCTTCCACACCTCAGCTAAAGGGGTCTTCCCGTTAAGTGAAGACACGTATGCCCACCAAGAAGAGCGGCAGGCGTGCTTCGAAATATACCGGAACCTAGCCCTAGCCCGACGAAATTCACCGACAGTGAAATCGTTCGGCGTGCAAAACAGCCAGACGTCCTAGGAATAGTAGTCAGGCCCACGGCGATGAGGCTGCCGGAGAAAAACTCAACGGCCTCATCTACCGACCTAAACTCCTCGACTGAGATAGAGAATTCAGTCATTTCCTGAAATGCAGGCCACTGCGCCTGCACCAAGCACCACCGAGGTGGTCTCTCAGGCGGCAATTGCGCTGAAAATGATATTTGAATGGGAGAGTGATCACTACCATGGAGGTCATCGACCACCCCCCAATCAAAATCAGGCTGTGAATCAGAAGAGCACAAAGATAGGTCAAGGCAAGAAAATGAAGCGGTTCTCGGACAGTGATGCATAAACTCATCCACGTTTAGGACACCCATCTCAAGCTCTTCAATCAGATCGGCAAGGACTTGTCCCCTGGGATTTATGGAGTAATCTCCCCAGAGAGGATGCCTGCCGTTCAGATCTCCAAGCAAGAGATAGGGCCTCGGCAACCGTGCCACGACGCGGCGGAAGTCCCCCGCGTCGAAGTCAGCTGACGGTGGAATGTACGCAGAAATGATAGTATACCTCTTATCCGGGTCAGCTGCACAGCCACTGCCTGAAAGGAGGTATCTAAAGAGAAAGGAAGAACGCAGACATCATGCCAGGTGTAAACCGCGCATCCCCCAGCGAGGCCATCACACGGTGGTGGGGTCGCAAGACCTTTATACCCCGGGAGGGTGGGCAGGGGGCACGCGCCTAGCATGGTCTCCTGCAAAAAGATAGCTAACGGGGAACGGGAAGAGACGAGCCTCCGCAGCTCCTCCCAGTTGGGCCGGAGTCCACGGCAATTCCATTGAAGGAATTTTCCCTCCAGGCCTAGCTTGGAGGAGACGCGGGGGCCCTCCTCGAACTGAAGACCCTCACGGGAATGGCCGTACGCTTCCCGGGAGCTGTTGGCCGGAAAAGCGCTGAAGGCGCTGTCGCCTTCGAGGACTTATTGGGGGAGGTTGGGTTTGCCATGCGAGTCCTTTCCTCCCTCCGCCTCGAAACCTTAGGCGGGCGTTGTGGCTTCGGAGGTAGGGGGCCCTCTTTTCGAGGAACCACCGTCTCCGAGCCACTCGCTCCACCTCAGGGTGTGGGCGAAGGAGCCGAAGCTCCTTTGTTGCTGTCCTCCTTTCGGGGGACAGCTTTAAGAACCCCGCAAGATGGCCTAGCGACCATCTTCAGGGGTGTTGCCTCCTGTGAGTCTAAAGACTTGGTGGAGGCGCGTGGCCGTTTCGCCTTACGGAAAACGGTCACGCTGGGGGAAGAGGGGGGAGCCCTGGTTTTAGCCGAGGCTGGGTATGAACCCTTTTTGCCGCTAGCTTTACCAGGGAAGCGGCCAGGTTGAGTAGAGCCCGCAGAAGGGCTCCGAATGGGCACGGAAACAACCGTGCTCGTTAGCCTGGATGGGCTAGGAGCAGAGGGTGCCTTTCTAACTATTGAGGCATATAACGTCCCAGGCAGTGCCAGGCACGCCAGGACCAAGTCCTTTGCCTCGCGGAATGAGAGTCGATCCTGGGCTTGAACAGCCAGGATTTCTTTCTCAAGGAGATATGCACCACATTACTTCGAAGAAGCGGGGTGCGGTTATCCGCAATTGACCACACACAATTTAGACTTATCGTGTGCGACCTTATAGCAATTTACACAGACTTCAGGTGACCCCGACTTTGCACATCTACATGAGTGATTTGTATGGCCCAAGCGGTGACAATAATAGCACCGCTGCGGCAGTGGCAAGAATGCATTCACGCGGTAGCGGTACCAACCGGCACACACCGACTCAGGGAGCTTATCACAGTCGAACGTGACGAAGAGTGTAGGGGTGGGTCTCGAGGCCCCTCCCTGTTTTCTCATCACACGTTCGACCTTGACCGCCCCATGGACGGCCAGGTCTAGGGTGATGTCCTCAATGGAGTAGTCAACGAGTTCCCTCGCATAAACTACTCCTTTCACAAAGTTCATGGTAGAGTGCGGCGTCACACTCACCGGGGTGCAATGAAGTGTCCGAAGAGCACTTATCTTGGCCGCCTCGGCGGGGTCGCCGCATTCGCCAGAAGGCTCCCTTCCGAGAAACGGGTCACCTTCGGCTCTCTACCAATTGCACTAGCTAATCCTCTCCTCTGATGGATCATGTTGCCCTTGGACAACATGGTGCCATCAGTGGAGCAAATAACGAGGAAGCGTTTGAAGCCAGCGGGCTCGAAAACGCTAGGTAACCTCTGAATGAGGGGCCCCGATGTCATCGAGGCTCCGTCCTGTGCACTTTTGGTCTTAGTCTGGGTCTCCGCAACCGGGGGGGCAGAGGGGCCGGATGTGCCGATCTTGGCTTGGTCGCTTGCCAGAGTGGCAGCATACACATCCATCCCCGCAGCCCCCGCAGATGGAGAGGAGCCCCGAGTCTTCTTTGTCTTTTTCTTTTTTTGGAGAGGAGGGCGGGGAATGAACTCGCTTCTCACCCCCGCCGGTAGAAGCCCCTAGGCCAGATGTACCGGCCTCAGCCAGGTCCTTCTCCGAAATGGAGAAGGTCCTGGTGGTCGCAGGGGCATCATCCGGAGGAGATCCTTACCCTCCTTGTACTGCCTGAGAATCCCCAGCCGTTTGAGGAGGACCTTGCATAGGGGCGGTATCGGGTTCGGTGCCATGCGCCGAGCCCGGATTTCCCCCCATGGAAGGCCCTACCGTCTGAGGCTGGTTTTCCTCAAGGACCATGTCTATCACAGGAGGCACCTCCAGTTGGCCATCCCCTCCCAGGACATGGCAGGTCCCCTTGGCAGCGTCATGAGTCTTTAGTGGGGAGGCACAGGCCTTGACCCCAGGCAAGGTTTAATATTCTTGCCAGCAGGTCTTTTAAGGGAAGCGACCGAAGGGGCCTGGCTTCCCTCTCCCCCCTAAGGGGGTTTGCCCTACCGAGCCGCTTACACGAGGGGCGGTCGGCAATGGGCTGCCTGCTGGCTTTCTTGGCAGTCCCCTTAGAAAGCAAAGGAGGGACTGCCGCTGGAAATAGGGAGGTGCCCGAAAGCACCTCCAGAGAAGGGGGGAGGGGGAGTCCCCTACACCCATAGGCGTAGGAGAGAAGTAAGCCTCCTCTCCGGTTAAAGAAGTATGGAGGGTCCCCTGCGCAAGCACAAGGGGGAGACCTCCATTTTCTCGGTGGAGCTGCCCGAGGGCGGCTCCGTTGATATTCTTGGGGAAGTTGGGGGTTGGGGTTTTTTTTATTTTCATCATTGGGCATGGTGACCCTATTTGTGCTACAGGACGCAATAGCTCATCTCCTCTTGCAGTTGCCCGCACTGCAAGAGGTGCTTACAGGCCTGGCAGTCCATCGGCATGGCGGCTCCACCTTGAACACGGCGTAAAATTGATAGAATGTGAAGAGGAGAGTATAAGGGATGTGAGGAAGGTATGGGTGGGGATGAAGCAGGTTGTTAAAAACCAGCAACCACAGACCGGAGCTCAGGGGTTATTGAACATTGTCCCCTCCCCCCTCAGCCCCGATGCGGGATGGTTGGCTGAGAGGAAGGTCAGCATCTACCCTTGAAATTAGAGGCTGACCAGAGAAAGTTGTGGGAGAGGTTGTATGAAAAGCGAGGAAACAAGTGTTTTGAAGGAAGAAGAAGAGGTTAAGCTGGGGTCGGACGGGGTGCTGAGTCCCGTCAGCACGGCGGCCAGGATGGCAAATCGCCGCGCCCCTTACGGGGTTTTAAGAAGGAAAGTAGACCTAAATAACTTTAGGCCAGTATGTCTAACTCTGCATGTTTGTAAGCGTATGAGCAAAGATGCTCATAGCATGGATTTAGAATGGGTAATCATGTTTAGCAAACATTGGCTAAACTCAGTTGAGATTGAAAAGGACATTACACGTAGTAATAGATGAGTCGGTGAGGTTTTCTAAATAGTTTTTTAGGCTTCATTAAGATAAATATTAAAAATGTAAGGATGTTATCCTTAAACTTTATAACTCATATGAGAGCCCACATTTAGTGTATTGTATACAGGCTGGTTCCCACATTTTAGACATGATATCAACCTGCTAGTTAATGCAAATGAGGGCAACAAAATTATTACCTTTGCTGAGGCACCTTGAATATTTAGACTGAAGATCTTAAATATGTTCTCAATTGAAAGGTGTGCAAGAGGGACCAGGGAAAAGTAGTAGGAACCCCACTCATATAGATGGGAGAAGTACTGTTTACACAGCACTCCATGAAAAGGACATTCAAGCAAGCATGATAAGTCTATAAACTCTACTATTATTATTTATTACAAAGACATGGCAATCTTGAGTGATAGCATTGTGTGAAAAAATATGAAATAATGTTTGCCATTACACAAATAGTTATTAAGAAACTAAAAATAACAAAGATTATCTTTACTTGGTGGAGGTTTTGTTGCAAAAACTCACTGGTAGTGTTTGGTAGAGAGTTTTCAGATTTTGCACACAGTATATCAAAAGTAACAGAAGAACTCATCTCCCTATGAAGGAATTCTTCACTAACTTCTTCCTTAAATGAAATTTCCCCAAAGTCCTGTTTGAGGAAGTATAAAATTTAATTCCTTACAGACAGGAATTACTGTTGTGTTCTTTTCATACATTTATATTCATGTTTTTAATGGCTTACTTTGGACAATTAGATATGTTCACTTTTAGGTGAAAATAATGAGTGATGGATGAGATTGTAGAGATTAGTGTGTGCAAATAGCAGAAGTGTGCATGCTAACAGCTAAATAGTGGTGTCAAATGTGATGATAGGAGATTGACTAAGTAAGGAATAACAACCTCATCAAAGGGTAAAAGAGATAAAAAGATCAAGAAGATGATCCCAGCCACTAATGCCCTCTCACAGAGTGTCATACTGTAAAAAAATAAAATAGAACCATTTTATGACTGAAAAATGTTCTTTCCTAATACACAAAAAAATCTGGGCAAGGATGGGATCAAACCAAACATCTTGAGGCACCAAGCACCGAATTGATCTTAGTTAAAGCAATGCCTTGACCACTCAGCTACATGTGAGGAGATAAATAAATACAAATAAAGTTAAACATACAGAAAATATATGTATACTATATACCTCATGAATGTGAGATATTTATATTTTTTTTAATTTAATGAGCCTATCTGGCAACTGCTAACTAGAGCAAAAGTCACTATAATTTGTGGAAAATCAAAAGGCTAGGCTATATTAAAAAATAAGAAAATAAAGATCAAACAACAAAGGCAAGACACAAGGAAAAAACAACAATAAAACAAAAGCAAAAAAGTAACAAGAAGGAAACATGCTCCAATGTTGAGGGTAAGCCAACCTTCACCCAGCGCAGCAACATGTGACCTACAACAAAGTCAAATAAAAGGGAGACTAACCATCTTCCAAAAGTTGTATAGTCCGCAAGTCTGTGTGCACTAACCAGTACAGAGAACAAGGGACAAACGGTAGCGACCCCGGTCATCCCAGTGCTATTACAGGTAATATGCACAAAGATCCCTCAGATTGGGACATTCAACAAGAATGTGCTGAACATCCTGGGAGACAATGAGGTTGTCACAATAAGGAGCAGGCGAGTGCTCCATCAGATGGCAGTGTATCATGTGAGTTTTCAATTTATAGATGAAAGTTAGCATCCTGAAGCCATCAAGGCATTGTGATGTAGGTCCATGGGAACAGTCACAGTGCAATAGCTGCTTTGCCAAGCAGCCCAGAGATCTGGCATATTTATGGCATGTAATCGGTATTATGAAGAGCGAACTGCTGGTCTAGTTGTCCAGTCCCCCGCAGACTCTTTGAAGCCCTCATTCCCTGCAATTCCTACATGTCCAGGAACCCAGCAGAAGATAATCACAACATCCATTCAGCTCTCAAAAACCGTCGCATTATAGATATTGTGAATCAGAGGATGCGGAGATCCCAATTCCTCGAGAGCATGCAGTGCATTTTGTGAGTCACTATAAATCACAATCTGGTCTCCAAACTGGGCACATTGCATTATCTCCTGTACTGAGTGGTGTATTTCAACCAGCTCGGCTGTGAAGACAGATGCAGTGCCTGGCAGAACCCCGCTGACTTCCCACAGAGGGAATACGGTATGGAAAATGACCTCCTTTTGGGACGGTTCCAGCATGACATGAAGTGTGCTCCCAAAAGGCGGAACGCAATACTCATGGTGCTGTAGAAGATATGGGAGCAGAGACATGGAGACAAATAGTCAAAGGTGGTACCTTCTAGGGAGGTGTCCTGGGCAGAACCAGGGGGTGCCACTGGCCAGAGAGCTATACCGAGCTCTCAGAGTTTTCTAGCCCTAGAGTATGACTGGCATCTCTCAGCAGCATAAACACTGTCAATATCAACTGTGGATGCAGTGAGAGCTGTTGGTGATTGAGGGATGCACCGGGCTTGCACTTACAGGATAATAACACTGTGTAACAAAATTTCAATTTTGTCTTGTCTTTGGGTTAAAAGTGTTATTTTCTAATTGTTTGTGGCTCTATTAAATAAAAAAAAGCCTATTTTAATCCCCAAACTTTGCTTTTGTGGATAAGACATGGAATTTTTAAATTAACCCATTTATGGTAAATAACATGATTTTGATGCAATAGTAAAAATATATAAAAAGTTTCAAGGGTTATGTTTTTTTTTCAGGTATGGTATAAACATGATATATTGTATTTAAAAGGTTAATAGAAACAGTAATACAATAGCAATAGCTATTATTTCCCTTTTTTTCCTTGTGACCTGGACAGCAATGGCAGTTCTCTTACATTCCACATAGATTCAGCACTAATTTGGTGAAAAATAAACTGTAGAGCTTTCTAGAACCTTCAGGCAATGTAGATGACTGTATAAAGGCAAAGAATGTCTACTCAACAGATCAGTTTAACTCTGGCCATCATAGAGCAGACATCATCACTCGTCATTGATAAAAGCATTTGTCACACATGGCATTGTGGTGGCGGGGTTGCGACACCCTTACCAATTCTTCCCGCCGCCCCAACAAGGTCCGTTGGTGGTTCAAGGAGAGTGTATTGAGGAGAGAGAGAGTATTTTTTAAATTTATTAAAAACCAATAAATATTCCAAGCTAAACCAAAATCACAGCCCCAAACCTTTAAAATAAATATACCTTATAACCTACTCAAAATTATTATATTTATGTACACACTATATAGGTGGCCTTACAATATTATTGGCCAACAACCGCACTCATAAATAGAAATTTCTAGGGCTTCACAAATAGATGTTAGTCTGTCCAAAATGTATCCAGATCTGAGAGCACTATTACCGGTATAACAGGGGGGGGGGGGGAGGGCTGCTTTCTGAGGGAAGGGGGATTCCTTATGATACTCTTCTTTCTTAAGGGACTGGGAGTCTCGCTCAAGCCAATGCAAAATGATCTGCACTCACGGACGGGGATGCAATGGTTCCAGTCAATGTGGAAAGTGGGAGGGCTCTGGCTCCAATCAATGCGTAGGCAACTTGGAGACAGTCTCGAGACTCACATTTCAAAAACAGTTCCCTTACTGCTAAACGAGGGTCAAGATTAGCTGCTGCCACCTCACCAAGCCAGAACGCGCTGGACAAGCCAGCACCAAGAACCTGAATAACTATTCAGCTTCTATCTAAATTCCAATGGACACTTTCCTAATTTAAGTTGACTGTTAAACTCATTCAATAGTCAATCACTTCAAATTCAGACTAATCTCATTCCTGTTTCAAATATCGCTTTGTTGACAGCTAAAATAATATAAAACTGACTTCGCTGAATCCTCCTCATTCAAAACACCCTGAAAAAGGAGAAAGGGATTAGAGACAGGGAAGGGGAGGCAGACACCAACACACTACTACAGCATCAAGAGGTTATAAGCATCTTACAGAAGCATTTGGCTATGTCTGCAGTGAATTTATTAAGAAAAAAGCAAAAAAGTACTCTGTAGAGAGATTTGCTCAAATTTGAGGCAATATCATAGGCCTTCTCCAGATCTTAAAACACTGTGGCGTATGAAGGAAGGCCTCAGATGGCATTTTTCCATCAGAGCAGAGCATCTGATGTAGAGTGGAACTTGCAGAAGCTGCACTGTCTGAAAAACAGGTGGTCTCCGCTGTCCATAAAAAAAGGCTAATCTAACATTTATCAATTTCTCCAACTTGCACACGCAGGAGGTTAGAGAGATTGGGCGGAAACCGGCTGGGGTAGAGTGATCTCTCCATGGCTTGCGAACACAGTACCGATTCGCCAGAAATCTGGGAGGAGACCCTCTACCCAGATCCTGTTGAACAAATCTAACAGAAAAGCCATGCTTCGCTCATCCACATGTCAAAGCATGGCATACGCGACATTGTCCTGACCAAGGGTTGGGTCTGCACACGAAGCGAGAGTGGAATGCAACTCGCTCAGAGTAAACCTGTTGTTGAGTTCTCTGACTCTGGAGGTAAAGTCTAGGTGGGGATCTTCTGCTGGCTGAGAAGCATCCCATCATGAGAATGTGAGAAAATCCGGCATGAAGGATTTTGCCACATACACAGGGTCAGAGATTGCAGTCCCATTCGCTTGGAGAACGATAGGGGAGGGGGGGGGGGTGCTAGGAAAGTTTGCCCCAAATCCTTTCGACTCGCTTCCACACCTCTGCTAGAGGGGTCTACCCATGAAGTGAATACACATATGCCTGCCAGGAAGAGCAGTGGGCGTGCTTTGAAAAATACCAAAACTTAGCCCTAGCTTGACAAAATTCACCCACAGGCAGAGCTTATAGCGCATGTAGGCATAATGCTTCTATTTGGAGGCCACCTCACATTCAGCTGACCTTGATGGAAGCGGTTGGTGTGCAAAATGGCCAGAAATTGTAGGAATAGTAGTCAGGCCGACAACGATGAGGTTGCCTAAAAACTCAACAGCTTCATCCACCAACCTAAACTCCCTGGCTGAGACAGAAAAATTAGTCATTTCCTGAAATGCTGACCACCACAGCTGCATTAAGCACAACCGGGACAGGCTCTTAGGCAGCAGTGGCCCAGAAAATTACATTTGAATGGGAAGGTGATCACTACCATGGAGGTCATTGATTACACCCACCCAAAATCAGGCTGTGCATCCGCAGAGAAGAGAGATAGATCATGAGAGGAAAATGAAGTGGTTCTCGGACAGTGAAGTGTAAGCTCATCGACATTTAAGGAAACCTATCTCCAGCTCATTAATCAGTTCGGCAAGGACCTGACCCCGAGCAAGAGAAAGGAGACGGCAACTGTGCCACTATGCAGCAGAAGTCCCCAGTATCGAAGTCGGCTGACAGTTGAATATACACAGAAATAAAAGTATACCTCCTATCCAGCTGCCCAGCTACTGCCTGAATGGAGACACCATGCCCTGTGTGGATTGCACATCCTCCTCTTCGAGTGACCCAACAAAGCACTGGGTGTGGGCATAGGGACAGAAGCTACTTTGGCACTGTTCTCCTTTCGGGGAGCAGCTTTAGGAACCTTGGAAGATGGCCTCAGAACTAACTTCAGGGGTGTTGCCTCCTGTGAGTCTAACAATTAAGTGGAGGTGCGTGGCAGTTTTATCTTACTGGAAACGGTCATGCTAGGGGAAGGGGGTGAGCCCTGTTTTTAGCCGGTCCTAGGTATAAGCCCCTTTGTGTTGCCAGCTGAACCAAGGGAGCCCTGGGTGGGTAGAACCAGCAGAAGGGTTCCAAATGGGCCCAGAATTGACTGTGCTCGTATGCCTGGAGGGAGCAGGAACAGAGGGTGTCTTTCTTAAACTTGAGGCATATGACATCTCATGCAGCATCGGGCATGCCAGGACCAAATCTTTAACTGTGAGAAACGATCCTGGGCCTGAACAGCAGGTATTTCATTTGTAGGGAGAGACACGCCACATTGCTTCAAAGAAGCAGGATGCGGTTGTCCACAATTGACCCACTTGTCCACACAAAATTTAAACTTATAAAGTTTGGCCTTGAAGCAACAAACACAGACTTCGGGTAACCCCAACTTTGCATACCTACAGAAGTGATTCATATGAGCGAAGCGGTGGCAGTAGTAGCACCTCTGTGGCGGTGGAACCAATGCCGTCACACAGGAGATACACCACCACGCACCAAGTCAAGGAGTTTGTGACAGTTAAATGTGATGAAGAGTGTAGGGGTGGGTCTCAAGCCCCCTCCCCCTTTCTCATAACACGTTCAACCTTGAACTTTCTGTGGTCAGCCAGCTCTAAGGTGATGTCCTCTATGGAGTAGTCCACAAGTTCCTTAAACAACTCTTTTCACAAAGTTCACAGTAGAGTGCGGCGCCACACTCACCGGCATGCCATCAAGTACCTGAAGGGTATGAATCATGGCTGTTTCAGAAGGTTCAATGGATCTGCCAGGTGGCTCCCATGCAAAAACTAGACACCTTTGGCTCTCTACCAATAATGCTAGCTAGTGCTCTGATGATGGATCATGTTACTCTTGGTCAACATGCCGCCATCAGTGGAGCAAATAACAAGAAAGCGTTTGAAGTCAGCAGACTAAATAATGCCAGGTAATCTCTGAATGGGCAGCCCTGATGATTATAATCAGGCAATCTGCCACTTACAATTTTGGTCTTTGTCTGGGACTCTCCACTTGGGACTCTCTTCAAAGATTTGGTCCGAGGGAGTAATCCTGCCTTGTTAGAGATGACGTAGAGTCCACAATAATAGCCTCTTGACAAACGACTATTACGCAAGATGAACTCAGATCTTGCCTTTGGATTAAGAATAAAGAATCAAGAATTGACGCATCACCTTCAGGTAATGGGTACCATTGAGTACAGGGTTGACTTGTGGAAAGCTCTATGAGAATACAAGGAGCTTGACGAGTTTGTGCAGAACTAACAGGGATGGGAACATGGTTGGATATTTTATAGGGGTGAGACAGAGGGGGTTTTCTGCATTTCTTGAAGGGGAAGGGTTCCAGTGGACAGACGCTTCACCGGCCAAGCTGAACTTTGCCCAATTCACACCATCGCAGGATAATCCCCAGCGGGACGCTCCATACCCTCCATGCTCTTAAGAACATCTCAGGCTTCCGCTAAGTCTGGCCTCCGGCCCATCACAGCGTTCGCAATTTTGCACCTCATTAGTGTGGTTTAAAAAGGGACAACCAGGTGTGTCTTCTCCCTCTCTCCTTGAAAGGGATGACTCCACTCATCTTTTCTCTCTCTTTCTCTGAAACCTGGGTTGGACATCACAGATACCATTCAAAAATACCCATTACGGATCCCATAATGCTGGCAAACTGGCATCCATCAAGGAAGAGAGAGGGGCAGATACACTGACCCCTGTAAATTAGTCATGCATGTAAGCTGGATATTAGGGGGCACAGGCAGACGGACCCTGTTAGCCTAAGGGGGCTGGCCCTATTGAGCTGCTCCCAATGGGAGTGGTCAATTATGGGAACCTGACTGTTCTCTTGACAGTCCCCTGTGAAAGTAAAGATGGACTGCAGCTGGAAAGAGGGAGTCACCCAGGAGCACTTCATGGGGATGAGGGTGGAATAGGTTTAATTTTTTTCACCTCAAATCACCTGTGCCCACTCTGATACCCACCATTCATTTCAGGTTTCAGAGGAGGATGGAGGACAAAGCTGCCTGGAAGCAGTGTCGGACCCCCATCTTTCGTCAAAGACTGATTTTCTTTGTCTCCTTTACATAAGTTAATATACAGATTGAAAGGAATATTTAAAAAAATATATATCAAGAAAATTGTAGTTTTTGAGTGAACAATGACAAGTGGAGCTGAATGTAAAGCCAAGTATGTAATGGTGGGAATATTGTGTGTGCCTGTGTGTATGTGTAGGTGGTATATATGTATAGAGGGAGTGGGGGATATGTAACACCATTAAGGAGAAAGCTGAGGGTAATTTTTCCCAGCCTTTATAGATGGCTGATGTGTGAATGGAGAGTACATTTGGGAACCATTCTCCCTATTTTATCCATTATGGATTTTTCACCACTTTGCATTAGTCCGTCCTTTTACCCGACATTTCTTTGTTTATGATAGAAGAGTGTGAGTGTTTTGCTAGGAATAGGGGTTTGGATAGACAGATTGTAAATAGAAATTAGTAGTGGAGATTTGTCTTTTATATGTTTAAAAAATTTTCTCTCTTGCAGGGGATACTATTTTGTATTAATCTTTTAACAAAGAGATATTTAAATTGGAGCCCACTTTTTGTTGCTAAACCAGGCTAAAATCTTTTGTCAAGGCTCATAAAGGGTCAAATAATTTTTTTTAGACCAAAATCATTTATTGTGGCCAGCGCCAATCATTGTTTGGCATCCCGACCCAGTCTTTGGCAGCAGATTTTCTTGGTCTATTTGGCTGGTCTGCATCCACTTGTAAATTAGCATACCACCGCTGCTGATCATTTGGGTCAATTTGACCCCGCCTGGTTCACAGCCAATTGTGTAAGGGGGATGCCAAGAGACACTTGGACAGAAGCCAGAGTGAGTTCAAAAACACATTATCCTCCCATTTCCCTGCCCCTTTCTGCGATTAAGAGCTTGAATATATTTTCATACGGAAGAGTAGTCTGTAACAGAGAGTTATTGTAAGGCTGATATGGCCACTAAGATCTCCAATAGATATTTTTGTCTTCTCATAGTCTGACAACACTGTCTCAATTTTGTATATTTATATCTTAATTTGTTTTTGTATTTTTGTAAATATTGTACATTTTTCTTTGGGGAAAATAGATTTAGGAAATAGGGTAGTCTCCTTTGCTGCCAGAAGTAGACTTTATTTCCTAATCATTAAAGTCCCCAACCCTAGTAAAGGTGTGGAAGGTACATTGTATCCTACCATACAGCTCCCACAGGACCACTGGCTGCTCTCATTTTGGATTGAGGAAGGAGTTGGGGAGTGTGCAACTGAGAGACTTCTGTGTATGGCACGATTTGGAAACAGGGACACTGCTGTCCTTCTCCCTGGACCGTCACTAGTGAGAAGGAGAATACGAGGATGAGAAGAAATCTAGCAAGACCCAGCACCCTGCTCCACACTAAAAGAAAGCAAGAGGACTCATTATAAACACACAAGAACATTAAACTGACCCTCCAGGGCAAATATGTGCCCACAAAGTCGAGATGGCTTGTAGTTACGGTTGGGTCAAAACTGCATTTGAGTGGGAGAGTAAGCTTGCAAAGTTGTTTGTAGACGATTATATACATTTCCTTAATTTGTTTGATACCATATGCGCTTAATATTATTACTTTAGTTGGTATTTTGTGTTTCTTCTTAATTATTTTGTATATATTTCCTAGGTTCAAAATATATCTATATATTTTAATAATAAAAAAAAAAAAAAATATGCATTTTCTTGAGCCTCCTTCTGATCTAGTAGCCGTCTCATGAGTGAATGAGGGACCACCTGATTCAAAAGGGCTCCTCAGAAAACACAGGTTGAGGGAGGAACCTCCTTTTATGTGGTGGAGCTGCCTGAGAGCAGCCCATAAGCATCGTGTCACCACTTTGGGCTGTACGTAAAACTGATAGTTTAAAGAATTAAAGAGGGCGTATGCGAGTAGGATGAGGATGGGGGTGAGGCAGGTTGTTAGAAACTCACCATCTCAAACTGGAGCTGAGTAGGGAGGGGAAGGCCCCCCCAACCCAGCCTCGATCCAGGATGGCTGGGCGAGAGGAAGCTAATCAGCATCTACCCTGTGAAATTAGAAGCCGATCAGAGAAAGTTAGAGAAGAGGTTGTAGTGAAAGTGAGGATTCAGGGTAAGAAGACAGAGTCTCAGAAAGAAGGACAAGAGGCTAAGCTGGGGCTGGACGGTATGCTGAGTCCTGTCAGCACTGGGACCAGGAAAGCAAAATGCTGTGCCACTTATGGGATGAATGTGAAAGAATGATGAAATAGAATGAGTCATACCATAAATAAATAGATAAATGGATTTTTTCTATGGAAACATTTTTCCTTGTTTCCAAAAATCCATGCAGGAATAATGATCGAACCAAGAACACTGCAATGCAAGCACCACTTTTATCTCAGTTAAAGCAGTGCCTTAGACGACTTAACTAGCAAGCATCTGAAAAAAAATTCTCATGCAATGCCTTTCAATAAAGGACTATATAAAATTTAACCCTCTCAACTTATTTCTCTTTAACCAATAATAGGTTGTAGAGAGATTAAGCTACCATGGGAACATTGTTAAATATTATAACAAGCAACTCATTGTAACTACCTCTTTGGCAGGGCATTCTTTTAACAGCAATTCATTAGAACCATCAACAACTGCTCCTTCTTGACCTGTGATCAATTTTACTTTATTTCCATGATCTGAATCAGACAACTCTTCCTTCATTTCTTTGATGGCAGTTTCTTTATAAATATCCTAATATAAAAAAATAAGTAATTCACTTTCTGTAATTATACACAAGTAATGATTTATAAGTTAATCATTAGATAGGTAAAAGTATTTTAACTAAAATGCATACAAAATAATGATGTTGAATGCTAATATAAATAAGACCAGGCAATGGCTTCACCACTCCCCCTTATGGGGGGAGCTTGTGCTTCGCTACTAGGATTAAAATTTAAAATCTAAAAAAAAGCAGCCATGGTTAAATTTTTATAAATTTTCTGAACTTCGCCAATTATAATAATTTTAAAAAGGAACTCTAAACTAAATTTCCCCCCTTTCAAAATATCACATTGCTAAAATATAGTTATAGAAGAAGATATATAAAAATAAATTTTCTGAACTTGACCATTTGTAATTCTTTGGGTTTTAAAAAATTCACAAAATTTTGATACTTACATTTATTTCTGAACTTCACCATTTTGTTTTTTGATATTATAAAAGAATTATTAGAAATAACTTTGATAAAAAATATAAGTCATAATCAAACTAAGATGAAATTATTATTCAAATCCCCTTCTTAAATTATAGTTTGTGAAAATCCTGAGATGCTTACATTTTTATCATCTAGATGAAAATTAAGCATATAATGAATATCTTCCTTTTTCATTTCTTCCATTTTTGTAACCTCTGAAGAAATCCTATAACAAATAAAAGCAAAGTTGCTTCAATCTCATCAAAAATTCAATTCATTGCCTCATTAATTAATTAACCCATCTGTATCTTTGGTGGATAGTTGAGTGGATGGAGCTTAGTTGTGCTAAAAGTGCTCTCTCTGACATGTGTGGTAATTTCTCTGAATGGTAGCTTATTTAGTTTTGTTTGGTGGGAGGTTGTTTAAGTGTCTGTGAGTAGAGTAGATGTGTTTTAATAAGTCATGAATTGGAAATGGAAGAGCAAAGCCATTATGCTGCTACCAGTGATTAATTTTGAGGATGGGTGGAGGTAGTTTTCTTTAAGTTGATGGGGTGGAGGTAGTTTTCTTGTAAGGTGATGGTTGGGATGAGATTGATTTAGTTATTCCACATTAAAATCAATGAATGTTTATTGACATGAATGAGAAAATATAAATAGTACCTATTAGTTTAAGTGGTTCTGAAGATGTGGAGCCATTAACTTTTCAAAAAAGTAAATCTGAGGTGATCAACTTTTAAATGCCACATCTCAGTTTTAATATTTATAAAACTCATTCTTAAACTATTAATATGAAACATAATGAGAATTTACAGTAACCTTCACTTTTTATACATATCAGTCAGTATTTGTCATTGTTGGTTTTCAACCAAAAAATATCTTCTGGTGATCACAAATTTGTGTTATGTGCTTTTACACATGGCTGATTCAATTGGCATCAGTCTTGTGCAAAGTATAGTTTTACCTCATGTAGTATCAGAAAATTGCTGTTCTTTTTGTTACTTTTATAATATGTTAAATTTAGTGCTTTTATAGTGATAACTTTAGTGGCTATGCATTGCCAAAAGAACACAAGATCAACCAATGAATTAAAAAAAGTATAGCAAAGAATGAACAGGCCAATGATCGACCGATGTTGCAAAAGAATATGGTAAGGTCATAACAGCTTCTAGCAGCAAAGTAAAAAAAACCGGCTATTAAAGCAGATATTATTAGCGAATTGACTAATATAGATTTGTAATTTATAGGAAGGATTTTTCAGGAATTACAATTTAGAAGTATTGTAATATTGAATAACATTAGAACTTTTATTTGCATTAAAATTTTCATATATATTTATTTTTAATTGTGATGGTAACTATTTAGGCCCCAGAACAAATTATTTTTAATTACTTGTATTTAAATGGGAAATAATGAGCTCACAGTTTACCACCCAATGTTTTTATGAGGCAGAAACTCGGGACTGAGGGAGGGAAGACTGATCTGCTGCTACGGTGGGAGGTGTTGAAGAATCCCGTCATTACACATGCCAAACTGAAAAAGAATCATCCCACGCTGTGGAAAGATGTGATGATTCGGTCAATTCAACATCACCTGCAGAAGGACCTCAGGATCCCTAGTCAGTGCACTGCCCAGAAACCTCTCCTAACCATGAACATGGCAAAGTGATATCTTCACTGGACTGAAGACGACTGGATATATGATGTTTTAAAATGAAAGCTGCTTTAAGTGTATCAGGGGGGAAGCAGGAATGTGAGACGATCCTACACCATCAGCCGCTACAACCCCTGCTATACCAGTTGTACTGGTATAGAAACACTACAATGAATAGTGATCATTACATGAACACTTTGAAGGACATCATCTGCCTTTTTATGCTATTCAAGGCGCATATATTTTTGGGGGGCAAGATGGGGCCGCCCGCCATACCTCAAGAAAGGTAAAAAAATACCTTGCTGGCCAGTACACTAAGAAAGTGAAAGTTCCCCCGCAGTTGTCAACCGAGGAAGAGGAGTTGATCATAAAGACTCATCAACTGCAGTGACTTCAGTTTTCCCTTAACACAAATGGTTCTCTGTATCATCATCAAAAGCTACCTGAATGCAATAGGCAAGACAACCCCAGATTTCTCAATGAACCTTCCAGGGCCAGATTGGGCTTCAGGTTTTTTGAAGTGCCACCGCAGTCTTTCAACCCGAATTGCAAATAACATAAAGAGAAGTAGGGCTGCTGTCAGCAAAGAGATCCTCACTGAGTATCATGATGAGACTAATCTGGCTGACAATACATCAGCAGAGAAATTCTTATTCCCCCGAGGAGTGAAATACCCTGACAGGATTATCAATATGACTGAGCTGCGTCACATTGATGATGTGTCGAGCAGCAAATGGAACCTTCTTGCCACCATTTATAGTTTATAAGAGTGACAATCTTTATATGTCATGGATGCAAGGAGGCTCAAAAGGAGCTCCTTGCTGCCAGAAAAGATGTTGCAAATATGGAACAATGTACCACAACACCAGTAGTGGGTAGATAGATGTCCATGCCTTTGAAAAGTGGTTCATCGAAGTGCTCTTACCTCACTGCAATGAACTCGAGGGCACTAGTTGTCATTGGAGACAACTTAAGCTCTCACTTCTAGGAAGTTGTCCTGCAAGCTGTGGAATGATGTGATATAAAGTTCATTTGCCTGCCCCCAAATTCCACGGATAAAACACAGCCACTAGACATTGCCTTCTCCAGGCTGATGAAGGCGGCCTGGAAGAAACTTCTGATCGATTGCAAGACTAAGTATCCCCACAATTCTATTATAGATAAAAGACACTTCCCTCAAATGGTTACTAAACTGTTAAATCATCCAACCTTCAAGCCTAAAATTTCTGCCACCACAAGAGTGGCTTCAGAGCCACAGGTATATATCCGGCAAACCTCCAAAACTTACTGAAACATTTACGAGTAATTGTGAGGAACCACAAACATCTTCCAGCAACCAACAGTCTGAATCAGGGAGTACTGGTACCGGTGATCAATCTTTTCATTTGGAATCTCCTGATGATGTCATAACAACCATGTTCAGAAAGTTTTTGTATGAACAACGCTTCAAAACAAGTACGGGTACTTGAGGCAGAGGCTGAGGGGCTAAAGTGATTCCTGACGGAGCAGTAACTGAAGCCACTTTCGCAGAAGCAGCAGCAGATAACACTACCCCCAGGAGACCCCTTTCAAAAAGGTGGCTATATCTAGGCAGTTCTTCTTCTTCTACAGGCAATGACTCTGAATATGGCCTCCTTACCACTCCAGTAAAAAATCCATTAACTTCTGACATAAATGAGGATGACCCAACCTCCCGTGATAGCCCAAACTGATACCGGTGTGGTGGAGCGAATGTGAGTGTGTGTGTAAAGGGCCATTCTCCCACCCTTTTTCCCAATACCCTCTCCCTCCCTCTGTAAGAATGTGTGTGTGAATGGGAATGGATTTGTTTTTTTTGTACAGTAATATAAATTGATTTTCATGTTTGTCTAAAGTCTTTTTTTTTCTCCCCCAGCTATTTAAATTTGATATTGTTTTTCTGAAAGACCACTCTAGTAAATTATAAATACTATTACCTGCCAAATTTGTACAGAGTGGCAGTGGCTGCTGGCAAGATTTTCCCCTGGGGGGCCGGCAAATCATAAACCGTGGTACCATGTAAGATAACTCATTTTGTTGTCTCTTCTTTTGTATTTTCGACTGGTAGGATTCTAAGATAGGATTGTTCTTTAGTATTTGTATATATATTTTTGACTGGTAGGATTCTAAGATAGGATTGTTCTTTAGTATTTGTATATATATTTTTGATTGGTAGGATTCCAAGATAAGATTGTTTTATTTATATATAAATAGGCTTGTTGTGTGCATATTTACCCCATATTTTGTAATTATTATTGTATTTTTTGTAAGTAAAGGGACTGTATATATAATCCGTTTCATTCTCCTTCGATTTGTATATATATTTTTGACTGGTAGGATTCTAAGATAGGATTGTTCTTTAGTATTTGTATATATATTTTTGATTGGTAGGATTCCAAGATAGGATTGTTTTATTTATATATAAATAGGCTTGTTGGGTGCATATTTACCCCATATTTTGTAAGTATTATTGTATTTTTTGTAAGTAAAGGGACTGTATATATAATCCGTTTCATTCTTCTTTGATTTCTCACATCTGAATTAGTGTAGGAAGCTGGTTGAATTGATTGGGGTTAGTCTAGATTTTCAGCCTGCTACACTGGTACTGGTAAAAGAATTAAAGTAAATGATCTTGCTATTGTGCAAGTTCAATACAGGAAGAAGACCGATACTATCTTCAAAAGGTTCATCGCAAAAATTGACATGGTTAGTGATGAGGGATACTTCATTTGATTCTTCAAAGCTACTAGTGAGAATTACACTACGTTCACTCATAACCCGGATGATAATTCATATGTGCGACCTGATGTTGTGGAAGTGATGAAAGTGAAATACCAAATCAATACAAGGGGACAGAATGTATTTGCCACTGCCCTTAATGTGTCTACATAAGTAGTAATGTAAAAGTAATGTACCTTATAAGTAGTAGTGTAAGTTAAAAAATTGAACAAATTTTGAGTTAAAAACATACCGGTACCTTAAGTTAAAATATTGAAAAGAATTTGAGTTAAAAACATACCGGTACCATAAGTTAAAAATTTGAACAAACTTGAAGTTACAAATATATCTTAAGTTAAAAAAAATTCTATATATTATTTTAAAACATAGATAAAAACACAGTGCAGAAGTTGAAGGGGGGGGGGGGGATTGACAGGTAAAGGGGGAACTTGGACTGGGCAGTCAAAGAAACTCCCAGATCAGTATAACTTTTACCACTTTGTTTTTTTGGTTGCTGCAATGAAACTTGAAGATATATCGGATTGATGCTTTTGGTGAGGTAAACCAAGTACAAGAGCTATTATATGAATACTTAACATCTGGTTTTGCTTTAATACTTGAATTAGGATTAACTTTCAAAGTTGAAAAGTAGTCAATGTTACTCCAGGTTACGGTAGTAGGAGGGATTTTTATAATAATGGTCCAGTTATATTTGATTTAGTTACTAAGTTTTTTTGAGATTTTTACAATTGAGCCAATGGTTATATAGAGCATTGAACAGTTATCTTTATTATAAGGTCAATGGGGGCTCTCCTTTGGGGGATCCACCGAATTAGTCGCCCAGCATAGAACTTGGTGTGAGTGCTGTCCTCCTTTCACGAGGCAGCTTTAGAAATCTCAGAAGATGGCCTCACAACTAACTTCAGGGGTGTTGCCTCTTGTGAGTCTAATGACTGTGGCTGTTTCGCCTTAAACAAAATGGTCACACTGGGGGAAGGAGGGGGAGGGAGTCCTGGTATTAGCCAGGGCTGGATGTGAACCATTTATGCAACATCAGAGATTTTTTGGTATGTAGACAAAATAGAACAAAGACTGGAATAAATTTTTGTGTCCAAGAGTGGGACAATTGTAGGTTTTTCAGTCCAAGACTAGAACTATTTCTTTGGTCCTAGACCAGAACCTAAAAAATACAGTTTAATAACATATGACACTGGAATTCTTCTAAAGAAAATTTAATAATGAAATGGAAGCAAAGATTATAAATTTAGTAATACAATAATGTAAATCTATTGCGATAAATTATAATAAATTTAAGTTGTACTTAGGCTTATTAATTTACAACAGAAAACTTCATGGAGAGGTGAAGAAACCTTTGTCCTGCACAGAAACATAGTCAACAAAATTTAACTAAATTAAGAATTATCACAAATTTAAATAATCTAATTTTTCTAACAGGTAAATAATAAAATAGATAAGTTCAAAATTAACAAATAACTTACCACTTTTTGGGGTCCTTACAGATTTAAATCTTAATTCAGAGCATTTAACTTATATAAAGTTGATTACCAAATATTTCCAGTTTGGGATGCTTTAAGACAATCAAAGGTAATAATCAGATATTTTCTCTGAAACTAAAGGAACTTATTTAATTAAAAATATTCTACCAATAATCTAATCTAAATATTTAAAGGAAAAAATTAAAAGAAATGAATAGGTAATTACATAGAACAAAAGGGGAATATATTACAGCATACCAGGACCAAGTCCTTAGCCTTGCAAAATGAGAGACAAAATGAAATCCTAGGCCTGGACAGACAGGATTTTATTCTCAAGGTGATAAGCACTACATTGTTTCAGAGAAGGGGATTGTGACCTCCCCGCAATTGAGACACTTGGCCACACATGATTTGGACTTATCGTGTGCAGCCTTGGAGCGGTGGCAGTAGTAGCACCTCTGCAGCAGTGGCACAAATGCATTCATGCAGTATTGATACCAACCAGCACACACCGACTCGGGAAGCTTGCTCCAGTCGAATGTGATGAAGAGTGTAGAGTTGAATTTTGAGGTCCCTCCCTGTTTTCTCAACACATTTGCCAGAAGGCTCCTATCTGAGAAACAGGTCACCTTCGGCTTTCTACCAATCAAGCTAGCCAGAGCTCTCCTCTGATGGATCATGTTGCCTTTAGCCAACATGCTCCCTTCAGTGGAGCAAATAATGGGAAACCTTTGAAGCCAGCAGGCTCAAAAACACCAGGTAACCCTTGAATGAGGGGCCTAACGACATCTAGCAATCAACTTTTGTATTCAAATCTGATGGTAGGCTTTTGAATTAGGAATATTATGAGTTTTTTAAAGGGGGAGAGTGCAACCTCCACAACTAAGTGGGGGATATGGGGGTGAAGACCCCCTTGTACCCCACAAAATGTTAGTTTCTGGTGGAAATAGGCTAGAGTAGGCAGGCTATCTTAGTCTTAAATTACCAGGTTAGGTCTCATTCTGGATCTTTTAAGTAATTGTGATATGTTTTTCTTATGCAGTTTTATGTCTAGTTTTTAGATCTGAAACGTTTTTGCTGGATATACATAGTTTTCAAATTAACATAACATGATTTGACAGATGATAAAAATCACAATGGCCTATCAAAGGTCATCCACATTGAAATGGGCAAATATAAATTGTAAAAAATGTCTCTCTCCTTCAATTTTTCAGGAATTAATTTCAACCTTTTCCTAGTCTGCTGGCATTTTTTGGCTGCACATATTTCCAACTAGGCCCTCTCAGGTAATATATTATGCTTTGCATGGCCTTTTTTTCTGTTTGTCTTGGGTGAAACTGATTAATATATCTATATATTCCTGCTTCATTGTGTGTTCTGCCAATAGTTTAGTTTATGTAATGATGAAAGCAAATTATTTTTCATTTTAGGGCAACCAGCCAGCCGGGAGAGCTGACTGTATCCCTGTCATGTAATGGGTGCAAGGAAGAGCGAAATATGGGTCTGGTCAGCCAGTCCTCATGGACTCTTTAGCATCCTCATTGGTGCATTCATTCCCTGTAATTCCTTACATGTCCAGGAACCTAGCAGAAGATAATCTTGATATTCACCTGGCTCGCCAAAACCATGGCATCACAGATAATGCGAACCAAGGGATGCAGAGATTCCAATGCCCCGAGAACATTTGGGACACTTTGTGAGCTACTATAAATCACAATCCGTCTCCGAATCAGGCACATTGAGTTATCTCCTGCACCGAGAGATACATTACAACCAACTCAGCTGTGAAGACAGATGCAGGCCCAGCTGACTTCAAACAGATGGGATATAGTGTGAAAATGGACCCTCTATTGTGACTTGGAGCCATCCGCATACTCTGGCATGATTCCAGCGTAACACGAAGTATGTTCTACAAAGGTCAAATGCAATAATCCCAGCGCTGTAGAAACTTTGTGAGCAGAGGCATGGTGATAAATAGTCAACGGTGGTATCTCCGGTGTGGCATCCTGGACAGAACTAGGGGCACTGCTAGCCGGAGAGTTATACTGTAAATAGCAAAGTGGCAATTCTTGCTGATGACACTAAATTGGCAGCTGTAGTCAAAGAAGTTGAGAGTAGCTTTAAAGTGCAGAGTGAATTAAATAAGTTATTAGCTTGAGCTGAAAAGTGGCAGATGACTTTTAACCTTAAAAAAATGAAAAGTTCTTAACATGGGAAGGGATAATAGGGAATTTAGCTATTAAATGGATGGGCATTCGCTGAATTCAATTGAGAATGAGAAGGACTTAGGTGTAGTAGTAGATAGGTCACTGATGTTTTCAAAGCAGTGTATTGAGGCAAAACATAAGAGCATATAGGGTGCTAGGATACATTAATAGGAATGTTAGCTATAAGAGTAAAGAGGTTATCCTTAAATTCTACAACTCGTATGTTAGGCCACATTTAGAGTACTGTATACAAGCATGGTCACCACATTTTAGACATGACATCAACCTGCTAAGTCGGTACAAAGGAAGGCAACAAAAAGAATACCTTCTCTGAAGAATACCTACTGAGGGTATTAAATATGTTCTCATTTGAAAGAAGATGTGCGAGGGGAGATATGATTGAGCTTTTTTAAATCTGTTCTGGGATGGATAAGTTAGATTTTAGCAAGCTATTTGAGTTGGAAGGTAGAAATAGGACTAGGGGTCACAACTTGAAAATTAAAAACTGAGGTGCAGGTTGGATGTTAGAAAATATCTTTTCACCAATAGAGTGGTAGATTACTGGAATAGTTTGCCATCTGAGAGGGAAGACAGTCCAAACTTGAATGTTTTCAAACACAGATTAGATGATTACATGGGGAGGAAGGGTTAACTTTTTTTTTGGGGGGGGGGTTATTCTGGACTCATTCCTGCAGATGCAGTGTTTTATTATTGATTTGGATTTTGAAGTCTTGATGATGATACTTTTTGTTTTTGACACCTTCCAGTGGATGGTTCTAATTGTATATTGTAGATGCAGGATTGTTCAAATTGTATATTGTTGACAGATGATCTGACACAATCCTATGGATGCATTTTGTATATTGTTGACGCAGCATGATCTGACACAATCCTATGAATCCATTTTGTAGTTTAAGACAATGATAGCATCGCCTACTTTAACATTTTTTAGTCACCAATGTTTATGTTTTTCAGACGAAATCTATTGGGACGAAGTTTATGTTTCGTTCAAACATGCATATTAATGTGCACTTGAGTCCTAGTTCAAATCTACAAAGAGTCATTTTTGTATTCATTTAAAAAATCCACCAAATTAACCACAAACTTTTTAAAATGAAAATAAAATGGAAAATGTTTTTCACTTACTTTATTGTGGAGGTATAGCTCGGAAATAGCAGCGAGGAAGTAATTTAAAAAAAAAGTATGAAATAATAGCGATTGCTCTTGCTGGTTTCAGAATTATGTTTTGTTTTAGCACATTTAAAAGAAAAATTATCCTGGATTGCTAATGCTTGACCACATCTTTACAATTAATTTGAACTTTAAATTAATTTATGATCGGCTAAAAATGTTATTCATTTTTTCTTGATCTAAAAAAACCCCAGAAAGTTAGGAATATTTTTAAGGCAAGTTGCACACAAGGAATCCATGTTAAAAGTGAAACTCCTGCATAAAAGATCGCTCGCCTCTAGTCCTCAAAAACTAGTTCCTCTAAAAGATCCTGCTGCCTTGCGGGGTAAGCCACTTTAGGCAAAGGCTAGGAGAAAGAAAACAAACTCTGAATTCAAATAACTTGCTGCCTTGTAGGGTATGCCTCCTTAGGCAAAGGTTAGGAGAAGGAAAACTCTGATATAAAACCATGCCAATTTGGGTAGAAGGGACTCTTTAGCCCTGGTAGGCAACTCTTCTAGGAGAAAGACACTCTTAAATCAAACCATTGTTCCCTCACTGTTGGACAGTGCCCTACTTGATGGTACAGTCAAGTGTCTGACTTTCCTTTCTTATCATTTACCTGATTTTTTCAAAAGGTGTATAGGGCAGGCTGATTAGATGAGCAAGGTTGCTTGGTGGGTTTTTCAGATGGATGCCTTTGTTCTATTCTCAATCTTTCTCTATTATTTTTTTTTATTATTTATAAATTTTCAAAATCCATTCCGCCTTTCCTCCCCCAGTCTTGTGGCAATTCTGGGGATATTTTGCCTTGCATGGTGTCCCGGCTCCGCCATGTTGACCAGTTTTTTCAGTTCTCTTAAAGTTGCTTATGGACTTTTTTCTTCTCAATCCTTTGTACATATTGTTGTTGTTGACTATATTTACTTTGTTGTTGGTTTTACCTTTGTTGCTTTATTAAATATTTTTATTTTAAATCTTTTCTGGTGCTTTTGTTTCTGATTCTTTCTCGAGATGTTGAGTTGAACTCTGGACCTGCTACTCATTTTCATAAGAAGAAATGCAGTGTCCTCTATTCTAATATTCGGGGTTTAAGATCTAATTTTATAGATCTTCAGGCTCATGCAAAAGAATTATGACATCCTTTTTCTTGCAGAAACCCTAGTGACAAGTAATAAATCTAATTCAAAATTCCTTATTCCAGGGTTTACTGGCCCTAATTTTATTTATCGTTGAAATATGCCAGGAGCTCAGGATATAGCAGTATTTTCGAGGTCTGGCCTACCAATTTATTGCCAAAAGAATTTAGAATGCAAGTGTCATGAAGTTTTATGTTTTAAGATTTATAGTAAATATTATAATATATATATATTTGCATTGTACCCTATTCCAGGACATGATGACTCTATTTATGACTCTTTTAGATGGCATTGACTTGGTTCAATCAACAGATAGGAAAGTTTGTTTTGTAATTAGTGGGGACTGTAATGCAAAGCATGAAGAATGGCTCAATTCTAATGTAACTGATCAGCATGGTAGGTCAGCTTATGAATTTTGCACTGCTGCTGATTGTCTCTAGATGATTTAGGAACCCACCCATATTTCAGGTAATAGACTAGATCTTGTGTTCACAGATGCTCCAGCTGCTGTAGATGCAAAGGTCTGTGAAAATTTGGGGACATCAGATCATTGTTCCATTAGAATAGACATAGCTGTTAATCGGCATATCCTGAATGCTATGATCAAAAAGAGAGTTTGGCTTAAATTTCAAGCTGATTGGGTTGGTTGTGAAGAGAGTTATCTAGCCTTGAATATTTTGGATGCAATATCTGGCCCACATCCAATGGCTAAGGTGAATAATATGTTATCTACTGTTTTGGCTAGGCATGTTCCCAGTAGAATTATCAGGATTCGTACAAATGACCAGCCATGGTTTGATGAATCCTGTAGAAGAGCCTACCATGATAAGCAAACAAAATTTAATGTATAGAGGCAAAATTGGACACAAGAAAATTTTTAGATCTTTGTTCAGTCTCAGCGTACTACCAACAGTTTTTTTCATCAGGCTGAGAGATTATATAATGATAATCTGAAGAGTAAGTTAGTAGAGATCATACAGCCTCATTTGTGGTGGACTAAATTAAAATCTGTTATTTTTGACTCTAATACTTCTACCATTCCACCAATACTTTTGCCAACTGGAAAGCTAGCAATTAGTGCAAAAGAAAAGGCAGAGTTACTCCATCGAGCTTTCAAAGTCAAGAAGTCAGTTGAAGAAGTTCCTCTCCCTGACACTTGCCATCCTGAGCCTCGTTTGATAGCGGGGGCAGAGTCGATCCCAACAACTTTTTCCCTTTATTCTTTAAAAAGATATCTACTGATTTAGCACCTAAGTTAAGTAGATTATATAGATTTTTATTAAGATGAAGCACCTTTCCTGATAATTGTAAATTGAGCAATGTTGTGCATATTCTTAAGGGCATGTTATCTGCTGATTGTAGTCAATACAGGCCTATTTCAATACTTCCTGTGCTCTCTAAGGTTGCTGAGAAGCAAATGCTTACTAGCTAGAAGTCAGTATGCATATAGGAGGCAGTTGGGTACTTGTGATGCCCTTTGAGATTTGATTTGTAGTATGTAAGATAATCTTGACAAGAATTTTGAATCTAGATTAGTTCAGATTGATTTTAGTCCTGCTTTTGATCGTGTTAACCATAAAGCACTTGTTTTTAAACTACAAAACCTTGGAATAGGTGGCTACATCCTAGGACTACTTAACAACTTTTTTAACAGATTGGCAGCAACATGTTGTCATAGATGGAGTTTTTAGTGAACCTAGACATGTTGTGTCTGGAGTTCCACAAGGCAGTGTTCTTGGGCCTTTGTTGTTTTTAGTATACACAAATGATTTGGTACAAGGTCTTGAAAACAAGGTTGTTCAGTATGCAGATGATACTACACTTGTTGGAGTAGTCAGGTCTCCAGCAATGAGAAACCAAGTTGCCATGAGTCTAAATCGTGATTTAGAAAAAATTAGGAAATGGTGTGATCTTTCGCGTATGAAGCTTAATTCAAGTAAAACTAAGACCCCTTGGTTAGTAGATCTTGTACCAATGAGCCGCCTCATCCTCCACTCTGTGTTGGAGATACACTTCTTGCTGAGTCAGAATCCCTAATGATCCTTGGCATTACCTATGATTCTCACCTGACTTTTGAGAAGCATCTTTTGAATGTATCTGCTAATGCTGCCCAAAAACTTGGTATTGTATGTAAGGCCTCATATATCTATAATAATGAAGATGTTAATACCACTTGTTTCAGGTCCTTTGTTCTCCCTCTTCATGAGTATTGTTTTCCAGTTTAGATATCCACATCTGGAGGCAGGTTCCTTTATCCTGATGGGCTAGCTATGACTTGGATCATCGACGGATGATTTCATATTTGTTGATATTCCATGAATACTACTTTAGTAGGGAATTGCTACTATAATTTTTAATTCCTGAGCCCCTGCCTCTTGCTAGAGCAACAAGGTTTGCGGATGGACAACATCCACATGCACTATGCATTCCCTGCTGCCACACTTCTCAGTTTCAGCGTTGCTTTTTGCCAAGTACGGTAAAGAAGTGGAATGATCTTCATGCAGAAGTTATGCAGGAAGATCTTAATATCTTTAAACGAGGTTGCAATACTAGATTAAGGGGTGCTACTGCCTCATAATTTTAATATTGATTTGATTTTAATAATTTTAAACTTATTTATTTATTTACACATTTCAATTTCTTTCTTCTAGCATTCATTCTTTCTTACTTGACATGTAGACATTGTGTTCTGTGGGAGCTTGTTTTCAAGTTTATAGCCGCTTGGCTTTCCCACAAGAATTTTATGTTCATTATCTCAAATAATAATAATAATCTAGCTAGGTATTTTGAAATGTATAAAAATTATAAAAGTCAAAAAGGTGCAAAAGAAATCATGGCTAAAAAAATAAATATACATTATCTTAAATGGAATAATAATAAAAAAAAATCATAATTCATTCATTAAGATGTCAGCCCTCCCCCACGAGTCGCAGAAGTGATTTTGTAAAAAAAAAAGTGAGAATTAACATTACATTATTTTATTAAAAAATCCCATTATATACTGGGGGGCTACAACCCCCAGACCCCCTCAAGTAATTGAAATCTCATGGATATGGCAGGCCAATCCCCCCTATGAGCCGACCCTCAAAATTAGTCCAAAAAGGTGAAACAGATTGGAACATAGACAAAATATATATTATGTAACCGGGCCATAGATCTTCAGGTTTAATAGAAAAACTAACAAAAATTTGTAAAATAAATTTCTTCAGAATTGCATAAATAAATAGATATTCCTATGTAATTCGATGAGCTAAATAATAGTGCTTCTATAACTTTTTTTTATTAGAAGGCTCTTAAACCTTGGAAATGATGGTGCTATCTTCATCTTAAATTACCAAATAAAATTGGCAGCACGGAACAGTCATAGAGCCATAGCCGATCTATATCAACTAGAAATAAGTAAGCGACATCTTATTTTTAGTTTTCTATATTATTCCATTAATTAATAGTTTTTCTAAATTATTTTTCCTGATATTCTCTCAAACAAAAATGGCTCCTTCATATTCAAACACATATTCATGCGTAGATAAACAAAAGATGAAATAAGATATCGTTTGATTTGGAATAAAACACAACAACAAAAACAACTGAGTTGCTAATGTAAAAGATTACCTAATTTTTAAGGGAAGACCCCTAGTCCTATACTGATGTGTAAGGTTAAGTGATACCAGATTCTGTAACATAACATATGGACCTTTGGTTTACTTGCCTGGTAGAGCCCTCTCGATCTTCAGTCCAGCCTGTCTTGACCAAGCTGTGGGGGGCCCAAACAATTAGACACTCCAGTCAGGTGAGCGGTTAAGTGATCACTGATAAAAGTTAAGTGGATGACTGTTATTGTGTGTCTTGACCAGTTGAATTACTTTAAGTGGTCAGTGTTACTTCTAAAATGCTAGAATAGATTAGGGTTGCTTGGTTTTATTAGGGAAGGCAGCACAAGTTAATAGTATGGTGAAAAAGGATATGAATGAAATAGCTAAAATATAGTAGTATTACTCAAAGTCAAATAGGGTGGCAGTAATGGTTTCATTGAGTAGCTTTTTGAATGTGATTGTAAACTAGGGTCTTCAACAACATGGTGAGGGAGGGCATTCCACCGTTGAGCAACATGGCAGGAGAAACTTCGTCTTCGAGCCTCCACCTGGCACTGATCAATGAAGATTTTATAGATGTGGCCTCTGGTGCTGGTGTTAGGGGACATTGTGAAAAGGTCCTCAGGTTTGATTGGGGATAAAACATGAATGATTCTGTAGCAGTACAGCAAGTCATGTCTAATCAGCCTGCCTTTAATTAAGAATAAGTTGAGGTTGCTGAGTCTATCAGAGTAAGAGAGCTGGCTGAGACAATGGATTTGCTTCATCCACCTGCATTGAACTGATTCAAGTTGCCTAATGTCACCTACAAATCCAGTGAACCAAATGGGAGATGTGAAGTCTAGTAAGGGGCGTACATCGCTTGTGAATAGGGTCGTCATGAAGTTTAGGGACTGAAATGGTCATGAAGTTTGGGGACCAAACTTTAGCAACATCCAGTCTGATGTGTTGGTCTTTAAGGGAGTCTGACCTTTGTGGGAGTGTAATTGTTGATCTATAGCACACCACCTAGGGTATATAGATTGTTCATAACCTCATTCCTGGAGCGAGAAAACCTGAGGTGTATGCATTTTGATGTGGAGAATTATAAGCCCCAAAATCAGGAGATCCTATGGAGAACATCAATGTCCCTTTGGAGTTCAACTGAGGTAAGCCTGGGTTCAGATGTCTTGAAATGGAGATACAACTTGAGGTCATCAGCAGCAAACATTTTGAGGTTACAGTTAAGTTGGGATCTGATGTAGTTAATAAATATGAAGAAAAGTAGTGGGCTGAGAATGGAACCCTGGGGTACTCCACTGAGCACTGGTTTGGCTGAACTCTTGTGACCGCTGATAGTGACAGACATAGTGCGATTTTCTAAAAAACTCTTGATCCAGTTGAGGTTACTAGTGATCCCCAATTGCCCTCAACTTTTGCAGGAGGGTCGCATGATGGACGGGGTCGAAGGCCTTGACAAAGTCAAAGAGGATGAGGTCAACTGTATGCCCTTGATCATACCAGTAGGTTCCCTGGTTGTATGTTATTAATAGTTGATCTGTGACTGATCTGTTTCTTCTGAAGCCAAACTGGCCTTCATCAAATAGCAAGTTCTCATGCATGAAACTGTACAGGGCTTTGGTGATAATTTGCTCCATGGCTTTGCAAGGGATAGGGTTTAAGCTGATTGGTATATATTAGGTTGAGGAATAAGTTCTTGCATTTTTTTTTTAAGTTGTGTTGGTTTAAGTTTTGTTGATGTGATCTGTGCAGATATTAAGAAACAATAATAAATAATGAGAGTGAAATTTGCAAAGGTTAGGCTACATCTCTTTACAGCATAGACTATTAGGCTTCAAGACTACGTCTTGAAGTTGAGTAATATGTCATTGCGGTTTATTTAAAAGTTGTGTTAATTTAATTTTTATTCTGTACCCTCAAAATGCAATGTCAAGTTGAAAGAAAGGCGAATTTTTGACACTTGTTGTTATTCATTTTCATTCAAGATGGGAACAATGCAAACGCAGCCAAAGCTTGTTGCGATAGTTGTGCTGTGTATGGAGAAAATGCTTTATCCGATAGTTGTGCTGTGTACGGAAAAAATGCTTTATCAGAAAGGACAGCTCAATGGTGGTTTTCACGTTTCAAAAACGGTCATTTCAATCATAATGACAAAGAATGCTCTGGTTGACCCATTAAGTTGAATGAAGATAAATTGAATGACCTTCTTCATGAAAATCCTCATCAATCGACTAGAGAATTGGCTGTACAATTGGCATGTGATCAGAAAACTGTAGTGAATCACCTTCATTCGATGGGGAAGTTCAAAAACTTGGTGCATAGGTTCCGCAAGCTTTGAGTGAAAGCATCAAACTTCAATGCTCAACGATTGCCACAGGTTTGTTTGTTTGTCACAAAGCTACTTGTGAATATCAGGACAGATTTCTTCACCGCATCATCACTAGCGATGAAAAGGTGTGTGTTTATGTCAACATAAACCATCAAAAACAATGGCTTAGCCCCAATAAAAAAAACACTTCCGCAATTAAAGCAAGGACTTCATCCACAAAAGACGATACTGTGTGTGTGGTAGGATTGTGAAGGCATCATACTTTATGAGCTCCTTGCAAACAATGAGATTGTAAATGCAGAGCTCCACGTTCAACAAATGTATCGACTCAATGAAGCTATTCATGAAAAGCGACCTCATCAACATTATGGAGTCCTTCTGCAACACAACAATGTTCATCCTCACATTGCCAATATGACAAAAGACGCCATCCAAACGCTTAATTGGGAAATCCTGCTGCATCCTCCATATTTGCCAGACTTGGCTCCATCGGATTTCCATCTGTTTGATCGCTCTCCAACAATTTGCGCAGCGTTTCGCTCAATACTGATATGGAATTAAGAACCTAGTTATATGAATTCTTCGAGTCAAAATCAAGAGATTTTTATTGCAGAGGCATCAAAAACTAGTTGAACATTGGGAAGAAGTTGCAAATAAAAATGGAGAATACATTATTGATTAAATTGCATATTATTATCAATTAAAAATTAAGTTTTTCTAAAATTGTTAATAGTAATAAATAAATTTGATAAAACCGAAAGGACTTATTCCTCAACCCATTAATTGAGAGGATCAGTTCTAGGGCCTTTCTTCTATATAGGGATGACATGGGACTTCTCCCAAGGCAGAGGTAATGCACCAGGATTTGCAGAGCGGTTGAATAGGTCATGGTATGGGTAGGCCAGTTCGGAAGCATATTCCTTGAGAAGGCGAGGATGCAGATTATCGGGTCCCATGGCAGAGTCTTGATTCAGGGAGATGAGTAGGGCTATGATATCATTGATGGAGATGTGTACAGTAGGGAT
Organism: Ceratothoa steindachneri; assembly: GCA_963969495.1. NCBI lineage: Eukaryota > Metazoa > Arthropoda > Malacostraca > Isopoda > Cymothoidae > Ceratothoa > Ceratothoa steindachneri. The sequence goes on from OZ018333.1 coordinate 84,549,578, forward strand.
ACTGTTGGGGCAAGTTTGGTGTGGAGACGGATTGTCAGTGGAGAAAACACAAGAAAAGGCATCGGCAAAGGTGTTAGCCATGACTGAAGGGCTGTCTGTCAGAAAGCCATTTATCAATAAAGGTCCAACTTTAGATCTGTCAACTTTTTTATGTCTGATATATGAATGGAATAGTTTGGGTCTTGATGGGCGGTTGTTAATGAGTGCAATCTCATAGTTGACTTGGGCATTGTAAACAGAATTTTTAAGTATGGTGTTAATTTGGTTGAAGAGGCAAAGCTGGAATAATGCTTGTTCTGAGCCACAACCATGGTGCTTTCTTAATAGTTTGTACTTTGCCCAAATTCTAGTGCGTTGCTTGTGGAGATTCTTGGGAACATTCTTGTACCATGGTGTAGTGGGATTACAGGGTATAGGTGGTATATACGAGGAGATTAGTTCATGAAGTATTGAGGTAATCTTGGTCATTTGTATCATCAACATTTAGAAAAGCTAGATTGAAGTCCCAGTTGATGAAATTTGAGTGCATCCTTGATGGCTGAGTAGTTGCCTTTGTTCCAGTCAAGACTTTTGTGGTTCTTATGGTCGTTATGATCATCTTGATACAGGTAGTGGAATTTCACCAGGCAGTGGCCATATCGGGGAAATGGGGGACAGGTAACCGGTTAACTCAATAAGTATGTCTACATCAGAGCATAAGACAAGGTCAAGAATGTTCTCCGACCTAATGAAGGTGGGTTCCTTCATTAGCCACACCTAGGTGTAGGTGTAGCAGATTTCCTTTGACTTTGTCATCCCATCTAGTTTGAAAGCACTGATAGCTGCAATGAGGAAGGTTGTTGTATCTGCAGGGATCTTTAGTTATGTTCTGGTGTATGTAGGCATTTCCTGGTACTGAGTTGAAGAGGGTATTACAACATAATCTAGCATGTGAGGGTATCCATTGATTTTTTTTTATAATTTTAGGAGCCTATCTGGCGACACCCACTTGGGCATAAGTCGCCGGAATCAAGACAGCCTAGCACTAGGCTACTTTAAAATAAGAATATGAAAACACAACAACAATAAAAACGGAAGATGGCAACAATCAGGAAGCAAGCTCCGGCGTCGGGGGGGAGGTCCCCCTCCCTCCGGCGCAGGAACATTTGACCTATAAAGAAAACAAAACCTAGTTAAATAAAGGGGAGAAGGCCAGCCTCAGCCAAAAAGTCGATAAGTCCACCAGTCGATGTGCACGACCTCGCCCCGAGTACAAGGGGGAGGCGGTAGTGACCCCGCCCACCTCAGTACCAGGACAGGTAATGTGCACAGAGATCACCAAGACTGGGAAATTCAACAAGAATGTGCCAAACAGTCTGGGGAACAATGCAGTCTTCACAGTAGGGTGCTGGCGAGCGCTCCATCAATGGCGGTGCATGCCACAAGTGTGCGCAATTCGGAGAAGACAGAAAGCAACCTGAAGCCTTCGCGGTGTGGTGGAGTGAATGTGAGTGTGTGTAAAAGGGCCATTCTCCCACCCCTTTTCTCAGTACCCTCTCCCTCCCTCTGTAAGAATGTGTGTGTGTGTGTGTGAATGGGAGTGGGTTTGTTTTGTTTTTGTTTATTTTATGTATAAAATGATTACCATGTTTTTTCTTTCTTTCCAGGCGCCATATTCTGGAAAGATAGTAGCTAGTTTTGATATATCACTATAATTAAAACAAAATAGTACTTTGTTTAAAATAATCTTGTATCAAAATACTACTTTGCCCTAAGTAAAGTTAGCGAACTAAATGTTGAATAGTTTGTTGAAAGACCACTCCAGTAGACTTAATCGCCACCATTTGTAAGGAGTGTTGGAGGTGGTAGGGTTCTGCTAACTGAGAAGAAAGAAGAAATTGTCAAGTCTCGCCAGGACCGAGAGAGAGAGGGCTTTGATAGCTTCAAGACGTTACCAAATTATATTGCATGTTCGAAGGCACCAGTTTTGGTTTGTAAAACGCTTGAGATGCCAATACCCACCTGGGTAGCACGTGAGCCCTTCCTTCTTTTTTCTTGGTCCCCTTGTTTGCTTTAGGCCTCCTGTTAGTGACTTCTTGTCTACTGTGTGATCGTTAGTGGCAAGGATATTTTGTTGTTAGACTTAGGCTATCCCTTTTACATATACATAGTCTAATTAAAGGTTAGTTATATAAATTTTGATTGGTATTCTGGTATTTGTCAGGTAATATTGTGTGTATAGGAGAATAGCTCTATATATATATATATATATATATATATATATATATATATATATATATATATATATATATATATATATATATATATATATATATATATTTATTTGTTGTGTGAAAATTTACCCCATATTTTTGTAAATATAAGCTGTAATTATCATTGTACTTTTTTCTGTTGGTAAAGGATCGTACATAAAATCCGTTTCATTCTCCTTCAATTCCTCACTTCCGGATTAGTATAGGAAGCGGGTTGGATCGATTGGGGTTAGTCTAAATTTTTTCGCCCGAAACAGCGGCATTCAGAGGTAGGTCCATTGGAACAGTCACGGCGCACTGGCATGCAACTTTAAGTTCCCTTCAACTGTCTCCCATCTTCTTTGCAAAGCAGCCTGAAGAGCTATCCATATTCCTGCCATGTAGTCGGTGTGAAGTCAGCGAAACGCTGGTCCGGTAGCAGAGTCCTCACAGGCTCTTTGGTGCACTCATTCCCCGCAATTCCTACATGTCCAGGAACCCAGCAGAAGATAATCTCAACATCCGCCTGGCTTGACAAAACTGTGGCATCACGGATATCGCGAACCGGGGGATGCGGAGATTCCAATGCCCTGAGAGCACTCGGAGCGCTTTGTGAGTCGCTATAGATCACAATCCGGCCTCCGAACTGGGCACGTCGCGTAATCTCCCGTACCGAGTAGTGTATTGCCAAGAGCTCGGCCGTGAAGACAGACGCAGAGCCCCGCTGACTTCAAACAGAGGGGATACAGCGTGGAAGCCGACCCCCTCTTCGGACTTGGAGCCATCCGTATACACTGGCACGGTGCCAGCGTGATACGAGATGTGCTCCAAAAAGGTCGAACGCAATACTCCCGGCGCCGTACAAGCTTTGGGAGCAGAGGCGTGGTGACAAATAGTCAAATGTGGAACCCTCCAGGGCGGCGTCCTGGGCAGAACCAGGGGCATCACCGACCCGAGAGCTATACCTAGCTCTCGAAGGAGTTTCCTGGCCCCCCCTAAACCCAAAGGGCTTAGGGTATGACTGGCGTCTCTCGGCGGCATAGGCACCGTCGAAATCAGCTGCGGATGCAGTGAGAGCTGTTGGCGACTGAGGGAGTGGGCAGACTAGCGCTACAGGCGAATAATGCACTGTACACGGCGTAGAGCGAGTGGCATCTCACCAGCATCGACTACTAGGCTCTCAATGGGGCAAATGCAGAAGGCACGGGTCACCAGACGAAGGTCGGTCTGGTGGATCGAGTCCAACTTCCGCAATAAACGCTCGGCTGCATTTTTTTTTTTTTTTTTTTATAGAGCCCATCTGGCAACTACCCACTTGAGCATAAGTCGCCGAAAAACACGACAGCCTAGAACTAGGCTACTTTAAAATAAAAATATGAAAACTTAACAATCGATATAAATTGGAAAAACTTAACAATCAGGAAGCAATCTCCGGCAGCGGGGGGAGGTCCCCCTCACCCCGGTGCAGGAGAGTGCAACCTACAAACAAAACAATAACAAAAAAGAACCTTAAATAAAGGGGAGAAGCCCGGCCTCCCCCAAAAAGTCAACAAGTCCACAAGTCAATGTGCACGAATCTGTCCCGAGTACAAGGGACAGGCGGTAGCGACCCCGCCCATCCCGGTACCGGGACAGGTATCTGGCGAAGATCACCCAGACTGGGATATTCGACAAGAATGTGCCGAACAGTCTGGGGGACGACGCAGGCGAGCGCCCCATCAAATAACGATGCGTCACACGAGTGTGCCCGATTCGGAAACGACAGAAAGCAACCTGAAGCCGCCGCGGCATTGGGGGATAGGTCCATGGGAACAGTCGCGGCGCAATGGCACGACCCTTTAAGTTCCCTTCAAACGTCTCCCATCTTCTTTGCCAAGCAGTCCGAAGAGCTGCCTGTATTCCTGCCATGTAGTCGGTGTGAGGAAGAGCGAAACGCTGGTCCGGTCGCAGAGTCCTCGCGGACTCTTTGGCGCCCTCATCGGCGCGCTCATTCCCCGCAATTCCTACATGTCCAGGAACCCAGCAGAAGATAATCTCGACATCTGCCCGGCTCGCCAAAACCGTGGCGTCACGGATATCGCGAACCAGGGGATGCGGAGATTCCAATGCCCCGAGAGCACTCAGGGCGCTTTGTGAGTCGATATAGATCACAATCCGGTCTCCGAACCGGGCACGTCGCGTAATCTCCCGTACCGAGTGGTGTATTGCCACCAGCTCGGCCGTGAAGACAGACGCAGCACCTGGTAGAGCCCCACTGACTTCAAACAGACGGGATACGGCGTGGAAGCCGACCCCCTCTTGGGACTTGGAGCCATCCGTATACAATGGCACGGGTCCAGCGTGACACGATGTGTGCTCCAAAAAGGTCGAACGCAATACTCCCGGCACAGTACAAGCTTTGGGAGCAGAGGCGTAGCGACAAATAGCCAAATGTGGTAGCCTCCAGGGTGGCGTCCTGGGCAGAACGCTTCTGTTTGAGGGCCGTCTCACACTCGGCTGACCACCATGGGAGTGGTCGGCGTGCAAAACGGCCAGACGTCCTAGGAATAGTAGTCAGGTCCACAGCGATGAGGCTGCCGGAGAAGAACTCAACGGCCTCATCTACCGACCTAAACTCCTCGACTGAGATAGAGAATTCAGTCATTTCCTGAAATGCAGGCCACCGCGCCCGCGCCAAGCACCACCGAGGTGGTCTCTCAGGCGGCAGTTGCCCTGAAAATGATATTTGAATGGGAAAGTGATCACTACCATGGAGGTCATCGACCACCCCCCAATCAAAATCAGGCTGTGCATCCGAAGAGCACAAAGATAGGTCAAGGCAAGAAAATGAAGCGGTTCTCGGACAGTGATGCGTAAACTCATCCACGTTTAGGACACCCATCTCAAGCTCTTCGATCAGATCGGCAAGGACTTTCCCCTGGGATTTATGGAGAAATCTCCCCAGAGAGGATGCCTGCCGTTCAGATCTCCAAGCAAGAGATAGGGCCTCGGCAACCGTGCCCCGACGCGGCGGAAGTCCCCCGCTTCGAAGTCAGCTGACAGGGGAATGTACGCAGAAATGAAAGTATACCTCCTATCCAGGTGCAGCTGCACAGCCACTGCCTGAAAGGAGGTATCTAAAGAGAAAGGAAGAACGGAGACATCATGCCGGGTGTAAACCGCGCATCCCCCAGCCCGGCCATCCAGCGGGGGTGGGGTCGCAAGACCCTTATACCCCGGGAGGGCGGGCAGGGGGCACGCGCCTAGCATGGTCTCCTGCCAAAAAATAGCTAACGGGAACGGGACGAGACGAGCCTCCGCAGCTCCTCCCAGTTGGCCCGGAGTCCACGGCAATTCCATTGAAGGAATATGCCCTCCAGGCCTAGCCCGGAGGAGACGCGGATGCCCTCCTCGAATTGAAGACCCTCACGGGAATGCCCGTACGCTTCCCGGGGGCAGAACCCCCGGGCGCTGTTGGCCGGACAAAGCGCTATCGCCTTCGAGGACTTATAGGGGAAGGTTGGGCTCGCCATGCGAGTCTTTTCCTCCCTCCGCCTTGAAACCATAGGCGGGTGTTGGGGTTTCGGAAGCGAGGGGCCCTCTTTTCGAGGATCAACTGTCTCCAAGGCACCCAGCCCACCACTAGGCATGGGCGAAGGAGCTGAAGCTCCTTTGTTGCTGTCCTCCTTTCGGGGGGCAGGTTTAGGAACCCCAAAAGATGTCCTGGCAACCAACTTCAGGAGTGTTGCCTCCTGTTAGTCTAATGACTCGGTTGACGCACGTGGCCGTTTCACCTTTCAGGAAATAGTTACACTGGGGAAGGGGGGGGGGGGCCTGGTTTTAGCCAGGGCTGGGTGTGAACCTTTTGTGCCGCCAGCTTTACCAGGGGAGCGCCCATGTTGAGTAGAACCCGCAGAAGGGCTCCGAATGGGCGAGGAAACAACCGTGCTTGTTGGACTGGATGGGCCAGGAGCAGAGGGTGTCTTTCTTAGCATTGAGGCATAAGACGTCCCAGGCAGATCAGGGTGGGCCAGGCCCAAGTCCTTAGCCTCACAGAATAAAAGACGATCCTGGGCCTGAATGGCCAGGATTTCTTTTTCAAGGAGATATTCAGCACATTGTTTCGAAGAAGCAAGGTGCGGCTCTCCACAATTGACACACTTGGTCACACACTCGATTTGGACTTAGCGTGTGCAGCCTTGGAGCAATTTACACAGACTTTGGGTAACCCCGACTTTGCATGTTTAAATGAGCAATTTGTATGGCCGAAGTGGTGACAGTTATAGCACCTCTGTGGCAGTGGCATGAATGCCTTCACGCGGTAGCGATACCAACCAGCATGCACCGACTCAGGGAGCTTGTCACAGTCGAATGTGATGAAGAGTGTAGCGGTGGGTCTCATCCAACATTCAACCTTGACCACCCCATGGTCAGCCAGCTCTAAGGTGATGTCATCTATGGAGTAGTCCACAAGTTCCCTCGCATAAACTACTACTTTCACGAAGTTCATGATAGAGTGCTTTGTCACATTCACAGGCATGCCAAACGGCACTAATCATTGCCGCCTCGGAGGAATTCAGCGCATTCACTAAAAGGCTCCCATCCGAGAAATGGGTCACCTTCAGCTCTCTACCAATCAAAATAGCTAAAGCTCTCCTATGATGGATCATGTTGCTCTTAGCCAGCATGCTGCCATCAGTGAAGCAAATAACCAGGAACCATTTGAAACCAGCAGGCTCAAAAATGCTGGGGTCGTTGAATGAGGGCCCCCAATGTAATCGAGGCTCCACTCTGCACACTAGCACTTTTGGTCTTAGTCAGAGCTTCCGCACCCGGGTGGGCAAAGGGGCCGGATGTGCCGATCTTGGTTTGGTCACTTACCAAAATGGCAGCAGACCCATCCGTCCCTGCAGATGGAGGGAAGCCCTGTGTCTTTTTAGTCTTTGTTTTTGTTGTTTTTTTCTTTTTAGGAGAGGATGGTGGGAAATGAACCCTCTTCTCCCCTCCGCCGGCAAGAGCCCCCAGGCCAGATGGACCAGCTTCAGCAAGGTCATTCTCCGATATGGAGAAGGTCCTGGAAGTCATAGAGGCACCAGTCGGAGGAGGAGATCCCTCCCCTCCTTCTACTGCCTTGGAAACCATAGCTGTTTGAGGAGGACCTTGCATAGGAGCCAACTCAAGTTCACTGCTTGGTGCCCCCCAGGATATCACAGGTCCTATTGGCAGCAGTGCCATTAGTCTCATCTTGGGAGGTACAGGCCTTGACCCCTGCTAGGTTTAGTATTCTAGCCAGCAGGTCTTTTGAGGGAAGCAGCTGAAGGGGCCTGGCTTCCCTCTCCCCCTTAAGGGGCTTTGCCCTACTGAGCCGCTTCAATGGGGATCGGTCGGCTATGGGCTGCCTGCAGGCTTTTTTGGCAGTTCCCTTGGAAAGTAAAGGGGGGACTACTGCTGGAAAGAGGGAGGTGCCCGAAGGCACCTCCAGAAAAACGGGTGAGGGGGAGTACCCTAAACCCGTAGGTTAAGGAGAGGAGTAAGCCTCCTTTCCAGTTAGACAAATTTGGAGGGTCCCCTGTGCAAGCACAGGGGGAAGAACCATTTTTTTCTGTGTAGCTGCCCGAAGGCGGCTCCATTGATTGTGAGGGGGAAAGGGGAAGTTTTTTTTTTATATTTGCATCATTGGGCATGGTGACCCTAAATTTTTCACAGGATGCACATGCTCATGACCCCTTGCAGTAGCCCACTCTGCAAGGGGTGCATACAGGCCTGGCATAGCCAGGTGCCGCCAGGGGGGGAGTAGGTGGAATACAGGGTGTTGGATGAGGAGACGAGGTAGAGAGGCCTGATGAGGTACATGTCCACATTGTTTGACAAAAGTATGGTTGTAATCTGCTTGGTCAGTGTGACTGAGTGGGTGATATTCCGGTAGACAGGACTAAGGTAGGAGAGAGATGTGAGGAGGGTAGGTTAAGGACTTTCTGGAGCCATTGACATTCAGAGATAAAGTGGTAGTATTCGAGGGGTGGAACGTTAGATTCTGCTGGGAGTGCAGTGATTGGTGAAGAGCAGAGTGCCCCCAAGGCAATTCCTATAGTAGGATGATGTATGACTCCTAGGCGCTTGAGGGTGGAGCGTGCTACCAACCCATATACTACACTGCCATATTCTACCTTGCTACAGATGTAGACATGGTAGAATTGGAGGAGGGTTTCCTGTTTGCTCCCCATTGACCTCCTACTATGTTTTTCATAATGTCCAGATGAGGTAGGCAAGTATTGTTTATGTGTGTGATATTGTAGCGGGCCACAAATCTACCCTAAACTCCCAATCGATTCAACCCGCTTCCTACACTAAAAAAAACCCAAGGGAGAATGAAATGATTGGATATATAGTCCTCTATTCACAAAAATTTACAATAATATTTACAAGAGATATGGAGTAAATAAATTTGAGATCTCATTACAAAAAAAAACAACAATCCTATCATCAAACAAACAAGAGATAATTGAAAAAAAAACAACAACAAATACAATCCTTACAATAGAGTCATAATGAACATACAAATCCACACACACAAAAAAAGAAAAGGCCTAATGTTTTACCCCCAGGGGATAGTTCTGCCAGCTGCCACTTGAGTGGCAGGCTATATAGAGAATTCCCTGTCATCTGTATTATCCAATAATTAAGGAAGGACGTGGGACAATTTCTATTATTGGCTCTAATTATTTAATGCCAGCACTCTTTACAAAAGGAAAGATTAAATTTTGGAGTTTTCAACAATAATAATAATGGCTTTATGTTTTAAAAATAATGCTATATCAAAACTACATGCAATCTTTACAGAATATGGCTCCTGAAAAGAGAGAGAAAAAAAACCATTTTAAACAAATCATGAAATCAAATAATATATATATATATATATATATATATATAAACATCTCTCCATTCACACACACACATTCTTACAGAGGGAGAGAGAGGGTATTGGGAAAAGAGGTGGGAGAATAATGGCCCTTCACATACATTCATATTCACTCTGGGTGCATCCAGGTATAGGCCCAGAAAACGGCGTATATTTGTGACATGGACACTGACACTGGGTATATGTGAAATTCTTTGATGGGTGAAGCACATAAGCCCATGAGGCCACTCACTCTTCATGGGATTGATGACTAGACCCCAGGTATTGACCCATGTTAATAGCATGTTTAGTGATGTTTGAAGATTATGGATTCCCTCTTCTATGGTAAATGTTCTACAGATCAAACAAAGCGATGTCATCGCAGTATATTAGTGGCATGGTGGATGTGGGCAGCTGTATGTCTGACATTAATGTATTAAATAGTAAAGGGCTGAGAACAGTGCCCTTGGGTACTCCTCATTCCTGGGAGCATGGGGTTGATATAGAGCCTCTTACTGAAACTGAAAAAGTGCAGTCACTTACGAAGTGATACATCCAAGCCAATGGGGTACCTGTAAGTCCCATATGCCTAAGCTTGACAAGTATACCCAGATGAGAGGCAGGATTGGCAAATCAAAAACCCAGCCCCCCAAAAAACATGTTTTATTCTCAGGTTTGGAATTTTTCAAGTGAAATTTGAAAAAACCCGGGTTTGGGTTTTGTTTTTTTCAAAATTACACTTTTTTTTTCAAGAAATGAATGCTACTTATATCATTATTTTATTCAAAATCCATATTTATGTTTATAATTTCAACAAATATGTATCAAATTAAGGTTATTTATCTGATAACCTCATAATTCATCTCCCCTTCTACAAGTTATGGCTATCATGGGTACCCATAATTCTTGATCAGTGATCTGTTCTTACTATAATATAATTATTAAACTAATTAATTATTATTATAAAAATATAGATAGCTATTTTTTTTCTATGCCATTCTACTAATGCTTGTAGTATTTGTTTTTTGAAAAAAAAACTGAGAAAAAAACCCTAGTTTTGTGGGTGGTTTTCAAAATTATACTTTTTTTTCGAGAAATAAATGCTACTTATATCATTATTTTATTCAAAATGCATATTTATGTTTATAATTTCAACAAATATGTATCAAATTAAGATTATTTATCTGATACTGACTCATAATTCACCTCTCTTACAGGTTATGGCTATCATGGGTACCCACAATTTTCAAGCAGTGATCTGTTCTTACCTTAATATAATTATTAAACTAATTAATTATTATTAGAAAAATAGAGATAGCTATTCTTTTTCTATGCTATTCTACTAATGTTTGTAGCATTTGTTTTTTTAAAAAACCCAGGTTTGGGTTGTTTTTTTTTAAATTATACTTTTTTTTCAAGACATGAACGCTACTTAGCATTCTTTTATTCAAAATGCATATTTATGTTCATAATTTCAACAAATATGTATTAAATTAAGATTATTTCTCTGATACTGACTCATAATTCATCTGGGGCATTCTACGTGTAGTATACACACCCTCTGACACCTTGGTCACAGAATTGCATGAAATTTCCATCATTTGTTGGTTATGATGAATATAGTTCACATACTAAATATGAGGCCTATCTGGTCATTGTGGTCATATTTATGGCCAAATCAATTTTTGGTCAAACTAATTGACCAAAAACTTTTGAGAGGTCATAATTTTAACCAGAATTAACCAATCTGAACAATTTTAATAGGAAAATGTTCAGGAGAAATAGATCTTCCAAATGGGGGAGAAAGAACAATGTTTCTATGACAATTTTGGACATGATGACCTTTTGGTAAACTTTTGACCTTTGACCCCGGCCAAAGTGCAACTCACATCCTCCCCAATTTGTGTCTAAAGTTACCTCTTTCTATCCTCCAAAGCTCAGAAAAAATAAAAATGGGCTATCCATGGGTTTAGAATCTATGGGCAATTATGTGATACTGGGTATACCTACTAAAAGTATTATGACCCAGAAATTATGGTGATATCACATACCTATGTAAGTCCTAACTATGGGATGGCCTATATACCTCTTATATAATCTTTTTGAATCAATAGATAATATATCACTGCCTATATACACTTTATATACTATATATAGATAATCTTACCAAATCAATGTAACATGAAAAGCAGTCTTTAACTGCCTTTCATTAATCCTTAACTAATTAATGTATGTTTTTCAGATACCAATGTCATTTATGTCTTCAATATATAAATTAAAATAATTTCAAGCTATCTTCTAAACTACCTACTTAATATTAATTGTGAGATTATCTGCAAATCCTAAAATAATTTACAGGTGTGTAATTTTGGTATTTATTTTTGATAATTTTGAAATACCTAACGATTTTTATACAGCTACCTACCTACCAAATTATTATATTATGAAAAAGAGGAGAATAATTTATTACTTATTAGGCATCTAAAATGAACACCCATTAATTAATAATGAATTTTGATTTATCACATATTTTTACTATGCCAAGCTATTTCAAATGAGAGAAGGCAATTTTCACCAAATCCTTTAATTTGATCAAAACTGAATGTACTTACAGAATATAGGTAGCTATACCCTCCAAAAATAGGTATGGAAGAAAGATTAAACTAAGAGTGTAATAAACTTATTCTCAGCAATGCTTTATGATGTAGCCATTAGCTAACTTAATAGCAATTAGGGTTGAAGTTGTGGTGGAGCGAATGTGAGTGTGTGTAAAAGGGCCATTCTCCCACCCCTTTTCTCAGTACCCTCTCCCTCCCTCTGTAAGAATGTGTGTGAATGGGAATGGGTTTGTTTTGTTTTTGTTTATTTTATGTATAAAATGATTACCATGTTTTTCTTTCTTTCTAGGCGCCATATTCTGGAAAGATAGTAGCTAGTTTTGAGATATCACTATAATTAAAACAAGATTGTACTTTGTTTATAATATTCTTTTAGCAAAGCGCCATATTCTGGAAAGAGGTAAGCTAGTCGATAACTTTACTCAGGTAATGCCCACTTATTAGTTTCCCTTCCATGTATAAGTAAATGGGTCATAAACGGAGGATATATCTCTTCTACAGAGAGTGGAAGCGTGGACTGACGGCAAGAAGGGTTCTCTAGACGAGTGCTCCGCCCAGCCCTGAGACAGAGGGCTTTCATACCTCGCTAAACACCTGGAACACCATACCCGCCTTGGTTGACAATCCTGCCTCCTTTTATGTTAGCTTACTACCACCCACCTCCAGCACACAAGTGATAGCGCGTGCCCCTTTTCGTTCGGTTGTTGTTGTGTTTTTTTAATGTTTTGTGTAGATATATAAGTAAATTTGTTGTATTCGCCTGTTATAAAATTCTCTTTTGGTATCTTATTTGGATTGGGAAATTTGGCCTCATTTTGAAGTGTGCACACTTCCCTTGTAAATATAAAATTGCTGTAAATATAACTGTATTCTTTTGTAAGTAAAGGGATTGTATATACAATCCGTTTCATTCTCCCTCGATTTCTCACGTCCGGACAGTGTAGGAAGCGGGTTGGATCGATTTGGATTAGAGATATATTTTCGGCCCGCTACAAAGTGAAGGACTGAGAAAACAATAAAAATAATGTTGATCATTGAATAGGTACCTACTCTTTTCTTGTGTTTTCTCTACTTCTCTGCGAATCTATGAAGAATCAAATCTTAAAAGCGCTAATGGAAATGTTTGTTAGTTATAAACCAGTCTACCAACCTACAGCCCTTTGCACCTAAACTTTGACCTATTTCTACTAAGATATAATACTTGATGATTATTATGCACTTCTTTCTTTGCTTACCAATTTTCTAGGACAATGCAATGATTGAAGCAGCTATATTGATATCGTATATTGGCAATTTTTAATATAATTGCTTCAATCATTTATATAGGTGTTTATTTTAATTAATTTATTGTATATTGTTTATAAACAGTAATTTACTTTTGGGATCTTTTACAGGCCTTGGTCATTAAGATGGGGAATCAAAAATACTGCAGCGATCCGCTGAAGATCCATAAATCCCTGCCAAAGAAAGACCTAAGAAATGTTTCTGCTCAGCTTTTGCAGAAGTTCTCATCTCTTCTTAGCAAAGATCATAAGCTTTGTTCTGTTTGTAGGAAGCTTTCAGTTACGAATGGAGCAAAATACTCCAGAGGAGTCTGGAACTTCAGCATCTGAACAGGAGTTCAATGAGATGCCTAGCCAAAAAGAGGATTCAGATGTTGTGGAAGTTGAAGTTGACTTACTGAACCAATCATGTTGTCTTTCATCGGTGAGAGCCCCTTTGATAAAAGGAAAGCCGAAAGGCATCTGACTTACGTACCTGAGAAAAGGTTAAAAGTTGAAGAATCTATTAGGAGAAAGTTGGATTTGGTCATGGGTAGTAGTTGGGGAAAACAAGCAGATGTGCCGCAAAGATGTAACATGAACTGTATGCCAGAAGTCATCCAGTCTCTGAAGGAAAAATATCAGCAATCAAGCCATATGGATCAAATCAGAATTCTAACCATATTTGCAACCAGTATTAAGTATTAGAAAACTCATGAACGAGTTTGATTGTTCTCAGAGAATGGCCGTACAAGCTCACCATATACTAAAGGAGAGAGGAATGTTAGCTTCACCTAACCTTGAGCTGGGAAGAGTGCTTCCTAAGGAAGTAAAATCTTTAGTCCTTGAATATTATCGTAGTGATGACATGAGTCAGGTTTTACCAGGAAAGAAGGAAGTTTGCTATGCTACAGCCACGTGTGTGTGTTCTTGCAGGAGGCAGTGGAACTCACTCAGTATGTGTATGTACATGATGGTTGTATCCAAGATGTCTGATATCACTGATCTACCCTCTTACCATCACCTAGTTGCCTCTGTCGTATGTAATCCAGCACAGCCAGCATGCTACATGAGATCGTACAAGTAATATCCACCTGTGGATCAACTAAAAGCAAAACTATTTGGATTTTATGAACAGGAGAATGTGGATAATATTGAATTCAAAGAGTGGACATCAACTGATAGATTTTGTGATTGTGTCGAAACTTTGGTGTGACATGATTTTGTTGCAAAATTACAAGCATAGTACTTGGAAACTGTGAAAAACAATATTGCAGATGGTGAATTTGTAGTAATTGGTGATTTTTCAGAAAACTATTCATTTGTAATACAAGATGCAGGCCAGGGATATCATTGGAATTGCACACAGGCGATAATACATCCTTGGGTCTTTAATCCCATTAAAGATGGAAAACTCTGTCATGACTCATACATGACTCATTGGTAGCTTGCTTGCATAACCGAAGCTTTTCTAGTCACGAGAGGCAACTGTGAAATTTTTTCACCCGCATGGACCCTGTCCCAGTTTTTGTTTCCCTGAAATAGAAGATTCTTTTACTATGGACATCTCTGACATTTTGGTGTCAGTAGAACCAAAAACTGCAACAGGAAGAAGCTACACGATTAGCAAGGAGGAGTCTGAAGCAAAAAACAAAGTGATGGCTCTGCTCAAATGAGTACCTAGGTATTTATTAAATAATATTTGTCTAAAAGTTTTTGTTTACGTTTTTGTCTTAAATAATCTTTTGTCTAATGTTTTGTATTAAATAACATTTTGTATAGGTAATAAAAATTGTAAATTTGTAATATTTGAAAGGTATTATATTGTTTGTTTCACATTCTGAAATGATAAAAAATAATCTTTTGTTTTATTGAATCTAAGCCTGAAAAAAGAAGACAAGGCAGCCTAGGAAGGGGAAGAGGTTGTGTTTGGAAAGACTGAAATATGATGGCCGTGTCAAGATACATCAAACTTTCTCAAAATCACTATTTACGAACACTGTCTGATGTCATAAACGGCCCCAGTAGAGCGACATGACTGAAAATACCACCCACCTGATGGTATATAAATACCCATGGATTCAATGAATGAATGAATAGTGCATTAAGGATTAAAAGCTGCGTAGCCCAGATGGACTATCTCGCAGCCAAATTCACTTATGGGCAGTGAATTTAAAATTATTATTTTTAAAATATTGCCATATTAAAATACATAAAAAAGCAGAAATGTCCTTGGGACCAAAATTAGTTTAATAGGCAATATTAAGTCAGTTGAGTTAAAATCTTTTAACAAAAAATAGACTATTAAAAAATTCAACAAAAGGTAAAAAAAAGTAAAAAATAATAAATAACAAGTAAATAAACTATGAATATATCAACAATATAACTTTAAAAGTTATTAAGCAATTATATTTTTGTTAAAAATTTATTCATTTTTTTAAAAATGTAAAAACATAAACTATGAATAGATCAACAATAAATATATAAAACTATTTTAAATTTTGTTTAAAAGATTGCTTTCTTTTAGGAAGGTTAGTATCCTAGTCATGTCAAAGAAGCAATGGGTCTCAGAAAAGATGCCCCGCAGAGCCTGGTGGGGGGCCATCTCTCTGGTAATGAAGGGAAAAGTCGTCCTTCTGAGATTCCTTAGCAATGGGCATTCTACAAATATATGGAGGACAGATATTTGTACCCCACACAGAATGCACATAGGTGGGGGCAGCCCACTCATTAAATGCTCATCGGTGAGCCGGCAATGGCCTATCCTCAGACGGACAAGCGCAACCTCCATTTTACGATGTCTAGTTGTACGTGGCCATGGGTCAATGCTGGGTTTTATGGAGTGGAGCTTGGTGGGAGGGAGCTCACTCCACCTCTTCTGTATAGGCCGACCACGTATTCATTGATCAGAGGATAGGCATCGCAGAGTGGGACTGGGGCCACTGGAGCTGTCCCCAGTGATGCTGCTTCTTTGGCTGCAGCATCTGCCCTCTCATTGCCTGGGATGCCCACGTGACTAGGCACCCAGCAAAAGGATATCTCGTGGATGGGCAATAGTCGTAGGAGCCACCGCTGGATCTTGGAAACCAATGGATGGCTCGAACCAACATCACCCAACATTTGAAGCGAACTAGGGGAGTCTGTAAAGATAGTATGAGAACCAGATGGCCTGCCAGCTATGATAGTCAGTGCCGCCATCATAGCAACGAGTTCCGCTGTGAATGCGGAAGCTGCGTTTGGCAGGCGGACTAATGCTGTCTCAGATGGAAAGACAGCAGCTGCTCCAACTCTGTCCGGTGACTTGGACCCATCGGTGAACACAAAAGTGCTATGCCGATGTTGAGAGGAGTGAGTGGTCGCCATACATGGCTCTCAATACTACAGGCAGGTGGTGATCCTTGGGCCTATCAGCTAGTTCCCTACATACCATTACAGGTGGTATGAGCCATGGGGGGGTCTTTGGCATGGTAAAGGGAATCACTGAGAACTCCCTTAGTTGCGCAGTGTGCTCGGCCATACGCAGAGCAAAGGGGCGAGCCAGAGATGGAGATCTATCGTATGAGGCCACTGTCCGTGTATTGAACATGCACTCATACACTGGCGTCTGCGGTAGTTGCTCAAGTCTAAGGAGGTAGTTTAAATTAGACTTGAGCCTGTGATAGGGAAGGGGGAGAACCCCATTCTCTGCGTAGAGGCTCCACACTGGGGAGGACTTAAAGGCTCCAGAAGCCAGGCGCACACCCTGGTTACGCACAGTATTTAGTTTTTCGAGAATGGATGGCGAGGCAGAGGAGTACACCTGTGATCCATAGTCTAGCTTTGATTGGACCAATGCTAGATACAGGAGCCACAGGGTACGTCGATCACTTCCCCAAGAAGTGTGAGACAACAGTTCCATTATGTCCATTCTCTTTAAACAAGACCTTTTCAAGGCATCCACACGGTGCCGGAAAGAAATCCTTGAATCAAATATGACCCCCAGATATTTGAAATGGGGCTCAAAATCTATAGGCACACCATATAGCGACAAATGGGGGGGGGGGTCCCATGTCACTCACTTATGCCCATAAAAGTGAACAGCCTTGGTCTTTACTGCGGAAAAGCGGAAACCCTTGGAGGAAGCATTTTCAGCTACAGTGCTTATAGCTCGCTGTAGCTTACAGACGATAAATGGGAGTCTGGGCGAAGAACAAATGAGCGCCAGATCATCCACATATAACGTCGACGAAATCTCGGGAGGGAGATTTCTAACAATGCTATTAATGGCCACAGAGAAGCAGGTGACACTGAGGACACTTCCCTGTGGCACACCCTCAACTTGGTCCATGGGCTCCGATAAGGTGCCTCCAACCCTTATGCGTAGTGTGCGTTGCATCAGAAATTGCTCGACAAACCTGGGGAGGTAACCCCGCAGGCCCCAATCATGGAGTTGTTTAAGGATACCACGCCTCCAGGTGGTATCGTATGCTTTCTCAATATCAAAGAAGACAGCGATGGCGTGCTGCTTCTTTGAAAAAGCATCTCTTACGAGTGACTCCATTCGGACAAGCAGGTCTGTCGTACTCTGCTTTTTCCTGAACCCTGATTGAGAAGGAGATATGAGATTTTGAGTCTCCAAAAACCAGACGAGTCTGAAGTTGACCATTCTCTCAAACACTTTACATGGACAACTGGTAAGAGCAATGGGGCGGTAATGGGTGGGCTCCGTCCCGTCCTTTCCTGGTTTGCGGAATGGAAGGACTATGGCCTCTCTCCACATGGAAGGGAAGAGGCCTTTGATCCAAATCCAGTTGTAAATGTCCAGTAAATGAGAGAGAAGGGATGGATGCATATTCCTAATCATATCATAGGAAATGCCATCCGATCCGGGGGCAGTGGATCTACAGTGCTTCAGTGCATTATGGAGCTCATGGATAGAGAAGAGTCAGTTGTAAGACTCGTTATCCATGTTAGGCTCCATAAAGTTCAGCGGTTGCTGCTCCTGTTGGAGCCTAAAACACTGGAATTGCATCTCATAATTATCTGGGCTTGAGATGCTAGCAAATGATCTGGCCAAGACATTGGAAATATGGGACAAGTCCCCCAACAATTCTCCAGCTTGGACAATGTTGGGAGCTGTAAAGCCATTGGATTTGCCCAATAGCTTTTTGACCCTTTTCCACACTTTGTCTATAGGCGTTTGCCAACTTATGGACGCGATGTAACCTTCCAACGAGGTCTTTCAAGCCTGTCGAAGGATGCATCACCGTGCTGCCCTTGCTCTGTTACGAGCAATTTTATTTACCATCGTAGGGGAGCGATGGTAACGTCGGCAAGCCATTTTACATTCAGCCGACCACCAGGGAACTTGTGGTCCGCGAGCGGTTGAGCCGGAGAGCGGGATGGAGGAGTTAGCCGCTTTATTGACGTGGACTAGGAGGTCATCGATAGCCACGTCAATATCTTCATGAAGGAAGGACCCGTCATGGCTCGAGAGGTGCCTGAATTTAGGCCAGTTTGCTTTTTTTGCATTCCATTTTTTACTAGGTGGTGGAGGGGGGCCACCTGTACATGGCGCTATAATAATGGGGAAGTGATTGCTGCCTCGCAAGTCAGGATCCACTGCCCAGTCAAAATCAGCTCTACAGCTTGGTGAACAAAGGGACAAGTCCCCGCATGTAGAGCTGCTCATCTGGATGTGAAATGATGTATGGCTGCCATCGTTTAGAAGGCAGACATCATTTTCGCCCAGAAATTTCTCAATCATGTTTCCCCTAGGGTTCTTATCATGGTCCCCCCAAAGGGGGTGTTGAGCATTAAAATCCCCAATCAATAGAAAGGGGGGAGGGAGCTGTTTAATTACCTCTACTAGTTTTCTAGCTAAAGAGGCTGTGTCTTTTTCCTCACTAGGAGGGAGGTAAAGCGAGCAGACCGTATAGTGGCGATGGGAGAACAGGCGGACAGCGACCGCCTGCAGGTCTGTCGCAAGGTCGATCTGGTTGTGGGGAACCCTGCTGTTGATGAGCACAGCAGAACCATGGATTGGTTCTATAGGGTTCTTATAGTATCCCACAAAACCAGGAATATTGGGTACACTACGAGTACCCAAGCAAGTTTCCTGTAAAGCTATACAATCAGGATTGTAGTCTTTAAACAGGAGCTTGAGTTCTTCCCACTTGGGGAAGAGACCTTGGATGTTCCAATGAATTATTAGATACATCCTTACCTCTTTAAGACAATCATCCTACCCTTAGGGGTAGGAGGTTTTGGTTTTATACTACCCGTAGGGGTAGTTTTGGTCATACCAATTACCGGTTTTGGGTATGACTCTGGAGGCATCGGGAGCGTTAATTTAGCTCTCGACTTTTCTTTTAAACTGGCGATTTTGTTAGCTGGCTATACGAAATGACTGTCTTGACTGGAGAAGCAGATGTGGGAGCATCTCCATCAGTCATTTTGTGATCCGATGACATCGACTTGGCTGGTGATGGTGGCAGCGATTGTTCGGTTGGCGAAGGATTCTTGGAATCTGATGGTTGGTTCGGCTCCTCCTTGGATAAGGGGGCAGCCTCTACTACTACAGCTGTTTCCTGTGATGGGGTACAGGTTGATTCCTTCTCACTTAGGGCTCGAAGGAGTTCCAAAGCAGTATCAGCAAGGGGTGGGTTGCTGACTACTCGCTTTGGGGCAGGATGGATGTCCAGAGCTGGAATAGACACCACCTGCGGCCCAATCCGATTCACATCCACGTCTTGTGGAGCGGTGGCAAGGTGTTTTGCCACTCTTGGTGAATCGGGAGAGGATGGAAGGTTCCTCTTCTTTGTGCCATCAGAAGCTAGGCTAGATTTTAGTGAAGAGTTTTCTCTACCGATTGATCGTGGTTCCGATCGAGGGGGGCTCTTAACCTTTTCAGGTGCGCATGGAGATGCGGGTTTAGGGTGTGGAGAACCCTTTACCTGTTGAGGCACATCTCTGCGCGGAGACCTGGGTTTTGGTTGTGGAGGACTTCTGGTTTGTTCAGGAGAGCCAGTAGATGGTCTCTGGCTTCTCCCCTTCTTTAGCGTGGCGGTGCGCAGAGCATCCGCGAAGCTCACACCAGGCTGAACGTAAGTCTCCCTAACTCTTCGTCTAGCCTCTTTATAGCTCACCCTGTTTTTATTTCGAACAGCAAGGACCTCTCTCTCGTAGAGGAAGAAGATGCATTGCTGTGATGTGGCAGAGGGGTCTCCGCCACAATTGGGGCAGTACGGCTGTTTGGAACAGGGTGTTCCGTGAAATTCTGCTGAGCAGTTTACACAAATCCTTTCGCTTTTACAAAACTTGCTTACATGGCCAAAGCGTTGGCAATGGAAGCACCGTCGGGGGGTTTTCGACGTAAGGCTTGACTGGGATGTTAAGGTAGCCAGCCTTGACGTACTTGGGCAGTTCCAATCTGTTGAAAGTTAGGATTATGGTGGCGGTAGGGACCCTAGCGCCATTCACAAACCTAGAAATGCGATGTGCACTTGTTACTTTCTGATTGGCAAGTTTTGTCACCAACCTGTCGATATCATACTCAATGAGTTCACCCAATCGAATAACACCTTTGGAGGTATCAAATGTCGGGTGAGACGCGGATGATACATTCACTGAGGCTAACTTTTCGAGAGATTGAATTCTCTTTTGCTGCTCATTAGACTTGGCCTCGACAATCAATGCGCCATCATTGCGCGGCCACATTTGAGCAGGTTCGCCACACTTGTTTACGAAGTCGTCAAAGACATCAAAGATGTCAGCTTCGCTAAGAGGACAACGTTCGTTGCTGGATTTGAGTACTATAAAGCGGTCATAATCCAGTTCTTCTTCTACTTCTGATCAAAAAGGATCCAAGCGACGAAGATATTTGCTGTTTTCATGGTGACCAGAGGCCGGCGGTCTCTGGGATGAGTTTTTAGAAAATTTACCCATATGATTTTTATTTTTATAAGTGGTGTCTCTGGAGCCGAGGGCATGTACCAAATCGCCATCGTGAGTCCGGAGAGCGCCCATACAGTCCAGACAGGGTAGCCCACCCCCCGACTCCCACTGTCGTTTCAAAAACAGCGGAGCCGCATAACAGAGTTTTACTGGACTGCGGTGCAAAGACCTCCCGAAAGCAAAACAACGACCCAGGCAACCAAACCTACCTCCGTGGCACGGTCCTGCGGACGATGCCCCCCAGTGGGTACATCCGTCGACTCGTACAGAGTACACATACTGACTAGGACCAAGTGGGCCGAAAGTGCGCTGGGGTTCAGACACACAGTCGCCCCACAAGGTTATTTGGGGATGCCGGAGTGATGCCAGTGTTTGGTCATCAAACCGCCTCATGGGGTTCCCCTCACCCACCTTTTATGTTGGTGTGAGGTCACCTAGCCCTTGTGATGCCATTCACTAACTGCAGGGCCACAGCAAAGACAACCATATGGGCCAGAAGTGTGCTGATGTCCATACACACAACTGCCCCAAAAGGTTGGTGGGTACCCTTAGTCAGATACCCAAACCAGGATATCCCGCCTGGTGTTCGGACGTTGGGCACACGCTCAGTTAAAAAACAGGGGCACCACGCGAAGGTGGTGTGCCAACATTTAGGGAACATAGGCTATGAGTTGCGCGATATTCCCCATCGCTCCCCCCATGGATTCAAAACCCATAGAGATCGGATTTTTATTTTTCCTGGAGCTATGGAGGATAAATAGAGCTAACTTTAGAAAATATTTTGGGAGGATCAAAGTTGAACTTTGGCCAAGGTCAAAGAGTTCAAAAAAGGGTCATCTTGGCAAAAATTATCCTAGGAATGTCATTCTTCCATTCATTTGAAAGATCTCTTTCTCTTGAGCATTTTGGTACCAAAATCGTTCTGATTGGTTAACTCTAGCCAAAGTTATGACCTCTCAAACTTTTTCAGTCAACCAGTTTGACCAAAAATTGACCTGGCCATAAAAATGGCCATGGGTGACCCAGAGCCATAAAAATTGGTATGTTGTAATGTTATCTCACCAGACCCAACTTGCATGCAAAAAAATCATCAAAATCCATGACCTAGTGTTGAGATTTTGCCAAAAAAGTATGTACACTTCATATAGAATGTACCATCTCTCCTTCTACAGGCTATGGCTATCATGGGTACCCATAATTCTCAATCAGTGATCTGTTCTTATCTTAATATAATTACTAAGATTAAAATTTAAAATCTAAAAAAAAGCAGCCATGGTTAAATTTTTATAAATTTTCTGAACTTTGCCAATTATAATAATTTTAAAAAGGAACTCGAAACTAAATTTTCCCCCTTTCAAAATATCACGTTGCTAAAATATAGTTATAGAAGATATATAAAAATAAATTTTCTGAACTTCACCATTTGTAATTCTTTGGGTTTTAAAAAATTCACAAATTTTTTATACTTATATTTATTTCTGAACTTCACCATTTTGTTTTTTGATATTATAAAAGAATTATTAGAAATAACTTTGATAAAAAATATAAGTCATAATCAAACTAAGATGAAATTATTATTAAAATACTTACAAAAATCCCCTTCTTAAATTATAGAGTAGGTGATGATTAATTATAAATATTATAAAAATATAGCTATTCTTTTTCTACGCTATTCTAATGCTTGTAGTATTTTGGGGGGAAAAAACCCAGGTTTTATTGGGCTTTTTCAAAATTTTGGGGTTTTTGTCAACCCTGGTGAGAGGCTACATCAAAAGCCCCTTGTAAATCTAGAAATGCTGCCAGAAGATATTGACACTCCCGGAATGCTGTTTGTGTTAGGTGTTCAAACTGTAACAGGATATCAATGGTAAATCTGTCTGGCCGAAATCCACATTGTGGGGGTGGTAGATGGTTGTTCTTTTCAATCCACCATGATAGGCGAGTGCAGACAAGTTGCTCCAATACTTTCCTGAGGCATGAAAGAAGACAAATAGGGCGATATAGCTGGGAGAGTGGGATCTTTTCCTGTCTTATGAAAGGGCAAGAGCAGTGATCTTTTCCAATGATCCGGGTATGTGCCAAGTGGCCCAACTGTTGTCGTATATTGTGAGTAGGGTCTTTCTTGCAGCCATTGGGAAGCATCGTATCATTTCGTATGTTATTTCATCTTCAGTGATTGCTTTTCTATTTGGTAGATTTGATAAAATGGAATGGAGTTCCTTTGATGTGAAAAGGGAAGCGAGTCCATCAGGTGGACGTAGAAGTTTACCCTCATTTAATTTCTGGTCTCAATGGACAAAGGGCTGTGGATGGAGAACACATTATTAAAATGTAGTGATAGGAGGTCTGCTCTGTCTATGTCCTTTGCCATCTTTTTGGAGAGGGATAGTATATGTGGAGGGACATCCCTTCATGGCCTTGAGGAACTGTCATGTTCTTGATGGAGCTGTGGTGAAGGATAAAGAGGAGCAATATTTGAACCAGGATGTTCTCTTTGCCATCAGGATTGTACGGCAGCAGACAGAGTCCAGGTGCTGATACTGTTGTCTGTGTTTTGCATTAGCTCTTTGTCTCCATAAATTCCAGGCTGATCTCACTTTCACTGCTCCTGCACAGGTGTCTGACCACCATGGAACACTTTGTTTTCCAGATTTATAACGGAATGCTTGTCTGTCAGCGTTGAAGATTTTAAATGTGAATTCATTTACTATATTTGTTAGAGGAAGGTCTGGTGATATTTCTATTGCAGATGTGTTTTTTTGGTAAAGAGGCCATTCATCTTCTTGGAAGTGCCACCTTGGTCTGGTATTTGTGGATGTTGTTGTGTGTAGGTGATCTGCCTTTATGATGATTGGCAGGTGATCACTTCCCAGGTGAGAACCGGTGGTGAAGGAAAGGTCTTCAAATGGTTGTGTGCCCAGACATAAATCCAATGTAGATGTTTTGCCAGTTGTAGGGTCCACCCGAGTGGTTATTCTTGGGAGTGTGAGTATGGAGAATACTGGAGATGAGAGGAGGTATTGGTGTAGAGTTCTGCTTCGTGGTAGGTGTGGGTCCCATTGTGGATGTTGGGCGTTAAAATCTCCCATAGCTAGGACAGGAGGAGATATCTGTGAGAAAAGGTGTTCGAATTCTCCAATTTTTTTAGTAGGGATGGCGAGGCTGCTCCATAGACCTCACAGCAATAGTCCAAGCGGCTCCCAATGTAAGAACAATAAAAGCAGAGGAGAGTATTCCTGTCCACACCCTACTTGACACTTGCAAGGAACTTCATGAGGTTAAGCCTCTTGAGGCATGAGGTCAGCAGGTATTGTATATGGTGGCCCCAGGTTAGGCGGGAGCCATTTAATATTGAACCAATTTGTGGTGAATTTTGAAGAGGGTTGGGGTCCCATTGATGGTGACCACTGGGATGTTAGGGATGTGTCTTTGAATGAATCACAGGAGGCTAGGTTTCTGGGCATCCACTGTCAGACCCCAGCACATTGTTCAGGAGTGGACATCATCAAGCCCAAGCTGAAGATTGATCTGAGCCTCTTGGATAGTGGGAGCAGAGCAGGGAGATGTCATCAGCATAGAGGAGTGCTTGTGTGTGTGGCAAAGAAGGAAAGTCAGAGTAAAACATTGAAGAGGAGAAGGGAACCTTGTGGGACACCTCTGGTGACAGGGGGATATCTAGAGTAGGTATCACCTATCACCATGAAGAAGGATCTAGAAGACAGGAAGGACTTAACCCAGTTAAGGGGGAACCTCTGAGTCCAAGGCAGACAAGTTTTGTTATAATAGCGCTATGTGAAGCAGAGTCAAAAGCTCCTTTAAGGTCAAGGAATGCTCCTAGAGTGAATTGTTTATTGTTAAATCCTTCCTGAATGTGGTGTTCCAGGTGTAGTAGGGCATCCAGCGTGTCCCTGTGGGGATGAAACCCATATATGTGTGTGGGAAGGAGGTGTTTGTGTTCTAGCCACCATGTCATTCTGTTCTATACTATGTATTCTAGTGTTTTCCCAAGGTTGGAAAGGAGGCTAATGGGTCTGTATGAGGAAGCCTTTGAGGGGTCCTTGCCAGGTTTGGGGATAGGAAATGTGATTGCTTGTCACCACACTGAAGGGAATGTCTCCAACAGCCAGCTGTCATTAAAGATGTTCAGAAGGAGGTGAGCCAGAGGGTCTGGGAGGCATCGGGGGAATTCATTGGAGATATTATCTACCCCAGTGGCCTCCTTTCCCACAGACAGTGAGTGTAAGGCTAAGGAAAGCTCTTGTGGTGTGATTGCTGTGCTGATTGTGTGGTTCATGTGTGATGAAGGTATGTTGGGGGCAGGTACAGGGTTGGGGGAGCCAAGTGTGGTGTTTGTGGTGAGGAGGGCACCGTTATTAGTTAGTGGGAAGGTGAGTGGGGGTTGAGAGTGGACCATCTTACTGAAGAATGACCAGACCCAGGAGACTGAGGAAGTAAAGGATAGGGAGGTACAAAATGAAGCCCAGGCAGAACGTTTCTCATCAAGGATAATGCGCTTGCAACAGAAGCAGGTGAGAAGGGGGAGGAGGATGGGGTTCTTACACCACGCTTTAAAGGCATGGCGTTTGGTCTGAAGGGCTGCCGTGCACTTCTGGGACCACGAGGGGACCCTGAAGGTGTGGGTTGGGGGAGAGGTAACAAAGTGAAAGTGATGGGATCCCACATCCAGCAGGGTATCTGTGAGATACTGAATTTAGTCTTGTGACAAGAGGGAAGTGGGCAGGATAACTGATTTTAGTTCTAATTGAAAGGTGCCCCAATCTCCTTTTTTAAAAGACCAACGAGGTCTGCGTGAGAGGGGGGGGAAGGTGGTGGCACTGATGAAAAGGAAATGTTTACAGGAAGATGGTCACTTACCATGTAACAGCCAGTAGAGATAGTGTTGTGGAGGAGGGGTCCATTTCCCAGTCATAGGTCCAGAGTAGAGGGGTTCCCTGAAACTGGATCAATCCTGGTAGGGAGGCCAGAGGGGGTGGGTGATAAGAGAGTAGGAGTCATTGTCTGCTAAGAAGTCTGAGAGGGAGCAGCCCAAATGGTTTATCCGGCTCCTGGGGAGGTCTGGTTCCCAGAAGTGGTGATGGGCATTAAAATCGCCCATTATTAGTGTTGGGGAGGAGAGCTGAGAAGAAAGAATTTAAGATCATGAAGGGAGATATCCAAACATGGATTATATATTAATAGGATCAAATAGTCACTTCCAGATGCTCTAATTCACCCCCGGAGAAGGAAGTTATAGTGAGAGGGCTAGAAAGGAGGGATTGGTGGACCAGCAGCAGCAGGCCATCTCCTGCTCTGCCAGCCCTCCTGTTCACCCTGTACAAAACATAGCCAGGAAAAGAGGGGAAGAATGCATTAGTGAGCCACGTCTCAGAGATGCCAACAACTAGAGGTGAATAGGAAGAAAGTGTGGTTTTAAAAATTGGAGGTTTCCAGTATAGAGACTGGACATTCTAGAGTATGAAGTGGGGAGATGAAGGAGTCATTGCGTGAGTAATGTAAGGAAGGTCAGAAAGTCTGGCAGACACCTCCGAAGGCTTTCTCTAGACTGCTACCTGAAAGGAGGTTCATGAAGGTCAGTGTAATGGGTGCAATTCTCCTGATGAAAGCAGAGGGGGAGAGGTCCAAGGTAAGCTGGGATTGAGAGGCATCTGTAGGTCCAAGGCATGCACCACCAAGCGCTAGCAGGGACTGCATGGGGGGAAGCCGAGGTGGGAGACATGGTGCAGGCTGGGGTTGTGGGGCGAGGTGGCAGAGGTGTAGGTAGAGAGGATAGGAGTAGGGGTAGTTCTAGCTAGGAGGCAGCCCCCTTGGGGGGTCATATCCCATTGAATTTTAGACTGTGGAACAGGGTGTGAAGAGGCAATATTTTGGGGGGGATTTAGGAGAGCGGTGTTTGTTTGGGGGTCTTGGAGTTTGTAGGGGGCAAGAGGTGATTGGGCAAGAAGGGGTGGATTCTGCAGCCTTCTGAATAACGCTAATTTGTGGACTTAGGGGGTATGGTGGAGCTGTAGAGTAAGCTTGTATAGGGATGGGAGAGGCACAGTGGGATCTCCAGGAATTTCGTTGGGCCCTGAGGATTGTTCGGGTGCAGGCAGCATTGAGCCTTCGGTACTCGGCCCCTAGTTGTGGTGTGAGGCATTTCTGCCAACAGTTCCATGCCTGTCTCGAGCTTTAACGGCTTGTTCACATTCCTCGCTCTACCATGACTTGCCCGGATGGGTGGGTTGGTGTTGTCTGGAGAGCTTGAAGGCTAACCTGCCAGCTGCATTGAAGGTCGTGGAGATATGTGATGCAGCTTCATCGAGTCCTTGGGAGGAGGTGTTGGGAAGGTCTGCTAGTGCAGCTTGATAGCCCATTGGAAAGAGTCTCCAGCGTGGTAGGCAGCCTGGGTTGGTTGTAGGGAGTGATGCTGGTGACAGAGGCCAGGAGAGAAAAGTGGTCACTACCCATATATGGTCCGGCGGATAGAGTGAATGGCTGCAGTGATGGAACTCAGATGAAGAGGTCAAGGACCGATGAGTCACCTGTATGGCTGTGATAATGCGTGGGGAGTCCAGGGAGGGAAGAGGAGCGATGAGATGAGGAGATGATGAGTTGGAATAATGCTCTTCCTAAGGTGTTGGTGAGGTGTATCGGAAGAGCAGGTTCCCAGCACCTGTGGTATTCTTACCTGGTATGGCCTCCCCGCCATTGCCCAGTCAGAGCTGGTAAGAGGGAAGCAGGGCCCGCAATCACAGACAGATAGTCGAGTCAGACAATGAGTAATAATAACTAAAAAAAAATGACAAAAGTCACTGGTTGAGTGTATCTTCCTATGGAATAAAACAAGAAAAAGAACTTGTTGGTTTACTGGAAACAAGGATACATGAATGGCAACTGATTACTACAGGGAGAATATTTCCTAGTATAAGAAAAAGTTGCAGTCTGGATTTAAACACTGGAATGCTGGGAGCATCAACTACCTCTGAGGGCAGAGAATTTGGTAAATATGTAGACAAGCGGCCCGGCCGATAAGATGTACTATTTCGTCCATGTTCCAAAATGTTTCACGTTTTTGGAGTACATTTATAGGGGACAGCTCGTGGGGGGGGGGGGGTAAACAAGATGCGTGGACCGCACTACGATGATCCTGTTTCATTAAATTGGGGGAGGTTTGGGGGGCACAACCCCCCAGTATATAATCCTAATTTTTATAATGTTCTGACGTTTACATAGGCAAATGCTTTAACTATATCATGCCAGCGCCTTTAATCATTTTGAGAATTATAATAAGGGTTGGGGGTGAGGTATGACGTCAGATGACTCAACACGCATTAATATTCAGAAACAGGTGAATGATAATATTTACACAGAATATTTTCCGGCTGGGCCGCTCGTCTACATGTTTACCGAGAATTCCATCTTGCCACCACTCTTGAAGAGAAGAAACATTTACAAGCTTCAGACTGACAGTGTTGAACTTGAATTTTATATATGTGACCTCTAGTGGCTACATCTGGGGATAAAGTGAAAATATCAATGACAGATTGTGGAAAATGCGATAACAATAAATCATGTTATGTCTAAGTAGCCTACTCTTTATGGAGAAAAGCTTTAGAGAGTTTAGTCTATCAATATAGGGCAAGTCAGCTAAGCCTGATACTTGCTTTGTCACCCATGAAGATGACAGGAGGTGGGAGAAATAGTGGCATAGCAACTGGAGGTGGCAGCTCCATCAGCATCGTTCCATGCTTCTTTGTTTGTAAACAGGTTGGGGGAAATGTCGTCAGACCTCTAGTCTTTCTACCGCCATCTTTCACATCAGTCACATAGGCCTCACCCCTGAATGCTATTTAAAGCAATAATATTTTCTTTCAAAAATGATTGATATGAAATGTCCATATCATATTTTAACTGACAAAAAGTTCTCTCCAAAATTATACATAATATTATACATTAAATGCTGTACAAGTCTGATTCAATTAAATTAGTCCTATAATAACTGTTACGAATTTGTGTAACCGTAAATTTGTACCCACCTGCTATTTACTTAACACCCTCGGAGTAACCCAAAAGTTTTTATTTATACACAAGTTTATAGTTATTTTTGTACTACTTCTAACAAAAACAATGTGCAAAGATACTTAAACTTTTGAGAATCTAGATTTAGTTGCAGGTGGGCTAAGTCTTGATTTTATAGCGTACGAGAAGTGTAGGCTAGCGGCTCAAAAGCTCTGCTTGAATGAATGATTCTTTTTGAGACTCAACATAGCCAAGTGGATTCGCTGCTGGCTAACAGTGGCCCAGCCATGCGGGAAACTGTTCGCAACTCGCTTACGCTATTATTTTTTCTTTGCCCCTTTTCCTACTCCCCTCTATCTACAATGGTGCCCAGACTCGGGAGGGGAAGCGTTAGCCCTTGGATAACATTTCCAAACGGGCTCTCTTCATTTCTTCAATCAAAATACGCTCTGCTTCTAGGAGGGAAGTTGTATACCGTACGAAAAGTGCAGGCGAGCGGCTTAAAAGCTTCGTTTGAATGAGTCTTTTTTGAGACTCAGGATGGCGGAGTGGATTCGCTGCTGGCTAACAGTGGTCCAGTGACGCGGAAAACTGTTCGCAACTCGCCTACGCTATTATTTTTTCTTTGTCCCTTTTATTACTCCCCTCTATCTACAATCTTCATTTGAATTTTTCCTAATTAAGAAATTTATTATTTTGTAACTTTCTTTGGCAGATGTAGAGCTCAACATCTCTTATGTTTGTTTTTAAATGTTTTATATATCGGTTTGCCCACCATTTTCGATACAAAATGAACAATTAAACAATGCACAATATGCTTCATACACAGTTTTACCTCTTTGAACAAAGCTCCATTGTTCTAAAAAATCATCACAAAAATTTTCATTTTCTTTTCGGTATGTTGGGGTACAAATAAGGACTTGTAAATTAAAAAAGAAATATTAGTAAAATACACTTCAAATTACCAACTAATATACCAAAAAGGAAAGCTCTGATTAACGGGTTATTAACTTATTCGCTAACTGCACTTATTAGGCGGGCCGCAGAAATGACATCGACATGCTCTCACGTCAGAACTCATTAGATAACTGTGAATGCCCCGAAGCCGGACTCGGAGGCCGGCCAAGGCGCCAGAGCAACTGTAACCACGCTGCTTTGAACCAGAATGAACGACGATAAAACACGTTCTGTACATAAACTGAACAAGCAAATGACTGGACTCAAATGCGATTATTTATGCTTTAGTCTGTTTCAGACGTTTCCTTTAGGAAAGAGTGGATATTTTTGATGGTTAAGAGAAATAATTCCCATAAATTTGCTATTGACTGAACATTTTTTCATAATTCAGGATGTTTAAGCGTCTTAACAGATTTGATTTAGGACACAAGACAAATTCATGCAAAATCAAGACTTGTCCTGAATTTTCAGGACGTCTGGCAACCCTGCACGGAAGAGAACGCTTTATAAACAGAACTCATTCACTTTTCATTAAATTTTGAAAATGGCTATAAATTTAATTAATTTAATAATTTAAATGGTAAAATTAGGGATGAAAAAATTCCCTGATGCCCAAAATACGTGCTTACTTTGCTTATGGGGTTAATCCACCACTGCTGAGAAGTGATTGCCCAGCTACTGGAAGGGTTCCACCTATTCAAGTTGCTCTCCTTCCACGAAAATTGAAGGAGGGTTGTAAGGTCTTGATGGTCCCGGCTAGTATACGGTTTTGGTCTTCTGCGTATTCATCTTCAGACCAAGCTTTGTGAGCGTTGTTAAATGCACACCCGAGATTCCGATTACAGAGCGAAGAAGCCCCCGTCTGTGCCCCCTGGGAGCAGCCATGGCCTAAGTACCCGAGGGAAGGTGGCAAAAGGGTAGCACAAGTTTATTGGACCGAATAAAATGCTAAGTATTAAAAAGTACTATTTTGAAGGAGAGGAGGATCAATATTACCTTCCACACAAATAAACGCCACATCACGTTACAAAGGGTGGCATAACAACTTGAACCTAAAAATGAGGGGGGGGATGAAACCCGCCAAAACTTTGTACCAGGTAAATTACATCTATTGTAGAAGGCGGCGGCTCGGTTGTCCTTGCTTCCATGCCCACTCCTCTTGCGCTTCCACCAACATTACTCGAGGCCAGTACAAAGGGAAGTAAACACCCCCCGAGAGGCCTCAACACTGGTGAAATAAAGCACATTCCCACATAATACAACAATCAGACCCAATCTGACCGTCTTCCCCTCCACGTCGGCCGAGTCTACGGATAATGAGTCAATTTGAAAATATCGCCATAAGGAAATTTAAGATTTCCATTTTTTTGCTCAGCCCAGAAGGAGAGGGCATAGAAATGGAGTCTTTAGTCCTGCTTCAATTTTTTAGTGGTGTATTTTTCTTTTAATTTTATAAAATCCCGAAAGTAATATAGATAATATTAATACACAGTGACCCACTTGAAGGAAATTTAATGACTCCATTTTTAGCTCTTCCCCGAAGGTGCGGAACACGGCATAAAACAAGGAACGTTGGAGCGCTAACGACGTCTGGCAGCTGAAATTGAACTCTTGGCTGATTATTTCGAAATGCTGGAATTCGCCCCCATACCCCCCCCCCTTTAATGGTTACACCCCCATTTTTTTGTAATAAACTAGTAGTATCACAATTCGAAAGCCTATAGCATGAGGTTCGAATTCCTATGCGATTGCCAGACGTCGTTAGGCGCTCCACTGTTCCTTGTTTTCACGCGAGACTTCTTAATTTGAGACCCGTAAAATCCCTGCGCCCGAGTCCCAATTAAATCCATCCTCTTTTCTTCAATAATATAAAATGTCCATAGCAGATTTTAATGGAGAAAAACCCTTCGAAATGGGATGCGATGCCAATTGACGATGTGACTCCTTTCTGCTCTTTCAGGGTGGGACGGCGGCGGCTGCATTTGGAGAGGGATTTATTTAGAAACAATTTATGTAGAGATGTCTCCTCTACACCTATTTCTCGCCTCAATCCATTAATTATTGAGTAAATTGGAAAGGAAAGTGTTATTCTTAAGAACGAATTCCTGCCTCCTTCTTAAATTCGGCCTTTAGCTGCATTCTTCCCCTTTTCACCCCTTCAAGTGCCCCGTTCTTTTTTTATTTACCCGCAGATTACGCACCCCCATCCCCCCTCATGTTTCAAAATAGCACTCTAAGAAGTTGTGCTGCAATTAACATCTGGCGGAAGAGTTGGCGATGTGTGTTTGTTTGTTTGAGGGATTGGAGGCCAAAGTTGAATGGACTCGTTGGTCACGTCAAGTATTTGAACGGCGTCACTTTTAGAAGCTGGCAACACTTCTTAACCACCGGGAGGAAAAGGAAAAACTGCCGATCAAAGGGAGAATTATGGAGAAGAATAAAAGAAGAAACCACCGAAGGCATCTGACGGCTCCCCCTGAAGGTGCTAAAAAATGGCACTGAGGGAGAAGATTCCCGAAGCAGTGCCCCTCGACTTCCCCGAGGGATGGGTAGCCACGTGGCATTCAGAGTAAAATGACCGAAGAGCTGAAACCAAGAGTGCCTCCACAAAGGATGGGGTAAAGAAGCCCCGAAGATACCAGTGGAGTACCAACAAGCTTGGAGGACGGGGGAAAAAGGGCTCAAAGTCGACAACCAACGAGGACCATCAAAGTCATCTTGAAGTGGCAACCAAAACATTAACAAGGAGCCTCCGGGCCCTCAACTTAGTCTCTAAGAGTGTTTATCTCGATGTAATTTCAAGTACTTTTATTTTCTCAGTTTATGTTTTGTTATTTCTGTCTTTCCATTTTTTATATGTTGTTTTTTTTCTTTATTAATACATTTATTTAAATTTGTTTGATTTTTTCTTTCGTGTCTTGATTATGTAGAGTAACTTCAAAATCGGTTATAGTTGGTAATTCGTTAGTTTTAACTGGTATTTTGGTGATCTTAGAATAGGTATGAACAGTTGGTTATTTTTCTCTGCAGGAAGAAACAGTTGGTTATTTTTCGCTGCAAGAAGAGACAATTGGTTATTTTTCTCTGCAGGGAGAAAGAGTTGGTTATTTTGCTCTGCAGGAACAAAGAGTTGGTTATTTTTCTCTGCAAGATGAAAGAATTGGTTATTTTTCTCTGCAGGAAGAAACAGTTGGTGATTTTTCGCTGCAAGAAGAAACAATTGGTTATTTTTCTCTGCAGGGAGAAAGAGTTGGTTATTTTGCTCTGCAGGAACAAAGAGTTGGTTATTTTTCTCTGCAAGATGAAAGAATTGGTTATTTTTCTCTGCAGGAAGAAACAGTTGGTGATTTTTCGCTGCAAGAAGAAACAATTAGTTATTTTTCTCTGCAGGGAGAAAGAGTTGGTTATTTTGCTCTGCAGGAACAAAGAGTTGGTTATTTTTCTCTGCAAGATGAAAGAATTGGTTATTTTTCTCTGCAGGAAGAAACAGTTGGTGATTTTTCGCTGCAAGAAGAAACAATTGGTTATTTTTCTCTGCAGGAAGAAAGAGTTGGTTATTTTGCTCTGCAGGAACAAAGAGTTGGTTATTTTTCTCTGCAAGAAGAAAGAGTTGGTTATTTTT
Source organism: Ceratothoa steindachneri (assembly GCA_963969495.1). Taxonomy (NCBI): domain Eukaryota; kingdom Metazoa; phylum Arthropoda; class Malacostraca; order Isopoda; family Cymothoidae; genus Ceratothoa; species Ceratothoa steindachneri. The sequence goes on from OZ018333.1 coordinate 84,583,099, forward strand.
CTCTGCAGGAAGAAAGAGTTGGTTATTTTTCGCTGCAAGAAGAAACAATTGGTTATTTTTCTCTGCAGGGAGAAAGAGTTGGTTATTTTTCTCTGCAAGACGAAACAATTGGTTATTTTTCTCTGCAGGAAGAAAGAGTTGGTTATTTTTCTCTGCAGGAAGGAACAGTTGGTTATTTTTCTCTGCAGGAAGAAAAAGTTGGTGATTTTGCTCTGCAAGAAGAAACAGTTGGTTATTTTTCTGTGCAGGAAGAAAGAGTTGGTTATTTTTATCTGCAAGACGAAACAATTTGTTAGTTTTCTCTGCAGGAAGAAAAAGTTGGTGATTTTGCTCTGCAAGAAGAAACAGTTGGTTATTTTTCTCTGCAGGAAGAAAAAGTTGGTTATTTTTATCTGCAAGAAGAAACGATTGGTTATTTTTCTCTGCAGGAAGAAAGAGTTGGTTATTTTTCTTTGCAGGAAGAAACAGTTGGTTATTAATGTCGAAGCTGTGATGAAAAGTACAAGCGTCAAATATGTTTCAAAATAGGTTAGACAAAATTATCGCTTTAGAACATTGTGGTAAAGTTATTGAGACAAGTCACATCTATGGAAATAAGTAAACAAATATCTAAATCTCCTAGAGTTGGCCGTAAAGCTTTTGAGGTTTCCCTACTTCCTTGTAACTCCTCATTCGCATTGAATATGTGCCAAGATAATTTAAATAAAAATGTCTCCCAATTCAATAACAAATTAGACATTCCACTTAGAATTAATTTCCTGAGTTATTTAGTTAATTACACAACCTTTAATCGTAGCCTAAGAAAAATATCGGGGTAGGGTTTCACCAACCTGTACATAAAGATCAGAAGGACAATAAATGGCAAGCAAGAGAGGCCGGTACCACTGTGACTGAGTAGGTGTGATGAGAACGGTAGTACTGTTTTCCGATAAACAACTGAGGGGAAGACTCTTTAAGCACTAGCCGTTCTTCGCCAGGGGAATATGGATATGAAAACAACCCGTCGGATGAGTGATGTGTTGTGTGTGGGATATGAGGCAGGGAGAAACAGTGGTGCTATGGTTGATTATGCGTTTGGTGGCGCCCGTTAGACTCGAGGGGTCGCCACTCCTACGGGGAATCCAACCCGGTGTCTAGTCTTGAAAAGCCAACCCTTTATCCGCTCGAGGGAGATGGGGAAAGGGGACTCAAACTGAATTAATTTTAAAGACTTCTCAAATTTCTAATTAGACGAGAGCTTTGAACCGGCCGTATTGATAGATGTTTTTCCCCTTCATTTTACATACAGTTTTACGGTGCTTACAGATGTTTAATGTTTTATAACGAGAGTAAAGTTAGTATTAATAATATTATTTTTATTATTATTATTAAGAGTCGATATGAACTGGAATATTAGTTTATTTTCTTTTGAACTTGAGTTTTTGGATTAGATTTTAAATGAAATGAACGCTTTAATTTTGTTCCCTAAATTTAATCTAAGTTTTCGTTAGATTCAAATGACACCTTCAGAGAATTGTTTTTTTTATTTATTTTTAATTGAGAGCAACCAATTATGATTATTTAGACCCGTGTTTGTTTTATTCATGGAATATCTGCGCCCCTTAGCCAACCCTTCGCCTTTCTCAGCCGGGCATAGGACCAGCCATGGAAGGGTTGGAGAATTTAATTTTATAACGTCCTGGGAGCAAATTAAAAATGGGGTGCGGGGGTAGGATGAGGGAATTGGTCTTTGGCCTTGAGTTGCCCCAAAAGAAAGGACCAGAAAAAGGAAAGGAAAGGAAACCAAGAAGGTGAAACAAAGCTCATACACAAGTGAGATGCAACCAACGAGGGCATCTCCGTCAGAGACACGAATCACTAGCGATCTGAATGCACGAATCATCCTAGGCATTACAGATGCTTATGTAGCAAATGCGGTTAACTCGCTTTTGAAGGTGAATGGCCTCCCAACAGCAGTTATGGCGGCCAACCCCGAGTGCTCCAAGGATTCAGGGATCCGAAATAACAAGTAGGAAAAATCTGGAGTCGAAGCGACGGTGGAAGCACCTTCTTTGGAAGAATCCGAGGGGAAAGAAGGAGACAATACCTGTTGAGAGATCGACGAGGTTCCGTGCAATCTTACAAGGGCGACTAAGAGCAAATCCAAGCCTCCTAGTCCCCCCTCCCGAAGAATGAAAAGCATGAACATACAAGAAAGGTCCACCAAGCGAAAAAAAAGAAAGACAAGGAAACACCGGTTGATTATCCAAAATCACGCAACGAAGCGCTCTGAGGACGACGAAAATGACTCTTTATGGAAACAAATTCAGGAAGATTGATGCAGATGTCATCTTGATTTCGAAACACGGATTCAACCCGTGTAGTGAACTAATGAATATTTGGAATTACGACCTGTTGATCACAAACTATTTACAAGAGCGTTTCGTCGAAGCCGCTATTGCAATTAAAAGAAGGATAAAATACCAAAAAATCAGAAATTTAGAAGATTTCTATGTCGCGATTGAGGTCGACCTCGACATAGGATAGATGCTCATAGACACCGAATACCAGCCGTCAAGGAGAGACATTTTACCTTTCCATTTGGCAGAAGGACACATACAATCCTAAAGGGGTAGCTGAATGTTTGGTATCCTCACACTTTGGATGAGGCAATTCTCAGGGAGATTGACGAGGCACTCGACGACCTTAATAACCACCTAATCAACGCGATATAGAAGTATCCCGAAATCCGCCTATAGGTCCTTCTCAATATATAGATAGACCGAATACATGAAGGATTTATACCGTGAACTGAAATTATTATAAATATCAGAAACGAATCAATTGACTCAATACAATGAATTAAAGAGATAAAAAAATAGCTCAACAATTGGGAGGATGCGATCGAAAGCCTCTATCATGACACATCTCCCAAAGATTTTTAGAATAAAATCAGACGTCTCAAAGGATCGACTGAATGGAGAAGAAAGTGGAAACACGAAACGAAGACAGAAACAACGAAACGGAAGAAGAAAACATTGAAGCAATATTCCGAAGTTATTGGGAAAAATATTCAGTAAAACTGAAGAGAACGAAGATTCTGATATCGAGTTTGAAAAAAAAACCCATAGACGAGCTAAACACAAATCCATAGGACGCACGCGCACCATCAAGTGGATAGACAGTGCGACGGAACGCCGAGATAACCGAAGGGGAACTACTCGACGCGCTCCGCTCGTTCCGACAGAAGGCCCCAGGACAATCAGGGCTAACAGTTTAAACTTTGAAAAGGCATCAGCGATGGTCATTAAAGGACTAAGAAGGATTTTAAACGCTTGTCTAAATGCAGGATACTTTCCCGATGCTTTCAAGACAGCTAAAATGATTTTTTAGCCAAGCTTGGGGAGGATCCAATGAAGAGAGAGAGAGAGAAAGCTACCAGTCAATTTCACTCTTGGAATTTGGCGGGAACCTGATGTCTCACCTGGAGGAGATATCCCTTTATAATCCGGGGCAATTTGGCTTTCAGAAAGTCGAAGTGCGGAGAAGGCGATAAATGTCATCACGGAAAAGCTCGCCCAAGCCCAAAGGGAGGAGAGTTACGTGCACATTGTTTGTCGAGATGTATCAAAAGCATTTGATAAGCTGTGGCAAACACGAATGCAATAAAAGCTACTACGGTTGGGACTAAGTGAAAACTTATAAAGAACTCTGTGACTATGTCATAGAGAGACCGGTGTATATCAGGGTGGGGAGCATGGATGGACCAAAGTTCCTGCTTAATTCAGGACTCACGCAAGGGGGAAGGTCTGTCCCTCATTCTTTACTCGATATACACCGCAGATGTCCCAGCCCCTGGCAACCCCACTTCCCTCAACATTCAATTCAGCCAGATAATCCAGTGTCTTTGGCGGAACGCGGCTATGCAAGCTCATATGACGGCGGCAGAAATCGAAAGATTAAACATCTACGAGGCCAAATTGAAAATGAGAACGAACCAAGAGAAATTCCAGGTGGTAGCCATTGGAAGGAAACTACTATTATATGTCATGATGGGGCTTAGGTGCTATCCCTACACCACGGAGTTCACTGCGCTTGGAATGAAGATTCTTTCATCCGGGTACAGGTAGCACGTCTCTGATCGAGTTTTGAAAGCCTAGGCCGCAGTTAAAACTCTATACTTGTTTATAAACCTCCGAGAGAGCAATAAGAAGATCTACAATGTAATTGTGTGAGCTACGCTGCTGTAACCCGCTTCCGCCCTCTCTTGTCTCTCGATGACATAAAAGAGGAGAATACAGGAAGTGCAGAATAAATAAATGGCTGACAAAATCACCGAAATGATTAACCAGAACAGAAGAGCCACAAGCCATCCAATATTCCCATGTTTCGCTCGCCTTTTGGCTAACGGAGACGAAATGACTCTCTCCGCAGGATAACAGGTGATAAACATTGGAAACTAAAGAACAGTACAAAAAAAAAAAACATACACCGCAGTATAAATTTAATACAAAAAGAAAAACTATTTAACTACCAAGGGAACGAACCAAGAGAAATTCCAGGTGGTAGCCATTGCAAGGAAACTACTATTAGATGTCATGATGGGGGATAGGTGCTACCCCTACACCACGGAGTTCACTGCGCTTGGAATGAAGATTATTTCATCCGCCTACAAGAAGCACGTCTCTGATCGAATTTCGAAATCCGCAGTCAAAACCCCATGCATGTTTATAAACCTCCGAGAGAGCAATAATAAGATCTACAATGCAAATGTAAGATTTACGCTGCTTTAACCCGTTTCCGCTCTCTCTTGTGTCTCGAGGATATAAAAGAGTAGACTACAAGTCGTGCAAAATAAATGCGTGTACCTAATTACCATAGGTGGGCGTTATCGCGATAAATTATCGCGATAACGATATTGGGTTATCGGTTATCCGATATTTTTTCCGCGTTATCGATTCATCGGTATCGCCGATACTTTTGTATCCAAACTAGCGATAATCGATAATTTCAGTTTTTTGTTCCAGTTTAGCACAGGGGCGAGCCACGTGTGCCTTGGAGGTCCGAGCTGGGAATTAGCTGTCGGACGAGAGGTCACGAGGTGTTGCTCCTGCCTGCTACCGGTTTTACGCGTTCTTTGATGATTTTTTCCCTATGTTCCCGTGCTTCTTCCGTTCTATATATAATCAATATTGTATTATAATTTTGGATTTATCGTTTATCGGTTATCACCTTATCCGGCGATAAATTTATCGACAGTTATCGATTATCGGTTATCGCCGATAAGGTTATCGTTATCGATTTATCGGTTATCTTGGTACATTTTTTCGTTATCGCGCCCACCTATACTAATTACGGGTACACGTAGGCAAGAAAGAAGTTGCCAAAAAGAGTTTTACGGGGAGACGGGGATAAGTCACATGAACAGTCATAAATGATAAGGTTAATCAAGAAATGGCTGAGGAAATCACCTAAATAATTAACCAGAACAGAAGAGCCACAAGCCATCCAATATTCCCATGTTCCGCTCGCCTTTTGGATAACGGAGACGAAATGACGTTCTCCACAGGATGACAGGTGATAAACATCAGAAACTAAAGAACCCTACAAAAAAAACAACATACAGCGTAGTATAAATTTAATACAAAAAGAAATACTATTAAAATAAGTAATAAATTAATTATATCACAAAACAACAGCAAATGCTCACTACATATACAAAAAACATTAAAGATTTTAAGGCAAAATGCTTCAACGCCGCTCAAATACAACTAAAACAAGAACAACAAAAGATACACAAAAATTTAATGAAAGCGATAGGGTGATCAACTGGTGCCTTTGCAATTCTCTGACACTACCTTCTCTTTTATTTCGTTCTATCCATGCCACACATGATTTGGCCCCCTTCCACGTATACACACATTAATTGGTAATTGGAGTGTGTCTTAACGCCAGATTGAGTCAAACAACGAAAAAGGTCAAATATTTCCTGTCTGTTTAACACTAGAACGTCCGGAAAGTTGCACCACCTAGAATGACCGAGTGGTCATTTTGACCGCACTTTCTCTCTTTTTTTAATACGCTTATTTTTATATCTCTGTTGTCATATCAAAGTCATATATGCAATATGTGATAAGAAAATAATATATTTTAAATCAAATTTTAATGATGCATTCCATAAATCATTGATATAATTATAAAGTAAGGAAAAATGTATTTAATAAAAAAAACTAAATGCAATTCATTTAATTTCAAGAAATGCTATTCCTTTTCATTAACAGTAGGTAAATAAGTTTATGATTCGGACATTCTTACACATAAAATAATTTTTCCATAGATAGTTAATTGTTACAATTAGTGCAGAGTACTTTCTTCATCACTTTGCTTGTACATTTGCCACACACAGGTCTCTTACATTTGTAACAAGTTTCAGATGTTTTATTTTAATTGCAACTTCCTACTTGGCATTGTTTTCTCTTCCTAGAAGTCTCTAACGATTCATCGTCATTACTACTATTATCTACAGCATCGCTATTCTTGAAGTTTATCTGCAGTTCTTCAGCTAATTGCAAGAGGAATCTGCGGCGGGGAATTCTCTGTACAGAACTACTGCATTGATGCCAGCTAGATCCAAAGTGCTGTACAAAAACCTGCACTAGCCATCTCCGAGAAGCACATTTTGTGCTGTACTTTCCAGCCATTTGATCTACTATATCTACACCATATTTTGTAGAGTTATAAAACTTAACAGTTTCAGTCAGGAATTTTCTTTATATCATCCCCCATTCCTAAAGTTTTATGAATGGAGCTCAGTAAGAGTACTTTTTTGGTAGGGTTACCTTGATACACTGTAAGTGTGCAAAGATTGTTCTTCAGTATGTGTGAATTGTACCGGTTTTCACGAGTTTTTCTAATGGTGTCTGGAACTTCTCTTCTAATACGATTTACTGTACCTACGATACTCATACTTTTTGTCTGTAGTTTTTCAGCTAGTTTTACCGACGTGAAAAAGTTATCAGTTGTCACATTTTTACCTTTTACCATATATGGTTCTATTAAACGGAGAACCACGTATTCAGAGAGTGGTTGATTTGGAGGACGAGCTTGATCTTTTCCAATGTATGGGAATCCATTCACACGGTAGGTAGACTTTACATCGGCTGCTAACCAAAATTTGATACCAAACTTATCAGGCTTGCTGGCAATATATTGTGTGAATGGGCATCTAGTCTTACATGGGAACAACTCCTCATCCACTGCTATATTGCCGCTTGGTTTATAGTAAGCAATGCAGTTCCCAATGAATCTTTCCCAAATTTGGGATACCATAGCAAATTTATCTGTTTTCACTCGAGCAGATCGTGTTGATCGTTTATCGAATCTGATGAATTTCATGATTTGTTTGAAACACATTCGTGTCATTGATTTGCGGAAGTATGGAACACCCCATTATTCCACTGATTGTCCTTTAGCTAGAACTCCTCGTGCACTCATGATGCCTATAGTAGCATAAACTTCTTCACATGTTATATATAGTCCAAGAGTCACATTGCAATTGTCTGCGAGCTTCAGCTTCAGTACAGTTTTGTATGTGCTTGATAATGAAATCATCAATCATCAACCTAAAAGATCTCAGAACATTACCTTCAATAATTTATCGTTTTGCAAGTGGTGTAGGCCCAGGTCATTCCCGAAGAATATTCTGAGCTCCAAATCTTCCTGTCATTTTTATTTGGTTCAATACTTTCCCACTGTGTACCATCCTTGCCGGTGAGAACTGTCCCAATTTCTCCTAATCCTACTGTTGCAGCACAGTGAATGCTTTCATTCGTTCCATGTCCTCTTTTCTTCTCTGAAAGTAACATGCGAATGATTCTATGAGTCTAAAATTATAATTTAGAATATTTTTATAATATAGTAAAAGAGAAGCTGTAATAATAGCAGTAAAATATTTAAAAAAATCAGGTTTTCAGAACTGTATAGGAATAAAATATCGAAACAAACAAATAAATCTTATTTTCATAAAATAAAGTTTATTACTATCAATTATAATAACTAGTGGATGCTGCCTTACTGGGCCGATCTGCTAGCTTGGAGGTGATGCCCTATTATATAATATATACGTACCGTATAATATATTATATACACTATATATATATATACCTATATACTGTATATGCTTGACTGGATCTGCTGGTATATATAGGTACCTAAATATTACTAAATACACGTATATGTACACATAAGTTTGTATATATGGCAAAAAGCGGACAGACAGACAAACAAATATCTGCTCCATTATGTATAGGTGTGAGCTGCTATTGAATAGAATATATTTTACTCACCCAAAACATCGTAGCCAGTGACGAAGGTCCTACGTGCACAGGAGTATTTGAAAATCTTCCACGTCTTTCCAAACTTTCACTATTTGGCATTGCATCATCTTCAGACTCAGACGATGAACTTTGAATAATATATGGAGTATACTCCTCCTCACTGGTGTGAGATAAATTATCAGCTTCAGAGTCGGATTGAGGAATTGTTCTCAAAACATTCAGAATTTCACTATCAGAGAAAGTTATTTTTTTAGACATGTTTGCAGCACGACAGTAGAGCAAGTAATGACTGAGAAGCTGTCACTTAACCCTTTACATCAGCGTTGACGCGTTTCAACAGGAATTAGCATGTTCCTACAAGTCCTTGTACCGAATAAATATGCGGTAAAATTGACTGCTCGGTCGTTTCAGGTATAGCATGTCAAATAACAAAAGCTATCGGAGTATTTTTTTAAATATTTCAGCTCAATACACTTCATCATATATCAGGAAAAGTCAGTTACTCTCAATTTGTTGAGGAAAAAATATATGAGATACGTGAATTTAAAAATCAAAATGCGGTGAAATTGAACGCAAAAACGTTCTAGTGTTAAATGTTTGAGGCACGAGGGCCCTTAGTCTTCATAGAGAGAAATTTTGCGGGCAGTGTTCAGGGGGCAGACTTGACCGTTTGAAAGGAGGTGGGAAACATTTCAGTGGCAGCCACGAGAATAGAGGGCAAGAGAGGAAGAGCTGCGTTAGAACAGTGCCACGTGAGTGAGAATCGTGATTCTGACCATGAAAGAGAAGATGTCCGTGGTCGGTGTATTGGTAAGACAGAGCGTCAGCAGGGATGAAATGCTCGGCGTGTGACCACTGCAGGTCGTCCACAATTGTTATGAAATACAGCCCTCGACCCACCAGGAGGGTGAGAAGACTTGGGAGAAAGAAATGCCAAAGCGAGAGCCTTAGGACACAATGAAAAGGGTTATCTTGGAGCCTTGCATCGTGGGAGGTATTTTTTTTGAAAACCCTCAATTTCGACTGAACTGGGTACCAATTTTCGAAAAAAAGCTAAGAGAGCCCAACGTTCTCTTCTAAAGTTGTTTCTTGATGCTACTGCCCCCCCGCCCTCGCATCAGCCAAAATACGAAATGGGGCGTCCTGGAATGGGTGCCTTAATTCGGTGCCTTAATTCGTCAGCAGGGATGAGATGCTTGGCGTGTGACCACTGCAGGTCACACGACAGGTCACCCTGCCTCCTGACGGAGGAGGCAGACGCCCTCGTTGGTTAGGAGCTATCTCAGCAATTTGAGCCGTTCTCCTCTTAATTGTGTAGTGGCAACCACTCAACCAGAGATCAGACGGCGTCAGTGGGGTTCGGGGTGAGTTGTGCGGTCTGGAGAGACGACCGAAGAGGTCAAAAAGGAAGGGAAGTTCTCCACAGGGACATCGCCATGGAAACGCCCACCTGGAGGATGGTTTTGCTGCCTAGTTGCCCCTGGCGACAAGCATGCAAGGAGGGATCTAGGGTAGCATGGGCAACTACGCTAAGGTTGAAATATGGTGATCGTGCCTTTCCTGCTCCAACACTTCTCGGGGGATCTGTGGCGATGTGTCTTCCACCCATTTTCACTTCATCTTCGCCTCTTTCTTTACACATCTCTCCTTACAAACCTTTCTCTCTTATACGCCCTACTGGGCGGGGTGGGGTCACTTCTAATTTGAAGGAAAAGAGAACTTCCGCTGAAAAACCCTTTACCCATAAATAAGGTAATTGCTTGCTGGATTGGCCTGTGGTCGCATATATTTAATTTGGAAACGACACGCCTCCATGCGATCAATTTCTTATTTAATTTACCTTCTCCCGAATGTACGGCTCCTATGTTTTATCAGACACGAGCCAGCGAAGAACTATCTAGCTATCCGTCCACATTAATACTCTTATCAAGAGCGGATAATAATTCGTTCAATAATCGAGCTGCAAATAAGGCAGAAGTTAGTTCCAATTTTGGAATAGTTAGAGATTTTCCGAGTATCTTCACTTTAGCCATAACATGACGTAAATTTTTTCCAAATACGGAAAACACTATTGCCCCATAAGCCTTAGTGCTACCATCACAAAAGCAATGGAGTTCAACATTGCTTTAAGTGTGGAACCAATTTATCCCATACCGTTGGGAGTCAGAGTGCAGAGGCTCATCCTAATCTATTTTCTTTCTCCCATAGACTCTTCATAAACAACCTTGTATTAATGGTCCCTGGGAGGAGATACTCTAGTAGGTCCTAGATAGAAGCCATGGCTCGTAAAACCTCCCTTTTACTTTGGGCTGCAAAGGGAATTTGCCGATTAGGAGAGTATAATTCATCCTTTGCAGTGTCCCAGCCTAGACTAAGTACCTTCAATGGCTCTTTGCCTAAATTACCTTCTTTTCTGAAAAGTGTTACGAAGGTGGGAATTCAAATACCATTCCCTCAAATTAAAACTGGCTTAAGGTCTCCTAGGGTACTTACTTTCCTTGTTACTCCTTGTTACCTCTTCATAGAAAGACGCTAAGTCTTCCTCAGAAGAAAATGTACATGCCAGGTTATCCACATAAAGACCTTTAAAAAAGGTACCAGTGTATTAACCTCCTTTTGTCTGCATTAATTGCATCACAGAAGCGTTTAGCAGAAATTGGCTGCGAGAGGAACCAAAGAAAACTACTAAATCTAAAGGTTATCAACCGACTATCCGGTTGTGACGGATTTTTTAGCCATAGAAACTGGGCAGTGTCTTTGTCTTCCTCTAAATTTATTTGAAGATACGCTTTCTCAATATCTGCAACGAAGTACCAGGATTCATGCAAGCATTTAGACACGCTACCAGCTGAACAGTCAAAAACCACGTGCAGGGGAGTTGTTGGTGAATCTTCCTGCACGCCTTGGTGTGCTAAATAGTGTATTTTTGCCCCCTCTATGTTAGGAGTATTTTTTCCTCACTTCCTCTATATATCCCTTTTCAAGTTGCTCCTGGAAGATATAATTATAAACCTGCAAAAGTGAAGGGTGATCCCGCCTCAATTTGGCTACCATATTTAGTAGACGGGACTCTGCTGCCATAATCATTAGGGAGATTAGGGTGAATTGTTTTCCATGGTAGCCCCTCACGAATCTACCATCCTTGATCTCCGCAGAGGCCTTAAAAGCTTTGTAAACCTTTTCATCTGCCACAGACAAAGTTTTAGGGATGAGTCCCAATGAATCCATATCCCACATGACCTGGATATCATCTTTGGTTACATAGCCCTTGGGTCATAGAGTTCCTCAAGGCCTTTTACGCTAGCCTTTAATACGGCTACTCCCCCTGTTAGGAAAGTAGAGGTTTCATTAGCGGGAGGTAAAGGACCGACAGGCATAGCACCCACATTAGAGTTTAAGTAAGTTACATCTTCACTATGAACTGTTTCTCTTACAAATTCATGGAAGAAATCTCCACCTATCAAAAGGGATATATTTGAAACCGAATCCCTGAATGCGGGTTGGCTAGTTTCACCGTTAATTCTGCAAATGTTGCCTTTGCTTTGCTCAACCCAGGCATATAAAGGTCATTAAGAACCTTGACGATTACCAGAGCCTTAATATTTACTGGTCCGTCATAGGTTATTCCATTACACGATACCTCGTCGTAGACCTTTGGTAGGCCTTGTTGGTTGAACCCATTTATAGATATCATAACTTTACGACAAACGGTTAGCTGCGAGCGTTTTGCTAATTTTTTATTAATGAAAGTTTTGAGAACCTTGGTCAAATAGAACCTTAATATAGGTTTGTTTCTTAGACCCTGCTACCGTTACTTCGGCTATTGGTAGGCCAGTAGCGGAGAAACAATTGGAGAATAATGTATTGGAATTAGGTTCTGTTTTCTGCTTTGGATATGTCGTGGAACACCACTTTATCTTAATCACCTACTGCAACGCGAACCGTTGAAGGACTGTTCGCAGGGGTAACGACCGACTGGGAGGTCAAACTTGAGGCATTGGGTTTCAAATCCTTAATAATCAGACAGAGTGCATAATTCGTTGGCGATATTTACTTAAATAGGCCGAGAGTATCGTTCAAGGTTAGTTAAAGATGAAACAACAAAAATATAATTTTATTTACAAAGATCAAAACAAGAATAATAATAATAGACAAAAGGGAATTATTTAAATTAAAATAGTATCTTGTTAATTAATTGATTAACGTTACTAGGCTCAGATCAAACAGGGAAGCTTGACAATACCAATAAAGGAGGGGGTTTCATTCTTATGGGTTGGTGACTTCGAGGAAGGTCCTTCTTGCGATGAGGCGAGTGGGGAACGATCCGATGAGGCAAATGAGGCACGATCCGATGAGGCAAGTTGGGCACGGTCCGAATGAGGCAGGTTGGGCACGATTCGAACCAACCTTCCGATGAAGATAGCCAATCTTCAAAGATGACGTTCGACGGGAAATAAGGGAATTCTCATAATTCTACTGGAAGAGGAAACTTCTTTTCCTCCACGGTAATCGATGGAGATTTTCTTCGGTTCGATTAAACGAAGGAAGACTGTTGCGCAAATTCAAAGGCTTGCCGTTTACATAAGCTACCAATTGACTGGGTTAGAATCACGGCAGAGAAAGTCTGCTGTCTGATGACGCTCACTGAAATTGACTATGGGGACGGCCTTGACGTGCGTGTAAGGACTCTCGAACTACAGAATAACCCGAGTATTTGTATGCCGGATTCTGAGGGAAAAGCGGGAGTTTGGAGAAAGGAGTCACAAACTCCAGACATCTTAATCCGGAGGCGGAGTCGATTCATCATTTAGCAGCAAGGTACGAGAAACAGCGGCCCTTCTTGGCCTCGTCACCGGGGGGGGGGACGGGGGCTTGGGACGAGCTCGCAGGATTGAGGAATATTTTCCCAACCTGCTCAGGAGTCGAAAATTCGTGAATGTTCGAACAGGAAGTGACGTTGTCCTTGGTGGTATACCATCGCACGTGGTCTCCAATAAATTAGGGAGGGGGGGGGGTCAGAGGTTGTTCTTTTACAGGATCAATTGTATTAGGTTTATTTTTATCCTCGTATAAGGAAAGACACAAACTTATATGGTGTCTTTTTTGACATCTCATACCCCCAAACTTAGATTTACACTCATTATTGTAGTGATTCGACCGTAAACAATTAGTACATAATTTCCACCTTTTGGCCTGATTTAGTTTATTAGGCCATGCATATATATACTTTATGGGGATTGTTACATAGTGCACACCGTTTGGAGGGGAGGAGGAAAGTTTGGAGGTTCAATAGTAACCTTATCCCACCCAGTACCTTGAGTTAGATTTTGCCCCGTAAAGCTAAACGTGGAAAATTGTTTTTTACTTGGGGATCTAAACTTCTTTTTTTTACATCCTAATTGCTCGTAGTTATGCTGTTCCAATTTAATCTGTTCTTCCAAGGCCTCTTGGAAGATATTAAGCTACCAATACTCAGATTCATTTTTAAGCGACCTATTTATTTGATCTCTTACGGCATATGACAATTTACGTGTCAATAGCGTTATGGTAAAAAAACCTGCGGCGTCAATATCCAAACCAAGAGCTTTTAGGCCTCTCAAATGGCACTCATAAGATGCCCTAAAGTCCAAGAAGGACTTAGAATTACATTTTGGTCCTTGTAAATCTAAAATTGAGAAAATGTGAGTTTGAATGATTCGCCGTTTATCGCCGTACTTACGTTTGAGCAACTCTTAAGCCTCTTCATAATGATCCCCAGAAATAGTAAACCCATCAAGTAGGCCCAATGCGCCCCACTCAATTGTCCCAGAAGATATGCAAATTTTTGTGAATTCGAAATATTCATAACATGAATGGTATTATAGAATAAATGGTGGAAGTTTGTCCACTGGAGAACATCTCTTGAACAGATTGGTAGGTTAATTTTAGGCAACTTAATTTCGCTCGCCGACGTAGAAACTTTAGATGGTTTAACTTCGTTTGAGTCTTTCAAACATTTTGCGCCTATATAGATTCCCCGCCTAATCTCAATATTGCGCGTGGAGGCCTTCAAGATTTCCTTTTCAAAATCATTCTCATCAGGTTCTTTTAATATAAGTTCATCTAATGATAAAATTTTGGAACACTGGAACTCCTCTATCTGGGAATACAAAGTATCGCATTCCAGAGCCTTGTCAACAACCAAAGAAGATATAGATTTAATAAAATGGGTAGTTAGAGCCCTATGTCCCCCTCTAGTTTTCAACAAACTCATTTTTGATTAAAGGTCCCGGGTTTGTGCACCAATGTAGGAATTTAATTATCCCACTTTACAAGTTTAAACAAAGCTACGGCCAAATTATAAGGTTTTGTGCTGCTTAACCCCATCGCACTGAAGATATTTCCCTGTTACACAGTGCTAACGGGACTCAGCACCCAGTCCGACCCCAGCTTAGCCTCTTCTCGTTCCTTCAAAACACTTGTTTCCTTGCTTTTCATATAACCTGTCCCACAACTTTCTCTGGTCAGCCTCAATTTCACAGGGTAGATGCTGACCTTCTTCTCAGCCAACCGTCCCAGATCGGGGCTGAGGGCAGAGGGGACAATGTTCCTTAACCCCTGAGCTCCGGTCTGGGGTGGTTGGTTTTTAACAACCTGCTTCATCCCCACCCATACCTTCATCACATCTCTTTTCCTCTCCTCTTCGCAATCTATCTTTTTTACGCCGTGTCCAAGGTGGAGCCGCCATGCCGATGGACTGCCAGGCCACCAGGCGGGAGGGGTGGTCCCAAATGGCAGCGCCTGGCTCTGTCGAGCCTGTAAGCACCTCTTGCATTGCAGGCTACTGCGAGAGGTGATGCAAATAGGGTCACCATGCCCAATGATGAATATAAAAAAAAACCCAACCCCCAACTTCCCCTGTAACATCAACGGAGCCGCCCTCGGGCAGCTCCAGCGAAAAAGTGGAGGTTTTCCCCCTCTGTGCTTGAGCAGGGGACCCTCCATATTAGTCTAACCGGAGAGTAGGCTCACTCCTCTCCTCCGCCTACGGGTGTAGGGAACTACCCCTCCCCCCATTCTCTGGAGGTGCTTTCGGGCACCTCCCTCTTTCCAGCGGCAGTCCCCTCTGTTCTTTCCAAGGGGCCTGCCAAAAAAGCCAGCAGGCAGCCCTTAGCCAGCCCTCCACATCGAAGCAGCTTGGTAGAGCAAGGCCCCTTAGGGGGGAAAGGGAAGCCAGGCCCCTTTGGTCACTTCCCTCAAAAGACCTGCTGGCAAGAATTTTAAACCTTGCCGGGGTCAAGGCCTGTGTCTCCCCACAAAAGACTCATGACGCTGCCAAGGGGACCTGCGATGTCCTGGGAGGGGATGGCCAACTGGAGGTCCTCCTGTGATAGACATGGTCTTTGAGGAAACCCAGCCTCTGACGGTAGGGCCTTCCATGGGGGGCAATCCGGGCTCGGCGCCAAGCACCGAACCCGAATCCACCCCTATGCAAGGTCCTCCGCAAACGGCTCAGGCCTCCGAGGCAGTACAAGGAGGGGAGGGATCTCCTCTAGCCGGTGCCCCTGCGACCACCAGGACCTTCTCCATTTCGGAGTAGGACCTGGCAAGGGCCGGTCCATCTGGCCTGGGGGCTCCTTCCGGCGGAGGTGAGAAGTGGGTTCATTCCCCGCCCTCCTCTCCAAAAAAGAAAAAGACTAAAAAACAAAACAGACTTGGGGCTTCTCTCCATCCGCGGGGGCAACGGCGCCGGATGGGTCTACTGCAACTTTGGCAAGCGGCCAAGCCAAGATCGGCACATCCAGCCCCTCTGCCACCCCCGGTTGCGGAGCCCCTGACTAAGACCAAAAGTGCACAGGGGGCAGCCTCGAGGGCATCGGGGCCCCTCATTCAGAGGTTACCTTGCGTTTTCGAGCCCTCTGGCTTCAAAGGCTTCCTCGTTATTCGATCCACTGATGGCACCATGTTGGCCAAGGGCAACATGATCCATCAGAGGAGAGGATTAACTAGTGCAATTGTAGAGAGCCGAAGGTGACCCGTTTCTCGGATGGGAGCCTTCTGGCGAATGCGGCGAATCCCGCTGAGGCGGCCAAGATAAGTGCTCTTCGGACACTTCATGGCACCCCGGTGAGTGTGACGCCGCACTCTACCATGAACTTTGTGTAAGGAGTAGTTTATGCGAGGGAACTCGTTGACTACTCCATTGAGGACATCACCTTAGAGCAGGCCGACCATGGGGCGGTCAAGGTCGAACGTGTGATGAGAAAACAGGGAGGGGCCTCGAGACTCACCCCTACACTCTTCGTCACGTTCGACTGTGACAAGCTCCCTGAGTCGGTGCGTGCTGGTTGGTACCGCTACCGAGTGAAGGCATTCGTGCCAATGCCGCGGCAGTGCTATTACTGTCACCGCTTCGGCTATACGAATTGATCTTGTAGACGTGCAAAGTCGGGGTCACCCGAAGTCTGTGTAAATTGCTCCAAGGCCGCGCACGATAAGTCTAAATCATGTGTGGCCAAGTGTGTCAATTGCGGAGAGCCGCATCCCTCTTCTTCGAAGCAATGTGGTGCATATCTCCTAGAGAAAAAAAATCCTGGCCGTTCAGGCCTAGGATCGAATCTCATTCACCGAGGCAAAGGACTTGGTCCTGGCGCGACCGGCTCTGCCTGGGACGTCATATTCCTCAATAGTTAGAAAGGCACCCTCTGCTCCTGGCCCATCCGGGACAACGAGCACGATTGTTTCCGCGCCGATTCAAAGCCCTTCTGCAGTCTCTTCTCAACCCGGGCGCTTCCCTGGTGAAGCTGGCGGCAAAAAGTGTTCCTACTCAGCCCCGGCTAAAACCAGGGCTCTCCCCTCTTCCCCCAGCGTGACCGTTTCCCGTAAGGCGAAACGTCCACGCGCCTCCACCGAGTCGTTAGACTCACAGGGGAAAACACCCCTGAAGTTGGGAGCCAGGCCATCTTCCGGGGTTCATAAAGCTGTTCTTCAAAAGAGGACAGCAACAAAGGAGCTTCGGCTCCTTCGCCCACGACTAGAAGTGGTGCGAGTGGCTCGGAGACGGTGGTTCCTCGCAAAGAGGGCCCCCCGCCTCCGAAGCCGAAACGCCCGCCTAAGGTTTCGAGGCGGAGGGAAGAAAAGACTCGTATGGCAAGCCCAACCTCCCCCAAAAAGTCTTCGAAGGCGACAGCGCTTCCAGCGCTTTGTCCGGCCAACAGCGCCCGGGGTTCGGCCTCCGGGAAGTGTACCGCTATTCCCGAGAGGGTCTTCTGTTCGAGGAGGGCTCACGCGTCTCCTCCGAGCTAGGCCTGGAGGGCATATTTCTTCAATGGAATTGCCGTGGACTCCGGGCCAACTGGGAGGAGCTGCGGAGGCTCATCTCGTCCCGGTCCCTGTTAGCTATCTTTTTGCAGGAGACTATGCTAGGCGCGTGCCCCCTGCCCGCCCTCCCGGGGTATAAGGGTCTTGCGACCCCACCACCACGAGATGGCCGGGCTGGGAGATGCGCGGTGTACACCCGGCATGATGTCTCCGTTCTTCCGTTCTATTTAGATACCCCCTTTCAGGCAGTAGCTTTGCAGCTGCACCTGAATAGGAGGTATACTATCATTTCTGCGTACATTGCATCGTCACCGAAACTTCGACGCGGGGGACTACCGCGTCGTCGTGGCATGGTTGCCGATGCCCTTTTTCTTGCTTGGAGATCTCAACGGCAGGAATCATCTCTGGGGAGATTACTCAATAAATTCCAGGGGATAAGTCATTGCCGATCTGATCGAAGAGCTTGAGATAGGTGTCCTAAACGTGGATGAGTTTACGCATCACTGTCCGAGAACCGCTTCATTTTCTTGCCTGGACCTATCTTTTTGCTCTTCAGAGGCACAGCCTGATTTTGATTGGGGGGTGGTCGATGACCTCCATGGTAGTGATCACTTTCCCATTCAAATATTATTTTCATGGAATTTGTTGCCGTAGAGCCCACCTCGATGGTGCTTGGCGCGAGCGCGGTGGCCTGCATTTCAGGAAATGACTGAATTCTCTATCTCAGTCGAGGAGTTTAGGTCGGTAGATGAGGCCGTTGAGGTCTTCTCCGGCAACCTCATCGCCGCGGGCCTGACTACTATTCCTAGGACGTCTGGCCGTTTTGCACGCCGACCACTCCCATGGAGGTCGGCCGAGTGTGAGACGGCCCTCAAACAGAAGGGTTATGCCTACATGCGCTATAAGCGCCGTCCAAACGATTTCACTGTCGCTGAATTTCGTCGGGCTAAGGCTAGGTTCCGGTATATTTCGAAGCACGCCCACCGCTCTTCTTGGCGGGCATACGTGTCTTCACTTAACCGGAAGACCCCTTTAGCAGAGGTGTAGAAGCGAGTCAAAAGGATTCGGGGCAAGTTCTCTCAGGACCCCCCTCCCGTTCTCCAGGAGAATGGGACCGAAATCTCGGAACCCGCATCCGTGGAGGAATCCTCAGCGACGGCTTTTTCTGCATTCTCTAGCCAGGATGCTGCTCCGCCAGCATTCAATGCTGGCCGACTGGAATTTACCTCCAGAGGCGGAGAACCCTTCAAGACAGGTTTACTCTGAATGAGTTGCGTTCCGCTCTTGCTTCGTTCGCGGACATCGCCCATGGTCCGGACGATGTCCCGTACGCCATGTTTCGACACCTGGGTGAGCGAGGCATGGCCTTTCTGTTAGATTTGTTTAACAAGATCTGGGTGGAGGGTCTTCTCCCAGATTCCTGGCGAATCACTACTGTGCTCGCCTTTTGCAAGCCGGAGAGAGATCACTCTACTCCAACCGGTTTCCGCCAAATCTCTCTAACCTCTTGCGTGTGCAAGTTGATGGAGAAATTGGTAAATGTTAGACTAGCCTTTTTTCCTGGACAGCGGAGGCCATCTGTCTTCTGCACAGTGCAGCTTCCACAAGTTCCACTCCACGTCAGATGCTCTGCTCTGACTGGAAAATGCCGTCTGCGATGCTTTCCTTCGTAGACAGCACTACGCCACGGTGTTTTTCGATCTGGAGAAGGCCTATGATACCGCATGGCGATACGGTATCATGGAAACTCTCCACACGATGGGGGCGATGGGACGCCTCCCAATGTTTATATCTGAATTTTTGCGAGATCGTCGATTGCGCGTACGGGTGTGGGAGCCCTCTCCGGCCAAAGGAGCAGAAAGAGGTTATTCCGCAGGGAAGTGTCCTCAGTGTCACATTCTTTGCCCTGAGCATTAACGGCATCACCTCGGTGCTTCCAGATGTTCTCGCTATGCTCTACGTAAACGACTTTTCAATCTCTTTTTGCGCGGCCCCGAGGGCCAACTCTGGAGCATCGACTCCAATAGGCATTGAACCGCGTCTCTCGCTATGCCGAAGCGCACAGGTTTCGGTTTTCTTTGGCCAAGACTATGATGGTGCACGTCTGCCGCCATCCACGGCTCTTCCCTGACCCAGATTGGCTTCTTAATGGGGTGCGCCTGGATGTAGTGGAATTGCACCGTTTCCTTGGTCTTGTAGTCACAATCCGGTTCGGAGACCGGATTGTGATCTTTAGCGACTCACAAAGTGCCCTGGGTGCTCTCTGGGCATTGGAATCTCCGCATCCCCTGGTTCGCGATATCCGTACGCCACGGTTTTGGCGAGCCGGGTGGATGTTGAGATTATCTTCTGCTGGGTTCCTGGACATGTAGGAATTGCGGGGAATGAGCGCGCCGATGAGGGCACCAAAGAGTCCTTGAGTACTCT
The DNA here is from genome assembly GCA_963969495.1 of Ceratothoa steindachneri. Lineage (NCBI taxonomy): Eukaryota > Metazoa > Arthropoda > Malacostraca > Isopoda > Cymothoidae > Ceratothoa > Ceratothoa steindachneri. Next base: position 84,603,141 of record OZ018333.1, read on the forward strand.
GCGATCGGACCAGCGTTTCGCTCTTCCTCACACCGACTACATGGCAGGAATACGGGCAGCTCTTCGGACTGCTTGGCAAAAAAGATGGGAGACGGTCGAAGGGAACTTAAAGTTGCGTGCTCTTCCGCCGCGACTGTTCCCATGGACCTATCCCCCAATGCCGCGACGGCTTCAGGTTGCTTTCTGTCGTCTCCGAATCGGACACACTCGTGTGACGCATCGCTATTTGATGTAGCGCTCGCCTGCACCCTATTCCGACGACTGCGTCGTCCCCCAGACTGTTCGGCACATTCTTGTCGAATGTCCCAGTCTGGGTGATCTTCGCGCACGTTGCCTGTCCCGGTACCGGATGGGCGGGGTCGCTACCACCTGTCCTGTGTACTTGGGACAAGTGCGTGCACTTTGACTTGTGGACTTGTTGACTTTTGGGGGGGAGGCCTGCCTTCTCCCTTTCATTTAACTAGGTTTAGTTGTTGTTTTTGTTATTGTTTTGTTATTGTTATTGTTTCCTAATTGTTATTACTATTTATTGTTTTCTTTTCAAATTTTTTAAAGTTGCCTAGACTAGGCTGTTTGTTTACGGCGACCTATGCCTAAGTTGGCAGTCGCCAGATAGCCCCATAAAAAAAAATCCCTGTTACACAGTCACTGAACTTGGGTATATTATACCCAATTTTGGAAAATAATAGAAAAATAGTAAATATGCAAATTTAATAATCTTATCATGTTCACACTAACTCTAAGGCATGTAGATGCTACTTAAACTAATAAAAATCCGTATTTACTTTAAGAAAGGTATATTATAAAAATACCCCTCAAAAAACATCAAAAAGTGAAATTTTTTCAATAATTTGGGTGAAAAATTCACCGCAAAAAAAAACCCTTTGATAGAATTCATCCAAACGTTTGCACATGTCTCCAAGGATGTTAGGCTCCTCTCCTAAGGACTTCCCATAACACTGACGATGCACAAACTCTAGGGAAGAGAGTTGGAAAAACACGCTTTTTTTAGTGCACTAAAAATGACTAATTGTTCAATATAATGTGTTTTTTCTGTTTTGAAAACAACTAGACATGACTACTAAGATACAATACAGACTATGACATATGGTCGCTCACACCAAGCATTTCCAATGGTGTCCATCCCCTCAACCTCCTGTCATTGATGTGGAAACTTTTCATTATTTTCCACTATTTATTGGTATGAGATTGTGTTGGCTAATAAAATGAACCTACCTAATGGTTTTAGTTATATAAATCTAACACATTTGCACCCCCCCCCCACACACAAAACATTTCATGTTTATTACCTACCTCAGGCACAGACGCAATAAGAGCAGTAAGGGAAGTAGTGGCTCGGGCAGACAGATTGCCGGCAGCTGTGACACCTGAAGCGTGTCTTCTTATCTGCCTTTGACTAACACTTGCTGTACCGTATCATGGGTCCTTCATTTCAGCTGCCGATTGTCCTGCACCTGCAGCCGTGCAAGAGGGAAGGTTGAGGGAGCACCCCTGTCTGACGACGAGCTTCACCTGTCGATGCTGTGTTGGGGTGTTGAGTCGTTCCTCAGCTGAGGGCCTAATGAGTTGCAGGGCAAATTCGTGCATGTACTTCCGTCTCTGCATGGCGCTTCTTCCTACCCTGGCAGTGTTGCTCTGGTAAATAATCCACGAATTTATGACCCTCGCATTCATCATCCCAAAGAACACACACAATGGCCACCTATTTGTCTTTCTGCTGCAGTTATAAGTTGCACACATCTGATCAAACGTGTCGACCCCTCCTTTTGTTGCATTATAGAAGTCAATTATCTCAAGCTTCCTACTGACATTATTCACCGATGCCTGTGTACATACTTGGCAGCAGGAGCACATTCTTCTTGCTTGTCTGTGTCTTAGGGATATATGAAAGGAGTGTCATATTTTTCTTGGACAAGAATGCTGAGCTGCCAGGTGTGCGGGTGTCCTTCTGCCTCATTATATCAGGGATTTCTGCCTTGTTCGCCCTCACTGTCCCCACCACTGTCAGCCCTTTATTGAGGATGTCCTGTATGAGGGGCACGTACGTGAACCAGTTGTCCGTGGTGATGTTTCTGTTGGTTTGGCGGTAGAGGCGTGTGAGGTCTTTGGTGAACATGTGGTCGAGTTGCAGTCCAAGTCTTGCTGTTGTGCCATTTTTTCTAGGTAGGGAATACCTTACAACATGTATTTACTTTCCATATCGTTCACCATAACAATTTCTATCCCATATTTCGCTGGCTTATTTGGGATATACATCCTAAAAGGGCACTTACCCCTAAAAGCCAGCAATTGCTCATCTACTGTGAGGTTTTCGTGGGGTGTGTGGTTGTCCTCACGGCAGGCCATAAACATGTCCCGCACAGCCCTGACTGGAGCGAATTTGTTAGTGGCCCGCCCCTGCTCCCGTGTGGCTATGTCGTCAAACCTGAGGCAGTATAGCAAGAAGCAAAAACGCACCTCAAACATTGCTGTCTTGTAGAAAAGAGCCCCTGCCACAGGGCACCGCAACTCCTTAGTATTCAGGTGGTTATCTTTTCTGTAACCACTGAATGTAAGGACACTAGCAGGGCACACATCTCTGCTGCTGTTGTTTGCGGTACAGTCGCTGTCTGTCTTATGTACCTCCTGGTGACAACATCAATCCTCTTGTTGGTGGACTCCACAATCAGTTTCACCATGGCATCAATCACCAACAGGCGAAAACACTCTTCAGGTGTGGTGGCACTAGCAGCTAATTGGGTGGAACCTGGCCTAATTGATGCCAAAATATTTCGGGCTGCTGTCCTGGTTGCTGCAGTTACCTAAGGCCTTGTGTGCAATATATAGCCTGAGCGACTTTTGACTGTTGCAGAGTTAAAAGTCACTAGTAACTCCCTATCGTCTGCATGCCGTCAACGTTGTCGCTGTCGAGCAGCAGGAGCAGCAGCAGGGGTTAAAGCAGGGGCAGCAGCGTGGGTGGTAGCAGGAGCAGCAGCAGCAGCAGCAGAATAAGGGTCGTCAGGGTTATCAGAGCCTGATGACAGCAGAGTACTATACAGGAACAGCAGCAGAGTTGCAGAATGGGCCAGCCGTAGTCTTATCAGCTGTGTTGGCCTAGGTAGGAGGCGGGGGTGGGGGGAAAGATGCCTAGGCCTCTTTGTCTTCCCACCACCCACCTTTGTTTGCTTGCGTCGATGAGGAACGTCTTCTCCAGATACACTGTCTGAATTTTCAGCCATTTCATGTGGCTCTGGAACATATTCTTTATCATTCTCACTGTCATAAAGTGTATCAGTTTCAACACAATTATTATCGTCGTCAGTTTCTGGAGTAAAGAGAATTTCACCAATCTTCAGCTCACTCAGGATTTGTTCTTTCGCCAATTTCATGCACAAGTTCGCACTATTAGTCAGCCGAAATAGGAATTACAGCCTGAAAAGAGATAAATTTATCACTACATCATCACTATAACTTCTCTTTGTACGCTATTACTACTGAACTCGGGTACAGGTTGCTCAGTATTTTTTTTTTACTATAATTAGCACTGAACTAGGAGGGTAAACGGTACCAAAACAGGGATCTAGAGGGAAATCCAAGCCTAGGAGTGGACCGACGTGGCCTCACTCTATGAGCGAGTTCACTAAACTGCAGCTACACAGACTCCCAGTATCCTGCCTTGGAAGGGAGGGGGGAGAAAATGCGCATGACGTCACTAGCCTCGGCAAACTATACCCGTGTTCAGTGCTCTAGGGTTAAGGAGGCAGGAATCACTGAATCCTTTTAGTTTATACTTACCTATGAATGTATTAAATATATACGTGTCTTAGTATTAAATGATATTTACACTGCGTAAATCTAATTATATAAATTTACACAGTTATTTTTACTCGTAGCACAAGACGTATGGGAACAATCTCCCGCAATGGAAATTAATTATACAATCTAAAGCGTTTAAAATAGGAAGAACGAACTAATGAGGATCACAAGAACAAAATAAATAGACTTAATCAAATGGGATAGAGTAAGGATCAAATCGCGAACGCATATACGACCGAATGATAAAAGGATGCACAATAGAGTGGAAGGCCTTCCGAAAAACTTCCCTTCTCATCCCATCGTATAAGGGAAATTGAAACGCTGGCGGCTGGTTCGTCTTAGCGAATCCTTGGGTAATTAAAATGCCCCATAAATTTGCGACACCTTCATTCGGTTGTCCAGACGAAGAAGAGAGAGGAGAAGAAAATAGAAGAATAAAGAGAAGATAAGAACATAGAAGAAGATAAGAGAAGTCATCTCCTGAAAGCATTGACGCGCCAGGAGGGCAAACTCAGGGTGCTGGTGCCGGTAAGACACACAATCCCACATGACATCCCCATGCTAGTTATGGATTTTAGTAACCCCCGCCCCTCCTAAAGCTCCGTTCGGGACTTGAACTCTTGCCTTGAATAGAAGCGAAACCTCTTATCTCTCCCTTCCCGAGAGTCAATGAGGGGCGCTCTGTGATGGCCAATGGCCTCGAACAGCGAATGTAAACATTATTATTATTATTATTAAGACCTACCATTAGGATCACCAAAAAATGGTGAGGAAAGGTTCATAATTGAGTAAAGTTGGGAGAGAGACAAGGTGAGGATGGTACATAGCTGGAGCAGTCTAAATAGGAGACTACTAAGAACATAAAAAAGAGTCCTCAAAAAGCTAATCGGTAGCCTATACGAGGCAGCTCCTGTTCTCCCCCACCCAGTTTAGTCCCATCTACCATCCTCTTCCATAATTTATTCAATCTATTCTTCAAACTCCGCAAGGAGGAAGCTTCTATCACATGACTAGTGAGCCTATTCCATTTATCTAGCACTCGATTTGTAAACCAATTTCTACCAATCTCATTTCCTAAACTTATCTGCTTAAAACCATTACTGCGTCTCCGATCGTCTTTACTAAAAATAAGAGACCTTACCTATGTCTCCCCCATTATAACTTTTACCCACTTGAAGACTTCAATCAAGTCCCCTCGAACCCTTTTCCTGTCTCGCTAACGTAACACTAATATTTAAAAAAAGGCAGTAAATCTCTACCTAGTAATTATCGCCCAATTAGCTTAACCTCTCTCCTTTGCAAAATGTTAGAAACACTTATACGCTTCGAACTCGTTAACCACTTAGAAGAAAAGAAGTTACTCAGAGACACCCAACACTGCTCTAGTAATAAACGCTCTTGTCTATCGAATCTATAAGACTTTTTTAATGACATTTTTAATGAATACGACGAGAGTAAAGCAGTTGAGCTAATTTACCTCGGCTTTCAAAAGGCCTTCGATAAAGTTCACCACAAACGTTTACTAACTAATTAAAACCGCATGGAGTTCAAGGCGCCATAGCGAAGTGGTACGGAAATATTGATTGCAATAAATATTTCACTATCGACCAGTTAAATTCCACGAGAGGAAACGGTTGCAAAATTATAGGAAAATATTTTACCTCGCACGAATCTAAGAGTTTCTTTTTTAACCGAATCCTCAACTTATGGAATGGCTTTTCTCGTAAAGTAATACACTGCAACACCGTAAATACATTCAAACGTGGTATAGATAAATAGTTTGAATCTAATCCCCGACTAACAACGTTTTCTATCGAATAGTTTGTGGTGCTGGAACCACATTATATAATCGCATTTGAAAGGAGATTAGGGTGATTGCTCATGTTCACTGAGAAGTGTATGAAGAGATTAGACGGGCAGGTCCAAACCGGGAGAGAAGCTCTCTACTACGGCGCCTCAGCTCCGAGCTTAAAGAAGCTATCAAACTACAACAGAAGGAAATATGGAACAACTTAATAGACAGAGTCCCATTCCTTCCTAGTTCAAAGGAGAATTTGAGGTTGAAATTGAAGTTTGAAATTTTGAAGAGTTTGGTTGAGTAGAATGATCTGCGGAGAGTGGCGAGTTGAAATTAGGTGAATGAGGTGGCATTGGTTGTAAATATGTGCACAGTTGTAAGCATTTTACAGCCTGTGCGCTATATTTGTTGTGGTACCAGCACCATTAAGTTGATTGGGAAAAAGCATGATGGTGGTAACAAGGCTGCGTACAGCGTACAGCGTTGTTACCATACATTTGATGGTACCAGCAGAGACCCTTTTGTTGAAAAAGATTATGGTGAGAATAGGCGGAAGATTGTGAAAATTGGTGCATCTCTCCTTTTGTGCGTAGGTTCCTTCGTTGGTTTCTTTTACGGGAACTCGAACAGGACCTATTTCTCCACTCACCATGCCCGTGCCCTCGCCGGCTCTGTGTCCCTTGCTGCAGTTCCAAGCGGCTGAGGTCACTCTCAATTCTCGATAATGTGGCAGCTGAATCCTTCGTTAGGGAGGATAGAATTTCGCCATGTTCCAGTCGTTCACAAGCACAACTCGCCATTACTCGAACCTGCGAAATGGAAGAATTAGGCTCAGAGCCATGATTGTGTAGACTGCCCCGATTTACATACAGGTTTTCATACAACCGCTCAGTTGCTTTTCCTAGCTGATTCACATCGGCCGGCGAAGTCCTGAGAATGAGCAGCCTAATATATTATGGGACTTCCCTCATGAAAATTTTGGTGAGGAGAGGGTCGAAAAGGTCATATTACACGCCCTTTTCCCTAATAAGGTCCTGTAAATGTTTTAAAAAGCTAATGGGACACTTATCACCCATCTCCTGACTATTAAGGAGCTTTCTCGATTCTTCAACCCAGAACTTCCTAAATTCCTTTCGAAAGGCCTCCCCCAATACTTCTTAAGCTCCAACTTTTTTCACATTAAATCAAATATCCCTAAACTTGATGAATATACTTATGTGAGCTTTTCGAATTATGGCAGCATTCTTCTTCTCTTCGGTTATAGCTTGAAAGTGGAAAATTAAATCACAAAGGTCAATCCAATCGACTTGGTCTGTTACATCATAAATCTGAAGTGTGAGAAATGCACGAGGGATTTTGATTATATCTTGATGTGCTTCAGTTGAGGATTGCATAGTTGAAGACGTTTGATCATTCACCGATGTATTAGCCGATGATTTGTTTGCCATTGTGATGCTTTTTGGATGTATGTGATTTGTAAATAAGAATTATCGTATAGGGTAGAATGAATGAAGTTTAGAATGCTGTGTGTGAAATAATGCGAGTATATACAGGTGTCTGTCTGTCAGAGCGCGCAGGTTATCAGGTGACGGAAACGTGAGAAGATGATGAATAACCAGTGAGAAGAAGAATATCCACAACATTCCTAGTGGAAGAATTATGGGTTCTGGTAAGGTATTCTCTCGTGTTGTTTCGTAGGCTTGGTTTAGTGATCAACCGCTTCCTTATGTGATGAAGGAAAATATATATATGGATTCTTTATTCTTAGGTATATGGCTGGAATAAGCTTAGAAATGGCAAACAATGATGACAACTTTTCTTCTTGAATAATAATAATTTTTCTGACTATCATTTACACAAAAGTACACCTATATAAATAGTTATTTCATCTACTCATAACATTACAAAAATTCAACCAATCAGGATTGATATACATTTAATCGTCATTCTTACGTTCATTCTGGAATAACAGCCGTAGCGTTAACAAATTGACCAATCAGCTTTTAGATATAAGCACTGTAATAATTGTCCAATCAGCGCCATGATAGATTTCAAAGGCTACTAACGCTCAAACCATTTGCACATAAACACGGCTGAAATCCATTTTCCGGATGCTGGGCGAATATTCGACTGTGTAGCATTGCCTTACTACCTTCTGAAGAGCGATTTTTTTACGCGTGCTTATTAAATACGGATTTTCGAGCCTCGCCACCTAAGAACACGACTGTCCTGGGAATCATTAGGATCTCAGTTGATATGCAAAGATTTAAGATATCTTTTCGATGCGAGTGATGAAATAAAATGATGGCCTAAACACCTCATTGCTCCCGTCCACCGCCCTACGTGGGAACCTGCTCGGATGACTGACCTTCATTAATTTCGTCTTAACTATGTCGGCCACTTGGACTGGCATAATTAAGGGCTTGCGTGGAAACTGGTTTGAGGACTAGCCCACAGCTGAAGCACAAGTCAGAAATTTTCTCGTATCTGGGGCAAAACTGCGAGTCCCGGACGGAGGAGAGATCCTGAACGCCCCGGGGACCCGGCCAGAATCATAGAGGAAAGTACTCCTGTCTCTATATAGTTGGATGCAGTTTTGGCGTACGTACCAGTAAAAGGGTGGCAAAACTTAGCGGTCGTTGATTCGGCCGCTATGCATTAAGTCTACCAAGCTCAACCCTCTGAGGTCCCCACTCGAGAACCATCCCTCATCCATCATCATCCATCATCCCGTCACCATCCGAGCGGGGGAACAACAGGAAATTGAAAACGAGCGTTTTTCTCACATCGGAGTACAGAACTAACCCTCGACTCTACCTCCTTTACCACCACTTACATCACTTTTTCTCGCCCATAACAATTTAATTACACGTTTATTACAGAGAAAGAAAAATCAACAAGAAAGAAGAAAGAAGATGCCTACGACGATGGAGGCCCTCCCTAAGAGGGTCCCTCTGCAGACCATAGCTGGAAAAAAGACCCCCGAGAAAAAGACAGTGTGCCAATCCTTATTTGCAAATTTAAGGATCGCACTGATCAAACTGATTGACATTCCGAAGGGATTCATCGCTATGTGCGGTGAAAACAAGGACATAGACCGGCTCCTATCTGAAGAAGGGACCGAAGTACTAAAAACCATGGATTTGGAAGCGAAAATCCCACCAGCAATCTCTGCCAATAGAAGTGTGATCTGCCGAAAGGTAGAGAGCTGGGTGGGAGAGAACTTCCCCACGGACATCAAAAGCGAGGTGGAAAAGAACCACGCATGGGCGAGGATCAGGGAAGTCATTAAATTCCATGACCACACCCATGTCTTCAAGGTGACTTTCCAAACCACCGAAATGGCTCACAAGGCGGCAACGGAGGGACTCATCATTTTTAACATGAGGATCCCAGACTGCAACATCGAACATGGAAAATACCATAGCATCCAGATGTGCTTCGTCTGCTATGCGCTGGAAACACACACTACCGCCAACTGCCTCCCAAAATTACAATATGGTGCAACGAATGCGCCACAGAGGGTCATAGATATGACTCCTGTAAAAGCACTGACAAAAAATGCATGAATTGCAAGGGGCCCCATCGAACGATAGCCCTTAACTGCCCCAAGAGAAAGGAGATTATAAAGAAAATAAAAGAAGAAGAGAAGAAGAAGAAAACGACAAACTACGCGAGCACTGTGAGGAAAGGTGAAGGGATGGCCTCTGCAATGGCAACCCCCTAACCGATATTCTTCACAAACGATCTAAGTGCTAAGATTCCCATCTGCATTACCCATGCAAACGTGGAAATGCGGTAAAACCTGGATGCTACAACCAGGTTTTAAACGCGCTACTAAAGGCTAATAACTTGCCATCCATCATCATGCCTGATGACCCCGAATGCTCACAGGCATTCAAGGATAGCGTTATTAGGAATAATCAAGAAAAAGCCACTGGATTAAAAGAGGTTATCGAATCTCCCTCATCGGAGGAATCCGAAGAAGAAGACGAGGTTACTGACAACAAAGAAGAAGAAGAGACCACATCTTCGGATAGGGACGAGGGCCCATGCACTCGCACTAGAGCGACGAAGAGTCAGTCAAAGACTCCTAGTCCTCCCCCAAAGAGCGAAAAGCCTGGGCACTCCAGACCCGCCCCACAGGCCAGAAAGAGCAAAGAGACAAAGAAGAAACACAGGTAAATACATCTCACAATGGAACGGAACGTACTAAGAATTATGGAAATTAACACCAATGGCTGGGCAGCAAAAAGAACTCTCTACGGAAGTTTGTTCAGGGAGATTGATGCAGATGTCATCTTGATTTCTGAACATGGGATTGACACTCGTAGCTCCGAAATGAAGATCTGGAACTACGACGTGTTAATCACAAATTACTCTTAAAAGCGGTACGACGTACCGCAATGGCCATTAAAAGAGGGATCAAGTGCAAGCCAATAAGAAACCTGGAAGAATCCTATCTTGCAATAGAGGTCGAACTCGATATAGGCAAGCTGGTCATTGCCACCGGGTACCAACCGCCGAGACGAGGATATTTTGCCAATCCATTCTTTCTCTGGCCTATTTGGCAGAAGGACCCCCACCATATTATTTGGGGATCTTAATGCCAGATGTCGGGAATCCGGTACAAGACCTTCAACGGAACTGGAAGGTGCCTGGAAACTATGATGGACCGAAATATGGTCCATAGAATAGGCCCGGACTTCCCAACCTATACTCGAGGAAGAAGTGCCACACAATCAGACATTTGTCTGGCTAATCGTCAGCTGCCGTTCAATTACTACATGGAACCAGTCCAGGTACCATGTAGTGATCAAATAGGGATCCTACTTACCATCAACAGGAACCCTATACAAGTCCCATCTCCAGTCAGAAAAGACTACAGGAGAGCAAACTGGGCGCGGTACGCGGATCTTCTCGAGGCCTATCGCCCACCAAATCTGAACGAGGTAATTCTCGAGGAAATAGACGAGGCACTCGACGACCTCAACGAACATCTTATAAATGCAGATAGGGCTTGCATCCCGAAAACCCAGTATAAAACCATCTCAACATACAGATGGACTGGGCACATGAAAGAACTTTACAGAGAATTGAGAGTAATGTATGAATTAAATATCAGAAACGCATCAATTGACTCGCTACAACGAAGTAGAGAGATCAAGGAAGAGCTCAACCAGTTGATCCTCGAAGAACAACAGAGACAATGGGACGATGCGATCGAGAGCCTCGATTGAGATACATCCTCCAAAGACTTTTGGAAGAGAGTCAAAAGTCTTAGAGGATCATCTGGAAAAAAAAAGAAAATGGAAATCCAAAAGGAAGATGGATCCATTGAGACAGAGGAAAGAAACATCGAAGTAATATTTCGGCGTTATTGGGAAAGAATCTTCAGTATATCAGAAGAAGAAAACGAAGATTTTGATATAGATTTCGAAAATAACATCGTAGACGAGCTTAACACGGAAATACACCGAACGCATCCTCATCACCAGGTGGACAGACTGCGTGACGGAGACGCCGAGATCACCGAAGAAGAGATCCTTGGCGCACTACGCTAATTCCGACAAAAAGCCCCAGACCAATCGGGGCTTACGAAGCTAAACTTCGAAAAGGCACCAACCAACATCATCGAAGGAATGAGACGTATTTTCAACGCATGTCTGAATACAGGGTACTTTCCAGATGCTTACAAGACGGCAAAGATGATCTTTTTACCCAAGCATGGAAAGGACCCAGCGTTGAGAGAGAGCTACCGCCCAATTTCACTTCTGGAATTTGGCAGGAAACTCTTTTTGAGAAGATCCTCAACGGGAGGCTGGTGTCTCACCTGGAAGAAAACTGCCTCTACAACCCTTGCCAATACGGGTTTAGAAAGAAGCGAAGTACGGAAATGGCAATCAATGTCATTACGGAAAAGCTTGCCCAGGCCAAACGGGACAGGAGTTATGTGGATATTGTTTGTCGGGATGTGTCAAAGGCGTTTGATAAGGTGTGGCAGCGGGGCATGCAGTATAGGATCTTACGGCTGGGTCTAAGTGAAAACTTGGAAAGAACTCTCTGTGACTACGTCATGGAGAGAGCGGCGTATGTCAGTCTAGGGTGCACGGACGGACCAAAGTTTCCGCTCACTGCGGGCCTCCCGCAAGAGGGGGGTGTCTGTCCACCACCCTTTACTCGATATAGACCGCGGATGTCCCAGCCCCTGTGTACCCCTCTTCCCTCAATATTCAATACGCCGATGATTTCAGCCAGATAATCATATCTCCAATGGAGGAATGCACCGTGGCAAGCTCGCATGACAGCGATAGAAATCGCGAACTTGAACAACTACGAGGCTCAATGGAAAATAAGAACAAATCAAGAGAAGTTCAAGGTGGTCCCCATTGGACGCACCCTAAGAGCAGACCTGCGTGTAGGGGATACGCGATATCCCTACACCAACGAATGCAATGTACTCGGTATGAAAATCACCTCTACCGGGTACAAGAAGCACGTCGAAGAAAGAATTTCTCGAGCCTCGGCTGCTGTCAAAACTCTATATTCATTTAGAAATCTACGTGAAAGCAACAAAAAGAAGATCTACAATGCCCTTGTAAGATCTACGTTGCTTTACCCCACTAAACCCTCTCTTGTGTCTCAAAAACACAAAAGAGGCGACTTCAAGTAGTGCAGAATAAATGCATGTACCTAATCACAGGTACACGCAGGCAAGAATGAAGACGGCAAGAAGACCTGCACAGAGAGGCGGGGATAATTCCCATTAACAAAGTCATAGAAGAACGGACTCGGAAAATGCAGGATCTGGTTAATCGGGAACTGAGTGTAGAAATTACTCAGATGATTAACCAGAACAGAAGAGCAGACTGTCACGCCAGATTTCCCAGCTCCGCTAACCGGGTGGCTGGCGGAGACGAAGTGCCGTTCTACGCATAATGAGATGTGAAACCTAAAAACCAAAGAAGACAATCGAACAAGAGAAAAAATTCACAACTACGACAATACTCACCGAAGAAGACAACTTTAAACCAAGATAAAGAAAAACTCCAATTACGACGAGAACCCTACCAACTATGAAGAAACAAAAAAACTAATACACACAAGCATACAAAAAACCAAAACATTAAGCCCGCACTTAAAAGTATTAAAAAACATAAACAAATAAGCAATGCATAACACACACCAAGCTAAACTAAAGTTATTAAGACAAATAGTTTGAATGCTATAAATAATTATAAAAATCAACAGAAACAACATAGAATACACGCTACAATAAAATAATAAAAGTAATAGGCTTGATCACCAGGCTCTAGCATCTCTTTGCACCCTACCAAACTTCTTTCTCTTTTCTCCGCTTGTCTATTTTCTCTGTCTACCCACACACCCTATCGTCCTCCCCTACATGCACCCACTTTAACTTAATCGTATTCGTAATTTTCCGGATTTTTAAGCAGTCAATCAGAGCTCGGATCCAGCACACGATACTGAATGTGTATTCTCGGCAAAGGAGGTAAAGTTAAGCGGAGAAATGATAAACGTTTGCCGAAGATTTCTTGCGAACCGTTTAAATCTTTCATTCGAATGTTTACTTGGTTCGACCCCTACAGAATCAGAAGAAGGTTGTCGTACAGGTTGAATGAGGCTAAGCGCCTTAGTGTTAGGCCTCTGAGTAGACACAGCAGGATTATTGTTATTTGCAATAGAAACAACATTCCTAACCCCGGAGGAAAAATTTGGTTGGCTGAATGCAATATTTACATCTTTATGATCACCTGAGCAAGTCCCTCTGCCACCACTGGTTGCCCTGACAGCTCCCCTAGGATTGCCTCTATCTTTACCACCTATTTCTCAAGACTTACCACCAAGGGTGTTGAAGGGGTAAAAGCCTACAAGGCAGGGTTGGGGTGGGGGAACACCGACCTATTAGTAGAAAAACCTGCATAAAAAAAATCCATTTTGTACCTGAGCGAGTGCAAACTATGCCCGAAACAAACTTCACAACATCGCCTACCTATTGTATACTCATAAATCCTCAACTCAGAAAATAAGTGTCATTTTTGGCACTTCAAAATTTTGGGGGACCTCGGTTGGTGTCCCCCTACCGCAGGGGAACATCGACCCTTATTTTTGAAGTTCATAAAACAAAAAACATTGTTTCTTTTTGCCTGAAATCAACATATATGATAACCCTAGCCACCCCCATCATTATTAAGTGATGAAATGAAAGATAAGCACATAAAAAAATAACATTTATTTAACAAAACAAAATTAACTCTGGCAGACAAAAATCTTTTTTGAATTTTTATGAAATTTTAAGAATTATTAACAACTCTTTGACCCAGAGAAGGAAGTTAAGACACCTTAAAGTATATTTGAGTAACTTGTAGCCTAATTACATACAAATAGAGGGAATTCAAGACATAAAACTATATACAAATAACAACCTTAGCCTGTAGGCTACTACAGGCTCAGAAGTCGATGTTGAAGGCAATCAGAAGGGGGTACACCTTAATCAAGTAGGCCTGCCTCCTGGTGGCAGCCTTAGTCGTTACCATGACACCATTACACTGTCCTGGCTCGACAGACGCTTCGTCCAAGATGGTAAGGAAGGTAAAGGTTTCTTTGGAGAAAGCTGACTTCTTGCGGAGAAAAGAAAGATTATACTTCTCATCCTCTATGATGGCCAAGACCTGGCAACTTAGCACACCAATGTGCTCACGTTCCTTCCCTCTTCCAGCTTCAGCTCAACAAGAACAAAGTCCCCCACCTGAAAAAGAATTGATAACTGAGATAAAACAAAAAAAAAATAAATATATATGCCAGATTAGGCTAGTCCTGATAATGAATTATGATAATTGATAAATTATGGCTGCAAAAATATAAAGTCCGTCACCTCTGGTGCCTTCTCAGCAAAAGGGTATGACAATTCTGTCCAATTGTCCTTGTCCCCCACCTCATCTGAGTACTCTGATGAGTCATCGAGCTGCATAGGAATATCATTAATGTCTTCGTCCTCACTATCTTGCTATACAGGGACAGACTTCCTGCGCCTTGCATACTTTTTCTTCTCTCCTAAGGCCTTCTTTTTTCTCCTCTATCTTCTTCCTCATCTCTGCCTGCATCCTCAAATATGTGATGGCTTCCTCATTCTCAGCCAGAATACCGGCCTGAACCCTCTTACGTCCCTTTCCATAAGGACCAGGAGCAGCCTTGAGGAACGGCGTGACATGCTCTGGGGTGATATCTGGGGAAGCAAGGTTTGAGCTGCTAGGGCCTGGGGTGGCAGGGTTAGCAGTTCTAATTCTTTTATTGACCCTGAATTCCTCAGCGGACGCTTTGATACGGCAATTGGTTGCACCCGGTGCTTGAATGCAGCTTCCAGGTTGGTGCGGTCGAGGTGCTTGTCACTTTTCCTGACATACTTACGAGGCATGATGATCAGGCTTCCAAGAAGGCAGTATAGCAATGACCTCTGGCATTCCTATAAAATATTAAATTTATCAATATTCCTTTAGCATACTTTCTTTTTTTAATTCAATGTAAAATTATTCATTATAAATAATCGATCCAAAATCAAAAATATTTTGTAAAATATAATTGCCCTCCAAAAATCATTGGCTAAGATACATTCTTTTGGCAACACTTACTTTTACCAACACATACAAACGAGCGCACGCCTTTAGCTGCCCGCTTTGAAGCAGTCACCCATTCATTCATGCTATACTCTACTTCGAATCAAGACCTCAATTCACAGTCCATCATAGTTACTTTACCACATCAGAATTACCATATCTTAGTCATCATAATTACCATATCTTAGTTACTTTACCACATCATAATTACCACATCACTAGTTATTTCTTAATTCAATTCTCTCATTGTGCATTCGTTGATTTGTAAATATATTTATTTTGTTTATTGTCCGTTTTTCTTACAACCCTAGTTGAGAAGTTTTCTAAATTCATTTCACGTCAGTCGTTAGGCCTAAATATTAGCAGACGACTATTCCATCCAAATTCAACAAATTTATGGTAATGGTTTTCAAATAGCTATCTAGGCTGATTTGTTAACTAAATTCAATCCTGCTAATAACCAAATCCATAGAATGGTGCCCGGAATTTAATAATCTCCCGCCAATCAATAAATAACTTCAAATGTTAAAATAATCTTCAAACTCTCCGCGTCATTTCCCTGCAATCCTCGTTCAACAGCATTTTGATTCACGTGTTCATTTTTAATATCGCGTTTTATCTTTAGCATCATTCTTCTAATTGTCATAATTCATAGCATTTTAATTTGATATTATCCCCTATATACAACGAGTGGATAATTTTCTTTATTTCTCATAATTACTTTTTTTTTCTTCACATTCCTGTGCTCGTGAATACTTTCCACACACACAGATGTGCACACAACCGCAGCTGCTTCACTCACATCAACACATTTATTCAACCAGCCCAAGTACAAATATAACATAGTGACTAGGATGGAACAAACATAACAAATAAGGACATCTATTAGCCGCCAACCCAATCATCATAACCAACCGAGTGCCTCGAATCCCCAGTCCACGCACAGACAGCTACATGCATACATTCTCGCTTCCCGTATATGATCCTGCAAACCCGATTCCATGGTTGGAAATCTCGTCCCTCCTCCTTAAACCCCAGAGCATCACCGAAGAAGACAAAATTGCAGCAATAATTTAGCGTTTGCCCATAAGTATCTTTGCACAATTCAAGGAAGTGCTAAATAACGGCGTTCTAGACCGCCTGAAGGAGGTTTTCCTCAGCAAATACGGTAGGTCCCAAATAGATAACCTGAGAGACCTCCTGAAAACTCAGCAAATGGGAGATAAGAAGTCCTACTTCTTTCTTAACGCATCTGAAGGACCTTATCAGGGCAAAAAGTGCTCAAACCGAACTTTTTAGCCCTCTCCTCGCTGAGATTTTCAGGAGAGGAGTCTCAGAGGGCATCAGGCCACTGATCCTAAGCTCGAGCCCAACGAGCATTGAGGAGATTGCTATACCCGCAAACAAATTATACAATAGTCCTTATGTAAATTGGGGCAACGGCCAAACTCACGGCCCATTTAATAATAATCTTTCAATTTCTCATGTTCGAGGAACGTCTAACTCCTCTGACGATCAGGCTGAGCATTCAATGGTTCCACCTGCTCTATCAAGGGACCTTGAAGCTTCAATACGGAGGATGGAAGCCGACATCCAGCGGATAAAGCTGCAGCAGGAATCACAGAGCGAGCACGGACACGGGTTTGGCGATCGAAGTCGCAGGTCCCGCTCTGGTTCACCAAAGAGAAACAAACGAGGGCATCCCGATGCAAAAGGTGAGAGGCAACAAAAATTTCAACCTCATTCTTCCGCCTATTCATATAACCTTTCACACTATGGTAATGGTTTTCAAATAGCTATCTAGGCTGATTTATTAATCAAAATCAATCCCACTAATAACCAAATACCATAGCAGTAGGTTAGATCTGAAAGAGTTAATGACATTAGACATATGAATAGATAAAGTTGAACCCCCCAAAAAACAAATTTCCTGTTTTAGTTTAAGAATTATTAGTCTTGTGTATTTCATATTAGCAATTAGCTATATATATATATATATATATATATATATATATATATATATATTATAGTATTTTTACAGTATTTTAACCCTTATTAGTATTTTAAATCATTATTTTCACAAATCGTAGTGATGTGGGGGTACACCGACCACCATGCCTTGAATACATCCGATGATAAAAATCTTTTTTTGCAAATTGAATATTAATCTTAGAGTCATTCTAATAACCTAAGTCACTTATATAATATTTATTTCATGTGCTTATAGTATAATGACAGTGATATCGCATCATAATTCATTAAAAAGCACCTTCAACTTTACACCAAAACCTCCCACTGTTTCACTTCATTTAAATGCACTAGTTCACCACCTCCATTTATTTTCATGCTAATATACATAAAAAGTCACACTTTGTTGTTTTTCCAAGTATTTCAAAGTATATCGAATTTTCAAAAATTCACTCATCGGTGTTCCCCCACATGTTGACGGTCGATGCTCTCCGGCACAACCATTTTTGTCATATCAATGCTATGGTGGCCACTTCGAAAGCACCCACTTCATTTCACTCGATAACATGTCAATATGGGTAAATATCGTAATGAAACTTAACACAAAACAATCACGCCATATTCACTGACGAAAGGCACTATATGAGAACCGTGAAAAATAACAGCAGACATCCGAAAAATCAATTTTCTTACCTGGTAAACACAGACGTCGTGATGGCGGAAACCTGTTGCTCGCGTGTTGTTCACTGATGATGGGTGCTGTTTTGGTGGTGAGTGGCGGCGGGAAGTTTGAAATAGTTATCGTACCAAAGCATTCGGTCAGTGTTTACCTTCGGTCGGTATTCCCTCTCCTCACTCTACTTAGAGGCTGATGAATAGCGCTGTGGCAAGGTAGCATCCGTAGTAACTGCAGCAATAGTCACGATTTAATTTAAAGACTTAATTCAATGTCCAAAAGCAGAAGCTGAGCATACACGTCCGTAACGTCAGTCTTAATTTAAGGGAAAAGTGTTAGATATCCTATACAATTATTAAAGTTACTGGTTGATAAATGTATTTCAAATACCAAATCACTTTAACCTTTAAATATATATTATTTTGTCAGCTTTTGTTAAAAAAAAATATCTTTACAAATAACTTCTGTTGAAATAATTTTAGCAAAGTACCATCTGAATCGCATCATATTATATTATATATCACTTTTAATGTTTTTTTTCTTAATTTAAATATGGTGTGGACATTTCATATTAATCAATTTATAAATAAATTATGATTGATTTAAATACCAATCACCGGCGAGGCTTGTGTCTGATGTAACAGATGGCGGTAGAAAAACTAGAGGCCTAACAACATTTTACAATCGCCTTCTCGAAGCTGAAGAGAGATTAAACATAGCCTAACATAATTTCACGGATGACAAAACCCACAAGGGCCTATCAAAGGTCATCGCATCTGTCAAAACGCACCCATAAAATTCATCCATAGGATTGTGTTAGATTATGCATCTACAATATACAATTTAAACAATCCATAGGATTGTGACAGATCATGCATCTACAATTAGAACCATACACAGGAATGCGTCAAAAACAAAAATCATCATCATCAAGACTCGTCAAAATCCAAATCAATCATAATATACAATAATTAAAAACTGCATTCACAGGAATGAGTCCAGAATACCCTCTAAGTTAACCCTACCTCCCCATATAATCATCTAATCTGCATTTGAAAACATTTAGTTTTGGACTGTCTACCGTCTCAGATGGCAAACTATTCCAATAATCGGTAAATATGTAGATTATCGGCTCCGACAAAAAGTGGATTTTTGTGTGTTTATATTTCGTTCACCCCTGCCTGAATATTCATGCGCGTTTGAGTCTTAATCGAAATATAGCGGATGCCATTTTTTTTTTGTAAATAAAAATTCCCGAAACTAAACAAACGAAAAACGCTGTTTACTTGTCATTTTTTTTTTTTACAAAAATGCACGAAAATAACCAAACGAAAAACGCTGTTTACTTACTTTATTGCGGTGGGTATACTTCTGAAATAACGATGAGGAAAGCCTATTTTGTTCACAATACTGAATAGCGACCTCTCTGCAGAAACTAAAGTAACCAATCAAAGTTTTGGGTGTAACCTTAACTTCATGGGACAGTACTTCTAATATAAATTGGTTGACTAGAAACCAGTAAATAAATTGCAGAATAGTTTCTACAGAGATCCGGGCGTTTGAGAAAAACGTGGCGCTCACTTAAGTCACGTTTAGTTTTAGAACATCTAAATTAAAAATGATGGGTAATATCTAATGCCCGGGCACAAACCTCGCAATCGATTTTAATGTTAAGTAAATTATGGTCACGTTTAGTTTTAGAACATCTAAATTAATAATGAGGGGTAATATCTAATGCCCGGGCACAAACCTCACGATCGATTTTAATGTTATGTAAATTATGAAAGTCCAAAAAGGTTAAAAATTTATCTTGATCCGAAAATAGAGTTAATAATTTGGCAATAGATGACGGGTAAACTTCTCAAATCGATACCATGTTCACACTGCGTAAAAGGCGTCTGTAATACACTCAAACGGTTAAAAAAAGTAGTTCCTTTAAATTATATAGTGAATTAGATTTAAATGTATAAAAAAAGGTAATAAAATAGTAAAATGGGGAAAAATATATTGACAAACAAAAAAGACTCCAATTGAGGATAATAAAAAGATATTAAGTGAAAAACAAAATAATAGAGTATATGGTTATCCATGTGATTTATTTTCTATTAATAAATCAGCCTAAATAGCGTTTCGAAAACCATAACCATAAATTTGTTTGAACGAAGTTGTAGGCAGATAGTTTTTAGGTCTAAGATGATAGCGAACTAAATTTTGGAATAATGACTTGGGCTTTAAGAAAGACAATTGCAAAAATATAAATATATTCAGAAAATCAACGAATGTATAATGAGATAAGTAGGTTAGGTATACAATGTAAGATATTTTAACATATGATTTATAGCAACAAGATGCGAAGAGAATTGAAGTATGTGAAATTAATATGGTGGAATAATATGGTGAAGAATAGTGAAATAATAATATAGCAAATAATATAGAGTGAATAATAGAGTAACTATGATGGACTGTGAATTAGGGGCTGCAATGAGAAGTAAATATAATTAGGACCTACTCTCGTATGGTCGTTTGCAAAGAATGTGAAAGTGGAATTAACTAAGTATGATTTGTTTGTAGGTAAATGAATAATTGTAGAAGGAAGGATTACCGACCTTTATACGGAGAAAGCTGCGCGTCGACTGGGAAAGAATAGTGTGCTATTTTGTCGAGCTGGAAACGTGTGTTTGTTTCTTTGTGTGTGAAATTTAAGAGATGTTGTTTGGAACAGTATATGTTAAATGAATTGACAAGTAAAATAAATGAATTAATTAATTATTAAGTTTAACATAAAATAATTTAATTTACAAAAGTTAAGTAAAATAATTGGAAGATTAAATTGACAAAGTAAAATAATTGAATGAATTTTATACATAATAAATGATGATCTATGTATATATATTTAAGTTTCCCAGGAGGTTTTTATTATTAGAATGCCCAGAGGCATTGCTATAACACTTCCCCCTAAGAAGGTTACCTCCCCCCTTTTTTACTATTTTGGGATTATAAGTTCGAGTACCGACGAGGCCTCCTGACGACTCGATCGGAGCGTGTGACAGTGCCATTGGTTTGGCTGCGAGTACTGAGACACAGATTTGCTGTGGCAGTGCCATTAGCGTTGAACGAGGCACTGGCACGAGGGATGGTCGATCCGCTTGCTGGTTCCTTCCGAGATGGCGTCAAGTGGGATGTGGGAGTCTTGAGTCCCGTTGTCCGCTGACGGTGTGACCATTGGGGAGAGATTTGCTCCTGGCTAACCACTTCTGCCGACGAGGGCTCCTGCAACAAAGGAGGAAGAGGCAGCAAAACGGAAGGTGGAATTGGAGAGACAATAGTTAAAAAGGTGGGGTTTAGGTTGTTTGGGGGGATTACTGTCCTATAAAAGGGTATAGTAGGAGGAGAATGAGGTGATTGGTGTTCTAGACCAACATTTTCGGTATAAGCGGGTTTTAGGCGGTCGATAGAGACAGTATCTTGCCTGGTGCCAAGCTTTAGGACGAAGAATTTCGGCTTCCAGGAGATAACGAGAAAGGATCCGCCATAGACTGGTTGTAACGAAGTGCGAGCTGAATCGCGACGGACGAAAACTTGGGAGCATGTTTCATCTCCTTCGGCACGAAGGTTTTATAATTAGCAGGCACTCTAGGGGCAGTTGGTTTAATTTCAGCCATCACCCGTACAAGGTTATGTACGTATGAAGAAGGATCTAGGTGAGAAGGTAGAGCTCGGTCATAGGAAGAAAAAAATTGACCGAGTAGACGATGTTGAGTACCGTAAACTATTTCCGCTGCAGAGCAAGCCAAATCCCCTTTCAAGGACGAGCGAATCCCAAGGAGAATCAAAGGTAGCTTGTCCACCCAAGTTATGTTTGGAACGGTGGAGCGTAAGCTTGCTTTGATGGTCCGATGCAGACTTTCTACCTTAGAGTTACTCTGGGGGTGATAGCTTGTAGTGCGAAGGTGAAAGGAGCCAAGGACTGACATGAGTGCATCCTATTGTTGGGATTCAAACTGGCTGCCACGAACAGTCATGATCGTTGAGGGAACACCAAATCAGGCAACCCATGCTGAGACGAAAGCTCGAGTGACAGTGGAAGCTCTGATGTCCGAGATAGGAACCGCCCTGGCCAGCGAGTAAAACGATCGATCATGGTGAGAAGATAATTGCAACCACGGGAGTAAGGAAGAGGACCTACTAGATCGATGTGAACGGGGTCAAAACGTGACGAAGGAAGAGGAAAAGGGACCAGAAGAGCTTTTGTATAGCAGGGGGACTTTAGCACGCTGGCATGGCAGGCATGAGCGAGTCCATTCAGCCACGTCGGCATTCATACCTGGCCAAACGAAGCGTTGTGCAACGAGCTTGCGAGTGGCCTTGACGCCAGGATGAGAGGGCTGATGAATTTGGTCGAAGATGTGCCGACGGTAATCGAGAGGAATGAGAGGCCGAGGACAGTCAGGAATTAAATAGTCAACCAGGATGCGCCTGGAAGGACTGTCAGGCAAGTCCATCTCGCGAACGACGATTTGAGAAGAGTGACGCAGTGTTTGCGTGTCTTCGTCTTGTTCCTGGGCAAGCGCTATTGTTGCATGATCGATGGGCGCAGTGTAGGAGAGTTGCGTGCCCGAAATCGATGAAATGCGAGAGAGCGCGTCCGGTACGACGTTTGAAGAACCAGGAACGTTACGAATATCGTTCGTCATCTGCAGAATGAAGTCAAGATGACGAGTGTCCACTGCAGTGTGTACTGACGAAGTACTACGAAACGAACATGCACCGACCAAGGGTTTATGGTCAGTAAAAATGGTAAATTCAAGCCCTTCCAAATGATGGCGGAAGTGGCGGACAGCGAGATATATTCCAAGGAATTCTCGAGAGAACGTTTAATATATCTTTTGAGGGTTTGTAAGAGCACGAGAGAAGAAAGCAAGAGGTTGCCATTGGTCACCAACTTTCTGCTGCAAGTTTGCACCTACGTGGGTTGAAGATGTATCTGAGGCGACGCTGATGGGGGCTCCTGGAGAAGGATGAGCCAATTCCACAGCGCGGGCAATAGCCTCTTTGGTGCGAGAGAATGAATCGCACGCCTCAGCAGACCATTCAAGAGGAGAGTTCTTTTTGGTCTTGGTGAGCATAGAGTTGAGAGGTTGCATGACCTGGGCACATTTAAGGATGAATCTGTGGTAGAAATTGACCATGCCACAGAAACTCCTGAGTTGTTTGCATGATGTAGGACGAGAAAAGTTTCGCATCGCGTTAACTTTATCTTCGAGTGGGCTAATCCCTGCACTCGAGATATGATGCCACAAGAATGAGAGTTGCGGGACACCAGAGAGGCACTTGGAGGTGTTTAGTACGATACCGTACTCCTGAAGACGAGAAAAAACTTGGCGAAGGTGAGAAAGGCATTCCTCCAGCGAGGAAGATGTTATTAGGAGGTCATCGATGTAGCAAAATAGAAAACGGAAAACCCCTAAGGACTCGATCCATAAAGCGCTGGAAAGTTTAACCAGAGTTACGCAATCCATATGGCATCTTGACCATTTCAAAAGCACCAAACGAAGTGGTGATGTTAGTCTTTGCGACATCATCTGGGTGAATAGGGATCTGGTTGAAAGCACGAACCAGATCCAAGCGATACAAAATCGTACAGCCATGGGGAGAAGAGGTAAAATCGGCTAAGTGCGGCAAGGAATTTCGATCAGGAATTGTTACAGCGTTAAAAGCTCTGTAATCCCCAACTGCTCTGAATTCCCCCGGCGTGGATTTGGGCACAATGTGAAGTGGAGAGGCCAACGCAGAAGAGGAAGGCCTACAAATGCCTGAATCAATCATGAATTGGAATTCATCACGCATAGCAGGGAGTTTATCAGGTGCTAGACGGCGTGGCCGTGAGAATACTAGGCCTCCTGTTGTCTCGATTCGATGCACCACACTATGTTTAATGGGCCTGTCCTTCGAAGGTGGAAGGGTGAGCTCAGGAAACTCCTGAAGGAGGCGCTAAAACGGTGGCTCGGTGGATGGGAGACGAATAGAGAGGAGGGAACTCTGAGAAGATGAGTACGAATCTGAGACAGTGAGGAGAGTTTTGCGGTAGAAAAGCTTGCGTTGTCGAGAATCAACCAAGAGGTCATGAGCCGAAAGAAAGTCGAGGCCCAATATTGGACAATCTACCTCGGCCTTGATGAAAGTCCATCGAAAAACCCGACGGAGACCGAGTGAGACTTGAACGTTACGCCTTTCATAGGTCTTAATATTGGTCGAATTGGCTGCCTTCAGAACTAAATCTGAAGGGGCAGAAGCTTTGTCGGCCTTATAAATTAGGATGACACTGCATTCAGCACCAGTGTCCACCAGGAATGAATATTCAGAAAGTGGGTCAAAAATACGAAATGGACGAGCTACTTGAGGAAATAAGGTGTAGGCAGGGGATGTAGATCCTTTTGTCCCATGCCTTTCTAGTTTAAAGTTTGTGATTGAGAGACTGGAGTGAGAGGAATGCCAGAATTTGAAGGTTGGGAAATTGAAATTTGAGGATTTGGAGAAAGTGGTTGAGTTGGGTGAAGTGAGAAAACTGGAGGGTTGAGATTTGAAGATACTGGGTGCAAATATGTGGACGGTTGCAAGCATTTTTGAGCTTGTGCACCATATTTGTTGTGGTACCAGCACCATTGAATTGGATAAGAGGAAAGGAAAAAGTTATGCTTCGGGAGACTACTGGGCGCAGTATGTGAAAAATCATAACTGTGGCTACAAGGCTGTGTACAGTGTACAGCGTTGTGCCATTACCTTTGATGATACCAGCATAGGCCCTGATGGTGTGGAAGATGGTGAGAATAGTTGTAAAATTGAGGTTAAAAAATTTGCTGTCTCTCACCTCTTGCATCGGGATGCCCTCGTTGGTTTCTCTTTCGTGACTTAGAGCTGGACCTGCGCCTTCGATCGCCAAACCCGTGTTCGTGCTCGCTCTGTGGTTCACGCTGCAGCTTTAACCGCTGGATGTCGGCTTCCATCCTCCTCCGTATTGAAGCCTCAAGGTCTCTCGATAGGGAAGATGGAACCCTTGAATGCTCGGCCCATTCGTCAGAGGAGCTCAACGTGCCTCGAACCTGCGAAATTGAAGCATTGTTAAATGGGCCGTGAGTTTGGCCGTTGCCCCCATTCACATATGGACTTTTATACAATTTATCTGCGGCTGCAGCAACCTCATCAATCTTCGTGGGGTTCGAGCTTAAGATTAATGGCATAATTCCCTCGGGGACTCATCTCAGGATAATTTCGGTGAGGAGAGGGCTAAAAAGTTCAATATGAGCACCTTTTACCCTGATAAGGTCCTTCAGATGAGATAAAAAGGAAGTAGGACTCTTATCTCCCATTTCCTGAGTATTCAGGAGCTCTCTCAGGTCATCTATTTGGGACCTACCATATGTATTGAGAAAAGCCTCATTCAGGCAGTCTAAAAACATCAGCTTGTTCTCCGTTAATCAACACCCTCCTGAATTGAATAAAGGTACTTATGGGTAACCGCTGGATGATTGCTGATACTTTCTCCTCCTCGGTGATGAGCTGTGGTTTAAGGAGGAGGGATGAGACTTCCAACCATGTAATTGTGTTTGCAGGATCAAACACGGGAAGAGAGAGGAACGCACGTGGTTGTCTATGCGCGGACTGTGGGTTCGATGCAGACGGTTGGGCGCTAACTGATGTCCTTAGTTGGTGTGTTTGGTCCATCATAGTCACTGTTTTATGTATACTTGTGCTAGTTGAATGAAGGTACTGACGTGAGAAGTAGCTGTGGCTGTGTGGATACGTGTGTGTGTGTGTGTGTAAATTAGTCACGAGCACAGGAATATGAAGAAATGAAAAATAATTTGAGAAATTAAGGAAATTGTCCACCCGTTGAATATAGGGGATAATATTAAATTAAAATGACGTGAATTATGATAATTGGAAGGATGATGTTAAAAATTACACGCGATATAAAAAAATGAGCACGTGAATAAAAAAATGCTCGAGCGAGGTTTTGGGACGAAATTGATGCGTGGAATCAAGAATTATTTTATCGTTTAACTTATTTATTGATTGACGGGAGATTACTAAACTTTGGGCACCAATTTTATAGTATATGGTTTTCCATGTGATTCATTTTCTATTAATAAATCAGCCTAAATAGCGTTTCGATAACCATAACCATAAATTTGTTTGAACGAAGTAGTAGGCGGATAGTTTTTAGGCCTAAGATGATAGCGAACTAAATTTTGGAATAATGACTTGGGCTTTAAGAAAGACAATTACACAAATATAAATATATTCATAAAATCAACGAATGTACAATCAGATAAGTAGGTTAGGTATACAATGTAAGATATTTTAACATATGATTTATAGCAACAAGATGAGAAGAGAATTGAAGTATGTGAAATTAATATGGTGGAATAATATGGTGAAGAATAGTGAAATAATAATATAGAGTGAATAATAGAGCAACTATGATGGACTGTGAATTAGGGGCTGCAATGAGAAGTAAATATAATTAGGACCTACTCTCGTATGGTCGTTTGCAAAGAATGTGAAAGTGGAATTAACTAAGTATGATTTGTTTGTAGGTAAATGAATAATTGTAGAAGGAAGGATTACCGACCTTTATACGGAGAAAGCTGCGCGTTGACTGGGAAAGCATAGTGTGCTATTTTGTCGAGCTGGAAACGTGTGTTTGTTTCTTTGTTTGTGAAATTTAAGAGATGTTGTTTGGAACAGTATACGTTAAATGAATTGATAAGTAAAATAAATGAATTAATTTATTATTAAGTTTAACATAAAATGATTTAATTTACAAAAGTTAAGTAAAATAATTGGAAGATTAAATCAACAAATTAAAATAATTGAATGAGTTTTATACATAATAAATGATGATCTATATATATTTAAGTTACTCAGGAGGTTTTTTATTATAGGAATGCCCAGAGGCATTGCTATAATAAAAATTCAAATCAGTCATTTCTATTGTCAGACCCCATCCCCACCCCATTATAATTCGCAAAATGATTAAAGGCGCTGACATGATTTGGTTAAATCATTCACCTCTGTAAATGTTAGGACATTATTCTATAAACAATTAGGATTATATACTGGGGAGCTGTGCCCCCCAGACCCCCCCAATTTATTGAAACTCAGGATCATCGTAGTGTGGTCTTCCCATTTTGTTTACTCCCACACGAGCTGTCCACTTAAATGTATTTAAAAATTGTGAAACATTTTGGAACACGGACAAAATAGTACGTCCCATCGTTTGAGCCGCTAATATAAATAGTTACCTAATAATCTACCACTATTGGTGAAAAGGTATTTTCTAACATCAACCCTGTACCTCTGTTTTTTAATTTTTAAGTGGTGACCCCTAACATAACATAACATAATTTCACGGATGACAAAAGCCACAAGGGCCTACCAAAGGTCATCCGTATCCATCAAATCCCACCCACATAATGCATCCATAGGATTTTGTCAGATCATGCATCTACAATATACAATTTAACTCTATAGGATTATGTCCAACCATGCATCTACAATATATAATTTAAAGCCTCCATAGGAGTCTGTCAAAAACAAAATCAAAGTCCCCCAAAATATTCAATAAAAAGAAACTGCATCCACAGGACTGAGCCAAGAAACATATTCCCATACCAAAAAGTAAGAAATTAACCCTCCATCCCCATATAATCATCCAATCTGCGCTTGAAAACATTCAAGTTTGGGCTGTCTACAGTCTCAGGTGGCAAACTTTTCCAATAATCCACCACTCTGTTAGTGAAAAAATATTTTCTAACATCTTTAAGTGGTGACCCCTAGTTCTATTACTACCTTCTAACTCAAATAACTTGCTGAAATCCAATTTATCCATCCCAGAAAAGATTTTAAAAAGCTCAATCATATCTCCCCTCACACACCTTCTTTCAAATGAAAACATATTTAATACCCTCAGCCTATCTTCATATTGAAGGTGCTTCAGGGATGGTATTATTTTTGTTGCCCTCCTCTGTACTGACTCTTTTAAGTTTATATCATGACTAAAATGTGGTGACCATGCCTATTACTACCTTCCAACTCAAGTTACTTGCTAAAATCCAACTTATCCATCCCAGAGCAGATTTTAAAAAGCTCAATCATATCTTCCCTCACACATCTCTCAAATGAGAACATATTTAGTACCTTCAGTCCATCTTCATATTCAAGGTGCTTCAGGGAAGGTATTGTTTTTGTTGCCCTCCTTTGTACTGACTCTAGCAGGTTGATGTCATATCTAAAATGTGGTGACCATGCTTGTATACAGTACTCTAAATGTGGCCTAACATACAAGTTGTAGAGTTTAAGGATAACCTCTTTACTCTTTAGCTAACATTCCTGTTAATTTACCCTAGCACCTTATTTGCTCTATTTTTTTGCCTCAATACTCTGCTTTGAAAACTTCAGTGACCTATCTACTACTACGCCTAAGTGTTTCCCTTAAGCCTAATCTGATAAGGGCAAAGGTAGCCAACACACAGCATTGTTTGACTATTCTGACTAATTCTAAGAATTTGGCTGGCACTCAACATTCCAACATATTCATTAATAAAACCTTACTTATAAGCAGAGAATGGAGAGCAGGAGTAGGAGAGGGATAACTGCTCCAAGTAGTCAGTCAGGTGGTATTCCAACAATCTCTGGTTTAAATGCCCATCCATTGGGTCCCTTACCATAGTGAAAATTAAGAGACAAGGGAGTCAGAGCTCATATAAAGTGCCTCTTCTCTGATTTTGAGTCTCGTACTGGTCATATCTATTTATAAAGGTGTTAACAATAAGGTTACGGTAATACTTCAGATTAGGGGTGCATGGTAGGTGGCGTTGTTAGTAGGCTACAATTGTGGGCTACAATATATCTCTTCAGATGTGACCAATCACCACATTATATATTTTTGTTGTTTTGGGAATTTGTAACTTTTAGTCTGTATTATTTACTAAATATCTGCACCTCTGCTCATTTATAGTTTTTTTTAATATTTTTTGTTTCGCAGCAAACGATAACAGATTCTTACTGGCAATGTCATAGCTATAAATAGAATCCGATTAGCATTTGTTTCTGTTTCATTATGTCTTTTTCATGCTCTATTTGTGCTTCTTCATTATTTGAATTTGAGTTTATTTTGCATGACTGCAAAAAACTTTTAGATTATTTAGGGGCGCCTAAACTAATCAAGAAACCTGTAAAAGTAAGTATTGTTTGTCATTAGGTTAGGTTTTTCTGCCAGTAAAAAGCTGTTGGGGAAAAACCCCCTGTAAATTCAAGTTGACTGCTCATGGGGAAGATATCACTGCGGGGGGACCACTCTGCGATGATCCTGAGTTTCAATCAATTGGGGGGGGGGGTTCTGGGGGTTGTAGCCCCCCAGACACTACCGTCTGACATCATAAGACATATATTGTAGCCCAAAATTGTAGCCTATAAACAGCGCCACCTACCATGCATCCCAAAACTGAAGTGTTACCAGGGTTACTAACTATATACTGAGACCATTCCACTTGTTTGTAATCCTCACATTGAAGAATTTATTTCTCTTGGTGGTCAACTTCAGGCTGTGTCCTCTGGTCCCTGGGTGATCACCTCTTGGAGCAAGTTGGAGAAAGCTCCCGTCTCCCACCTTGATCACACCCTTCAGTATTTTGAAGGCCTCAATCATGTCAACCTGGACCCTCTGTTTCTCAAGTGTGGTAAGTCCAAGGTGGGCCAACCTCTCTTCATAGGGCAAATCTGCCAGTTCTGGCACTAGCTTGGTAGCATGCTGCTGGACCTGCTCTAGCTTCTCATGTCCCTCTTGGTGTATGGTGACCAGACCTGGATGCAGTATTCGAGCCGTGGCCTGATCAGTGCCTTATACAAGGGTAGGAACATTTGGGTGTCCATACACATGTAAGTTTTTCGTATGAGTCCCATGATAGAATTTGCCATAGCGGTTTCCTTGAGACCTGCAGAATGGGCTTTAGGTCCTTTGAGATGGGGACTTCCAGGTCCTTTTCTGCCTCTGATTCCTCGAGTGGAGTGTCCCCAATGTATTACTCATATCCTGGGTTGTTCTTCCCGATGTGTATGACCTTACATTTTCTGCTCTTGAACTGCATTAGCCATTTCTGGCTCCACTCTAGCAGCTTGTTGTTTTCTTGCAGAATCTCACTATCCACTGGGGACTTTAAGCAACAGTAGATTTTGGCGTCATCTGCAAAGAGTTTCCCACTTCAATCATTTATGAATACCAGGAAGAGTACTGGTCCAAGGACGCTGCCTTGAGGGACTCCACTCCAGACATCCAGCCATTCTGAATGGGTTCCTCTTACACTTACTCTTTGACTCCAACCAGAAAGGAAGCTTTGTATCCACCGAGATACCTCACCACCCACTCCTATTGCCACCAGTTTGACAAGTAAGCGGCGGTGGGGGACAGTGTCAAAGGCTTTCTTGCATTCAGGTAGACAACATCGACACTGTCTTTCTCATCGGTGGCATCTTCCATCTCCTCCAGATACTCGAGAAGCTGAGTCATACATGATCTTCTGGGTCTAAAACCGTGCTGGTTGGTACTCAGCAAGTCATTTTCTTCTAGATATTCCATTAACTTGTGTCTTTTGAGTTTCTCCAGGATTTTGCATGGGACTGAGGTTGGACTTACTGGATGGTAGTTTAATGGGTTGCTCTTGTTTCCACTCTTGAAGATGGGCATCAAGTTAGCTCTTTTCCAATCCCCTGGCAGTTCTCCTGTGCTAAGTGAAGATCTGTAGATGATCCAGAGAGGGTATGCCAGGTCTCCCCCACATTTTTTTAGGAGCATGGGGTGTATTCCGTCCGGTCCCGATTATGAATCTTCTTTGAGGTTTTACATGATGGTCTGGATGTCCTCCCTACTAAAGTCGCACAGTAATCAAAGAATTTCTCGCATAATTAGCTCTTAGTCTTGAAATGAATCCAAGCAGATTTCTTTTGAGACTGAAGAGCTTGAGAAACTTTTTTAACCCAAGGTGGACAAGAGGTACTTTGTGATTTATGAGGTACATAGAACTTGAAAGCATTATGCAATATACTAGCAAATTTAGAGTAGCTTTCTTGTATATCACAACCAAAAAGTATGTTATCCCAGTCAATCAAGAACAAATAATCATTAAGTGCATTGAAATTGCAATGAAACCAGTCAAGGCATAGCTCAGAATCAGGCTTAACATAACATAACATGATTTCATGGATGACAAAAGCCACAAGGGCCTAGCAAAGGTTATCCGCATCTGTCAAAACCACCCACAAAATGCATCCATACGATGTGTCAGATCATGCATCTACAATATACAATTTAAACAATCCATTAGATTGTGTCAGATCATGGATCTACAATATACAATTAGAACCATACACAGGAATCTGTCAAAAACAAAAAGCATCATCATCAAGACTCATCAAAATCCAAATCACTCGTAATATACAATAATAAAAAACTGCATCCACAGGCATTAGTCCAACAATACCCCCTAAAGTTAACCCTCCCTCCCCATATTTTCATCTAATCTGCATTTGAAAACATTCAAGTTTGGACTGTCTACCATCTCAGATGGAAAACTATTCCAGTAATCTACCACTCTATTGGTGAAAAGATATTTTCTAACATGCAACCTGCACCTCTGTTTTTTGATTTTTAAGTGGTGCCCCCTAGTCCTATTACTATCTTCCAAATCAAATAACTTGCTAAAATCCAACTATTAGATATGAAGGGGTTTTGAAAGAATCTGATGGGGAAATAGTAAAGGTTCTTAATGATCATTTTTCTTCAGTATTTACACAAGAGAATCGAGATAGATTAATTGATGATAATTCCATCCCAGAACAGATTTTAAAAAGCTCAATCATATCTCCCCTCAAACATCTTCTCTCAAATGAGAACATATTTAATAATACTCTCAGTCTATCTCCATATTCAAGGTGCTTCAGGGAAGGTATTATTTTGGTTGTCCTCTATGGTACTGACTCTAGCAGGTTGATGTCATGTCTAAAATGTAGTGGCCATTCTTGTATACAGTACTCTAAATGTGGCCTAACATACGAGTTGTAGAGATTAGTGTGGAATCTAAATTGTGAATAAATTAAAATTTTGTTACAATTAAGCCAAATTACATCGAAATCTCGGTAATTGTTAACCTTAGTAGCAGATGATTTTTCGCGCAATTTTTGTTGCTATTTTCCTAGCTTCTTTTGGACTGCATTGTTTTCAATTGATGGAAGCTACTTACTTTTATTTACAAATAGTGGTTATACACCCCCATACACACATTTCTTTTTGGGTTGCCCCCCCACCTGCTATTTTAATAATTTAATAATTACAGCATGATCTTAATGTTTTAGTTGACAGTTCCATGGTCATGTTAATTTTGTTGTGAGCAAGGTATCAGTACTTTGCAGCAAGATTCTCTCTTCTACTCTTTGCCACTCGCATCCTTTTATGATGACCTTGTTTCTGACTCGTGCTACACCAATTATGGAGTTTGTATCTTGTGTGTGGAACTCAGGTTATCTTGGTGACCTGAGACTTATAGAGAGCATTCAGTGTAGGTGGACTAAGCAGATTGATGGATTGGGAGCTTATAGTCTTATAGTGAGAGATTGGAGGCTTTGAACTTGTATTCTGCCAGGGGAAGAATAATCTGAGCAGATATTATTAAGTACTGGAAGATATTTCATGGGAAGTAAGGTATTGGTCCTGATGATCTTTGTAATTTTTTCCTGATATGGGCACAAGTGGTCATAGGTATAAGATCAGCAATATTCACTGCTCCACAGAGTGTAGGCAGAAATTTTTCAGCTTGCGCTACATAGGTGTGTGGAAAGCTTTTCCTGATGTTTTTGCTGTGGAGTCTTGGAGTCTTTGGACAGTTTTAAGAGACAATTGCACGACTTTCTTGGACCTGTGCTTTACGAATATGTTGATTAAATTAATAATTTTGCATGTTGTGTACAGGGTTCTGCATGTGGCACACAACTCTGCTCACTCTACTTAAGATTTTTCTTTTATATGTAACATAATTACTAAATGTGAGCTGGCATGCCTTCATATATGCGCTGCCCTTACTCAGTTCCTATCTTTGATTTGTCAATATTGAAATGCTATAGGAGAGCAAATCACGTAAGCTACTAGTAATCCCTAATATAATCGGGTAGTATAATTTATGGTAAAGATTTGTTTTAACACAAATGTGCACAGTAATATAAAAATGTTTTTCCTATGCAGTTTTATATACACTTTTAAAATCTGACACTCAGTTTCCCGGAAATGCAGCCTTTGCCCATAATCCACCTGTCCATATATTATATTACATAATCTGCTATTGATTAACGTTTACACACACAGTAATAGGACTAGGGGTCACCACCTAAAAAGAAAAAAACAGAGGTGCAGGTTGGGGTAATACTTCAGTTTATAATTGTGTAAAGTATGGCCGGATCTGACTCCTAGCTTATGTTGGAGCTACTTTTTCTGGACTATACATTTGTTTTTCAGCCAAAATCTATTGGGGTGAAGTTTATGGTGATTTTACTCCCCTGTGAGTTGCAGAAGTAATTTTCTAAAAAAAACACATGTGAGAATTAACGTTAGTTATGTTTTCTAAAAAAATTCTGATTATATACTGGGGCCGCACCCCCCAGACCCCCCTAAATGATTGAAATCTCAGGGTCATAGCAGGGTGATGCCCTCTATGAGCCATCTCCACCCCCATGAGCTGACCCTCAAAATTAAAGTATTGTTTCTTACACTATAATAATGGTTAGTTGATCTTGATCTGTACTTACGTTAGACAGGTAGGTACCCTCCAAAACCCTGCTGTCCTTCCACTACACAGCTGCGGTTATATTTTCCTGGCTCCTCCAAGTGGTGAAGAAATTTTTTTCAAATAACAGAACTTCCCAGCAGAAGTTGAACCAATCAGCGACCGTTTTTCAGCATATGTCTGGTTATTATGCTCATAGGGACCCAATTAACGATGAACCAAAAAACAACCGTAATGTTTTTGATGGAGAGGCATGAACCCGCGGAAAAAGTTCGTTTCTGAGCGTTTGATTTATATTTACATCATTCACTTTTGCCGTCAGTACCAATAAATGATTTGTCACATCGAAAGACCCAACTTTAGTCCTCTCCCCCCAAGGGTGAGGAGGACCTTCCTTTTATTTATAAATTTTGGTAACATAAAAGTTTTCAGGAGAAAACGTTAACATAAGAAGAGACAAAAGTGAGCTCAGGAGAGCTCGTGAACACAAAATATAACAAGAGGAGGAGAGAGGGGAAGGATGGAGGGAGCAGGTGCTACCCGGCAGAAGGCTGATAAACGTCCGTCCCATCTCGGGGAGTGTGGAACCTTAAGTAGACTACTCAAGGAGCGGTCCACACATGGCCTCTTAGATACTTCTTGAAAAGTACCGAGACGGGAGATCCGCCGGGTTGCGCCTGCTTCTAACATAGGCAATATTTCTCAAGGAGGTTCTAAAGGCCTTCAAGAAAGCCACCAGGGAACTAGTGGAAAGAGCGTGGAGAATAAGCTTGGGAAGCTTGCCCCTCTTAAGGTTCCAAATGGCCCCGATGTTGTCACTGAAGAGGAGGGCACGGGGGGGCCATGATGAGGGTGAGGGTAGCGGCTAAGGATTTGAGATCGAAGATCCCGGCATCCCAGGAGCGGCAGTCGAGAGTGCCATGGAGATGTCGTTACACCACCAGCCAATATCCCAGGGCGGATGCCTTTAGGGGGGCAAAAGCGGGTCCACCTGCCGTGGATGAGCCGGCCAAGGTGAGAAAAGGGGGTAGGGTTGGGGTAGTCCTGCTGGGAGTAGCAGAGTTGCACCCAGCAAAAGGGGAGGTGGAGGGCTGGCAGCACAAAATTGAGAAGGCCTGCCAACCTAATCCAAGCCTTACGGGCAACAGGCCCGTTAGATTGTAAAAGGTGCTGGGTTATGAGAAAATCGATACATTTTTTGTTATCGGCTAAAATAGCACCTAAATGGCTAATATTTAATGAGCACACAATGAACAAAGCAGACATTTTGACAAATGGTGTGAATCTGCATGGTTAGGAGCCTCAATATCACTTTGTTGGCTGGAAAGGTAGCGTCTAGTTTTTTTTTATAGAATTAGAGAATTTGTGTTTCTTGAACTACACATATATAGGCATAAAAACATTAATAGTGAATTATTCCTTTCAAGACAAAAATTACAATGAAGGGCTAAAAAAACCTTTTATAAATTAAAAAAAAAGGAATAGAAACAGAACAAAAACAAAAAAAACCACTTCTTTTAGTCAGTTAGGAAGTCAGGCTTCATTAACAAACCCAAAATATGGTTTTATTGAATAATAAAGAATGAAAAATTAATTAAAAAGATAAAATAGTATCAGGCAAAGAGTAAGTAGGATATATTTAAAATAAAATAAGGAAAAAAATAATGGAAATTAAACAAAACAACTACTGGTTAACAATATTAAAAGCACAAAAAGCATTGAAACAAATAAAGCTTTCTGATTGGTCAATGATGGAGCTAAATACAGATATGTGATTAGTCAGTGAGATATATCTAATGATTGGAAATTAGCAAATGTAGTGCCAATTTTTAAAAGGGAAGTAAAGAGGACCTGAATAACTTTAGGCCTGTAAGCTTCTATCGTTTGTAAAATTCTTTAGAAGATAGTTAATAAGGTGATTTCTGACCATCTAGATTATGGTAGGTTAATAAATGATGCTCAGCATGGGTTTAGAAGAGGTAGAGCGTATTTAACAAATTTACTGGATTTTATGGATTATGTTACTTAACAATTAGATAAGGGAGAGAATGTTGATGTAATTTACTTAGATTTTAGTGAAGCTTTTGATAAGCTTCCACATATGAGACTAGTTCACAAATTAAAAATGTATGGGATATGTGGTAAAGTTTTGAATTGGATAACTGAATGGCTGAAAGAGAGGAAACAGAGAGTTGTGCTGAATGGGGTGATGTCACAGTGGAGGGACATTATCAGTAGCGTACCTCAGGGTTCCATTCTAGGCCCTTTATTATATCATAGTTTATATAAATGATCTTGGGGAGGCTGTAAATAAGAGTGTCAATTTTTGCTGATTACATTAAACTTGCAGCGGTAGTCAAAGAAGTTGAGGGTAGCTTTAAAGTGCAGTGACTTAAATAAGTTATTAGCTTGGGCTCAGAAGTGGCAGATAACTTTTAACCCTAAAAAATGCAAAGTTCTTAACATGGGAAGGGATAATAGGGAATTATCTATGAAATCGATGGGCATTGGCTGAATTCAGTTGAGGATGAGAAGGAGTTAGGCAGAGTAGTAGATAGGTCACTGAAGTTTTCAAAGCAGTGTATTGAGGCAAAAATAGAGCAAATAGTGTGCTAGGATACATTAACAGGAATGTTAGCTACAAGAGTAAAGAGGTTATTCTTAAACTCTACAACTCATTTGTTAGGCCTCATTCAGAGCCGGATTAAGGGGTGGGCCCAAGGGGCTGGGGGCCTTGGGCCACCCACCAAGAGGGGGCCTCTTACCAAAAATACATTTTAATAGAAGTAAGCAATTTATTTTTAACCCCTTAAGTGTTATTTTTTGGTATTATATATAAGTTGATGATATTTATAAAGTATTTTAGATTAACTGATAAGGGTTTGTAGGGAATTTAGTGTTACTAAGACATAATATGTTCAAGTGTTTGATTTGTGTTAAGACTTTGTTTACATAATTTTGCTCGTATGTTATGAAAGGCAGGGTCTATAGACCCTGATGAGAGGTAGGTAGTGTCATATACCATATATCTGGATCTTAACTGTGTTTTTATGTGTAATTAGTGGTGCCTATAGGTGTGAATGGACAACATTAGCAGTTTATTAAGTTTTTTCTCACATAAATGGACCTCATTTTGTTATTTCAGGGCACTGTTTGCATTGAGATGGAGAGAGCGCTCAAATAATTATTTGTATATGACTAAAATAATATTTTTCTATTGTATGGTAATACTGAGGCACAGAATTAAATAATCTTCCAGCATTCCATGTTTTTATGTCCATTTGGTGGTGCCTATAGGTGTGTATGGACTATGGCACAGGTGTGTATGAACCATGGCCCATGTGCTATGGACTGTACAAAATGTACCCCTTTAAATTCTTTAATTTTTCATTGTATTAAAAGAATAAATCTTATGTCACAACTATAGCATAAGGTGGAGAAATACCACAAGTTTCTTGCATGTCAATATATTTCATTTCCAACCACTTTCTCATTTTTTATGAATATTTTTCCACTAGTATTATGATCCATAGCCCCTCTACCCTACTAAACAACTAGATCTTGTTTATTTTTTAGTTCATTTCATTTTTTTCAATTCTAAGCTCATTTCATTTATTTTCAGATTACCAGCATGGACAATTGTGGAGACATAGACAGGCATCGCACAAGAATTTGGGAGTCTGGGGCTTCTAAAATACATAAAATAAAGCAAGCAACAATGAAATCAGCAGAAGAACTAGCATAGATAAGAAAATAAGACCAGTTCTTCACTGTTCAACCAAGACAAGTATCAGAAAGGAGTGATGACTTTGTAGAACCTGAACAACCTGAAAATGCTCCAGCGGAAATCGCTGATGATCCTGACAAAGAAAATGCAGAAGTAGTAACAGGTCCAATTGAAGAACATATAAAATAGGAGGCTGATAGCGACACATCTTGATGAATTTTTGAAGATGCATGACCTAGACCTGGGAAACTGCTGCTGACAAAGCTACAACAATGCATCTGCAATGAATAGTAAGTACAATAGTCTACAAGTCAAAGTGAGAGAGAAGAACAGTCTTGCATCCTGGATTCCTTGTACAGCGCATTCTCTAAACTTGGTTAGTAAAAATGCTGTAGAATGCTGCTCGAGTGCTGTACATTTTTTTGCCTTCCTTGAAAAGCTGTTTGACTTCTTCACAATTTCAATGCATCGGCATCAACTTCTGACTGAGGCTTTGAAACATAATGATTCATCATTGACTCTCAAATGTGTTGCAACAACGCGTTGGTCCTTCAGAGCTGATGTAACGAAGGCACTTAAGCATGACTATCAGCAGATTAAGGATGTACTGAAACAAGTTGCTGATGACATTGAAGAAAAAGGGTGTGTATGCTCTGAAGCAGAAGGACTGTTAAGAGAGAGAAGAACAGTCTTGCATCCTGGATTCCTTGTACAGCGCATTCTCTAAACTTGGTTAGTAAAAATGCTGTAGCATGCTGCTCGAGTGCTGTACATTTTTTTGCTTTCCTTGAAAAACTATTTGACTTCTTGACAATTTCAACGCATTTGCATCAACTTCTGACTGAGGCTTTGAAACATAATGATTCATTATTGACTCTCAAACTTGTCACAACAACACGTTGGTCCTGAAGAGCTGACGCAATGAAGGCACTTAAGCATGACTATCAGCAGATTAAGGATGTGCTGCTGTGGCATCACTGACCAGCTTGAAAAACTATGTCACATCAAAGTGTGACTCCTTCGACACTTATGAGAAGCAAGGTTAAGAGCTGTCTGGTTCAGCAGACTATGTGCAGACAAAAACTCAACACAAGTGCCACAATGTGCATCTCAACCCATTGGATTATGGCCATGCGGAAGAAGTACAACTTAGTCCATCTGAAAAATACAGAACAGAAACTGATTAGTTTGCTTCTCTTGACCAACCTCTGCAAGCATATTAACGGATATCAAGCCAATTTAGCTTTTTTAGTCATCTGAAAGAACTGTCTTCAGATGAGCTTCAGGCCGCAGCAGAGCAACTCGTCAGGTCTTATCCAGATGACTTGGACATTACATTTATTGATGAACTGTGTAAGTTTGTAACATTTGCCAATATCTTCACAGATGAGGGGCCAAAAGATATCAGCACTGAGCTTTCCCTGTCAGACTTATCAGAGACAAGGGTGTGCAGGACACTTTCCCAAACATAGAGATAGCTCTATGGATATACCTTATCTTGATGGTATCAAACTGCAGTGGCGAGCGCTCATTCTCAAAACTCAAATTAATTGAGAACTAATTACGGACATCCATGAAGCAGGAACGACTTGTAAATCTGTCTATCATGAGCATCGAGTCAGAAATACTGCATGAATTGAACTTCAGTGACATCATCAGCGACTTTGCAACACAAAAATCGAGAAAAGTGTCTGGACTGTAATGGTTATAACTCCATCCATTCTCTGATTTGAACTATGTTTACTTGTTAGTTGTTAGTTATACTATAATTTTTCATGAAAATTAAATAATTGTAACTGAATTTCTGTGTGTAAATAAATTTGATAAGAATAACTTGTGTTCATTTCATTTTGTGTGTATGCATTACATATTATAGCATTGGAAGAATAGTCCCCATTCAGTATTTCCTAAGTAAAAGTGTCCTATTTATATATTAGGATTTAGGTTACTAGTCTGTGGTGTATGCAATAGGGCCCCTATTGCCCCCCGCCCTCCTGAAACAATCTTGGATCTGCCACTGCCCAACAGATAACAATGGGCCCCAGGCCACCCATATCCTAAATACGGCCCTGGCCACATTTAGAGTACTGTATACAAGCATGGTCGCCACATTTTAGGCATGACATCAAACCTGCTAGAGACAGTACAAAAGAGGGCAACAAAAATAATAGCTTCCCTGAAGCACCTTGAATATGAAGATAGACTGAGGATACTAATTATGTTCTCATTTAAGAGATGTGTGAGAGGAGATATGATTGAACTTTTAAAATCTGTTCTGGGACAGATAAGTTGGATTTTAGCAAGTTATTTGAGTTGGAAGGTAGTAATAGGACTAGGGGTCACCACTTAAAATTTTTAAAAAAGAGGTGCAGGTTGGACGTTAGAAAATATTTTTTCACCAATAGAGTGGTAGATTACTGGAATAGTTTGCCATCTGAGATGGTAGAAAGTCCAAACTTGAATGTATTCAAACACAGATTAGAAGATTTTATTAGCCGGGTGGGTTAACTTTGGAGGGTATTCCGGACTCATTCCTGTGGTTGCAATTTTTTATTATTGTATATTCTGATTGATTCCGTTTTTGATGAGTCTTGATGATGATGCTTTTTGTTTTTGACAGGTTCCTGTGTATTGTTCTTGTATATTGTAGATGCATGATCTGACACAATCCTATGGATTGTTTAAATTGTATATTGTAGATGCATGATCTGACACAATCCTACGGATGCATTTTTTGGGTGGGTTTTGATAGATGCAGATGACCTTTGATAGGCCCTTGTTGCTTTTGCCATCCATGAAATTATGTTATGTTAAGCAGAAAAACACTGAAAAATAGCTAAAAAAATAAGCAAAGAATCATATCCAGCCATACTCTACACAATTACCCTTTAGTTTAGTGGCTAACACTAGGAGGCACTATTTTGGGGCTATAATTAATGCAATCGGCTCTGCATGTTTATCAAAACAATAAAGGTGATAGCGCCACCTACTTTAGGCTGTTTCTGCCCCCAAAGTCACATTTTTTAGTTACCTTTCGAAATGGGGGCTTGCCTCCCATATCCCCTAATTAATTGTGGGGGTTGCACCCCCCTATATCCTGCAAATTAAAAAACTTGTTATCTTATTAAATTATCGCATAAATAATCACCCAACAGCAAAGGCTAAACCATCTCCACCTTTCATTATTATAATCAAGCCATGTTTCTTTCCCACATCTGTCTGAAATCTTCGCTTTTTAAATGACCCCATGATCAATACAAAAGTTTTAAATTGGCCGAGGTATTGACAACATTCATATTAAAGTCAAACAAACTGAATGCATAAGAATCGCGCTCTTTTAACTGCTTGGTTCCAGGGTTGCACAATGTGCCACTGAAGTCTTTAGAGCTGAATATCATCAAAGTAGGTAGAAGGGTTGTCAATTTGTGAAAATAATAGTTTATTTTAACATTAAGAGAAGTTGTGCAATTTTATTGTTAAACAAAATAACAAAGCATAGAAAAATTCATTACAATACTACCTAATTAATAAAATTGAGTAGAATTGAAGGCACTAACTCAATAATAAAGGAGATACCCCAAACAAATACAATGCCATGATTGGCCACATCAAAAGCTACCATCGGCCATAATAAAGCCTAAATTGTAGCTCAGAAATAGCGACCCCTATTATGTGCCCCTAAACTAAAGTAACCCAGGTTGGATGTTAGAAAATATTTTTTCATCAATAGAATGGTAGATTACGGGAATAGTTAGCAACCTGAGACAGACAGCAGGGTGTCTTCTACTGCCCTTGTAGTCCTTAAAAAGCCCTTAAATTTATTGTTTGCCATTGAAATCCTTGAAAAGTCCTTGAATTTGATAAAAAAGGTCAATGGTCCTTGAATTTATAAAATAAATCATTGAGTGATTGTTCAAATGATTTTTCAAATTCACTATTTATATACTTTTTAATATTTATTAGGAAAATACTAATATTTAAGTTAATCTACTCACTAATGCTTTGGATGCATTATATTTTATGATGGATGCTTGCTGTTTTTCTGTGATTGTCGTTTGGATACCTTATTCTTGTTTTTTTTTGCACTGGTGAGTTGATTTTGGTTATAGTTTGCTTATAACCCATTTTTCCTTTAAATACCTCACTTTCATCAATGTCCCATAATGTTTATTGCACCTTTTGAATTCAAAGAAAAAAAACCCATCTGTGATTATTTAAAAAAAAGTCCTTGAAAAGTCGTTGAATTCAAAATCACCAAACAAGTAGAGCCCCTGCACAGTCCAAACTTGAATGTTTTCAAGTTCCAACTTTAGGGGGGATTCTGGACTCATTACTGTGGATGCATTTTTATTAGGGGAAACTTCACAAGACCTACAGCATGTTTTTTGTAGTACAAACTACTAATGGTGTTTTTAGGCTTTCTCATCATCATTTACAGCTTCGGTGAGACACAGAAAGCACTTATTTTTAAGATACTAGCACTCCGAGTATGACTCTATTTGCAGCGATACTACCTTAAAAATAACTGCTCTCCAGGTGTGTATGTGCACCCCATACACCCCCTACAACTTAAAAACCTATCATCAGATTTGAATGCAGAAGTCAATTGCTAAATTTAGTTAAGCTTCTAGTTTGCATCAAAGCTTTGCGCAGAAAACAGTTTATAAATAAAAGGCTAGCACTTGTTCGAATGTGGACATTAAAGGCCATGTGGCCTTAAACGCACTAAAAGAATATTTGCACTGAGTTTTTCACCCTCTCAAATCCTTTAATCTGGAACTAGCACAACCATCACACACAATTATACTATATAAACTAAAAAAAAGAGGCTGCAAATAGTTTGAAATATACATGAATCTAAAGCCAAATCCTATTGAGTAATTAGTAAAAGATGAATGTGCAGATTGCCTGCATATAAAAAAAAGCCTGATATTGATTAAATATCACCAACAGACTCATGTGCAGGTCACCTCGAGATCTAAAAAAAAGCCAGGTCTAGGCAAAATAGACCAAAAGTTGAATTTTTAAAATTAAAAACACATGTCTTAGGAAATTACAAAATCTATTTGTATTAAAATGAATCTTTAACCTTTTAGAATGCAGGAGAGTGAATTCCAGCATAAGGGTGGCTAAGCGGTCTGAGGAACTCCAAGTGGCGAAACTTTGTAAAGAGGATACCAAGGAGTTCTTTGGATTTTTAAACAGATGTAAACCAATCTGTCGAACGATTGACCCTTTGAGGAATGAGGAGGGGACATTAAAGCATTCAGATGCAGAAAATGCTAATCTCCTCAATGACTACTCTTCAGTGTTTACTGAAGAGTGTGGTCCCATCTCAGTCAACAGATCCCTACTCGGGGCAAAAGCTGGAGGATATGGACTTCACCGAAGGAGAAATAAAAAAGAAGATCACTGACCTAATGATGAATAAGTCACCTGGCCCGGATGGGTTTCTACCTAAAGTGTTGAAAGAATTGCGCGATCAAGTGTCACGACACCTGAGCGCAATCTTCAACATGTCAATCCAGAGCGAATGTGTTCCTAGAGACTGGCGTGAAGCAGAGGTGACTCCTATCTTTAAGAAAGGAGACCGTAGCCAACCATCGAACTACCAACCTATCAGTCTGACTTCGATAGTCGGTAAACTCAGGGAAAGTATCATGGTGGACAAAATGATGTCGCGTTTAGAGTCAAAGCTGCTACTGAGGAATTCCCAGCATGGCTTCCGAAGGCAACAGTCATGCCTGACGAACCTTGGGAATTCTTCCACTTCATCTTCAGTGAGCACGATCAGGGGAAGGCGGTGGATGTGGTCTACTTAGACTTTCAGAAAGCCTTTGATTAGGTAACACACCACCGCCTTCTCCGGAAAGTGAGGGTGCTGGGCATAGATGGAAAAGTAGCTGGCTGTATAGAGAAGTGGCAGATGGCAATGGGTGGTGGTCAATGGACAGGCTTCTGAGTGGGTGCCCATTACTAGTGGGGTGCCTCAGGGTTCTGTCCTGGGACCACTATTATTCATCCTCTATGTCAATGACATGGATGGTGACATGGTTGCCAAGATTTGCAAATTTGC
The DNA here is from genome assembly GCA_963969495.1 of Ceratothoa steindachneri. Taxonomy (NCBI): domain Eukaryota; kingdom Metazoa; phylum Arthropoda; class Malacostraca; order Isopoda; family Cymothoidae; genus Ceratothoa; species Ceratothoa steindachneri. Next base: position 84,646,667 of record OZ018333.1, read on the forward strand.
CGATGATACCAAGCTTGGTATAAACGTTGCAAAGGATGGAAATACTGCCTGCCTGCAGGAAGATTGGGGAGTGGTCGGACACATGGCAAATGCCTTTTAACGTGAACAAATGCAAAGTGATCAATATTGACCACTGAAACCCCCAATCTCAGTATATCCTTAAGGGCCTTGCTATTGAATCCACCGACACTGAGAAGGACTTGGGTGTAACAATCACTAGTGACTTCAAGTTCTCGAAACAGTACATTGAGGCGGAGAAAAAAGCCCAAAGGATGCTGTAGCGGCGGGGTCGCGATTTCCTGGCCAAAGATTCCCGCCGCCCTGACAAGGTCCGCTCGGTGGTTCAAGAAGAGGGTATTGAGGAGAGAGAGTATTTTCTAAATTTAATTTACACCAAAAAAAAATGGAAATCAACCACAACCCCAGAAAACAAAAATGTAAATTTACCCAATTTCCAAAATATTAACTATCTTTAACCACAACCAAAAGATATTTATATATATATATATATATATATATATATATATATATATATATATATATATATATATATATATATATATATATATATATATATATATATAGTGGGCCTTACAACTTTACCCTGGCCACACACACGCAAATAAGGAAATGTTTAGGGCTTCACAACCAGATTGCCCAGTGCCACCATGTGAGTCTATTCAACTTTCTTCAGCTCTGGGAGCGCTATTACCGGTATGGGAGGGCAGGGGGAGGGAAAGGGAGGCGGGCCCGCTTCCTTGAGGGAAGAGAGGTTTCTTTTTCTTAAGGGACTGGAAGTTCAACTTCAGCCAAGGCGAATGATTCGCACTCAAGGATGAGGAAGTGGTGGTTCCAGTCAGAGCGGAAAGTGCGAGGGCTCAGGCCCCAAGCGATGCGTCCCTTTACTGCCACACCAGAGTCAAGATTGGCTTCAGCCGTCTCCAAAAACCGGATGTCGGCGACAATCGGTACCACGGAACTGGAAAAGAGAAGGCACATTCAGTCACCTATTCACTGCCACACTCAAACATCTTTACTCCTAACTCATTCAACCATATCCACTCTCACACAATCTTCACTCACCTATCTTTCGTCTAGGCGGCTCTTCCTTCCTCAGTCACAAACTTTACTTCCAAACTTTTACCTACACTTTCTAAAGAAAAATATATGCTGAAAGAATCCACCTAAAAAGAAAACAGGAGATGAATGGGGGAGCACAATAGAGATCCATCGAGTCCCCCCCACACAAGGTAAAGACGGTGATCACACGATCCACACCCACACACATTCTGCAAAAGAAGAAAGAGATTAGACATAGGGGAGGGGAGGCGGACAACCAAACTACTACATTCCTCCCAGCTAAATTCGCCTCACCTCACCATGTCTCAATCCCCATCTTCATTCATTCACAATGCTTTCAACATCACCCAGTCATACTCTTTCACTCTGCCTCTCCTCCTAGTCACAGGTCCATCAACTGTCTCTGTCATCTGTCGTAATGTCTCCTCATGTCTGTCCATGGCCCCTTCTCTATGTACTTCATCCACACACACATCCGACATTTTCTGACCAATCCCACTCAAATCCTCAACTAACCTCTCTACTACAATGCTATGCTATATAAAGCGCCAGTTTGGATAACGGAACAAGGAGATTGTACTGTGTTTGTACAACTCACTTGTCTGACTGCAACTGGAGTATGCTGTACAATTTGGGAGTCCTTCATTTTGAAAGGACATCTCGAGATTGGAATGCGTGCAAGCCAGGGCAACCAAACTGATTTTCTCTATCAGACATAAAAGTTATGAAGATAGATTAAGGGAATTAGATCTGTTCTTGTTGGAAACCCGTAGACTGCGTGGTCAGCTCATCGAAGTTTTCAAAATACTTCAAGGGTTCGACAATGTTGACTACAGGGATATTTTCACACTTGTTGAGAGCAGAACAAGAAATCACGGCTTTAAACTTGAACTGAAGTGTTACAACCACGATCTGTGTGGAAAATTTTTCACATACAGTATCTGCAGTAGTTGGAACGCACTTCCAGTGGAAGTTGTCAACAGTGAATCTGTTGACCAGTTCAAGTCAAGACTAGACAGGATCTTGAAAAGTGGCGGTTTAAGGACGTAAAGCATTTGAGCAGAGATGTGCCTGCTTGACTGCTAGTCCAAAGGTACCCTCATTGAATGGACTGTAAGGTCTTCTAGAGTACTTTCTTTCCTTGTCACTCCTTGTTACACACCTATAAATACTTGAGATATCAAAAATTCCTTAGGGTCATAAACTAGATGAATTTCTAAGACACTTTTACTCTTGAAATTTTTTTGATTTGAGGCATTGATTGCCTTCAATGTTCTGTCAATGAAGGCTACCCGCCCGGCTCACGGGGAAGCATGTTAGTCCCGTCTGGGCTACTTTGCCCTGTATGGGGTATAAATAATTTACCATATAACTTTTTGTATTATGTTATAACTGGCTTCAATTTTGTTAATATTATGTTATTTACCATCAATAAACTTCATGAATATTTCTTAAAAATTAATGCAAGGAAAAATTCAATGTTTTACTTATAAAAAGTGTTAAAAATACATGATTTTATATACCAACCCATGGGAAACCAACTAGAGGACATCAGTGGGTGGGGGACGGGCTCAGGAAGAGGTGGCAGAGGTCGAGGGCTGCTGCTCACCTTCGGTGGGAGGGGTGTGGGATGGCCTGAAGCAGTTGTGGGTGTCCGACAGGCAGAGCGCGATCTGGTAGACATGGCACATCCACCTGGAGTGGTTGATTGTGGCCTTGGTGGATCAGTGCTTGCAGGTCTGCAGGTTATTGACGAAGATGGGCAGGTGTGGCTTTGAGTTGTTATAGCACTGCATGACACTGGGGAGTTGGGCCTTGTACCCCCGATGTGGAATGGACATTGGCTGGTCAGATGATGCCCTCGTGATTTTCGGCCCCATGGTCTTCTGGCAGCAGGTGAAGTGGCTGATATCAAGCCAGAAGAGCTTTAGGGGCATTGAGTTCTCTCCCATAGCCTGACAGTTCCGCTTGTAGAGGATCCAGGCGTTGCAGACACAGAGGTCTAGGGCATACCCGAAGAGCCTCATGTACCACCTCCTGGCTCGCATTGAGGTCTTGTAGAGGTGGGTCAGCATGTCGGACTTGTCAATGCCCCCCATCTTCCCATTGTACTGCTTGATGACGTTGGGGCAGGGCACCCCTACCTTTTTTTTTGGTGTTGCGGTCGTATCTCTTCACATTGCCAACGGGCTCAACACCGATGTCAGAAGACAGGACCGTGATGTTCTTGTTGTCCTTCCAGCGCAGGGCAAGGATCCCGTTGCTGGAGCAGTAGTCGTATTGGCCTCGAGGAGTCGTTTTCTTGTCCAGCTCCTTGGTAGAGCTCAGGGGAGCACACCCAACACGGTTGACACTCGCTGTCCCCACATACTGGCAGCCCACCTTGTCCTTCAGATACTCCACAAGCTCGATGCTGGTGAAGTAGTTGTTGGCATATATAGCTGACTGAGAAGGTCTCTTCAGGGTCTTGGTGGAGACAAGCAGTTGTGACTCCTCCTGGGAGAGCTTGGTGTGGTGGCTGGTGAAGGTAGTCTCTCCCTGGTACATGAGGATATCATGGATGAAGCCATCAATGCTTGCCTGGCAGAACAGCTTATACCCCCACTTGTCCGGCTTTGTCTGGATGTACTGTCTCAGGGTCCCCGCTCTGGTGCCCTTGTAGGATACCATGACTTCATTGATGGACTGCATAGGGGTTGCTTTCATCTGCAGGAACTGCCTGGTCAGGAAAGCAAAGATGGGACGAATTTTGAAGAAGCGGTCAGTGGTGCCAGGGAGGTTCTCATTGTTGTTAAAGTGTAGAATGGATCTGATCAGCCGGAACCACTTAGAGAACATTACCTCAGCCACCTGCACCACCCTCGTGTATGTTCCCCAGTACTCAATTGAAGACAAGATGGAGACCCCCATGTACAGCACGATGCCGATGAACACCATGAATTCACGCTTGTCTATCTAGAAGGTGGTGTTGGCATTTTTCTGCCGGGCATAGAGGTTTGTTTGGTATACGATATCCTTCAGGAGGGCCGTGGTGAACATTTCCTTGAAGTACTTGAAGGGTGACCTAAGAGCATGAGGGGCAGGGTGGGTAAAGTCAGGCAGTGGAGGGTAGCTGATGTCCTCTTTCTTCCATGTCCTTTGTGGCACATCTTTCTGGGCTCTCCTAGCCTTCTTGGGAGCCGGTCCAGTTGCTTCCTCTTCATCCTCACTCTCAATGGTGTCCTTCTCTGGCATTGGCTGTGGCCTGACCCTGGTGACAGCGCCCCTGGACAACAAAGATATGGCCCTTTACATCACATGACTAGACTTGTCCCTTTAAAAATGGCAGCAAAACAATCACTGCAGCCATTTAAAGGCCACCCATTCAAATGACTCACAGCAAAACATGAGTTTTGGGGCTTTCTCTTCAAGTCTGTGGCTCACAAATTAAAGGCCAATGAGATCACAGTACTTTGCCTTCTAAACATGGCACAAAAACAAATACCTGCTCTTTAAAACATTAGTTTCATTGCTTACCTGAGATTGTTGGAGTGATATCATTGGAGAGGTTGAGGAGAAAGTCAGGGTCCAGGGTGTTGTAATCAAAGACCTCATCCAGGACGTCATCCTCCATCTCCATGTCGCTGTCGAAACAGGTTGGGGAAATCAGGAAGTGGGTGTGGGTGTCCTCTTTCCTCTGAGCCTGCTGCCTAGTCCTCCTGGCCCCAGAGTAGAATGCCGAAGGCTGAAATGAGGAAGCATGGCATTAGTTAGGGCCATATTTATCTAAAAGCACAATAATAATGCACCATAACCTTCATTAAAAGTAAATATAATGCAGGTAATCACAGAAAACACCAGTATTTTCAGCCCATATTTCACATGGGTCTCACACACAAACCAGATAAATGTTCCACATCACCATAAGTTCATTTCACCATAAACAAATCACCATACATTTCGTTAAATAAGATGCCTATAGCGGGCAGAAAGTCCCGTGCAGTGCTAATATGCTTCCCCATAGACTGGGCACAGTATCCCATATGGGACTGATATGGTTTCCCTTGAGCTGGGCAAAAGTCCTGTGCTAGACACCCTCTTATTTCACCATCATTTTTCACCCAATTTCTTTTCACATTTTACACTTCACACCCATATCACATTGGAACACATATATCTGGCTATGTGTTATTAGATTTCTGTGCACCTACCTCCATTATTGCGGGTGTGGCAGGCATGTGTGTCAGAGTAACTTGAGGGAGATCTGGCTAGTACGGCATCTGAACAGAGAATGCTTGCTTCTACCTGCACTGGCCAAGCTCCTGCATGGGCTAGCGAGCTCTGATTGGTGCAGAACAATAGCCAAGGAGTTCCCTCATTGGCTGAAACCAACCCAAGCCATCTACACCATCAAAGTATTGCACCACATTTCGTCAAAAATGTGGTATTAAGTATCCTGCATGGGCTACCTGCCCGCTAAAGGGTTAAGTGTAAATTTCAAATTATATTTTAGGCATTCACTTTGTGTTTATTAACTGATGTTTAACAAAGAAAATTGAAAAGATTTATTGGTGTTGATTTTAAAAGGATGAGCTCATGGCACACACGCTTGCCATTTTGAAAATACACTAAAGAATAAGTGTATTCTTTAGTATATATACACCCTACATGGCTGAAGAGATGGCATTTTCAAAATTCAAAACCTCGAGAAAGTGTTTGTTGTACCCATGTCAAACCTTTTGTAATAAACCTGCCTATACAGAATGGAATGTTTTGCAACAATAATAAGAAATAGTGCTGTAAAAAAATAGTTTGTAAAAGAGTAGAATTTTTTTTTTATTAAGATTAGCGGCAGATGATTTTGCTATTTTTTAAGTCTTTTTCAGCTATCCCACCACCCAAGCAGTGAGCTGTATTAAACACAGTCATTGACCAATCCTAAATATTTATTGTAATTGTTAAGATTAATGGCGGAGGATTTTGCATACAATTTTTTTTGGCCATTTTTCTAATCTCCTCATTGTTTTGACTCAGTAATTTAAGACAACAATAGCGCCAACTACTTTATGCTATTTCTACTAAAAATATATTTTAAGTTCTTTCACAATGAAGGGCTTTTGCTTCATAGCCTACACCTAGTTCTGGTGAGCTGTACCCCTCATCCCATAAGGGACACGGTGATTTGCTTTCCTGGCTGCCATGCCCAACTGGACTCAGTACCCCGTCCAGCCACCCTGTCTTCTTACCCTGTTTGCTTACTTTCCAAACAACCTCTCACGCAACTTTCTTTAGTCAACCTCTAATTTTACAATTAAACACTGACCAGCTTCCTCTCACCCAACCATCCCGGAATGTGGCGGGGGGGGGGAAGGGGGGGAATGCCACCTCATCCCTGAGCTCTAGTTTTGGGTGATAGATTTTTAAAAACCTGCTTCATCTCCACCCTCACCTTCCTCACATCCTCTTTCTCCTTTCTGAGTCTAAGGTAAGCTGCTAGGCCACTAGATTGGAGGAGTAGCCTCGAATGGCAGCATCTGATTTTGCCAGCCCCTTCTTCACCCCTTGCAGAGAGGGCTACAACACAGGGTGAATAGCGCATGTGTCATGCTAAAATAGGGTCACCATACCCATATATAAAAACATTAATACTTCTCCTCTACCATCGCCGGAGCCACCTTGGGGCAGCTCCACTGAAAAAAAAGTCTCCACCCCTGTGCTTTTGCTGGGAACCCTCCAAAACTCTTACTGGAGAGGAGGCTTACTCCTCTTCTATCCCTACAGGTGCAGGGGACTTTGCTTCTCTCCATTTTTTGGAGGGTGACTTCCTCTTTACAGTGGCATTCTCCCCTTTACTTTTCCAGCAGGGGACTGCCAAGAAAGCCTGCCAGCGGCACATAAGTGACTGCTGCTGGTCAGAGTGGCTCGATATGGCCAACCCCCTTAGGTGGGTGTGGGATGACAGGGCCCATTAGCCTGTGCCCTGCAAAGTCCTTATGGTGCGCATATTAAGCTTACATGTGGTAACTGTACATGCCCCCACTCTTTCCTGACTGATGTCAGTTCGCCCTCCCAGAATAGGACAAAAAGTACCTTGAAGGGGACCTGTGATGTCCTGGGTGGGGGGGTGAGGTGGTCACAGGAGGCGTGCACTGAGATGGACATGGTCCCAGAGGTAACCTAGCCCCAGACAGTAGGATCTTTCATGGGGGTTGAATGCAGGCTCAATGCCAAGGACCAGAACTAGGACAAAAAGTGTGCAGAGCAGAGCCTCAATTACATTGGGGACCTTCATTAAGGAAGCTTCAAATGCTTACTTATTATTCACTCCACTGATGGGAGCGTGCTAGCTAAAGGAACATGATTCATCAGAAGAGAGTTCTAGCTAACATGAGGCTAGCTAAAGGAACATGATTCATCAGAAGAGAGTTCTAGCTAACATGATTGGTAGAACGCCGAAGGTGACCAGATTCTCAGATGGGAGCCTCCTGGTGAATCCTTCCAAGGGTGCCATGATTGGTACCCGTTGGACACTTGATGGCATGCTGTTGAGTATCATGCCACACTCTACTACCATGAACTTTGTAAAAAGAGTGGTTTATGCTAGGGAGCTCTTGGACTAATCCATAGAGCTGGTCGACCATGGAGTGATCAAGGTTGAATATGTGATGAGAAAACAGGGAAGGACTTCCAAACCCAACACTACCATCTTCATCACATTCAACTGTGGCAAGCTCCCTGACTCTGTGCATGCCGGTTGGTATCGCTACCATCTGGAGGCATTCATGCCACTGTTGTGGAGGTGCTACTACTACCACAACTTTAACAGGGCTGTCAAGGTGATACCCAAATCTCCAGCTCCAACAGTTTGATATTTACTGGCTCTGTCTCCAATGTTTTGAAATTGGTCTTTAGCTCCGGCTCCCATCGTTAGCTCCGGCTCCCATCGTTAGCTCCGGCTCCCATCGTTAGCTCCGGCTCCCATCGTTAGCTCCGGCTCCCATCGTTAGCTCCGGCTCCCATCGTTAGCTCCGGCTCCCATCGTTAGCTCCGGCTCCCACCTTTCTTTCATCTCACCAGATTTTAATGATTGGTATAGTTTACTGAAATTGTACTTTGGTCAGTGCTATTAATAGGCCATAATTGATTGCTTTTAATCTAAATTCTAATGAATATGCCTCAGATTTGCTAATCTATTATTGATTAGAATATAATCCTTAATAGCTAATTATTAATAATAATATCAAGTTTACAACATACATTTTTATTTACAACATAACTATCCTTTTTTAACTATAAGTCAAATGTTTAAGTGAAAATTATAAAGAAATGTCTAAAAAAGTTTTATACTTATTGGATGAGTTTAAAATCTTTATTTTATATTAACTTTAATTAATTTTTTTACCTATATTAATATACTTTTACTCACATAAAAGTTAGTTTTAATAATGATATATTCGACTTAATTTTAAATTCTCTTTGCTTTTATTTGTTATAGGATTTCTTCAGAGGTTACAAAGATGGAAGAAATGAAAAAGGAAGTTATTGAATATCCACTTAATTTTCATCTAGATGATAAAAATGTAAGTATCTCAGCATTTTCTTATATATATTAGCATTCAACATCATTATTTTGTATGCATTTTAGTTAATATACTTTTATCTATCTCATAATTAACTTGTAAATATTTACTTGCATATAGATACAGAAAGTAAATTACCTATTTTTTTTATATTATGATATTTATAAAGAAACTACCATCAAAGATCATGGAAATGAAGTAATGGTTGAGGAATAAGTTCTTGCGGTTTTATCAAATTTATTCATTACCATTAACAATTTTAGAAAACACTTCATTTTTAATTGATAACAATATGCAATTTAATCAATAATGTATTCTCCATTGTTATTTATGACTGCTTCCCAACGTTCAACTAGTTTTTTGATGCCTCTGCAATAAAAATCTCTTGATTTTGACTCAAAGAATTCGTCTAACCAGGTTCTTAATTCCACATCAGTATTGAAGAAAACGCTGTGCAAATTGTTGGAGAGCGATCAAACAGATGGAAATCCGATGGAGCCAAGTCTGGCAAAAAAGGAGGATGTGGCAGGATTTCCCAATTAAGCGTTTGGATGGCATCTTTTATCATATTGGCAATGTGTGGCAGGATTTCCCAATTAAGCGTTTGGATGGCATCTTTTATCATATTGGCAATGTGAGGATGAGCATTGTCGTGTTGCAGAAGGACTCCATAACGTCGATGAGGTCGCTTTTCATGAATAGCTTTGGCGAGTTGATACATTTGTTGAATGTAGAGTTTTGCATTGGCAATCTCATTGTTCGCAAGGAGCTCATAAAGAATGATGCCTTCACAATCCCACCACACACACAACATCGTCTTTCGTGGATGAAGTCCTGGCCTTAATCGCGGAAGTGTTTTTTTATTGGGGACTAAGCTATTGTTTTCGATGGTTCATGTTGACATAAACACACCACTTTTCATCGCCAGTGATGATGTGGTGAAGAAATCTGTCCTTATAATCCACAAGTAGCCTTGTGACAGGCAAGCAAACCTGCGGCAATCATGGAGCGTTGAAGTTTGTTGCTTTCGCTCAAAGTGTGCGGAACCCATGCACTGATTTTGAACTTTCCCCATCAAATAAAGGTGAGTCACTACAGTTTTCTGATCACCCGCCAATTGTACAGCCAATTCTCTAGTCGATTGATGAGGATTTTCATGAAGAAGGTCATTCAATTGATCTTCATTCAACTTAATGGGGCGACCAGAACGTACTTCGTCATTAAGATTGAAATGACCATTTTTGAAATGTGAAAACCACCATTGAGCTGTGCTTTCTGATAAAGCATTTTCTCCATACACAGCCCAAATATCATGACGAGTTTTGGCTGCGCTTTCATTGTTCCTGTCTCAATTGAAAATGAATAACAAGTGTCGAAAATGCGCCTTTCTTTCAACTTGGCATTGCATTTTGGGAGTACAGAATAAAAATTAAATTAACACAACTTTTAAATAAACCACAATGACTTATTACTCAACTTCAAGACGTAGCCTAAGCAAAAGCCTAATAGTCTACGCTGTTAAGAGACATAGCCTAACCTTTGCAAATTTTGCTCTCATTATTTATTATTGTTTAATATGTGCACAAATCACATCAACAAAACTTAAATCAACACAACATTAAAAAAAAAAGCAAGAACTTATTCCTCAACCTAATAAAATTAATCACAGGTCAAGAATGAGCAGTTCTTGATGATTCTAATGAATTGCTGTTAAAAGAATGCCCAGAAAAAGAGGTAGTTACAATGAGGTGCTTGTTATAATATTTAGCAATGTTCCCATGCTAGTTTAATCTCTCTACAACCTATTATTGGTTAAAGAGAAATAAGTTGAGAGGGTTGAATTTTATCTAGTCCTTTATTGAAAGCCATTTCCTGAGAATTTTTTTTCACTGCTTTAACTGAGATAAAAGTGGTGCTTGCTTCTCAGTGTTCTTGGTTCAATCATTATCCCTGCCTGAATTTTTTGTAATAAGGAAAACATTTTCCATAAAAAAATCATCTATTTCTTTATGGTATGACTCATTCTCTCTCATCCATCCCGCCATGCTGATGGGACTCAGCACCCCGGCCGACCCCAGTTTAGCCTCTTCTCCTTCCTTCAGAACACTTGTGTTTCCTCTCTTTTCATACAACCTATCTCACAACTTTCTCTGGTCAACCTCTAATTTCACAGGGTAGATTCCGACCTTCTCCTCAGCCAACTATCCTGGACCGGGCTAAGGGGGGAGGGGACAATGATCCCTCACCCCTGAGCTCCATTTTGGGATGGTGGGTTTTTTAATAACATGCTTTATCCCCACCCACATCTTCCTCACCTCCTCTTCCTTTCTATTTTCAAACACTATCCATTTCACACCGTGTCCAACGTGGAGCCGCCATGCTGAGGGACTGCCAGGCCACCAGGCCTCGCAGTCCAAAATGGCAGCACCTGGCTCTGTGAGGCCTGTACTCACCCTTCACAGAGTGGGCCACTGTGAAGGGTGATTAGCGTTTGCATCCTGTAAAAAAAGAGGGTCACCATGCCCATGGATACAAATTAAAAAAACAAAATCTTTCCCCATTGCCCCTTTAAGAACAACGGAGATGCCCTCAGGCAACTCCACAGAAAAAATGGAGGTTCCCCCCTGTGGTTTCCCAGGGGACCCTTCATAACTCTTCAACCGGAGAGGTGGCTTACTCCTCTTCAGTGCTATGAGTGCATGGGGCTTCCCCTCACCCCATTCCTTGGAGTCACCACATGACTTCAGCTCAAATCTGGCAGTCTCACCTTTGCTTTCACAGGGGACTGCCAGGAAAGCCAGCAGACAGCCCATAACTGGCCGCTTCCCATTAGGGGGAAGAGGGAAGAAAGGCCCCATCGGCCGCTTCCCTCTAAAGACCTGCTGGCCCAAATATTTAATCTAGTGGGGGTGAAGGCCTATGCCCCCCCAAAGAACATGGACGAGACAGACATGACGTGTGATGTCCGGGGGATGGGGGGGATGGCCAAATGGAGGCCGCCCCTGAAATTGACATGCTCCCTGATGCAGCCCAGCCTCAGAGGTGGGGCCTTCTATGGGGGCAGATTCGGGCTCGGCATCAAACACCGACTCCGAGTCTGCTCCTATGCGGGGGGCCCTCACAAGAAGGGTCAGCTGCTAAGACAGCACAAGGAGGGAAGGGATCTCCTCCGGCCGATGCCGCCATGACTGCTGGGACTTCAACATCTCGGGGAAGCACCTTGCACAAGCCGGCCCATCTGGCCTGGGTGCTCCTGCTGGGAGAGGGGAGAAACGGGTCCCTTCCCCGCCCTCCTCTCGTGAAAAGAAAAGGACTAATAAAAAAAAGACTGGGCTCTTCTCCCTTCATGGGGGCCGCGGGGATGTTGAGGTCGCTATCATCCTTGAAAGTGAGCAAGCCAAGATCGGCACATCCTGCCCCGGTGCTCGCCTCTGTAAGGAATCCTAAAATAAGACAAAAAGTGCGCAGAGCAGAGCTTCAATTATGTCGGGGCCCATCATTCAGAGATTACCTGGCGTTTTCGAGCCCTCTGGCTTCAAACGCTTCTTGTTATTCACTCCACTGATGGCAGCATGTTGACCAAGGGCAACATGATCCATCAGAGGAGAGCTTTAGCTGGTATGATTGGTAGAGACCCGAAGGTGACCCGTTTCTCGGAAGGGAGCCTTCTGGTGAATGCGGCCGATCCCTCTGAGCGGCCAAGATAAGTGCTCTTCAGACACTTGATGGCACCCCGGTGAGTTGACGCTGCACTCTACCATAAACTTTGTGAAAGAAGTACGAGTAGTTTATGCGAGAGAACTCGTGGACTACATAAGATATCACTCTAGAACTGGCCGACCACAGGGTGGTCAAGGTTGAGCGTGTGATGAGAAAACAGGGAGGGGCATCGAGACCCATCCCTACACTCTTCATCACGTTCGACTGTGACAAGCTCGCTGAATCGGTGCGTGCCTGTTGGTACCGCTACCGCGTGAAGGCATTCGTGCCATCGGCGCGGAGGTGCTATTACTGTCGCTGCTTCGGCCATACAAATCACTCATGTAGACATGCAAAGTTGGTGTCAACCGAAGTCTGTATAAATTGCTCCAAGGCCGCACACAATAAGTCCAAATCGTGTGTGCATAAGTGTGTCAATTGCGGAGAGCCGCACCCAGCTTCTTCGAAGCAATGTGGTGCATATATACTTCAGAAAGAAATTCTGGCCATTCAGGCACAGGATTCTCTCTCATTTTGTGAGGCTAAGGACTTGGGTCTGGCGCGCCCGGCTCTGCCTGGGACGTCTTACGCCTCAATGCTAAGAAAGACACCCTCTGCTCCTAGCTCATCCAGGCCAACGAGCATGGTTGTTTCCGCAACCATTCAGAACCCTTCTGCGGGTTCTACTCAACCCGCAGAAGGGGTCCGAATGGGTGTGGAAACAACCATGCTCGCAGCCCTGGTAAAGCTGGAGGCACAAAGGGTTCATACCCAGTACCGGTTAAAACCAGGGCTCCTTCCCCCTTCCCCCAGCGTGACGGTTTCCCATAAGGCGAAACCGCCACGCGCCTCGACTGAGTCTTTAGACTCACAGGAGGTAACACTCCTGAAGTTGTTCACCAGGCCATCTTCCGGGGTTCTTAAAGCTGCCCCCCGAAAGGAGGACAGCAACAAAGGAGCTTCGTCTCCTTCGCCCACGCCTAGTGGTGGGCTGGGTGGCTCTCAAACAGTGGATCCTCGAAAAGAGGGTCCCTCGCTTCAGAAGCCGCAACGCCTGCCTAAGGTTTCGAGGCCAGGGGAGTAAAGTCTCGCATGGCGAGCCCAACCTCCCCCAATAAGTCCTCGAAGGCGACAGCGCATTGCCAGGCCAACAGCGCCCGGGGTTCTGCCCCCGGGAAGCGTACGGCCATTCCCGTGAGTGTCTTCTGTTCGAAGAGGGCCCCCACGTCTCCTCCGAGCTAGGCCTGGAGGGCATATTCCTTAAATGCAATTGCTGTGGACTCCGGGCCACCTGGGAAGAGCTGCGGAGGCTCGTCTGGTCCCGTTCCCCGTTAGCTATTTTTCTGCGGAAACCATCCTAGGCGCGTGCCCCCTGCCCACCCCCCCGGGGTATAAAGGATTTGCGATCCCACCACCACGGCCCCGTAATGGGCGCGGCGATTTGCTATCCTGGCCGCCGTGCTGACGGGACTCAGCACCCCGTCCGGCCCCAGCTTGGCATCCTTTTTCTCCTTCTGCTAACCCCTACTTCGTCTTCCCGTAAGGGGCGCGGCGATTTGCCATCCTGGCCGCCGTGCTGACGGGATTCAGCACTCTGTCCGGCCCCAGCTTAGCCTCTCCTCCTTCCTTCTGACGGGCGACAATAACTTTTGATTGAAGTTGCGTAGCCCTTAAACAATCAATCAATCAACCACCACCACGGGATGGAGGCCGGGCTGGGGGATGCGCGGTTTACACCCGGCATGATGTCTCCGTTCTTCTCTTTGCTCTAGATAGCTTCTTTCAGGCAGTAACTGTGCGGCTGCACCTTGATAGGATGCATACTGTTATTTCCACGTTTATTCCACCGTCAGCTGACTTTGACGTGGGGGTAACTTCCGCTGTGTTGTGGCACGGTTGCCGAGGCCCTTTATCTTGTTTGGAGATATAAACGCTAGACATTCCCTCTGGGGAGACTACTCTATTAATCTTAGAGTCAAGCCCTTGCCGACCTGATAGACAAGCTTGAGATGGGTGTCCTAAATGTAGATGAGTTTACGCATCACTCCCCGAGAACCGCTTCATTTTCATGCCTCGATCTATCTTTGTGATCTCTGGATGCACGCCCTGATTTTGATTGGGAGTGTTCGATGACCTCCATGGTAGTTCCCATTCAAATATCATTTTCTGGGCCGCTGCTGCCCGAGAGCTCACCCCTGTGGTGCTTGGTATGGGTGCGGTGGTCTGCATTTCAGGAAATGACTGAATTCTCTATCTCAGTCGAAGAGTTTAGGTCGGTAGATTAGGCCGTTGAGTTCTCCGATAACTTCATCGCCGCGGGCCTGGCTACTATTCCTAGAAGGTCTGGCCGTTTTGCACGCCGACCACTGAGCTGAGTGTCAGCTGAGTGTGAGACGGCCCTCAAACAGAAGCGCTCTGCCTACATGCGCTATAAGCGCCGCCCGAACGATTTCACTGCCAGTGAATTTCCTCCGGCTAGGGATAGGTTCTGGTATATTTCGTTGCACTCCCGCTGCTCCTCTTGGCGGGCATACGTGTCTTCACTTAACGAGAAGACCCCTCTAGCAGAGGTGTGGAAGCAAGTTCTCCAGGACAATGCGACCACAATCTCGGACCCCGCCTCCGTGGTGGAATAGTTCGCGAAAGCTTTCCCCGCATTCTCTAGCCGGGATGCTGCTCCGCCAGCATTCAATGTACGACGTGATGCTGCATAAGGCCTTCGACTAAATTTTACCTCCAGAGGCGGAGAATCCTTCAACGATAGGTTTACTCTGAGTGAGTTTCGTTCCGCTCTTGCTTCGTGAGCGGGCACAGCCCATGTTCCGGACGATGTTCTGTACGCCATGCTTCGACACCTGGGTCAGTGAGGCATGGCCTTTCTGTTAGATTTGTTTAACAGGATCTGGGTGGAGGGTCTTCTCCCAGATTCCTGGCGAATCACTACTGTGCTCGCCTTTTGCAAACCGGGTAGAGATCACTCTACTCCTGCCGGATTCCTCCCAATCTCTCTAACCTCTTGCGTGTGCAAGTTGATGGAGAAATTGGTAAATGTTAGATTAGCCTTTTTTCTGGACAGCGGAGTCCATCTGTCTTATGCACAGTGCGGCTTCCGAAGGTTACACTCCACGTCTGATGCTCCGCTCCGACTGGAAAATGCCGTCTGCCAGGCCTTCCTTCGTTGACAGCACTACGCCACGGTGTTTTTCGATCTGGAGAAGGCCTATAATACCGCATGGCGATACGGTATCATGAACTTTCCACACGATGGGGTTGAGGGAACGCCTCCCAATCTTTATATCTAAATTTTCGCGAGGTTGTCGATTCTGCGTACGGGTGGGGGGGAGCCCTCTTCGTCCCAATGGAGCAGGAAGAGGGTGTCCCGCTGGGAAGTGTTCTCAGTGTCACACTCTTTGCCCCGAGCATCAACGGCATCACCTCGGTGCTGCCGGAAGATGTTCTCGCTACGCTCTACGTGGACGACCTTTCGATCTCCTTTGGTGCAGCCCAGATTCCAACTCTGGAGCTTCGACTTCAGCAGGCATTAAACCACGTCTCTCGCTATGCCGAAGCCACAGGTTTCGGTTTTTTGCCCAAGACTAAGTGGTGCATTTCTGCCACCATCCACGGCTCCATCCCGACCCAGATTTGTTTCTCAATGTGGTATGCCTGGAAGTGGTCTAATCGCACCGTTTCCTTGGTCTTGTATTTGACCGTCGCCTCACCTGGGAGGCTCATATTCGCAGCCTTATGGTCTCTTGTATCTGCGCCATGGATATTCTTCGTTGCGTGACGTTCAGCGCTTGGGGCGTTGATACGGCTACCTTCTTACTTTTTTATCGATCCTCGTTCGTTCGAAGCTCGACTACTGATGCGAGTTTTATGCATCCGCAGCCGAGTGTTTATTGCGGAAGGTGGACTCGATCCACCACATCGGTTTTTCCCTGGCGACCGATGCCTTCCTCAATTTCCCCACTGAGAGCCTACTAGTCGATGCTGGGGAGATGCTTCTCGCTCTAAGGCGTGCACAGTGCATTATTCGCCTGTACGCGCGAGCCCGGCGCCTCCCTCAGTCGCCAACAGCTCTCACTGCATCCGCAGCTGATTTCGACGGTGCCTATGCCGCCGAGAGACGCCAGTCATACCCTAAGCCTTTTGGGTTTAGGGGGGCCAGGAAACTCCTTTGAGAGCTAGTTATAGTTCTCGGGGTTGTGGCGCTGCTGGTTCTGGCTAGGACGCATCGCTGGAGAGTATCACATTTAGCTATTTGTCCCACGCCTCTGCTCTCAAAGCTTGTACAGCGCCGGGAGTATTGCGTTCGATCTTTTTGGAGCACACCTCGTGTCACGCTGGAACCGTACCAGTGTATACGGATGGCTCCAATTCCCAAGAAGGGGTCGGCTTCCACGCCGTATTCCCTCTGTTTGAAGTCAGCGGGGCTCTGCGTCTGTCTTCACGGCTGAGCTGGTGGCAATACACCACTCGGTACTGGAGATTACGCGATGTGCCCGGTTCGGAGACCGGATTGTGATCTATAGCGACTCACAAAGCGCCCTGTATGCTCTTGGGGCATTGGAATCTCCGTGTCTCCTGTTTCGCGATATCCGTGCCTCCACAGTTTTGGCAAGACGGGTGAATGTTGAGATTATCTTCTGCATCCTTGGAGTGTAAGAATTGCGGGGTATGAGCGTGTCGATGAGTGCGCTAAAGAGTCTGCGAGGACTGGGCGACCTGACCATCGTTTCTCTCTTCCTCACACCGATTACATGGCAATTATACTAGCAACTCTCCGGGCTGCTTGGCAACGAAGATGGGTGACGTTCAAAGAGAACTCAAAGTTGCGTGCCATTCCGCCTCGACTGTTCCTTTTGACCTACCCCTCCATGCCGCGAGGGCTTCAGGTTGCTTTCTGTATTCACCGAATTGGACACACTCGCGGGACGCTCCGCCATTTGATGGAGCACTCACCAGCTCCCTACTGTGATGACTGCAGTGTCCCCCATACTGATCGGCACATTCTTGTTGAATGTCCCAGTCTAGGCCATCCCCAAACACATTACCTGTCCCTGTACTGGAATGGGCGTGGTTGCTACCGCCTCCCCCTTGTACTCCGGACGAGTTCGTGCACATTTACTCGTGGACTTATCGACTTTTGGGGGGAGGCCGGTCTTCTCCCCTTTATTTAAATAGTTGTTTTTTTTTTGTTGTTTTTCGTTATTTTAGTAGGTCACACATTCCTGCACCGGGGGAGGTCGGACCTTCCCCCGACGCCGGAGCTTTCCTGCTTATTGCCTTTTTACTTTTTTACTTTTATTTTTGTTTATTTTTATTTTATTCTTTTTGCATCTTATTTTAAAGATGCCTAATATTAGGCAGTGTTGAATACGGCGACTAATACCCAAGTAGGCAGTCGCCAGATGAGCTCTTAAAAATAAAAAAAATAGCCAAGTGTTAGACTGCTTGCCAACAAACCATGTCTATATGGAGACTCACCCGATTGGGGCAATAGAACTCCCAATATTTATATCTGAATTTTTGCGAGATCGTTCATTCTACTTACATGTTGAGGAAGCTCTCTCTGTGCCAATGGAGTAGGAAAGTAGGTCCCGCACGGAAGTGTCACAATCTTTGCCCTGAGAATCAACAGCATCACCTCGGTGCTGCCGCAAGATGTTCTCGTTATACTCTTCATGGATGACTTTTCGATCTCTTTTGGTTCGGTCCAGATGTCAACTCGAGCAAGCATTGAACTGTGTCTCTCGCTATGCCGAAGCACCCAGGCTTTGGTTAATCTTGGCCAAGACTAAGGTGGTGCACTAAAAGCTGCCATCTATGCTCCACCCTGACCCAGGCTTGTTTCTAAATAGGTTTCGTCTAGAAGTGGTGGACTCTCACCTTTTCTTTGGTCTTGTATTTGACAGATTCCTTACCTGGGAAGCTCCTATTCGCAGCCTTAGGGGGTCTTGTATCAGTGCCCTGGATATTCTTCTCTGCGTGACGTTCAGTGCATGAGGCACTGATAGAGATACTGCATTGCCTTTTTATTGATTCTTTGTTCGTTCGAAGCTCAACTACCAATGTGAGTTTTATGCATCCACAGCTGAGTGTGTATTGCGGAAGGTGGACTTGATCCAAGATACAACCATTTGCTTGGCAACCCGTTCCTTCGGCACATCCTTCATTCAGAGCCTACTTGTTGCCTTTAAGATGTCACTCACTCTGTGCAGTGTATAGTGTATTATTTGCCTGTATGCTCGAACTTGGTGACTTCCTCAGTTGCTAAAAAATCTCATTGTATCCTCAGCTCATCTCAACGGTACCTACGCCGCTGAGAGACGCCAGTCTCACCCTAAACGTTTGAGTTTAGGCTTAAAATCAGTGGGCCTATACCGAGTGCTGCATCTGTCTTCACGACCGATCTAGTTGCAATACACCGCTCACTACTGGAGATAACACGATGTGCCCGGTTCAGAGACTAGATTGTGATTTATAGTGACTCACAAAGCGCCCCGAGTGCTCTCGGAGCATTGGAATCTCCGCATCTCCTTGTTCGTGATATCTGTGATGCCACAATTTTAATGAGCCAGGGAATGAGATTATCTTTTGCTGGGTTCCTGGACATGTAAGAATTGAGGGGAATGAGGCCATCAAAGAGTCTGCGAGGACTATGCGACCATACTAATGTTTAACTCTTCCTCACACTGATTTTGATGGTAGGAATACAGGTAGCCCTTTAGGCTGTTTGGCAAAAATTATCAGATGGAAAAGGGGAACTTGAAGTTGTGTGCCATTGCTCTGCGACTGTTCCCATGGACCTCCTCCCCAATGCTAAGACAGCTTCAGGAGGTTTATTGTGGTCTAATAATTGAAAACACTCAGAGGATGCACTGCCATCTGATTGAGAGCTCGTTTGCTCCTTATTGTGATGTCCTCATTGTCCCTCAGACTGTTCTACGCATTCTTGTTGAATGTCCCAGTCTGGGTGAGCTTTACACGCATTACCTCTCCTGATGTCAGAGTGAGCAGGGTCACTACACTTTGTCCCTTGCACTCAAGACTGGTTTGTGTATTCAGACTTGCAGACTATACGACTTTTTGGAGGAGGCCCAGCCTCCCTTTTACTTGAATCTGTTGTAGGTCGCATGTTCCTGTGCCCAGGGAAGCCTCGCATACCCACGACGATAGATTGTTTCATTCTTGTTACTTTTTATTTATTTTTTTTAGCTTGTCTTGCCTTTTTCCTTCATCTTTTTTCTTGTTTTTTTTTTAATCTAGCCTATCCTTATGCTTTCTGCTAATTATGGTGACTTTTGCCATAGTTGGAAGTTGCCAGATGGGTTCTTTAAATTTTGTTTTTAAATCACATCCATGAAATGTAAATAATATAGGTACATTTGCCACATCTTTAACTCTATTTCATGTTTGTCTATTGAGCTCACCATTAATTTTTCTCTTATAGTCCTTCCAATTAACCTGAGGAAGCAAGTCTTAAAATTTAAGCCTCTCTATTTTTAAGAATTTTTCTCCTCACATGTAGCTGAGTGGTCTAAGGCATTGCTCTAACTAAGATCAAATCGGTGCTTGCCTCCTTACTGTGTTTAGTTTGATCCTCATCCTTGCCCAGATTTTTTGGTGTATTAGGAAAGAACATTTTTCAGTAGAAAAATGCTTCTATTCATAAGGTTTCTTTGCAGTATGACACTTGAGTGAGAAGGCACTAGTAGCTGGGGTCATCATTAGATGTTTTTATCTGTTTTACCCCTTGATGAGGTTGTTATTCCTTATTTATTCAATCTTCCATTATTACATTTAACACCACTATTTAGCTTTTAGCATGCACACTTTGGCTAGTTGCACACACTAATCTTTACAATATAATCCATCACTCAGTATTTTCACCTGGAAGTGAACATATCTAAATCTCTAAAGTAAGCCATTAAAAACATTAATATAAATGTATGAAAACAACCGATTTCAAGATCCTCAGTAAAAATTCAATTTTGTGGCTACTTCAAGCAGGACTTTGAGAAGATTTCATTGAAGGAGGAAGTTAGTGAAGAATTCTTTCATAGAGAGATGAGTTCTTCTTTTACTTTTGATGTACTGTGTACAAAATCTGAAAACTCTCTATCAAACACTAGCTGTGAATTTTTGCAACCAGACCCCCACCAAGAAAAGGTAATCATTGTTAATTTTATTTTGTTGCTGAATTTATTGTACAATGGCAAACATTATTTCATATTTTCTTCACACCAATGTTATCACTCAAGATTGCCATGTCTTAGTAATAAATAATAATAGTAGAGTTTATAGACTTAACCATGCTTGCTTGAATCTCCTTTTCATGGAGTGCTCTCTAGGCAGTACCTCTCCCATCTATACGAGTGGGGTTCCTACTAGTTCTCTCTGGTCTCTCTTGCACACCTTTCAATTCAGTTTAATACCCTCAGTCTACATAGTCAAGTACCTTTGTTGCCCTCCTTTGCACTAACTACCAGGTTGATATCATGTCTAAAATGTGGAAATCATGCCTCTATACAATACACTAAATGTCGCTAGCATACAAGTTATAAAGTTTAATGATAACATCTTTACATTTGTAACATTTATCTTAATGATGTCCAACACACTATTTGCTTTATTGTTTCTTCAAAACACTACTTAGAAAACCTCAGTGAGTCATCTCTTACTACTTGTAAAGGCCTTTTCAACCTCAACTGAGTTCAGGCAATGTTTGTTAAACATGATTTACCCCTTCTAAATTTATACTGTGAGCATCGTCGCTCACACACTTACAAACTCGCAAATATACTGGCCTAAAGTTATTTAGGTCTTCTTTCCTTCTTAAAAATGGACACTACATTGCTATTTTCCATTATTGGGCACTTCTCCAAAAATGTAGTGATCTAGTATATATTTTCTCCAGAGCTACTGCTATGCTTTCCATACCTTCTTTAAGTAACCTAGAATGAATGCCATCTGAAAACTACTCAAACATTAGCTTCCTCCCAACACAGACAAATCCCTAAAAAAAATTAATAGCACACACATCCAAAGACCAGTATTTCCATATTCACACATGACATCCCACAACCCCTCATTAATTAACACCCATAGCGACACACTGGCTGACACAAAACTACATGACTACCTCAGCAAACAAATCAACAGTATTGCTTTTCACACCACACTACCACAAAGCGAAAAACTCCCCAAAATCAGACTAAATGCACAACACCTGCCAATATAAAAAAAACCCCACCCTCCTTGGACTTACACTAGACACCCACATGGCATTCAAAACCCACTTAGCAAACATTATAAACTAGGCCACAAGAAAATAAATGTCATCAAAGCACTATCACACATTAAATTTGGAGATCAGAAGGAGCCTCTCATCACTCCATACAAACAATTCATCCACACCACCCTCAACTATAGCTATTTAGATTTTCTGCCATTTAACCAAAGATCTCATCCAGTTCCTCAAATTAACATTTGTTATGACAACTTGTTTCTACTTGAATGAACATTTGGTATTCCTTATTTAGTCAGTCTATCCTCATTACTTTTGACACTGATATTTAACCATTAGCAATATGCACACTTCTGATAGTTGCACACACTAATCTATGCAATCTGATGGATCACTCATTCTTTTTACATGAAAATGATGATATCTATATCTCCAAAATAAGCTATTAATAACGTATATTTAAAATATGAAAAGAGCACAAACTGATTTCCATAAGATCAACATCCATTAGTGACATGAATAATGTTGGTCACATTAGTTATTACCTCAT
This sequence comes from Ceratothoa steindachneri, assembly GCA_963969495.1. NCBI lineage: Eukaryota > Metazoa > Arthropoda > Malacostraca > Isopoda > Cymothoidae > Ceratothoa > Ceratothoa steindachneri. The sequence continues at coordinate 84,668,808 of OZ018333.1, forward strand.
ATCCTGGTTGCATTTTGTGGAATTTAATTTTGTACTTCTTTTCACAGGACTTTGAAGAGATTTCATTGAAGGAAGAAGTTAGTGAAAAATTCCTTCATACAGAGACGAGTTCTTGTACTGATGTTGATGGACTGTGTTCAAAATCTATAAATTGTCTACCAAAGATATCCAAACACTCCCTCCAAGTAAAGGTAATTACACTTTATATTATAATGGTAAAGTTTTCCTATTTTCATCTTTGTTTTTTTAATGGTAAGAGATTTACCATTCATCTATACTCATTTTAAGAAGCTCCTAAAATGGGGTAGACTGATTCACTTGACACAGATGCCAGATAAGCACTAAAAAAAATGCTACACTTGGCACCTGGAGGAGCAGCAGTATATTTTCCAAGCCTGAGTGCAAATAGGGAATACCCCACTCACTTGATTGACCTAAACCCTTTGCAGAGGCCTGAGGACACTGGTGCATTTCGCCCCTTTGTCTCTCTCAGTGCCTATTTTTCCTTCTATGACTATCCCCTCAATTCTTTGTTTACCCTCAAACAAGTGGATGGTGAAGCTTAGGGATAAACCATGAGCTACGACTGAAAGCTGGAGGAGGAACACAACTCCTCCATTTCTGTTGTACCTGGATGAGCAGCATATCCTTGTGGTATGGCGGTGGAGTCGCTACTTCCTCATCAATTCTTCCTGCCACCCCAAGAAGGTCCACTCAGTGGTTCAAGGAGAGGGTATTGAGGAGGAGTCTATCTTCTAATTTTAGTAAACACAAAAGAATAATGACGATCAACCACAACCCAGTAAACAAAAATGCTATATATATCTATATATACAGTGGTACCTCTACTTACGAAAGGCTCTACATACGAAATTTTCAGGTTACGAAACAGTTCTTCAGAAAAATTTTGCCTCTTGTTACGAAAGAAATCTCAGGATATGAAAGGCGAAAATTTCAAAATACGCACTGCTACTCACAGCTCCAGAGTCCACGAACGTAAACATACTTGTAGCATACTGTATCTTGGTTTGAAAGTGGTGCGTCCGAGCTGCTCTACCATTGGCTATTGCTCAGCATCTTCCTGGCATCCCATTGGCTAGGATGGACCTCTGTGTGTATGTGCGTATACCCAGAATCCCCTTTGTTTCCCCGTCGGCCCACGAGGATCACCGAAGCCTCAGTTTCACGCTAGCAAAATTCAGTAAAGCACGAAGTGTTTGGACAGTTTTTCATCAGCTTTTGTTAGTGTTTATTGCAACTTTACGTGTGTGTATTAACTTTTATTCACTATGGGCGCCAAGAAAGTGATGGACAAAAGTGGTGAGAAGAACAAGAGAGTTGTTTTGTCCATACAAACAAAGCAAGAGATAATAGAAAAGTACGAAAAAGAGATGCGTTTGGTTGATCTCGCCAAAGAATATAACCGTAATCCATCAACGATGGGCACGATATTGAAACAAAAGGAAGCCCTAAGAGCTACGACTCCTTCCAAAGGCCTCTCCTCTCTTTCGACGGAGGAGCTGAGGGAGTTGGAGGTGATGTAACACACGGCAGTGCAGGAGGAGTTCATTAAAGACGAAGAGGAGGCATCCATTATTCCGACAGTTCGAATAAAAGACATTTTACAAAAATTCTATGAAGTTTCGGACTTTGTTGAAAAGAATCACCCAGAAAAAAAGTGTTCACTAATCGGGCTATCGCTCACTATGATAGTGTTTGCCTTGCACATTTTCGAAAGATTGTTAAAAACCGACAAAAGCAAACAACCTTGGATCGGATCTTTACAAAACGTCAGGCAAAAACCACTGCTAAGAGTGAACCTGAACCGATGAAGGCGAAAGGAGACAACGATAGCAGTTAAACAAGAGAACCATAAAGTAAAAAAGAAGAGAAAACTTTATTCTTTACATTATGTACAACTCTCATTTTTATGTTTATTGTGCAGTAATTTAATTCTAACATCTATTTGTTACAAGTTTTGATGCATTTTTGTAATTTATAAAAAATTTATGTCCGATTTTTAAGGGGCTTGGAACCGATTAGGGCATTTATAGGATAAAAAGCGTTTCTACTTACGAAATTTTCACGTTACAAAACAATTTCCAGAACGAATTAATTTCGTAAGTAGAGGTACCACTGTATATGGCAAAAACGAAAATGTCTAGGGCTTCACAAAAAATTGCCCAATGCAAAAATGCAAGTCTGTCCAAAATGTATTCGGGAGTGCTATTACCAGTGGTAGGGAGGCGAATGGAAAAGGGAGGTGGGCCCACTTTCTGAGGGAAGGGGGTGTCCTTAGGGTCTTCCTTCCTGTCAGTCTGGCAGTCCAGCTCCAGCCTCAAGGACGGGGAGGCATTGGTTCAGGTCAATGCGGAAAGTGGGAGGGCTCTGGCTCCAATCGATGTGTAGGCGACTTGGAGGCAATCTCGAGACTCATGCTTCGAAAAACCGTCCCCTTACTGCCACACGAAGGTCAAAATTGGCTTCAGATGTCACCGACTATCGGTACCACAAAACTGAAAAAGAGAAGGCACATTCAGTCATTGATTTACTGCCACACTCAAACAACTTTACTCCTAACACATTCAACCATACCCACTATCACACAATTTTCACTCACCTATTTTCCGTCCAGGCGGCTCTTCCTTCCTCAGTCACAACTAATGACTTTCCAACTATTACCAAACACAAAATTAGCTGAAAGAATCCACCTAAAAAGAAAATAGAGATGAATGGGGGAACACGATAGAAGTCTATTGAGTCCCCCCACACAAAGCAATGACGGTGATCACGCGATCCACACACACATTCTGAAAAAGAAGAAAGGGATTAGACATAGGGGAGGGGAGGCGGACAACCAAACTACTACAGTGGCTTCACTGCCCACAAGGATTTACTGGACTACAAAAAGAACCTACCCTCTGGATCCAGGTCTGGGAAAGCTGGTGGGTTTCCCAACTCTCTTTATGCACCCTTTTCACTACTATATTTGTTTCTTTACCCTTTTCATTGACACATCTTCTATTGCCCTACCTTGACTTTGTCATTTGCTCCCCCCTACACTCTGGGCATGTTGACCTTGACCTCTCTGAGGCTAGTCCCCAAACTAGATCCACCATTTAGAACATTCTGCAAACCTTCTGTGTATAAATCAGAACAAATTTTACTGTGTACATTCGCTTACAAATAGATCTGAATATAGGAATTTCTTGCATGTGCTTAAATATCAAAAATTGATCTGATTTGATAAAATAAACAGGATTTTCGGATTCAGCATGAAAAACTGTCCTAAAGTCAGGTATTGTGTGTCAAACCTTGAAAAAATTGCAGACTGGTGTCATTATTATACGTATATTATTTTTTATTATGATGACTAGTATTAATTATTATTAGTATGTTATTATTATTTAAGATTATTTATCATGTGTTATTTATTATTATCATTATTGCTATCCACTCAACCTTTTCTCCTCTCACTTTGCATCAGGAGGAGTGTTTCCACCTCAGAGGTTGGTTCAGTAGCCATGGTATGGTGCATTGGTGGACTGCATGCCTTCCTGGGGTCACTTTAACCAGGGTATGATAATAATTGGTGATCATCACCAATTATTGGTTAGTGGACCCACCTATCTCTACTTCTCTTTATTACTTACCCTTCTACTGCGTTGCACACTTTTGTCCTTTTATGATCCTTAGTTGAGTGGCAGTGTATACAGGTAGGTCCCACCCGTTACGAGGGCCGAGAGCCCCTTGGCTAAGGCAAGTATTAGGTATGGAGTGTGCTGGACCATCAACTCTGCTCGCCTCCCTACAATACACATGGTGCCTGTGCCGGCACCATCCTTTACTGCTAAAGTTTCAGGCCAATTTTGCCTAAATGCTGGGCCAGGTTGGCAAACTCCATCAATGCTGAACCAGGGTCGATTATGTGTAAAGGATCACACACAGAATTTGTGATCCTCTGGAGACTTTTCTTTTAGCCTCCTCACTCATGGGGAGGTCATAGTGTCTACTTTCCATGAGGCCCCTCATTTCTTTATTACTCAGATTATGGGAGGAGGGGGAAAAGTGAGGGACCCATTTGACCAGTGGAGGGACTCCCCGCTCGCCATATTTTGTCCTGCTCTCTGGGGTAGATCCGCCTCTGAAAAGGAGGTGTCCCCTTTGCTTTTTTAAGGGTCCCTCCAGCCATCTACTGGAGGAGGTTTAATCTTCTCCTAGGGCTCCTGGTGTGGGGGTTTCTCACTCACCTCCTTCTGTGAAGTCTTTCCATGGATGACTCCATCTTGCAATGAATTGCATTCCTCCCTATTCCATCACAGGGGACTGCCAAGAGCGTAGACAGACCCCCAAAATCGCCTGGGAGCGACTCGATAAAGCCAACTCTCTTAGGTAGGCAAATGAAAGTGGGGCGTTTGGGGCCATGTCCCTTCTGCGAACTCCCGACCAACTGGGAGGAGCTTCAGAGGCTCGTCTCATTTCGTTTTCCCTTAGCTATCTCTTTGCCAGAGTTCAGGCTGGGCTCTTTCCTTCTCTGCCCCTTCCCAGGATATAAGGGTTTTGGGACCTTCTACCGTAGGATGGGGCCTGGGCAGCAGGCTTGGAAAAAACACTTTAAAAAAGAATAGGGTTTTGAGTGTTTGTTTTAGGCGGGGGGATAAGGGGGCCACATTATTGACAATGTTGGCATATATCGGTAATTTCAGTATCTCCTGACCCAACTAAAACACTTTGGAACTGCTCTAGACAAGGTATGATATTAATACTAGTAATAATAATAAAAATAATAATAGCACTGTCACTCTGTCAATAAGCATAATATAATTAAATATCAATAAAATCAATCAGTACCATTTTGTACAGTACATAATTTGTGTTACTTTTGTTTTTAACCCAGCTCCAAGCTGACACAACATGGCTCGCAGATGCTGTCCACATCTGGGAATCTTTAATGAATAATCCTGATTTGCAGCATGATTACCAAAGTATCAATGATATGTTCAAGAAAGCCATTGAAGCCTGTTCATCCATTACTTTGCTTACATGACTGATCCTCGTTACTTAGGAAGAAGTTGCAATTTCGCTAATTTAGTATTGTAGAAGAATTAATTACATGCTAAAAGCTAGTTTTACATTCTGAAACTGAAAGTAGAATGTTGCCAATACCTGAATGCCACAGTATTAATTTACTATATTTAAAATTCCAGGAGAAAATCTAGAAGTGGAAGCTGAAGAACAAGCTGAGAATTGGCTCATGAAATCCATCCTGATTATGCTGTTGGATTGTATGAATTTCAGCTCAAGGATAGGCATAGAAGTCGATAAGGAAGGAGGCCTGTAAAGTTCAAAAGTTATGTGATGGTCACCCAACATATTTTCTGAGTCAGTTAAATCCAGCCTTTCTTCAAACAAGTGGTGACATATGATGAATATGAAGCAAAAGAAAAAAATGAGTGGGAAAAATTGCCAGATGGATTTTGTTCATTTTTAGCGTCCATACATTCATGTCCTTGTAGTTCAGCTGCAATAGAGAGCGTTTTTTCCTCATTTGGACTTTGTGGAATAGAAGGAGAAAACAGATGGGGAGTGAAAAAAGATGAGAAACCGATGAAAATCTACAAACACTTAAAAGAATGGCAAATGGTGATGTCTGATAGTAAAAGTTAAGGGTTCTTTTTGTATTAACTGAATTAAATTCTGTTTAGTTTTTCCCTTTGTATAATTATATAGGAAAAGTGTTTATTAAATAATACAGTAAACCCTCGATATAACAAACTATATTGGGCGGGGGTCGTTCGTTAAAGCCAAAAGTTCATTAAACCCGATGGGCTTTAAATGCAATGGAAATAACGAACCAAGTTCGTTATGGATATGTAATACATATGTAATTACTAATAAAGTTAAGTGGACTACACAACATAGTATTGATACAAACCTTGCATTGTAGGAGACATGTGACACACCAACACTCACTCAGGCTGGTCGTAACGCTTGCCTGTTCGGCCAGGAAATTTGGTTCATTATATCCGAAATTCGTTATGAGGTTCGTTATATCGAGGGTTTACTGTATAAGAATTAAAAAGTTAGGCTAGATTAAAATTTAATGTGATGTATCATTATCTTTTATATCAAAGCAAAAACTAGAACACCAGCAAATGAGACGATGAACTTTCGATCAAGATTAAAAGAAAACCCCTTATTAAATAAGGTCTATATAGAGGGGTTGGACAAAATTATTTTAACAGTAGAAATTTAGCACCAATATTTCAATGAGCCATTATATTACGAATATCCATCCAAATTTCATTGTGATTGTTTTTTTTTCATTGTAGATACATAATTTTATTTATAAACATTAAAGATTATTTGTATTTCTTTTTCAGTTTGTGGTATAGATGCTAAGATGCGTGACCTCAGTGAGTTTTTAAAAGAGCAAAGTGTTGCTCAAATTGCAGGAGCTTCCGTCACCATAACAGCTAAACTCGTTGGTTTTTCGAGAGCTACCATATCAAGGACCATGAAAGAATTCAAGAAGCAGAGCAAAACCTCCAGCAGGAAGAGTAATTCCCGCAGACTTTGAAGCTTGCTAAAGAAACTGACGAGTGTTGAAAGGCATTGCGATAAAAAATCCCCCGACAATGGCCCCTCAGAGTTGAATCAACATCTCACGAGCCCAGTTTGGATCAAAACTGTTCGCAGTGAGCCCTGTAAGGGGCGCGGCGATTTGCCATCCTGGCCGCCGTGCTGACGGGATCCAGCGCTCCGTCCGACCCTAGCTTAGCCACTCTTCCTTTCTTCAGATAGCCTGTATTTCTTCCCTACTTCGTCGCTATTCATATAACCTCTCGCACAACTTTCTCTGGTCAGCCTCTAATTTCACAGGGTAGATGCTGACCTTCTTCTCAAGCCAACCGTCCCGGATCGGGGCTGAGGGGGGAAGGGGACAACGTTCCCTAACCCCTGAGCTCCGATTCGGGATGGGGGTTTTTTAACAACCTGCTTCATCCCCACCCATACCTTCCTCACATCCCTTTTCCTCTCCTCTTCACATTCTATCAATTTTACTCAGTGTTCAAGGTGGAGCCGCCATGCCGATCGACTGCCAGGCCACCAGGCGGGAGGGGTGGTCCCAAATGGCGGCGCCTGGCTCTGCCAGGCCTGTAAGCACCTTTTGCAGTGCGGGCAACTGCGAGAGGTGATGAGCGATTGCATCCCGTGAAACAAATAGGGTCACCATACCCATAGATGAACAACCAAAAAAACCCCAACCCTCAACTCTTCCTGTTCCAAGGAAAAAATGTAGGTCCCTCCCCCTGTGCTTGCGCAGGGGACCCTCCATATTTCTTTAACCGGAGAGGAGGCTTACTCCTCTCCTACGCCTACGGGTGAAGGGGACTTTCCCTCACCCCATTCTCTGGAGGTGCTTTCGGGCACCTCCCTATTTCCAGCGGCAGCCCCTCCTTTTCTTTGTAAGGGGACTGCCAAGAAAGCCAGAAGGCAGCCCATTGCCGACCGCCCCTCGTGGAAGCAGCTCGGTAGGGCAAACCCCCTTAGGGGGGGATAGGGAAGCCAGGCCCGTTCGGTCGCTTCCCTCAAAAGACCTGCTGGCAAGAATTTTAAACCTTGCCGGGGTCACGGCCTGTGCATCCCCACACCACCTGACTAGTAACAATACTGCCAAGGGAACCTGCGATGTCCTGAGAGAGGATGGCCAACTTGAGGGCCCTCCTGTGATAGACATGGTCCTTGAGGAAACCCAGCCTCAGACGGTAGGGCCTTCCATGGGAGGGAATCCGGGCTCGGTGCTAAGCACCGAACCCGAATCTGCCCCTATGCAAGGTCCTCCTCAAACGGCTGGGGCCTCCGAGGCAGTACAAGGAGGGGAGGGATCTCCTCTGACCGGTGCCCCTGCGACCACCAGGACCTTTTCCATTTTGGAGAAGGACCTGGCTGAGGCTGGTCCATCTGGCCTAGGGGCTTCTGTCGGTGGAGGTGAGAAGCGGGTTTATTCCCCGCCCGCCTCTCCTTAAAAGAAGAAAAAGACAAGAAAGACTAAAAAGACTCGGGGCTCCTCTCCATCCGTGGGGGCTACGGGGACGGATGGGTCTGCTGCCACTTTAGCAAACGACCAAGCCAAGATCAACACATCCGGCCCCTCTGCCCCCCCCGGTGCGGAGCCCCTGACTATGATAAAGACGAAAAGTGCACAGGGCGGAGCCTCGATGACATCAGGGCCCCTGATTCAGAGGTTACCTGGCGTTTTCCAGCCCACTGGCTTTAAACGCTTCCTCGTTACTCGCTCCACTGATGGCAGCATGTTTGCCAAGGGCAACATGATCCATCAGAGGAGAGGATTAGCTAGTGCAATTAGTAGAGAGCCGAAGGTGACCCGTTTCTCTGACGGGAGCCTTCTGGCGAATGCGGCGAATCCCGCCGAGGCGGCCAAGATAAGTGCTCTTCGGACACTTCATGGTACCCCGGTGAGTGTGACGCCGCACTCTACCATGAACTTTGTGAAAGGAGTAGTTTATGAGAGGGAACTCGTTGACTACTCCATTGAGGACATCACCTTAGAGCTGGCCGACCATGGGGCGGTCAAGGTCGAACGTGTGATGAGAAAACAGGGAGGGGCCTCGAGACCCACCCCTACACGCTTCGTCACGTTCGACTGTGACAAGCTCCCTGAGTCGGTGCGTGCTGGTTGGTACCGCTACCGCGTGAAGGCATTCGTGCCACTGCCGCGGCGGTGCTATTACTGTCACCGCTTCGGCCATACGAATCGTTCTTGTAGACGCGCAAAGTCAGGGTCACCCGAAGTTTGTGTAAATTGCTCCAAGGCTGCACACGATAAGTCCAAATCGTGTGTGGCCAAGTGTGTCAATTGCGGAGAGCCGCACCCCGCTTCTTCGAAGCAATGTGGTATATATCTCCTTGAGAAAGAAATCCTGGCCGTTCAGGCATAGGATCGACTCTCATTCCGCGCGGCTAAGGACTTGGTCCTGGCGCGCTCGGCTCTGCCTGGGACGTTATATGCCTCAATAGTTAGAAAGGCACCCTCTGCTCCTGGCCCATCCAGACCAACGATCACGGTTGTTTCCGCGCCTATTCGGAGCCCTTCTGCAGCTCTACTCAACCCGGGCGCTGCCCTGGTAAAGCTGGCGGCAAAAGGGTTCACACCCAGCCCCGGCTAAAACCAGGGCTCCCCCTTCTTCCCCCAGCGTGACCGTTTCACGGGATGGCCGGGCTGGGGGATGCGCGGTTTACACCCGGCATGATGTCTCCGTTCTTCCTTTCTCTTTAGATACGTCCTTTCAGGCAGTGGCTGTGCAGCTGCACCTGGATAGGAGGTATACTATCATTTCTGCGTACATTCCACCGTCAGCTGACTTCGACGCGGTGGACTTCCGCCGCGTCGTGGCACGGTTACCGAGGCCCTATCTCTTGCCGATCTGATCGAAGAGCTTTAGATGGGTGTCCTAAACGTGGATGAGTTTACGCATCACTGTCCGAGAACCGCTTCATTTTCTTTTCTTGACCTATCTTTTTGCTTTTCGGATGCACAGCCTGATTTTGATTGGGGGGTGGTCGATGACCTCCATGGTAGTGATCACTTTCCCATTCAAATATAATTTTCAGGGCAACTGCCGCCTGAGAGACCACCTCGGTGGTGCTTGGCGCGGGCGCGGTGGCCTGCATTTCAGGAAATGACTGTTTATCTATCTCAGTCGAGGAGTTTAGGTCGGTAGATGAGGCCGTTGAGTTCTTCTCCGGCAACCTCATCACCGTGGGCCTGACTACTCTTCCTAGGACGTCTGGCCGTTTTGCACGCCGACCACTCCCATGGTGGTCGGCCGAGTGTGAGACGGCCCTCAAACAGAAGCGTTATGACTACATGCGCTATAAGCGCCGCGCGAACGACTTCACTGTCGCTGAATTTCGTCGGGCTAGGGCTAGGTTCCGGTATATTTCGAAGCACGCCCGCCGCTCTTCTTGGTGGGCATACGTGTCTTCACTTAATGGGGAGACCCCTTTAGCAGAGGTGTGGAAGCGAGTCAAAAGGATTCGGGGCAAGTTCTCGCAGGACCCCCCTCCCGTTCTCCAGGAGAATGGGACCGCAATCTCGGACCCCGCATCCGTCCTGGAATCCTTAGCGACGGCTTTTTACGCATTCTCTAGCCGGAATGCTGCTCCGCCAGCATTCAATGCACGTCGTGATGTCGCGGAAGGCCGCCGACTGGACTTTACCTCCAGAGGCGGAGAACTCTTCAACGACAAGTTTACTGTGAGTGAGTTGCGCTCCGCTCTCGCTTCGTGCGCGGACACCGCCCATGGTCTGGACGATGTCCCGTGCGCCATGCTTCGACACCTGGGTGAGTGAGGCATGGCCTTTCTGTTAGATTTGTTCAACTGGATCTGGGTGGAGGGTTTTCTCCCAGACTCCTGGCGAATCGCTACTGTGCTCGCCGTTCGCAAACCGGGGAGAGATCACTCTACTCCGACCGGTTTCCGCCCAATCTCTCTAACCTCTTGCGTGTGCAAGTTGATGGAGAAATTGATAAATGTTAGATTAGCCTTTTTCCTGGACAGCGGAGGCACCCTGTCTTCTGCTCAGTGCGGCTTCCGCAAGTTCCACTCCACGTCGGATGCTCTGCTTCGACTGGAAAATGCCTTCTGCGAGACTTTCCTTCGTATACAGCACTACGCCACGGTGTTTTTCGATCTGGAGAAGGCCTATGATACCGCATGGCGATACGGTATCATGGAGACTCTCCACACGATGGGGGCGAGGGGACGCCTCCCAATGTTTATATCTGAATTTTTGCGAGATCTTCGATTCTGCGTACGGGTGGGGGGAGCCCTCTCCGGCCCAAAGGAGCAGGAAGAGGGTATCCACCAGGGAAGTGTCCTCAGTGTCACACTCTTTGCCCTGAGCATCAACGGCATCACCTCGGTACTGCCGGAAGATGTTCTCGTTACGCTCTACGTGGACGACCTTTCGATCTCTTTTGGCGCGGCCCATATGCCAACTCTGGAGCGTCGACTCCAACAGGCATTGAACCGCGTCTCTCGCTATGCCAAAGCGTACAGGTTTCGGTTTTCTTCGGCCAAGACTAAGGTGGTGCACTTCTGCCGCCATCCACTGCTTCACCCCGACCCAGATTTGTTTCTTAATGGGGTGCGCCTGGATGTGGTGGAATCGCACCGTTTCCTTGGTCTTGTATTCGACCGACGCCTCACCTGGGAGGCTCATATTCGCAGCCACCACACTGGCCTTCGCCTTGCGACCGGTGCCTTCCGCACTTTTCCCATCGAGAGCCTGCTGGTCGATGCTGGGTAGATGCCACTCGCTCTGCGCCGCGTGCAGTGCATTACTTGCCTGTACGCGAGAGCCCGGCGCCTCCCTCAGTCGCTAATAGCTCCCACTGCATCTGCAGCTGATCTCGATGGTGCCTATGCCGCCGAGAGACGCCAGTCATACCCTAAGCCCTTTGGGTTTAGGGCCAGGAAACTCCTTCGAGAGGTAGATATAGCTCTCGGGCCGGTGGCGCCCCTGGTTCTGCCCAGGACGCCACCCTGGAGGGTACCACATTTGGCTATTTGTCGCAACGCCTCTGCTCCCAAAGCTTGTACGGCGCCGGGAGTATTGCGTTCGACCTTTTTGGAGCACACATCGTGTCACGCTGGAACCGTGCCAGTGTATACGGATGGCTCCAATTCCCAAGAGGGGGTTGGCTTCCACGCCGTATTTCCTCTGTTTGAAGTCAGCGGGGCTCTACCAGGCGCTGCGTCTGTCTTCACGGCCGAGCTGGTGGAAATACACCACTCGATGCGGAGATTACGCGACGTGCCCGGTTCGGAGACCGGATTGTGATCTATAGCTACTCACAAAGCGCCCGGAGTGCTCTCGGGGCATTGGAATCTCCGCATCCCCTGGTTCGCGATATCCGTGACACCACGGTTTTGGCGAGCTGGGCAGATGTCGAGATTATCTTCTGCTGGGTTCCTGGACATGTAGGAATTTCGGGGAATGAGGGCGCCGATGAGTGCGCCAAAGAGTCCGCGAGGACTCTGCGACCGGACCAGCGTTTCGCTCTTCCTCACACCGACTACATGGCAGGAATACGGGCAGCTCTTCGGACTTCTTGGCAAAGAAGATGGGAGACGGTCGAAGGGAACTTAAAGTTGCGTGCCATTGCGCCTCGACTGTTCCCATGGACCTATCCCCCAATGCCGCCACGACTTCAGGTCGCTTTCTGTCGTCTCCGAATCGGACATACTCGTGTGACGCATCGCTATCTGATGGAGCGCTCGCCAGCCCCCTATTGCGACGACTGCGTCGTCCCCCAGACTTTTCGCCACATTCTTGTCGAATGTCCCAGTCTGGGTGATCTTGGCGCACGATACCTGTCCCGGTACCGGGTTGGGCGGGGTTGCTACCGCCTGTCCCTTGTGCTCGGGACGAGTTCGTGCACATTGACTTGTGGACTTGTTGACTTTTTGGGGGAGGCCGGGCTTCTCCCCTTTATTTAAGGTTCTTTTTTTTTGTTTGTTATTGTTGTTTTGTAGGTTGAACTCTCCTGCACCGGGGTGAGGGGGACCTCCCCCTGCTGCCGGAAATTGCTTCCTGATTGTTAAGTTTTTCCAATTTATATCATTATGTTTTCATATTTTTATTTTAAAGTAGGCTAGTTCTAGGCTGTCCTGTTTTTCGGCGACTTATGCCCAAGTGGGCAGTTGCCAGATTCGCTCTATAAAAAAAAAAAAAATGTTCGCAGCGAGATCAATAAAGCCGGATGTCATTGAAGAGCCGCCATCAAGAAACCTCTGCTTTCTCATCAAAACATTCAGAAAAGGCTGAACTGGTGTAGAGATCACAATGGCTGGTCGACAGACCAATTGAAGCAAGTAATATTCTCTGATGAGTCCAGTTTTTCTCTTTTCCCCACTACAGGGTGAGTTTATGTGTGGAGTCAGCCCGGGTAAGCTTTTATTCCTGACTGGCTTCTTCCTACAGTAAATCACGGAGGAGGGTCAGTAATGGTTTGGGCAGCCATATCTTGGAATTCTCTTGGTCCAATCGTTGCCCTGCATGGTAGGATCAACAGCTTCGAATATGTGAATACTTTGGAAGATCAAGGGCATTCCATGGTCCAGACATTATTCCCTGATGGTGAGTGAGTGTTCCAACATGACAATGCCCCAGTACATACCACTCATGTGGTTAAGAATTGGTATGAAGGGAATAGGAATGAGCTACAACATATGGAGTGGCCTCCTCAATCTCCACATCTTAAGATTATTGAGCTTTGTGTTGCGTCTTGAGCGACAAGTTAGAAGTCGTTACCCTGCACCGTCGTGTCTAGAAGAGGAAAATGTATGAATCAATTCCAAGACGCATCGACCCTGTTCACAAAGCATAAGGAGGACCAACTTTGTATTAAATAAATATTCATTGAATTTAACACGTTCCAATTATTTTGTCTAACCCCTGTATATTTTTACCAGGAGGGGTGTTTCCATCCTGAGATCACTTAGCACCAGGGCATGATAATAATAGTCGATCACCCACCCTACTTGTGTGTGGAACCGCCCCTCTCTGCTTCTCTTTATTACATATCCACCTACCACTTTCCAAACTTGTCCTTCTATCCACAGCGGTTCTGGTTGCCTGAGGCACTTTGGTCCACTTCGCAACCTAAGCTGACTGGCAGTGCATACTGTGAGGTCCCTACCTGCTGCGAGGGCCAAAAGCACTCTGGCTAGGCCAAGTATTATGTACAAGGTGTGCTAAACCATGGACTCTGCTCACCTCCCTCCGGTACACATATAAGCTGGCTACGCTGGCACCCTCCTTTTTGGTGTGTCGGTCCATGTCTCTTAGCCCTGCAAATCATGCACCTTGAAATTGCGGGGGTCAGCATGTCTCTTCTCCCATGCAGGTCATTTCTCCGGCCAGAGACATGACTACGACGGCACATACTGTGGCAGCGGGAAGGCGATTTCCCCTACAATAAGCTCCACCGCCCCAACAAGGCCAACCCAGTGTCGGAGGAGAGGATACTGAGGGCCTACTTTGAAATTTATTTTATTAACCAAACCCCGAGGCTTAGCAAAATACAATATTCAATCTTATAACCTAAACTCAAAATAATTAAATATGTATGTACACTAATCTAATATATATGGCCTTACAAATATATTGGCCAACAACCGCACGTATTACGTGAAAATATATAAGGCCTTACAAATTTGTATATATATTGCCCAACAAAAAAAATAATAAATCTTTTCGAATACACAAAAGTAAAGTATTGGATCCAGTACTGGGTGCAACCTCAACTAAAGGTCCTGGAAACGCAAGTCACGAAATAAGGGAGAAGAAAGGGGAGGCAAGCCCCGTTTTTCTTTAGAGAAGGCTCCTCAATGGGGTCCCATCCTAAGGGACTGGGATACGCGAGTTGCAGCTACGGCGCTAAGCGTTTCTCACTCAGGGAACTGGTACGTGTCAATTTCGACCACATGGTCGGAGACAGAGGCGCTAATCCCAGTTACTGCGCTGGAGACTGGGAGGTGTTCTCCAAGGCCCACACTTTAAGATCCTCCCTCCAGTTACCAGGACGACCGAGAGTCAAGGCTGGCTGCCGCTTGAGTAGCCGGTACCAAGGAGCTGGAAAGGAGAAGGCATTTTCAGTCACCAAGTCACTGCCACACTCAATCATCCCTACTACTAATATCTTTTCATCCACACTTACTTAACACAGGGTCCTTCACCTATTTTTCTCTCACGGCACTCTTCCTCTTTATATCTAACGATTAATTTTGATCTTATCCTAATCAAAAAATTGTCTTTCGAATCTCATTTTTTTAGCTGAAATATCCGCCCGTAGAAAGAGACAGTGATGAATGTGGGTACAATAGGAATCTATCGAGCCCTCATCCGGAGCTATGATGTCGCACCTGCTCTCCACACACATTCTAAAACGAAGAAAGGGATTCGAGACAGGGGACGGGAGGCGGACCCTCTATCTACTACAATACCTCAGATGAGATCTATGATGCCTAGGAGAGGATGGCCACATGGAGCGCCCCCTGCCCCTGAGATGGACAGGATCTTCCTTGGGGTCGAACCTTATCTTGGTACAAACATTGAATCTGAATCTGCCCCTGTGCAAGCTTCTCCTCAGAGAATTCGAGCCCTCAAGAACTCAAAAGGGTGAAAAGGGACCTCCTACCCCAGTTAGTGCCCCTTTGACATTCAAGAACTTCTCTGCTTAGGAGAAGCATCTTGCTGGGATGGTCCATCCAGCCTAGGGTCTCCTCCTGGCGCAGGAGAGATACGGGTTCATTCCCCAACCTCCTCTCCCCAAAAGAAAAGAAGTAAGAAGAGTACTAAAGGCTCCTCTCACTCCGCCGGGACTCAAGAGACAGACTGGGTCAGACCTTCTCTCTTTAGAAGAAGCATCTTCCTTGGCCGTCCCGAAGCCTTCCCGCTCACCTAAGGTTTTGAGGTGGAGGAAGGAAAAGACTCGCATGATGAGTCTAACCTTCCCCAATAATTCCTCGAAGCCGACAGCGCTTTGTCAGGCCAACAGCACCCGGCTTTCTGCCTCTGGGAAGCATACGGCCATTCCCGTGAGGGTCTTCTTTTCTAAGACCATCTGGGCTACGCAGCTTTTAAATTCTCAATGCACTATTCATTCATTCTTTTCTAAGAGGGCCCGTTTAGCTCCGAGCTAGGAATGGAATTGCTGCGGACTCGCGGATAACTGGGATGAGTTGCGGAAGCTCGTCTCGTCCCGTTTCCCGTTAGCTATCTTTTTGCAGTAGACCATGCAAGGCTTTGCGACCCCACCACCACGGGGTGGCGGCCGGCACGAGGATGTGCGATTTACACCTGGCATGATGACTCCGTTCTTCTCTTTGCTTTAGATACCTCCTTTGAGGCAGTATCTGTGCAGCTGCACCTCGATAGGAGGAACTGTTATTTTCACGTATATTTCACCGTCAGCCGAATTCGACCGTTATTTCCGCCGC
This sequence comes from Ceratothoa steindachneri, assembly GCA_963969495.1. NCBI lineage: Eukaryota > Metazoa > Arthropoda > Malacostraca > Isopoda > Cymothoidae > Ceratothoa > Ceratothoa steindachneri. Next base: position 84,684,843 of record OZ018333.1, read on the forward strand.
TCCTTGTCATGGTTGCCGAGGTCCTTTCTCTTGCTCGGAGATCTGAAGGGTAGACACACCCTCTGGAGAGACTACTCGATTAATCCCAGGGGGTCAAGTCCTTGCAAATCTGATCGACCAGCTGGGAAAAGGTGTCATAAATGTGGATGTGTTTACGCATCACTGCCCGAGAACCGCTTCATTTTCCTGCCTCGATCCATCTTTGTGATCTCCGGATACACAGCCTGATTTAGGGTAGAGGATGGTCGATGACCTTGATCATAGTGACCATTTTCCCATTCAAATATTTTCTGTGCCGCTGCTGACCGAGAGCCCGCTCCAGTGGTGCTTGGCGCTGGTGTGGTGCTCCGAATTTCAGGAAATTACTGATTTCTTTATCTCATTCGAGGAGTTTGGGTCGGTTGAAGAGGCCGTTGAGTTCTTCTCCGGCAACCTCATCGCCGTGAGCTTAACTACTATTCCTAGAACGTTGTAGTGGGCCACGAACCTACACTCTAACCCCATTCGTTCCAACCCGCTTTCTACACTAAGTCTGACGTGTGAAATCGAGGGAGAAATGAAACGGATTGTGTGTATATATATATATATATATATATATATATATATATATATATATATATAATATGTACAAAAAAAACAATCCGTGTGGATACTACCAATCAAAAAACTATCTACAAAAAGTACTTACAACGAAACAAAGAGACCAAGAACGGTTTGGCGTTCCCCGGGGAAAAAAGTCTTGCCGGCTGACACTCATGTGGGCACAATTTTTGCGTGTCTTTTTTTTTTTAAAGACCTTGGCCTCCGAGTTCATACAATAATTATGCGATCTTGTTGCGGTATTGAGGCTATATAAAACCTCCTGCTTAACCAATTATAATTAAAGGACTTGGCGAATTTGATTTTAAGTTTCAAAAATTTGTTATCCCAGCTACTCTTACAAAAGGAATATCAGAATAATAGAGTTGCTGATTGAAAAAAGAATTAGAGCAAGGAAACTATTTTTTTCTTCTGAAAAAAGAAAAACATCAATAACATAATCTCATCATGGAAGCCCTGTTCCACAGAAGCCATCCTCCCAGGTTAGTAAGAAAGGACATAAGGGGAAAAACAATCACTACGTCCTATCCGATGACGGACTGCAATTCAATCCTGTCACGCTCCTGGTTTCGAGATCTCACGTCCCTTTTAGAGCGCCAAATATAGTGGGCCACGAACCTACAAACTCCACTCGTTCCAACCCGCTTCCTAATCTAAGTTGGACGTGACAAATCGAAGGAGAAATGAAACGGATTGTATATACAATCCTTTATTTCCCAAAATATGGGGTAAATATATTTGAGATCTCGGATACATATATATATATATATATATATATATATATATATATATATATATATATATATATATATATATATATATATATATATATATATATTAGTGTAGTTGGGTAGCAGTTTTTCTTGAATGCAAATTTTGTTGAAGACCATTGTGTATTTTGCCTTAATTAATTTCCTTTGGCAACTTTCTCTTCTTCTATCTTTTTTATTCCATCTTGTAGATGGTGGATTACTTGTCCAGTATTCATCTCTTTTTTAAAAGAATGTGTTTGGTAAAAACCAAACTAAATTGCTAAGCTTTCGATCTTATTCGATCATCTTCGGAGCGTTTTGAAATGTTCTTGCCTCCTTTACCCATGTAATGAGTGGAGTGAGGATCTGGCAGAAAGTAAAGTGAAAGAAAATGATTTTTAAGGATTATTATTCGGCCTTGGTTAAACGTAACGGTAGAGAAAATGAGCCACTCTCGTGCGTGGAATTTTTAAAATAGTTTTACCAAACACATTCATTTAAGAAGAGATGAATACTGGACAAATAATCCACCACCTACAAGATGGAATAAAAAAGATAGTTAGAAGAAGAGAAAGTTGCCAAAGGAAATTAATTAAGGCAAAATACATAATGGTTTTCAACAAAATTTACATATATATATATATATATATATATATATATATATATATATATATATATATATATATATATATATATATATATATATATATATATATATATATATATATATATATATATTTACAAAAACTATCACAAAACAATACTTTATATCTAAAGAAAAACAATATGTGTGTATACTATCAATCAAAAAACAATTATTTAATATCAAACAATAAAAAAATAATTTACACAAAGACTAAGAAGGGCTTGGCGTTCCCCGGGGAAAAGTCTTGCCGGCTGCCACTCGTGTGGGCAAAGTTTTTGCGACGTCTTTTTTTAAAACGCCTTGGCCTCCGAGCTCATAGAATAATTATGCGATTTTGTTGCTGTATTGAGGCTATATAAGACCTCCTGTCCAGTCAATTATAATTAAAGGACGTGGCTAATTCGATTTTAAGTTTCAAAAATTTGTTATCCCAGCCACTCTTACAAAAGGAATATCAGAATAATAGAGTGGCTTTTTGACAAAAGAATTATAGCAAGGAAACTATTTTTTTTCTCTCAAAAGAGAAAACAAACATCAATAACAAATAAAAAATAAACAAAATTTAAATTCCAGTTATCCACACACGCTCGCACAGAGGGAGGGAGAGAGTATTAGAAAAGGGCTGGGAGAATGGCTCTACAAACGCTCTCACATTCTCTCCACCACAACGTCTGGGCGTTTCGTACGCCGACCACTCCCGTGGTGGTCAGCGGAGTGTTAAGCGGCCCTAAAAAATAAGCGCTATGCCTACATGTGCTATAAGCGCTGTCCGAACGATTTCACTGTCGGTGAATTTCATCGGGCTTGGGCTAGGTTCCGGTATATTTCGAAGCACGCCCGCCGCTCTTCTTTGTAGGTATACGTGTCTTCACTTAACGAGAAGACCCCTCTAGCAGAGGTGTGGAGTCTAGTCAAAAGGATTCGGGGCAAGTTCTCTCAGGACCCCCTTCCTGTTCTCCGGGAGAATGGGACCGCAATCTCGGAGCCCGCGTTGGTGCTTAGAATTCTTCACGACCGCTTTCTCCGTATCTAGATGTTGCTCTGCCAGCATTCAATGCGCGTAGTGATATCGCGGAAGGCCGTCGACTGTACTTTACCTCCAGAGGCGGAGAACCCTTAGTGACAGGTTTACTCCGAGTGAGTTGCGTTCCGCTCTCCAGTCGATGTCCAGTACACCATGCTTCAACACCGGTTAGCGAGGCATGGCATTTCTGTTAGATTTGTTTAACAAGATATGGGTCAAGAGTACCCTCCCAGATTCCTGGCGTTCGCCACTGTGCTTGCTTTTCGCAAACCCTGGATAAATCACTCTTCCCCGGCCGGTTTCCTCTCAATCTCTCTAACTTTCTTCGTATGCAAGTTGATGGAGAAATTGATATATGTTAGATTAGCCTTCTTTCTGGACATTGGAGGCCGTTTATCTTATGCACAGTGCTGCTTCCGCAAGTTCCACTCCAGTTCAGAGACTCTTATCTGACTGGAAAATGCTGTCTGCGAGGCCTTCATTCGTAGACAGCATTACGCCACTGTGTTTTCTATCTGGAGAAGGCGTATGATACCTCATAGTGATACGGTATCATAGATACTCTCCACACGATGGGGGCGAGGGGACGCCTCCCAATCTTTATATCTGAATTTTTGCGAGATCGTCGATTCCGCGTACGCGTGGGGGGAGCCCTTTCTGACCCAAAAGAGCAAGAAGAGGGTGTATCACAGGAAAGTGTCCCCAGTGTCATACTCTTTAACCTGAGCATCAACAGCATCTCCTCAGTAGTACCAGAAGATGTTTTTAATATGATCTACGTGGATGACCTTTCGAACTTTTGGCGTGGCCCAGATGCCAACTATGGAGCGTCGACTCCAACAGTCATTGAACCGCGTCTCTCGCTATGCCGAAGCGCACAGGTTTCGGTTTTCCCTGGCCAAGACTAAGGTGGTGCCGCCATCCACGGCTCCACTTTGACCCAGACTAGTTTCTTATGTGGTACACCTGGAATTGGTTTAATCGCACCGTTTCCTTGGTTTTGTATTTGACCGACGCCTCACCTGAGAGGCTCATATTCGCAGCCTTAGGGTCTCTTGTACCCGCGCCATGGACATTCTCCGCTCCGTGACGTTCAGCGCTTGGGGCGCTGATAGGGCTACCGCCTTACTTTTTTATCGATCCTTTGTTCGCTCGAAGCTCGACTACGGATGCGAGTTTTATGCATCCGCAGCCGCGCGTTTTTGCGGAAGGTGGATTCAATCCACCACACTGGCCTTTGCCTGGCGACTGGTGGCTTTCGCACTTTTCCCATTCAGAGCCTACTTGTCGATGCTGGGGAGATCCTACTCCCTTTGCACAGTGCATAACTCGCGAACCCGGCGCGTTTCTCAGTCGCCAACAGATCTCATTACATTCGCAGCTGATCTTTACGGTGCCTATGCCGCCGAGAGACACCAGTCATACCCTAAGCTCTTTGGGTTTAGGGCCAGGAAACTCGTTCGAGATCTAGATATAGCTCTCGGGCCGGTTTTCCCCCTGGTGCTGCCCAGGTCGCCAACCTGGAGGGTACCACTGTTGCCCATTTGTCTCCACGCCTCTGCTCCCAAAGCTTCTACAGCACCGGGAGTATTGCGTTCGACCTTTTTAGAACACACTTCGTGTCCCGCTGGAACCGTGCCAGTATATACGAATGGCTCCAAGTTTCTCCAGGGGGTCGGTTTCCACGCTGTTTGAAGTCAGCGGGGCTCTGCCAGGCGCTGCGTCTGTCTTCATGGCCGAGCTGGTTGCAATACTCCGCTTGCTACTGGAGATTACGCGCCGTGCTCGGTTCAAAGACCGGATTGTCATTAATAGCACCTCAAAAAGGGCCATGAGTGCTCTCGGGTCATTGGAATCTCCGTATTCCCTGGTTCGCTATATCCGTGACGACACTGTTTAGGCGAGCCTGGCGGATGTGCAGATTATCTTGTGCTGGGTTCCTGGACATATAGGGATTGTTGGCGCCAAAGAGTCCGCGAGGACTGGGCACCAGACCAGCGTTTTTCTCTTCCCCACACCGATTACATGGCAGGAATACGAGCACCTCTCCCGGCTGCTTGGCAAAGAAGATCGGAGACGTTTGAGGGACACCTGAAGTTGCGCGCCATTGCGCCGCGACTGTTCCCATGCACCTACTCCCCAATGCCCCGACGGCTTCAGGTTGCTTTCTGTCGTCTCCGAATTTGACACCCCGCTATTTGGTGGAACGCTGGCCTGCACCATATTGTGTTTACTGCCTTGACCTCCAGTCTGTTCAGAACATTATTGTTGAATGTCCCAGTCTGGGCGATCTCCGCGCATGTTACTTGTCCCAAACGAACGTGGTCGCTACAGCTTGTTCCTTGTACTCGGGACGGGTTTGTGTACACTGACTTCCCGGTAAGGGGCGCGGTGATTTGCCATCCTGGCCGCCGTGCTGACGGGATCCAGCGCCCCGTCCGGCCCCAGCTTAGCCTCTCTTCCTTCCTTCAGATAGCCCGTATTTCTCCTCTACCTCGTCGCTTTTCATACAACCTCTCCCACAACTTTCTCTGGTCAGCCTCTAATTTCACAGGGTAGATGCTGACCTTCTTCTCAGCCAACCGTCCCTGATCGGGGCTGCTGGATGAGGGGACAATGTTCCCTAACCCCTGAGCTCTGGTGTAGGGTGGCTGGTTTTTAACAACCTGCTTCATCCCCACCCATACCTTCATCACATCCCTTTTCCTCTCCTCTTCACATTCTATCAATTTTACTCCGTGTTCAAGGTGGAGCCGCCATACCGATGGACTGCCAGGCCACCAGGCGGGAGGGGTGGTCCCAAATGGAGGCGCCTGGCTCTGCCAGGCCTGTAAGCACCTCTTGCAGTGCGGGCAACTGCGAGAGGTGATGAGCTATTGCGTCCCGTGGCACAAATAGGGTCATTAAAAAAAAAATGGAGGTGTCGTCCCCTCTCTGTGCTTGCGCAGGGGACCCTCTATATCTGTGTAACCGGAGAGGAGGCTCACTCCTCTCTTTCGCGTACGGGTGTAGGGGAATCCTTCTCACCCCCTTCTCTGGAGGTGCTTTCGGGCACCTCCCTCTTTCCAGCGGCAGTCCCATCTGTTCTTTCCAAGGGGACTGCCAAGAAAGCCAGCAGGCAGCCCCTAGCCAGCCGCTCCACATCGAAGCGGCTCGGCAGGGCGAACCCCCTTAGGGGGGAGAGGGAAGCCAGGCCCCTTCGGTCGCTTCCCTCAAAAGACCTGCTGGCAAGAATTTTAAACCTTGCCGGGGTCAAGGCCTGTACCTCCCCAAACAAGACTGGTGACGCTGCCAAGGGGACCTGCGATTTCATGGGAGGGGATGGTTAACTGGAGGCCCCTCCTGTGATAGACATGGTCTTTGAGGAAACCCAGCCTCAGACAGTAGGGCATTCCATGGGGGGGAATCCGGGCTCGGCGCCAAGCACCGAACGCGAATCCGCCCCTATGCAAGGTCCTCCGCAAACGGCTGGGACCTCCGAGGCAGTACAAGGAGGGGAGGGATCTCCTCTGACCGGTGCCCCTGTGACCACCGGGACCTTCTCCATTTCGGAGAAGGACCTGGCCGAGGCTGGTCCATTTGGCCTAGGGGCTTCTGCCGGCGGAGGTGAGAAGCGGGTTCATTCCCTGCCCTCCTCTCCTAAAAAAAAGAAGAAAAAGACAAGAAAGACTAAAAAGACTCGGGGCTCCTCTCCATCCATGGGTGCTGCCACTTTGGTAGGCGACCAAGCCAAGATCGGCACATCCGGCCCCTCTGCCCTCCCCGGGTGCGGAGTCCCTGACTATGACAAAGATGAAAAGTGCACAGGGCGGAGCCTCGATGACATCGGCGCCCCTTATTCAGAGGTTACCTGGCGTTTTCCAGCCCGCTGGCGTCAAACGCTTCCTCGTTATTCGATCCACTGATGGCACCATGTTGGCTAAGGGCAACATGATCCATCAGAGGAGAGGATTAGCTAGTGCAATTGGTAGAGAGCCGAAGGTGACCCGTTTCTCTGACGGGAGCCTTCTGGCGAATGCGGCGAATCCCGCCGAGTCGGCCAAGATAAGTGCTCTTCGGACACTTCATGGCACCCCGGTGAGTGTGACGCCGCACTCTACCATGAACTTTGTGAAAGGAGTAGTTTATGCGAGGGAACTCGTTGACTACTCCATTGAGGACATCACCTTAGAGCTGGCCGACCATGGGGTGGTCAAGGTCGAACGTGTGATGAGAAAACAGGGAGGGGCCTCGAGACCCACCCCTACACGCTTCGTCACGTTCGACTGTGACAAGCTCCCTGAGTCGGTGCGTGCTGGTTGGTACCGCTACCGCGTGAAGGCATTCGTGCCACTGCCGCTGCGGTGCTATTACTGTCACCGCTTCGGCCATACGAATCGATCTTGTAGACGGGCAAAGTCGGGGTCACCCGAAGTTTGTGTAAATTGCTCCAAGGCCGCACACGATAAGTCCAAATCGTGTGTGGCCAAGTGTGTCAATTGCGGAGAGCCGCACCCTGCTTCTTCGAAGCAATGTGGTGCATATCTCCTCGTGAAAGAAATCCTGGCCATTCAGGCCCAGGATCGAATCTCATTCCGCGAGGCTAAGACTTGGTCCTGGCGCGCCCGGCCCTGCCTGGGACGTCATATGCCTCAATAGTTAGAAAGGCACCCTCTGCTCCTGCCCATCCAGGCCAACGAGCACGGTTGTTTCCGCGCCCATTTGGAGCCCTTCTGCGGGCTCTACTCAATCCGAGCGCTTCCCTGGTAAAGCTGGTGGCAAAAAGGGTTCCTACCCAGCCCCGGATAAAACCAAGGCTCCCCCCTCTTTCCCCAGCGTGACCGTTTCCCGTTACGCGAAACGGCAAGGCGCCTCCACCGAGAAGTTAAACTCACAGCGTGCAACACCCCTGAAGTTGGTCGCCAGGCTATCTTCTGGGGTTCATAAAGCTGTCCCCCGAAAGGAGGAGAGCAACAAAGGAGCTTCGGCTCCTTTGCCCACGCCTAGTGGTAGAGCGAGTGGCTCGGAGACGGTGGTTCCTCGAAAAGAGGGCCTCCCGCCTCCGAAGCCGCAACGTCCGCCTAAGGTTTCGAGGCGGAGGGAGGAAAAGACTCGCATGGCGAGCCCAAGCTCCCCCAAAAAGTCTTTGAAGGCGACAGCGCCTTCAGTGCTTTATCCGGCCAACAGCGCCAGGGGTTCGGCCTCCGGGAAGCGTACGGCCATTCCCGTGAGGTTCTTCTGCTCGAGGAGGGCCCCCGCGTCTCCTCCGAGCTAGGCCTGGAGGGCATATTCCTTCAATTGAATTGCCGTGGACTCCGGGCCAACTGGGAGGAGCTGCGGAGGCTCGTCTCGTCCCGTTCCCCGTTAGCTATCATTTTGCAGGAGACCACGCTAGGCGCGTGCCCCCTGCCCTCCCTCCCGGGGTATAAGGGTCTTGCGACCCCACCACCACGGGATGGCCGGGCTGGGGGATGCGTGGTTTACACCTGGCATGATGTCTCCGTTCTTCCTTTCTCTTTAGATACGTCCTTTCAGGCAGTGGCTGTGCAGCTGCACATGGATAGGAGGTATACTATCATTTCTGCGTACATTCCACCGTCAGCTTACTTCTACGCGGGGGACTTCTGCCGTGTCGTGTCACTTCCGCCGCGTTGTGGCACGGTTGCCGAGGCCCTTTCTCTTGCTTGGAGATCTGAACGGCAGGCATCCTCTCTGGGAGATTACTCAATAAATCCCAGGGGAAAAGTCCTTTCTGATCTGATAGAAGAGATTGAGATGGGTGTCCTAAACGTGGATAAGTTTACGCATCACTGTCCGATAACCGCTTCATTTTCTTGCCTTGATCTATCTTTGTGCTCTTCGGATGCACAGCCTGATTTTGATTGGGGGTGGTCGATAACCTCCATGGTAGTGATCACTTTCCCATTCAAATATCATTTTCAGGGCAACTGCCGCCTGAGAGCCCACCTCGGTGGGGATGGCGCGTCGCGGTGTCCTGCATTTCAGGAAATGACTGAATTCTCTATCTCAGTCGAGGAGTTTAGGTCGGTAGATGAGGCCGTTGAGTTCTTCTCCGGCAACCTCATCGCCGTGGGCCTGACTACTATTCCTAGGACGTCTGGCCGTTTTGCACGCCGACCACTCCCATGGTGGTCGGCCGAGTGTGAGACGGCCCTCAAACAGAAGCGTTATGCCTACATGCGCTATAAGCGCCGCCCGAACGATTTCACTGTCGCTGAATTTCGTCGGGCTAGGGCTAGGTTCCGGTATATTTCGAAGCACGCCCGCCGCTCTTCTTGGCGGGCATACGTGTCTTCACTTAACGGGAAGACCCCTTTAGCAGAGGTGTGGAAGCGAAGTCAAAAGGATTCAGGGCAAGTTCTCGCAGGACCCCCCTCCCGTTCTCCAGGAGAATGGGACCGCAATCTCGGCCCCGCGTCCATGGCGGAATCCTTAGCGACCGCTTTTTCCGCATTCTCTAGCCGGAATGCTGCTCCGCCAGCATTTAATGCACGTCGTGATGTTGCGGAAGGCCGCCGGCCGGACTTTACCTCCGGAGGCGGAGAACCCTTCAACGACAAGTTTACTGTGAGTGAGTTGCGTTCCGCTCTCGCTTCGTGCGCGGACACCGCCCATGGTCCGGACGATGTCCCGTACGCCATGCTTCGACACCTGGGTGAGCGAGGCATGGCCTTTCTGTTAGATTTGTTCAACAGGATCTGGGTGGAGGGTCTTCTCCCAGACTCCTGGCGAATCGCTACTGTGCTCGCCTTTCCCAAACCGGGGAGCGATCACTCTACTCCGACCGTTTCCGTCCAATCTCTCTAACCTCTTGCGTGTGCAAGTTGATGGAGAAATTGGTAAATGTTAGATTAGCCTTTTTCCTGGACAGCGGAGGCCATCTGTCTTCTGCACAGTGCGGCTTCCGTATATATATATATATATATATATATATATATATATATATATATATATATATATATATATATATATATATATATATATATATATATATATATATATATATATATTATATATATATATATATATATATATATATATATGTATATATATATATATATATATATATATATATATATATATATATATATATATATATATATATATATATATATATATATATATATATATATATATATATATATTATATTTATATATATATATATATATATATATATATATATATATATATATATATATTATATATATATATATATATATATATATATATATATATATATATATATATATATATATATATATAAATATATTATATATATATATATATATATATATATATATATATATATATATATATATATATATATATATATATATATTATATATATATATATATATATATATATATATATATATATATATATATATATATATATATATATATATATATATATATATATATATATATATATATATATATATATATATATATATATATATATATATATATATATATATATATATTTATATATATATATATATATATATATATTTATATATATATATTTATATATATATTTATATGTATATATATATATATATATATATATATATATATATATATATATATATATATATATATATATATATATATATATATATATAGATATATATATAGATATATATATAGATATATATTAGATATA
>OZ018333.1:84695731-84698231 GCA_963969495.1 Ceratothoa steindachneri
CGCATGGCGAGCCCAAGCTCCCCCAAAAAGTCTTTGAAGGCGACAGCGCCTTCAGTGCTTTATCCGGCCAACAGCGCCAGGGGTTCGGCCTCCGGGAAGCGTACGGCCATTCCCGTGAGGTTCTTCTGCTCGAGGAGGGCCCCCGCGTCTCCTCCGAGCTAGGCCTGGAGGGCATATTCCTTCAATTGAATTGCCGTGGACTCCGGGCCAACTGGGAGGAGCTGCGGAGGCTCGTCTCGTCCCGTTCCCCGTTAGCTATCATTTTGCAGGAGACCACGCTAGGCGCGTGCCCCCTGCCCTCCCTCCCGGGGTATAAGGGTCTTGCGACCCCACCACCACGGGATGGCCGGGCTGGGGGATGCGTGGTTTACACCTGGCATGATGTCTCCGTTCTTCCTTTCTCTTTAGATACGTCCTTTCAGGCAGTGGCTGTGCAGCTGCACATGGATAGGAGGTATACTATCATTTCTGCGTACATTCCACCGTCAGCTTACTTCTACGCGGGGGACTTCTGCCGTGTCGTGTCACTTCCGCCGCGTTGTGGCACGGTTGCCGAGGCCCTTTCTCTTGCTTGGAGATCTGAACGGCAGGCATCCTCTCTGGGGAGATTACTCAATAAATCCCAGGGGAAAAGTCCTTTCTGATCTGATAGAAGAGATTGAGATGGGTGTCCTAAACGTGGATAAGTTTACGCATCACTGTCCGATAACCGCTTCATTTTCTTGCCTTGATCTATCTTTGTGCTCTTCGGATGCACAGCCTGATTTTGATTGGGGGGTGGTCGATAACCTCCATGGTAGTGATCACTTTCCCATTCAAATATCATTTTCAGGGCAACTGCCGCCTGAGAGCCCACCTCGGTGGGGATGGCGCGTCGCGGTGTCCTGCATTTCAGGAAATGACTGAATTCTCTATCTCAGTCGAGGAGTTTAGGTCGGTAGATGAGGCCGTTGAGTTCTTCTCCGGCAACCTCATCGCCGTGGGCCTGACTACTATTCCTAGGACGTCTGGCCGTTTTGCACGCCGACCACTCCCATGGTGGTCGGCCGAGTGTGAGACGGCCCTCAAACAGAAGCGTTATGCCTACATGCGCTATAAGCGCCGCCCGAACGATTTCACTGTCGCTGAATTTCGTCGGGCTAGGGCTAGGTTCCGGTATATTTCGAAGCACGCCCGCCGCTCTTCTTGGCGGGCATACGTGTCTTCACTTAACGGGAAGACCCCTTTAGCAGAGGTGTGGAAGCGAGTCAAAAGGATTCAGGGCAAGTTCTCGCAGGACCCCCCTCCCGTTCTCCAGGAGAATGGGACCGCAATCTCGGCCCCCGCGTCCATGGCGGAATCCTTAGCGACCGCTTTTTCCGCATTCTCTAGCCGGAATGCTGCTCCGCCAGCATTTAATGCACGTCGTGATGTTGCGGAAGGCCGCCGGCCGGACTTTACCTCCGGAGGCGGAGAACCCTTCAACGACAAGTTTACTGTGAGTGAGTTGCGTTCCGCTCTCGCTTCGTGCGCGGACACCGCCCATGGTCCGGACGATGTCCCGTACGCCATGCTTCGACACCTGGGTGAGCGAGGCATGGCCTTTCTGTTAGATTTGTTCAACAGGATCTGGGTGGAGGGTCTTCTCCCAGACTCCTGGCGAATCGCTACTGTGCTCGCCTTTCCCAAACCGGGGAGCGATCACTCTACTCCGACCGGTTTCCGTCCAATCTCTCTAACCTCTTGCGTGTGCAAGTTGATGGAGAAATTGGTAAATGTTAGATTAGCCTTTTTCCTGGACAGCGGAGGCCATCTGTCTTCTGCACAGTGCGGCTTCCGTATATATATATATATATATATATATATATATATATATATATATATATATATATATATATATATATATATATATATATATATATTTATATATATATATATATATATATTTATATATATATATATATATATATATATATATATGTATATATATATATATATATATATATATATATATATATATATATATATATATATATATATATATATATATATATATTTATATATATATATATATATATATATATATATATATATTTATATATATATATATATATATATATATATATATATATATATATATATATTTATATATATATATATATATATATATATATATATATATATATATATATATATATATATATATATATATAAATATAAATATATATATATATATATATATATATATATATATATATATATATATATATATATATATATATATTTATATATATATATATATATTTATATATATATATATATATATATATATATATATATATATATATATATATATATATATATATATATATATATATATATATTTATATATATATATATATATATATATATATATATATATATATATATATATATATATATATATATTTATATATATATATTTATATATATATATTTATATATATATATTTATATATATATTTATATGTATATATATATA